>CM052538.1:65361606-65431589 GCA_028533065.1 Trachops cirrhosus
TTTTTAAGATTTTATTTATTTATCTTCAGAGGGGAAGGGAAGGAGAGAGGGAGAGAAATATCAATGTATGGTTGCTTCCTGTGCATTCCCTGCTGGGAACTGGCCTGCAACCCAGGCATGTGCCCTGACTGGGAATCGAACCGTGATCTCTTGGTTCACAGGCCCGCGCTTAATCCACTAAGCTACACCAGCCAGGGCCTTAGTTTCCTTTTTTAATTTTATTTATTCATTTTTAGAGAGAGGACAAGGGAGGGGGAAAGAAAAGGAGAGAAATACCAGTGTGTGAAAGAAACATCAATTGGTTGTCTACTGCACGCCACCAACTGGGTACCTGGCTTGCAACCCACGGATGTGTCCTGACCAGGAATCGAAACAGTGACCTTTCCGTTTACAGGCTGGTGCTCAATCCACTGAGCCACACTAGCCAAGACTGTATGTTAGCTTTTAACTGGGGTTCTGGTATTTGTTAAGTTTACTTCTAAGCAGTTTATCTTTTTGTTTCCATTGTTAATATAATCTTTTTTCTCATTATGTGGTTTTCAGATTTAAGAAAATGATTTATTTTGTATATCATTCTTTTAAAAGACACCTTAATGAAGTTTCTTATTGTTTCTAATAGTTTGTCAGTTGATTCTCTTGGACTTTATATGTATATAATCATATTGTCTGCAAAGAATTATCATGTTACCTTTCTTTTTTTAAAAGATTTTATGTATTTACCTTTAGAGCGTGGGGAAAGGAAGGAGAAAGAGAGGGAGAGAAACATGATGTGTGAGGGAAATAATGATCAGTTGCCTCTCTCACACCCCCAACTAAGGACCCAGCCCAAAATCCAGGCATGTGCCCTGACCAGGAATCAAACTGGTAACCTTTCAGTCCCCAGGCCAGTGATCAATCCACTGAGCCACACCAACCAGGGCTACCTCTTTCTTTTTAATTTATACCTCAAATTCTTTTTCTTACTGAATTGCCCTGGCTAATCCTTTCAGAGCAGTATTAAACAATAGTGCTAATAGCTGTGGGCAGGCTTCTCTCACCCCCAGCTTTAATGGTAATGTTTGTAGTATTCTACTCTTTTTTTAGTATATTTTATTGATTATGATAGTACAGTTGTCCCTTTTCTTTTCTTTCCTTTATTCCCCTCCACCCTGCACCCCCCTCCCTCCAGCATTCCCCCATCTTAGTTTATGTCCATGGGTCATACATATAAGTGTTTTGGCCTCTCCATTTCCCATACTATTCTTAACCTCCCCTTGTCTATTTTGTAGCTACCATTTATGCTTCTTATTCCCTGTACTTTTTCCCCATGCCTTCTTCCCCTCCCTGCTAATAATCCTCCATGTGATCTCCATTTCTGTGATTCTGTTCCCATTCTAATTGTTTGCTTAGTTTGTTTTTGTTTTGTTTTTTTAGGTTCAGTTGATAGTTGTAAGTTTGTTGTCATTTTATTGTTTATAGTTCTGATCTTCTTTTTCTTAGATAAGCCCCTTTAACATTTCATATAATAAGGGCTTGGTGATGGTGAACTCCTTTAACTTGATCTTATCTGGAAGCACTTTATCTGCCCTTCCATTCTAAATGAAAGCTTTGCTGGATAGAGTAATCTGGGATGTAGGTCCTTGCCTTTCATGACTTTGAATACTTCTTTCTAGCCCATTCTTGTCTGTTAAGGTTCTTTTCAGAAATAAGCTGATAGTCTCATGGGAACTCCTTTGTAGGTAACTGTCTCCTTTTCTCTTGTGGCTTTTAAGATTCTCCCCTTATCTTTAACCCTGGGTAATGTAATTATGATGTGCCTTGGTGTGTGCTGTCTTGGGTCCAACTTCTTCAGGACTCTGTGAGCTTCCTGGACTTCCTGGAAGTCTATTTCCTTTGCCAGATTGGGGAAGTTTTCTTTCATTGTTTTTTCAAATAAGTTTTCAATTTCTTCCTCTTCCTCTTCTCCTTCTGATACCCCTATGATTCAGATGTTGGAACATTTAAAGTTATCCTAGAGGTTCCTAAGCCTCTCCTCATTATTTTTTAAATTCTGGTTTCTCCATACTACTCTCGTTGGATGTTTACTTCCTCCTTCTGTTCCAAATCATTGATTTGAGTCCTGGTTTTCTTCCCTTCACTATTGGTTCCCTGTATAGTTTTCTTTATTTCACTTTGTATACCCTTCACTTCTTCCTTTGTTTTGCATCCACACTCAGTCATTTCTGTGAGCATCCTGATTACCAGTGTTTTGAACTCTGCATCTGATAGGTTGGCCATCTCCATGTCACTTAGTTCTTTTTCTAGAATTTAGATCTGTTCTTTCCTTTGGGCCATATTTCTTTGTCTCCACACACCTGTTATATTGTAAAGGGTGGAGCCTTAGGTATTTGCCAGGGCAAGGCAAGGCAACCCACTTTGCTGAGTTGTGGCACTAGATGTGGGGCAGATCAGAAAGGGAACAGTGCTGCTTGCTCAGCTCTCACCCCACTTTCAGTCATTTCTCCTGCTACCCACAAACAAATTGTGCCTTTCTGGTGCTGATTCCTGGGTGGGTGGGTTTGTGTACATTCTAGAACGCTGTGGGTCCGCCAATGGGCTCTCCTGTGATACTGAGAGTTTCTCCCACTGCCACATGCCCCACAGGTTTTTATAGTCAGAGGTTTTGAGACTTTATTTCCCCACACTGGAACCCTGGGTTGCATGGTCTATTTCTCTCCCCATTTGTTCCCCCTGGTTTATCTATGCCCAAATGTGGGACCATCTGGTCCACCAGCCCCTGCCTTGCCTACCTTGTCTGCCAACTGCTGCCTTGCTGCATATCCTCTCTGCCCTGGCTGCCCATCTCTGTCACTCTTACTAGTCTGGATCAATACTTCTTCTTTAACTCCTTGGTTGTTGGACTTCCATACAGTTTGATTTTCTGGCAGTTCTTATTGTTTTTGTTTTTTCAATTGGCTGTTGTCCTTCTTTGGTTGTGCAAGGAGGCAAAGGATATCTACCTACGCCTCCATTTGGCCAGAAGTTCCTCCATTTATTTAGCCTTATGGAGCTTATCTCAAAGAACTTTGAACTCTCAAAACAAATTAGGTTAAGAATTAAAAAAATTAAAGTTATATGCATATTAACATCCTTAGAGTCAAAAATTATGAGTCATTCAAAATCCAGATCAAAGATGTGTAGGCAAAAGTATGAGAACACAGTTTTGATGATCCTAGCAGATCACAAGCTTTAGAAAATTTTCCAGCAACTAAAAATGTAGATATATTGATATAATGATGTTAACAACCATAGTTATATCTTCAGAATGAGATGAGGCAAGAAGTGAGTCCAATGCTCGATTTCAATATTATAATGCTCTTTATTGTAACCAGTTTGGGCACAAGCTTTAAAAAATTGATATAGAAATAAAAACACAAACACTATCAAACAAGCTCTATGAAAAAAGATAAATGATAATAGAGATTTTCTTAACCTGGAAAAGTGAAGCTAAAAACTACCCTCACAGCAACCCGTGGGTATTTGGAGCAATAGTTCAGAAATGATACAAAGTGAATTTTCTTTATTTTGGTTAAAGAACAAGCCAAAGAAAAAGTGCAGAAACAGAGTTTGGCTAGAAATTGCACGTACTTTTTGTTTTAACGCTGAAATGAGCTATCAAGGGACAGTTTGGGGTCCTAGATATCTTTAAAAATAGCTAGATAGAAAACAAACCAGGATAGAAAACCATCTTAACCATTTGCCTTTAGTTCTGCAAAACATACAATAAACTGAAGAGAACTCTTGTGTTTGTCTTCATGGTAGTAGCCCCAGGTGCGTGGTTTCGGGGAATCCATCTCCACATTCACACCTTGTACTTGCATTCTTTCCCTCACAATGTTGGATATGAGTCCTGTAAAAAGTTATTGAAATAGTTAAGACATTTTTTGCAATTGCAGAGAGAGATTCGCATTAACCGTACAAATGAAAATCATCATCATTCCAACAAATCAAATATACCCAAAGAAAACAACAATACCAACAAATGAAGCCAGTGTGAAGCCACTCAGCACTGTGGTAGGATTAATCACATTGCTCTTTGCGAATTTAAAGCTTTTAATCATGTAGTGCTCCAGTCTTTGGTTAAAATTTATGGGCATTTATAGGTTTATTTTGGCCCCCAGGGTCCCTGTATTGCTCACTAAGGACAATGAAAACCAGCTAAGAATAAAGAATAAAAATTAATGTCAAACTGAATAAAGGAGCTGAAAAGGTCAAAACTTGTTCCTGGGGTCAATGAATATGCCTGCCTGTGGAAAAGACCATAGTAATCAAGAATAAATAGAGAGCTTTTGCCCATAAATTTGTGGAAGTAGCAAAATTGTCTGCAAACTGACTTTCCAATACTCAGTGTTACAAACACATAGTGTGCATAGAATATATTATAGATATGTGTTAACATATGCAGAATCAAGAAAGAAATTTCTATCTTTTCTTGGAATCTGAATACCTTGAAATAGCTCTTTAATTACCAATCCTCAAGAAGATGGAGACCAAGCCCCCTCAAAAAACCCATTTCTACCTTGAATATAGAAATCTAGCAGAAGGCATTAAACTTTTGGTATCTAATGATTATTAGATCTAATGATCTAATTGGTACTTATTTTGTAATTGAAAATAAATGCAATGCTGATATAATAAAGAAAATATAAATCTATTTATTTAATCCCAATGTCAATCCCTTGCAATTTAGTTTTAAAAGAAGAAGGACTCTATAATTTTGCAAATCATTTATTAATTAACACTTGGATTTAGGACTGCTCAGGGATGTAGGTTTGGATACATCACCATCTTGCAAATTATTCCTAAATGTGAAGGTCCACAAATTAATAGTTGAGTTGGTAGGGAAATTCTAAGGAAAAAAATTTTTTAAACTTCTACAAAGACTATTTGTGCATGTGTACTCCACACAATCACCAGCAGTTGAAGGTCCACAAATGAAGCCAAGTCCGTGAAATCTGAAATAGGGTGTTGTCCATCCTGCCAGTCCCATATGATTCTAGTGTCTGGGGACCTTCTCAGCAGCTTTCACCCTTCTCCCTGCTTACAAAGGGCAGAATATCTTTGCATTGGTTCTGTCACTTCCCTGACTAGACTCTCAAGCATCTTAGCTTTCCTATCTTTCAAAGTCATTTCCTGGGTTTCCAAATCAGCTCTTCAATCTGCCAGTTCAAATTCATTCTTTCAATTCAGGACCTTCAGAGCTTTAACCTTTCCCTATTCCAGGTCCCAGACAAGCGCCAGTGACTGCATGTGTTCCCTTTTTAGATTCCACTAGTCAAACCTGTACCAGGTAGAAGGAACTCCATTGGCTTGGTGTCTCCCCAGGGAAAATGAGTCAAGGGAGGGCAGTTAACTGGTTGGTACCCAGCACAGCCCCAGGCAGCCAAACACTGGTGGTAGCTGTGCATCCAACCTCCTTAACCCAACCATGACTTCCAGCAATCCCCACCATGTCTGCCCCTTGAGCGTAGTAGAAGAAACCTGGATGGGTTTCAAATGGTAATGGGAGTAGCAGATGAAGAGGAAGGAAAGCCTTGAAATGATTTGTGTCAAAAAACAGCCAAAATTCCCACCTGAGGAAGAAGGTGGTGTGCCATCAAGAAAAAAAGCTTGTTCGCTTGTTTGTTTGTTTTTTGAGCATACATATGCATACACATCACACAGACACACACACTCACCATGGCATACATTTTATAAGCCAGGGGCCCTCCAAAATAAACCAGGTGGGAACATGGCAAAGAGGGGAATAATAGAGGGGAAAATGAATATGTATTCTGGGCAATCCAAATGAATTCATTTTATTTGAAAGTGTTTTTAAGATGGCAGGTTGAAAGGCACTATTGCTATTTGAATAAATGAATTGATCACTGGAATTATGGCTGTCACAGTTACAGTTACTATTTTTCAAACAGGTGACTTTTAAAAATATGCAGTAAAATCAAGAAAAAGGTCTAGGGTCAGGTTCTTATTTTAGTAACTGCCTATATCAGTGAATGTTGTGAAAATCAACCCAGCATTTATTTTAGAAAAAGTAACATATTCAAAATGCAATTCTGCATTTAGCTCCATCAGAGTGAATGAAAGCAGAGTCTGTGTTGGTGACTATGGGCTAATGTTCTCAGGTATTGACATGTTGAAATGGAGATGCTTTGAGGCCCAAAAGGCCACAGAAATAGTTGCCAATCTAGTCACAACTGTAAATCAGTGTTGAAATATTTCCTATAATTTAAAGAGCATGTAAGCTGGGGTTATTGAATATGTTCCCCAAATTTCTGGGAACCTTCTTATTTTTATCTGCAGGAGCAATATTATAACTATTGATGGATCTTTTAAGCACTCTGCAGTGTGTGAACTTATGCAAATTTAGTTTTTCAAAGGTGTCTCTGTGAGTGCACATGCATTAGCTCCCAATCTGCTGGAACACCTGAAATAAGTGCACAGATGGAATCAGATGAAGGTCAGATTGAAATAAAATTGAGCCTTTCTGCTCACTCAGGGCATACCTTATACCATTTGCCAGTCAGAAATATTCTGGGTATCTCCGAATGGCAATTGGGTTTAGCCTTACCCTTAAAACTAACCCGTGATTCTCTGCGTACCCTCACCATTAGCACAACCCTTTTGACTATGTGAGCTTTTCAATTATATGCCTCAAAGAGGCACAGATTCACCAAAGCAGCCACACCATTCCGTCAGTTTTCTTTACTGTTCAAAAGGATGACATGGACCATTCAGGCAAAGCAGCAGCTTAGAGGGAGAGATTGAAATACCCAGAGACTGAGACAGAGCATTTCTATAGTTTTACAAATCACTTTACACATTAACATTTTAAAACATTATATGATAACATTTTATTGCAGTATAGTTAATATTTAATGAACTGTACATATTTAAAATGTACAATTTGGTAAATTTTATCATATCCATGAGACTATCACCATAGTCAAGATGGCACCCAACATTTTCTTGAGGTTCCTTTTTAATTCTTCCTTCCCACCACTCCCTGCATTCTTCAACACCATTCTACAGTTTATAACCTTGATTTGTTAAGAAGGCTAAGCCAGGTGTCCTGCCAGAACACCTTCTGGATTAGACTGGTTGCTTCTTCTTGGTGCCATGTGGTATATTCCTCTATCTCTCACATTTCCTATGAAGTGGAAGGTATCTTTAGAGGCCTGATGAAATCACGTTAAACATTTTGAGCTAAAAATAGCATATGAATTCCAAGAGGCATCACATCAAAGATATTTAATATCTGGTTGACCCAACTATTTCTATATTACTTTTTCTCATACCAGCTTTCATTTGTTGTTATTTATTTTCATTCTTTGCTTTGATTTTAATGATTTATTTTTTTCTTAAAAGATGCATGTAAAATAATCTAGCCACTTGAATGTGAATACTTTTTGGGTTATAGTTAGAGGAGTTTTAACTTTGCCTGTATTACAAAAGATTTTTATATTCACCCTATTCACTCCTCACTGTGAAGAGAGGAATCTTAATAGATTAGTAGGTTTTGGTGAAAGTAGACATAAATTGTGGCTCTCTCGTTGAAAGCAATGTGGCCTTGGACAACTTACATTTTTTTCTCTGAGAGTCAGTGTATTTGCCTGCAAAACAGAGATTAATATGTCAGCCCTAAATACCTGAATGGTTTGTTATATGAACCGAAAGTGATAATACATGGGTTGATGTTTCGTGAAGAATAAAGTTTTAATCAAATAACATTTTTATTATGCTGATGTATCTTTGAGATAAGAAGGGATTCTAAGTATTCTATTGTACAGGTGGAGAAATAGAAACACAGAGAGGGCAAGTGACTACAAACTCAGGGAACAGAACATTATCTTCTTGGCTCCTACCACTACAGGGAGTCCTGATTTGAAATAAGCAGTGCCTCAGTAGGAGTCAGGACCCAAACTCACAGAAGGGTAACAGCCTACAGCTCTATCTGTCATCTGCTGTCATTCCCCAAATGCAATCTACAGACCACCCAAACTGGCTTATGTATTTTCTCAGCACACTCCTTGCTTAACTGCCATTACTAATGCTACCTCTTCCATGACATCATTTATCCTCACAAGATATAATTTCCTTTCCTGCTGAACCATGGACAATTTAAACTGAACTCCTTTTAGAGATTTTACACATTTTTCATAGTATCATTGCTACTTATTTAGATTGCATGCTCCTTTCAGATAAGGAGTCAGTTACATACATGCCTTAAACATAGCATATATTCAATATATATTTGGTGAATTAAATGAAATTGACTCTCAATGCCAGACTGAGTTTCCAGTGAGAGTACTCACATCCTTACTAATTGGCCAGCCCACCTGTCACCATTAAACAAACAAAAAGATCACTTACCAAAAACAAAACTATGATTAAAAATTGATAAAAATAAAATAGGTCATTTATAGTTTAGCTCTTAGAGTTTTGATAACTATGAATACCAAATTTAAATTGTAGGAATTAAATTTAAATGGTCTTTGTAATTAATCATTATTCCAAGGGCTGGATGAACTAAATACTTAACCTTTAACTGCCTTCATTTATTTACAATATAAAGTATTTTAACATAGTCAAAAAAAAAAGCAGCAAACCAGTTTGGCCCAGCTGCCTGTGGTTTCATTAGACAGCTGTAAGGTAATGACAACTGTAGCAATTCATGGTCTGCAGAGAGAAATCTGCCAAGATTATTCTCTAGGGCAGTGATTTTTCAACCAGTGTGCTCCAAGAGGCTCACTGTGGTGCCACAGGAATTTTTAAAACGTGCACTACCTGCTTATTTAGTCAAGAGGCCCTGACCTCTTTTCCCTTAGATTGTCAAATTAAAAAATAACAACAGCCAACACAACAATAGCTGTCCAGTGTGAACAAATCTAAATTGTACCTATTTCTTGTCAGATAGGTAAAAATTTTTTTTTGGCATGCTGCGGAATTTTTGTAATTAGTGCCATAAGATGAAATAGGTTGAAAATCACTGCTCTAGGGACATTAGGTATTCATGTGATGGTACTAAAGTACTTTGGAGCGTCACATTAACAGAGCCTCAAAATTATATAGAAACTAAGCAAGTAATATTTATACAATAGCCAAGAGAGTCATAGCCTGTAGACAGGATCCTTGGGTGCAACTTTTCTACTAGGTGAGAGAATGTGTGGCTGCTAAAAAATCCTGGTATTAGTACATGAATTATTTGGTGACAGAAGAAACCAAGTGGCCTCTTTGGAAGCCTGGAAGCTGTTCTGTTTGGGTTACAGAACAAAGGGAAACTTGGTGTTTTTCTGAGGTTCTCTGAGACCATCAGTACCAGAATGACTTAGGTACTTATTGAAAATGCATATTTCTGGGGCCCCAACACAGCACATTGAATCAGTCTCTCTGAAGCGGGACCTAGGAATCAGAGTTTCTATGCAAGCTCCATTAAAGGACTGTTACACACAATACAATTTGAGCGCTGCCCTTGGTGTGTTCCAGCTCTGCCTGCTACAGCGTGTGGTGGTGCCACCCTGTGGTGTTTTCTCTGCAGCCATATTCTTTGCTTAAGCAGCCTCATGTTTGGTGCTTTAAATGTCCGCAATGTGGCCAACTCAGGCTTTGGTGGATCCTAACTGGTATCTGCTAAACAATGAACAAATTGCCACAGGGTCAATTTGATTGAGTTGTTCAGTTGGCCAGAACAAACCAGTAATCAATGAGCGGTCTGATTATTTAGGGTCACGTGAACAATAGAATGAGGGGAAGCCGAGTAATGCAATTACCAGAAATTGACTTATGACAGTCGATCCAGGTGACTTTAAAAGGCAGTCACTTTATAGGATGACCCTGTGAGTTTCTGTCTCCAGTCTATAAGTATCTCTCTGAGCAGACCATGGGTGGAGGAAGGTCTGTAGCAAAATTCTGCATCTTTGCCATACTTTGTCCTTCTCAGCTAGTTATCAGCCATCTTCATCATCCTTTCTCCCTCTGTGACCTGCAATTATATTATTTTATAGGACATACCCACGCTCCCAACATCTAGTGAAAAATGATTCCAAACTGGGTTGACTTGTAGGTTGACTGTAAAGATCAATGAATTATATCTGATACCTGAGGAAGTTAAGTGAATATTTAAAATTGTTTTACCTTACTGTGACCACATTACACCATCTCTGTTACCAGGCTATAATCTGTCAGACATTAAGCAATGGCAGTTGCTACAGAAGCTCAATGATCTGGCTGTTAGGAAACATGAGGTTTATTTGAACTGCTCCTTCCACATGGAAGATGATGGTGGTCTTTCCATGTGTACCTGTACACACTAAATGGTGGCATAAAGGCAGGATACTGGACCTGAATAGATCTCTGTGGGTGCAGGGGACTGACTGTGGAAGGGTTCAAATCCTCCTTATGGTCAATCAATGTAAAACTGTCTACCTAGGCACACATTAGTTCCAGAACGGAGAGAGATGCTGAAAAGGGGAAAGAAATCCCAGTTCCCATTGTGGGGGAAGTTACAGTCACTGTTCTGAGTCTAGGTGACTCTATGGGGTAGTGGAGATTTTCAAGTCATTGGGCCTAACCTATGCAGACAGGGTTTATTTTGCTGTAACTAAGTGAAAACAACAACAACAATAACAACAACAAAATATCAGAGACCTCACATATATAAGCAATAGAACAGAAATCCTAAAATGCCAGAAGATAGCAATTAAAACCTATTTTATCACACTCCTATGATAATTTCAATTATAATCTTTATAATTGAACAACTAAGTGACTTATTTCTTCATGAAAAATAGGCAATAGTTCTTGAGCAATAGACTAAGGACAGAATAGCAATCTTTTGTGTAGCTGAATACATTACTACACTGGATCCTCTGTGTATGCGTGTGTGTTTATTTAAAGTAATGTACTCTAAAGAGTTTTTTCCTCTTTTTTAACTGTTTAGACATTATAAACACAGAGCTGTACATAAATGTATATGTACAGCTTAAAATAATTACATGTTTATATCTATTTAAACACCATCAGATCAAGAAATATAATATTGCTTCCATCCTAGAAACCACATATTATGCCTACCACCCAACCCTGTAACCACTAGCATGATTTTTGTGATACATGTGAATGTCTGTGTAGGTACAAATAAAAAAATGTATGTATGTGGCATTTTTCAAGGGTCGTCAAGACCATCCTTGGTTCTGACACCAGTTGCAAGTTAGGGGTTCTCTAAAACCAGCCTTAGTTTCTAATTTTCTGGAAGAACTCTCAAAACTCATCAAAGCTACTATTCTCACAGCTATGTTTTATTACAGAGGAAAGGCAGAGATTAAAATCATCCAAGGAAAAAGTCACACGGGCAAGGCCCAGAGGGTTCCAAGTGCAAAGCTTTTAGTGATCCCCTCCCAGTGGAATTGCACTTACTTCTCCCAGAAATGACGTGCAAGAGTCTATATGCAGCACTGCCAACCACAGAGGCCCACCCAGCCTTGGTGTCCAGAATTTTACTGAGGCTGGGTCACATGACACTGTTGGTCATTTACAGGGCTGACCTTGTCCCCAGCACTGTAGATATCTCCAGAAGTCAAATTGATACTGCATCACCCGAGGCCCCATGTAGGAGCCGTAAATCACATTGGTGGCATAGATTATCAGATACAGCCCTAGTTCCCCAGGTAAACAACAACATTCTTATCATACAGACTGTTCCAAGGGCTTAAAAATTCTCTTCCAAGAGCCAAGGCCAAATGCCAGACCTCTTTTTGGGAAAAGTTAATTATTTATTGCACATATATGAATATATCTTTTCACTGAAAATATAGTTTGGTTGTGCCTACTTTTGATGTTTATGTAATGCTTACGTATTATATTCATTATATGCATACTCAATTTAAATGTGTAAATCTTTTAGACTTCATATAAATTATTTCATGTCTACCTATTTTTTAATATTTTTTTATTATTGTTCGAATACAGTTGTTTCCATTTTCCCACCACCACTTTCCTCTGCCCCACCCACCCCCATCTCCCACCCTTAATCCTACCGTCCTTTGGCTTTGTCCATGGGTCCCTTATACAGGTTCCTTGATGACCCTTTCCCTTCTTTCCCCCGTTCTCTCCCTCCCGCCGCACAGTTACTGTCAGTTTATTCTTTACATCAATGTCTCTGGTTATATTTTGCTTGCTTGTTTGTTTTGTTAATTCGGTTCCACTTACAGGTGAGATCATATGGTATTTGTCTTTCACTGCCTGGCTTATTTCACTTAGCATAATGCTCTCCAGTTCCATCCATGCTGTCTTGAAGGGCAGGAGCTCCTTCTTTCTTTCTGCGTAGTATTCCATTGTGTAAATGTACCATAGTTTTTCATCTGCTCATTTACTGATGGGCACTTAGGCTGTTTGCAGCACTCAACTATTGTAAATTGTGAACCTATGCACCCCAATGTTCATATGTACTTATACATCAAGTTTTGCTTCTTTTAAGAGTTGTTTTTTATTCTGTATTGAGTGAATGTTCTAGACATTCTTATCAAATATTAAAGAGAATCTTGAAGTCTTACTATAAAGTAAAAAGGAGATTTCATGTAAATATGGTACAGCAATACGGTCAGCCTGGCACTGGCTGCACAAATAGCCGAGTGTTCCATTTATTCATTAGTGTACCCCTCATGGTCTGCAGTGAGAGGGAGCAACCTAAATGACTCCTGAATGAAATACAGTCATTTTTGTTTTAAAGTCTGAAAAGTTACCACTCACATTTCTATATTGATCGGCCTCAATCATTAGGATCTCTACACTTGACCCCCTAATACTCCCAATGAAGATGAAATCAACCATGGCCTAAGCCAGAGGTCAACACATTTTCCCTTAAAGGACTAGGTAGTAAATATTTTAAGATGCAGGCCAGTGTGGGATGAAAGCAACCATAGATGACATATAAACAGATGTGTGTGTCTGTGTTCCAATAAAACTTTACCTATGAACACCAAAATGTGAATTTTGTGTAATTTTCACATACTATAAAATATTCTTCTTTTGACTTTTTAAAACTCCCTAATAAGGGAAAAACCGTTCTTAGCTTATGAGTTATATAAAAACAGGTAGTAGGCTGGATTTGGTCCCTGGGCTGTAGTTTTTCAAGCCTTGGCTGTGTCGATGGATTTGGGGGTTCTAGAATTGGGTTCAGGATTTCCATTTATAATAGACTATTTCTCACTGCTCCTAATTCATCAATCTTACACCACTGACAACTGCAAAAATGAATTATAACTCATCTAAAACATTTTAGAACCCAGTTTGTATTGCTTGGCAAAAAAAATTTATAATAAGCAATTTTACAGTAAAGCATTGGATCAGAACAACTAGCTAATGTTCTTAATTTTATCACCTAAATTAAACAAACTAAGCAGATTCCCATAATAATCTTCTAAGTTCCTAGATAAAACTTCCACGGCAGAAAAAAGGCCGTGGAAGTTTTCATCCTTCCCCCTTCAACTGATATAGATAAAATAAAAGATAGACATCGGGCATCAAAATCCCCAAGGTAACATGGACAAAGTCTAGTAAAAATCTCACTAGCGTGGATATGACAAAAATCAGAAATCAAATAATGCAGCACTATCACTTTAGTGTGATGAGGATCGAAGAAGTCCCCACCACTAAATTTCACTCCTGCCTTGACTTGAGGTTAATGAGCATAGTGAGTAATCTGCAAGAACAAATAAAACAATATTCATCTCACTTGCTTTTATTCCAACTTTTTATTTAACAAAAAATAAATAATTTTTTAAAAATTTTATGTTAGCCTAGAATATCTTCCTCAAATTAAAGGACTGAACTTAATTACTACTTCTATTTTTTCTGTCTTTAGGGCTACGGAACTACAGAAGAAGTGATCCAGCCGAGCAGGAAAGAGCTTGCTTCTTTTGCAGACTTAGCGTGGATTACTCATTAAGAGGTAGTGTTGGCGGTTTACTCATGTAGAATTGATTTTCTGTCTTTTATGCTTTCTGGTATATAAGCATTTCTAATGTTTCTTGTTGGATTTTTCTTTTCTGTATTTTGTTTACTGTTGAGTCTGATTCTCTGTCTCTTCGGATCCCATATATATCGAAGCCTCCCCGTTGTTGGATATCGGCGTTTCTGTATAACCATTGGATTTAACAGTCCAAGTGCCTTTGCTTTATTTTGTTCATCCAAAACTTTGGCTTCTTTGAAAAAATGTATTTGGAATGAGCTCATTGGAATACTGTCTAGAAAATTAGGTCTACGGGCATAGTTTTGAGGTTTGAAGCAATAGACTGCATGCCAACCCCACCACCCCTCAACTGACGAAGGGGCGCCCAGGCCCGGTGACTCTCGCTGTCACTCACTGCCTGTTCATGCCACTCAGGAGGGCTCTGAGGAAAGACGTCACTCTTGCTTTTTCTTTTCTGTGATTTTGAATATCAATACAACAATACTCAAATTTAAAAGAATAATTAATTCTCCTCCTTAAACAATTTAATGCAGGGCCACTTGCTCTGCTGTAATATTTCTATGTCCAGACCTAGTGACAATTTATGCACTGCCTATTTTTCAAGACAGCCCAGGAGATACAGAGAAACTAATCAACCATTTCCAAGTCATCCTCACAGATAGGCTATTCAGAATCTTTTTTCTCCTCAGGTTTTAAATGTCATTGCAATTCAATTTTTGAGGACCACAAACTCTGGAATATTGTTGCTGATAAATGATTCCTATTAATAGCAATTTAATTCATTAGAGCTTTTTAACTCATTTTGGTTTTGCTGATTTTCATGCTTGTGATTTTTCATTTTTTCAATACATCCCATTTTTCTGTTTCTTTTCAATGTTTTAATCCAATTACCAGCCCCGTAAACAAGCACTTGCCACAGCCACAGTAGGTGCACTGAACTGTGAGTAGAAGTGATTTCTGATTACAGACAGGCTAATTTTCAAGGAACAAGAGGAACAAAATGCAGTGAACTGCATAAAAGTATAATGGTAAATACCTTGTTAGGTGACATATGGCACAGATTTAGAGCACAGATGGGAAAAAGAAAAGTTACTTAATCCTAAAATACATATGCATTGAATGGATAGAAGTTGCTATCTGGCTCCTTTATGATCTGCTTGGTTATAAAAGGAAAAATATTTTATACATTTTATTGCTCAGGAGTGTTTTTTAATATTAGGATTAGCCTCTCTAATTGAGAGGGTGAAAAGAAGCAATTTAGATTCTTTAATACCCTAGAGTTTTGTCAACTGGGCCAATGGCAAAGGCAATTAGGCAAGAGACTCTACAGGACTTCTGCATTTTCAATTTATTATCCTTGTTCTTCTTTCTTGGTTCCCTTTTTTCACCTCCTTTTAGAATTTCTACTTCCATGGCCCTCACACACAGAAACACACACACACACACACACACACACACACAAATCCCACATACTTCCTGCACTTGGATATATGATTATGATTGTCTTAGTGAGTTACCTTTGTTACACCCTTCACACACTGTCCAACATTTATGCCTTAGGAGAAAAGGGTGAAACATGGATGAGGGAGGAATGTGATTGTTGTAATCTGAGCCAATAGATGAGCAGATATTCTAGGGAGTAATAGGACAATCACAGATCCCTTCAGATCATGGGGTTGCACTGCAAAGTAGGTTGCTCTTTCATCAATGTGAAGGCAAAATAGATTATTTGTTGGAGGCAGAGTCAAAACAAAGAGAGTACGGAGACTAGATGCTACTGTTTTATGGACCCATTCTTACCTGGCCTATGAGTGACGGATGTGGGGGAGCAGATGGAAAGTCCTTTCCATTGGCAGAGGGTTCAGTCAAATAAACATAAAAAATAAGAAAAGCTTTGTCAAATTAGCCTAGCTTCCATCACAAGGAGAGAATGTCCTGTTTTGAAGCTCCTAAATTAGAGGAACAGGTTCATAGGCCACCGTTTTCGAGAGAACCAGCAAGTGCAAGGCACAATAGTCACAGCACCACAAACTATTTTACTGAGCATTTAACCATTGTGAGTTAAGATTCCCACATAGTGATGAATTCTTGGTCACAGCAAAGACAGGAGATTTAACACAAATGACCACTAGAGAAAGAAGAGCTTGAAAGGGTTGTCAGAGCCAAGTTAAATGCAGTGATGGGAAAGCAGGTAAACTCTTAATTTGCTCTGTGCTTAGTGTGGGTTTCATGAGGTAGACAGATCAGCTGAAACTCTGACCCTGCCCTCCTCTTTTAAAGGCCAAAGGAAACTGGATCATACATCTGCCTTCTGATGGTTTTATGCAGCATGGTCTGGCTCTCCTTAGTACTGCAGCTTTAACATATTTTTTCATTCTTTAGGCAAACATTAAATCATAAAATTTTGCACAGTATTTAAGAGACATTTAGCTGCCAAATGGTGAATAAAATGGATGATTTAGACACTGAAATCCAAAGCTTGATGTCACTTTTATCATCTCATTTCATTATATATATAAAATACAGAGCTGTAACTTATAATGGCAATGGAAAGCACACACAATGTATCCTGCAGATCCACTTCTAATTCTAGCAGAATGTATTCAGACAGACTATAGAGTGAATTGCATATACAGCTAGACCATAGGACTTTTGACTTTGGTTTCAAAGGTTTCATATAGTGTCTCAGGAGCCCAGACCTAAAGAACCAGATGTTCATTTGAACCCTGACTTAATTTGGGCTGACTTTTATAGCCCAGGACCCCTATTGATAAAGAAGACTGTTGAGGATATGGGTGTGAAGCAGTCTGTTTTCTAATAGACCAAGGGCATTTGTATAAGCTAGGTAAAGAGAATGCACACAAGTAAGACTTCAGTAAATAGAAACTGACATTTAAAAGGTGAATAATCTAGTTTGGTTTTCTACATTGATCAAATTCACTGAATAATTGCTTAGCTGTCCTCTTCCTTCACTCGAGGGGTCAGAGGGAAGAGGCCAGATCCAAACTGAAATGGCAGGGCGAGGGGTGGGGTTGCCCTCTGAGGTTTGGTTTGCTTCAGCCACAGCTGTCACAGCAATCTGCGTGAGCTACGGCTACATACTTAGGCCCCTGCTGTATGATATGACAGGGAGTTTTATTTGCAGTTCCTCTGTCAACATGATGACAATATTGTGAAAAACTGGACTTCATTGTTGGCACATAGTATTAGATTCTTTCCATTTGTTGGTAAGATGGAGGGAGTGTTTTCGCTTTCATGGAAAGAAGTTTGAAGTTATCACCATGGAAGTCTAAATCAGGTAACTGTAACAGGAAATTTAATTGCTGGAAAAAAAAAAACTTAACTTGTGCATGTGTACGTGTGTGTGTTCCACACCTTTTGTCTACTCATCCCTTTTCCGGTCAAGCCGGGCAAACTTCCCATCACATCTTCAGGGATGGTCTACCTCCATGACTGGCCCTGTGGTGTGGCTTGCTTGTCTGTATTTGGGACACTGAGTTTGGCTTGATTTTGCATTCTTGATTAAACTTTAAATAATAGTTCTCCTACCTAAAATCCTGACCTCTTGTATTTATGTATTCCTTAACCCTTGTTTCAGCAAACTGTAGCCCTCCCCTCTCATCTATTTTGGTTCTCTTTTCCTAGGCCTGATTTATGCCTGAAAAACCACTGTTCCTTTCTTGTCCTCAGGCTTGTACAAACGCCCTATGCTTAAACCCTGGGGCCCCTTTTCCATTTCAGCATTTCACAGAAGAGTCTCTTGGAGAATCACTGCACAGATGGACACAGTTACAAAGCACTAATCCTGTGAATCTGAGCTGTTTGCTAATGGATGCCCGCAGTCTGCCCAAAAGGACTGCCACGGAAATAGTAAAGGTTAGCTTTCCTCCACCTCAGACTAGCTACTGAAATTAGCAGAGCTCATTTGAGAGATAAATTTGCTCTTTAAAAATTTATTTCCTCAGCATTCATTTTCTTATTCTATTAATGGGAACCTGGGATCTCATAAAACTGAATTAAAATTATCAAATACTATTGAATCAACCTAATGAAAATTTTAACCAAAAGTCATTGTAAATTAGGTATGTACTACACTGAGAACACAAGTCTTTGTAAAGTAGATATTGTTCCTATGTAAACTCATGAATGGAGACTTTCTTGAATAAATTTCTTCTTAATAACATCAGAGAGTCATTGGCTGGGTAAATATCTCCCTAGGGTATTCACTAAGATTCTTGAGTTTAAATGTTCAATAGAATTTCATATTTGTCACCTTTACTAACGAGTTTTTCTTTATGAAATCATTATTAGCATAAAAAAGTTAAACTTTGTGCCCAATTTTTAGAATTAATGCTGTTTAAAAGACCTCAAGGGGTTGAAATGTGTCCTCTGGGAATGCGACATTTACATAATTTCTATTGTCCCAACATTTACTCTCCCCAGCCTACTGTCAATTTGCTACCTGAGGCAGGAGGGGAAAACATGATCAGAACCACCAAGTGTCTGGGAATTTCTTAGCAGAAATGCCTCGAAGGACAAGATAGTGAAATCATGTCTTCCAACCCAACATGTGACTTAAGCATCAAAAACCTTTACTGATGTTCTTTCTAACCACATATTCCCAGCAAGGGCTTTGGCAGTTGCTATATATATAACAGTAGTGGACAAGTTTATCAAAATGGTTCAATGATTCCCCGAGTTGTAAGAATCGGTTTGGTTATGGTTACTCTGGAACTGTTTTTTTATTTTTTTATTTTTTTATTCTTTGGGTCTAGGATTCTACCTGAATTTTATTTACTTCAACAATGAAGCACACACACTAAGTGTTCTCTTGTGAAGAGGAGAGCTGTAGGTCATGTGATTTCAGCTTGGAGTTATTTATATACCCCATTCTTCAGAACCCTGTAAGGTAGAATATGAAATGTCTGCTCATAAACAGATCTGAACTGCTTCTTCCACATAGGGAGCAGTGAGACAATGCCTTGAGATTTCACAGGCGCCACTCCCATGACCACTCAGAAAGAAAGAAGCAAATAGACTATAAACACTGTCCTACTGTGCTGCCAAGTCCTAACCAGACTCCTCCTGTTCGGGGCTAACTATACTCCCAAATTTACAGATGGCTTTATACCACAGTAGACTATGTCAATGGGATATTTGCTGCATGTGTAGCACAGAGAAAGTCCTGGGTGCAACACAGGGCCTTCAGCGCATTGCTCCCTGACCACCAAGTGTTTATGGCATCTTTATAATAGAGTTACAGCATTTAGCTTCCCTAAAAATTGAATCAGTACCTTACAACTGCTACATGATGATCTGATCGTAAGAAAACCCTTTCTGGGCGCCCTGTTTTTAAAACCTTTGCATAAAAAGTATATTTAACAAAATCATAACATGAATAATTAAAACTAGTATTTGAATACAATTCATATTGCTGTGAAAAATTTTTAACACATAGGCTAATGATATTAACAGAAGTTACTCAAAGGTGGTTTTATGCCACTGAATTTGCTCCTGAGCAAACACCCAGGAAGGCATGCAAATCACCATGGCACAAGACAGATTTGCAAAGAACCCAGATTAGCAAATAACTGAGTGGGCACCGCAACCTCCACCAAGAAAACCCTGTATTCAGCCAAAGATTTTAAACAGAAGTGAAAATTGTTTCCACATTATGCTACAGATTCATTGAAATACATATATTCTAACAAAATTCTATATATATACATAACATTTTTCTACTGAATTTTAAATCAAACGAAATCAAATATGACTGAAATCAAATATGAAATCCCATAGGAACTGTTTTCCAGGTTGACTTACTCAACAAGTACAGGCTGAGAACAATCTAAGTGCCAGGCTGACTTCAGGGGCAGGAGTCAGAGTAGAGGAGACTGAGAGCGAGGGTTAAGCGGTGCCCGGCTCTGGGGAGCAGGGGCGGCGGTGCACATACTGTTGCCAGGTGCTTCGGTCTCCAGTCAGTACTGTGCTTTCTCTCTGTATCATTTCTACGAATTCTGAACTCTGTCCTCTCCTTCATTACCTTCCAAGACTGGAGGAATTTCCTTCATGCCCGAAGATTCTCTAACCTCATATTAGAAATTTTAAGAACTTTGCAACTTCCCCTCTTTTGACTAGTTCCTTACAATGTCTGCATTGCAGGTAACAGCCTTGAGGGGAAAATGTACTCCGGTCTGAAATTCCCTAATGTTTGAGATTTGAGTTATTCAAAACAAGTATGTTTCCTGCTTATAAATCCTGTACAATTAAAATTATCTATTTATCTTCTTTAATGAACTATCCATGTCTAATAAAGCAGTGTCCTATATATAATATGTTCATTTGCCAAAATAAAATGAAAACTGAATCAAGAATGTGTACTGCAGAAAAAAAAAGGACACGCACTGCCCCCACCAAGCCCTGCGTCAGCAGATACCCTACCACTGTTGGCTGTAGTGCAGGCCTGAGAGACAGAACATCTGGATGCACAACCCCAGCTAACCTTCTTGAAGCTGCGTGTCCTTGGGGACATTTTCTTTTGTTGCCTCAGTTTCCTTTACCAAAAAATGGAGAATCGCAGTATTTCCTGTCTCATAGTGTGGTTTTATGGATTAGATAACATATATTTAAGGTGTGTGGTATCCTGATTGGGACATGTTGTTGTTATAACATCCTGCCTTAGAACAAGGCAAAAGAAGGAGCAAGCCTCCAGTTCGGTTTTGAGAGGAGGTGAATACAGTGCCTGACGGTACAGCATAACAAACGATAAGGCAGGAACACCAACAACAAGGCCTGAGACTCACCAACATGGTAGTGGTTTTCTGCAGGATGTTTCCAATGGGACAGACGTGTAGAGAGTTCGTGATGAATTACCAGAACAGCTCTTAGATGTCAGCTGTTTATTTCAAATAAGGAGGACCACAGAAAACCCATCTCATTCAGAGTGATCCCATGCACTGGTTAGGGTAAGGTGTAAGAACTGGGAGCTGTACAGACAGACTACCTCTCTAGGCATCAGTGAGGGTTGGCATGGCAACCTCGAGGCCCTGCATGGTACCAGTCATTTCATTTCATAGATCCTAGAAACTTGCCTAATAGGAGAGTGAGTCTATGGTGAAATATTCACTTTAACTGGAAAATGTCTCCAGGAAATGATCTTAAACCAATGGAATTATTCATGGAGCTCAGAGTAGTAGAACAGTTCTATAGATTAGGCCACACCTATGACATTATGCAAGTAACTGACTTCTTCACTATAACATATCAATAACAACACCTCCATCTTTCAGGATGTGGGGAAGGTTAAATAACACAGACAAACATGAAAGTACTGAGCAAAGTCCTTGATGCAAAACGAATGATACACATATGTAACTTTGCTTTCTTTGTTTTTCCTAAACCCATCTACTTAAAAAAGAGAGAGAGAGAACCCCTATGTTTTTACAGGATTATATACTTATTAGTTCTGAGGATAACACATCTAAACCATGTAAGCCTTCTCAGTCAACCACAGATCTTGGGTATCTGGTCCAACAACATACTTGTGCAACGAACACATTGTGAGCTCAACCACTCCCGACTGACTGCTGCTTCATTCTATCTCACTTTAGAGCTGTCTCCATCCGAAGCATTACTCTTGATTCTAAAAGTCAGCAATGAATTCTGTCTTTGCAACTAGCATACAGTATGGTTTTTGATAAATATATATATAATATGCTGGTAAATTTGTATATAAAACATATATAATACCTATAATCATATTTAACATGTAAGTATAATATACTGATAAAATAGTGTATATATATATATATATACACACACATACAGCATGTATGTATCTTATGTATTGCATATATACTAGTACATAATATAGCTACTATAAATTATAGTAGATATCTATTATATAATGTATCTACTATATACTATAGTAGATATCTATTATATACTATAGGAACTTATCTATATACTTAATTTCTTCACAATAAAATGACTTACTTTCCTGTTCATTAGAGATTTTTTAATGAACAAATATGATATGAAATATAAAAGATCCTTTGAAAAATTAAATGTTATCCCATATATGCTGCACACACATATCAAACTTACCAAAAAAAAAAAATACTACATGTTTTGAAGACAATTCTCTTTAAGTTACTTCCTTTTTGATCACTAAATTAACTATAATAATAATTATCAATCAGGATAGTAGGGAATTTCTACAAAGCTTTTTGGACTTCAGTATACTTTATCAGTCCTGTAGATAAAGTTGCTGATATCAAAACTACTTATTACAGCCTCTGGAACAGGCAGGATGCTAAAGAAGGGGATGTCAGTGGTGACTGCTTCCTATACAGTACCCTTGTGGCAATGGGTACTTAGACATTCAGTAAATAAAGACACAAATAGAAGTATCATTATAAAACATCTCAGCTGCTATAGTGGATGAGAATGGAGCACTTAACAAGGGGATGAGACCTAATCATCAAAATTCCCTGAGGAAGTAACATTTGCTCCTGTTTCTAAACAGTGGTTTGCAGGGTGGGGGACTGACAGGAGGTGGGAGGGGAGGAGGCCCCTCCAGGCAGAGGGAGCAAGGGGCAGGCATCTCTTCTGGAGGAGATGGTTGCCTGAGGCAGAATGGTTGCGAGGTTGTTGGAATGGAAGAAGGCCCACTTCAGGGGAGCTCAGACAGCAAGAGGAAGGGAAGTGGGCAGAGAAGGCTGGGATCTCCTGAGGTATTACTGGCATGACCATCTTAAAGATTTTGGTTTTTATTCTAAGAGTCATGATAAACTGCATCAGGATTTCCACTGGAGTGAAGAGATCTGTGTTTTCTAGATGGCAGCTTTGGTTAACAATTGTTTAGAATAGAATGGTGTCTTCAAGATATGTTCCAGATTTCACACCTTTACATTCATCTTAGGGAAGACTAGTCTTAAATATATAGAAATGGAATCTAAATAATTAAATGTCGACATTTCAATAAATCCAGAAGAAAACTCCAACCTCCATCTTAAAATGAAATTACAGCCCCCACTAGATATCTGAAAATGCAGACAAGAGGTCTACACCTATGGCTTAAAGACTTTGTTCCTATTAAAATGCTAAAAAATAAAGAAATAAAGATTTTAAAAGGTAGCACATAAAGCCCATCTGTCAGTAAGGACCATTGACCGCTTTCATGGGAAGAGGTCTTGTTTAGGAAGAGACAGAATAAAGAGATGGATAGGGTGGGATGAGTAACAGCTAGAGAAGGGAAAAGAAGACAATGAGAGGGCCCCAAAACCAATTCACAGGCTGTACTGTTTATTCTGATTACCAACTACCTTGTGTGAGGAAAGTTTGCAAGAAGCCCCCCAATTCCAAGTTTTGGCATCATTATTCCCTCTGTTGTACTTCAGCTCAAGGATCCAATCTGTATGTCACCCTTTTTTCTACTGTAAAAATAATAACTCTGAAACCTAAGCTAAGATTTATCAGTGGCACTCAGATATAGCAACTCATAAAAGCTCAAAGTAGCCTTTGCCTTTTTCCTAGAATAGATAATGGAGGGGGACATTTATGAGCCTCCTGCTGATGAACAGACTACGGCTGCTTCCCAACCATCGAAGAAGGATTAGACAGACAAAACCCAAACACAGGGAAAGATGCAAATATCCCCAGGAACTGGGACACATATGAGCCTCAGCTCCAAATGTCAATTACTGGAAGTCTCCAGAGCCTGGTTAAAAATAGATATGCAGGTGTCTTCGCTCACATGTCAGAAAGGGGCGTCCCATCAAATCAGATTCCCATCACCCTCTTTTCACCCAACAGCTGAGTGTCAACCATTTGCAACTGTAAATCTTGGTTACAGTGCTGTCACAGGGTCCAAATTAGCATGCGCCCTCTCAATTATAGCAAGATACCAGTGTCTTCAGGTTTTCACAGGACGTGCGTGATAAGGGGACACACAGAGACATAATATGTGTAAACATTGCTATAACCAGCCCCCTAGCCCTGGAAGGAGCCTCTGTGTGTTTGTGCGGAGAAAGCGAGAGTAGGGGGAGGGAGCAGTCACAAATTGCTGTCAGGTAAGTTAGGCAAACCAGGAGGCAGAACCGGGTGGAGATGAGGAGGGCCACGTTTCATTTTCCATTTCTGCTGCCACCTCACTTAGGGACTTCAGAAAGTCCCTCATACTGCATTTTTCCTCTTCTCCGTATTTAGGTGAATCCCTAACTACCCACCTTTGCCCAAGAAATACTGTGCAAATGAATTAGACTTAGGCTGAACTTCTCCTGCTAAAAGTGCTTAAATTTGCAGTCAACTCCAAATTAGACTTGGTAATTGAAGGAGCTGCAGTACAGATATTCCCAAATAACAGACAATCTAAAAGTCATTTTGACTTGATTCCGGTAGGCAATGTTTGATTTTTGAGGGGAGCAGAGAGGATTTGCTTCCCTAATTAGTTTTAGCTTAAGCCAGTATTAAACTTGTATGTGTTCTATTTCGTGAGCCCTGCCTGGCTTGAAACAAAAAGATACAGAATAGGAAAGAGACGCCCAAAATGTAAATGTTGCCACTAAAAGTGGAAATACCCACCAAATGAACAAGTTACATATTGTCCATAAATCTAGGTTTAACTTCAGAAAGAGTAATGGTGGTGGTATGTTTAACTTGTTATTTTTGCCAGAAGTTTCATTTTCACTGGGCAGACTCCTTTATGTGTCTCTCCCCTATAAGTCTTTGAAATCGAACCTTGCCACAAGATCCTCACCCCACACCGCTAGGCTAAATGAATCACTCTGGTTGCGTCAATGTTCAGGACATCTTCACCAGCCTTATTACATCTCTGCAGTCGTTCCTTCCAGAGGTAAGCAAGTATTTTTTAAAAAATATTATATTTATTTATTTTTAGAGAGAGGGGAAGGGAGGGAGAGAAACATAAATGTGTGGTCATTCTCTTGCATGCCCCTTACTGGGGACCTGGCCAGAAACCCAGGCATGTGCCCTGACTGGGATTTGAACCAGCAACCCTTTGGTTCACAGTCTGTGCTCAATCCACTAAGCCACACCAGCCAGGGTAAGCAAGCATTTTTAAGAACTAGTCCTCCCTCTATAAACTATTCCAGATCCATTTTTGGTGATAAACAGAATTTATTAGAGCTCAGGTATACCACTCTTTAAATATAAGTAATTTTATTCCCCTGACCATTTCCAACATAAATTTTCTTCCCCAAAATAGGTGCAAAATAAGATTCACTAAAACTGACACCATTCTAAACCATTGAGGGTATCTATCTGGAAGGGCCATCCTGTTCTTCCCGACAGCAATCAGGAATTCTGCTGCGCCCTGGGGGCTCAGCCAGTCTTCTCAGAACCTACAGACTTTGTAAAGCACTACCTTTCACATCTTCTGTCCTGCCCTCCCAACCCTTTGAATAACCACTAATAAGTTTACAGTTCTTGCCAGGTGCTGAGAACTGAGTGAGCCCTTCATGTAGATTAACTCAGTTAATCACAACTCAATTGAAACTTTATTATGGGAATTTTACAGGTGAAGAAAACCCAGTGGTGGGTAAGACATTAAGTAAATTTCTGGGTTTGACTTCTCACTTACTAGCAGTAGAGTGAGAAGTGAAACCCAGCATGCTGATGCCAAGGTCCATGCTTCCACTCTATACTTCCACCTAACAGTGAGACTGTCCCCTACTCTGCCCTGGAATCTGTACTTAATCCTAACTGTTGTGGCTCAGCTAAGGACCCAGACTATGACACTGGAGATTCAACCCAAAACACAGCTTCACGTGCGTCCTTTCAACGATCAGTGGCCTAACAATGGCTCTCAATCCTCAGTTATGGCAGAATGTCTGCTAGATGGAGAGCGGTGTGTTTAAATTGCCAGCAAGGTGGTTCAATGTGCAGCTGCGGTTCAGAACCATTCATCAATATTAATCGATCGAAGGGAGAGAAGATATTAATCGATTGAAAGGACAGACAGTGACAAGCAATAAAAGTCTAGGTGCAGTAAATTCTGAATCCCAATGTTACCCCTGGACCTGGGTCCCATTCCTCACATGAAAAGATGTAGCCCTTTCTCAGGTAAGGTGGAATTGCTGTAATTAAGTTGCACCTCCTTTCTTGGTGGAAAAAAAGAATCATAAAAGCCTGCTCAATAAAGCAGTGTAGTAGACTAGGAGACTGGGTAAGAGAACATCTATGAGGTCTTTTCTTCTTCCAAAGACCTGTGATTACAGAGAAACAATCTTATGCTTATGCTAAATGGCAACCAGAAGATGAATTAAACTATCTTTTTTACCTCATTTCCTTACTTTGCATTTACAGGAGAACCTCCATGTTTCTCACTTCAGTGCTCTGTAAGCCAGATAATTATTTGAAACCCCCTGCAGTCCCAAAGCCATCTCTGCACAAAGATTTAATGCCTGAATTCTATAGTGAGATTTCTGATTACCCAGACTTCATTATCTTTATGAAACAAGCAACAATCCATTTACTGATGTACAGGAAAGTTTTATCATAGACTGTTGAGTCTGAACTACCATTGGCAAAACAAATGGATAGAACATATTGTGTGATTTACTTTTCTTGATTTTTTTCTGTCTGTTTGCCTACCCACTCATCTGCAAAATTTGGTAATTCACAATGGGGCTCCCTGTCATTAGTCTGAATTAGTAAG
Organism: Trachops cirrhosus; assembly: GCA_028533065.1. NCBI lineage: Eukaryota > Metazoa > Chordata > Mammalia > Chiroptera > Phyllostomidae > Trachops > Trachops cirrhosus. The sequence goes on from CM052538.1 coordinate 65,388,270, forward strand.
TTTCTACTGTATTTTAGAAATCAAATTGAAGTCCTCAGGAGGTTGAAATGCTTGAAATTATCTAAATGATTTTCATTATTGGAGCTCAGATTTTATTAAACATGTTATTACTTTTCAGAAATAATGAACAATAATATAATAATTAATAATCAAACATCAAGGGGTACTTTATTTCACACTACAGAATTAAAAGGCTAATGATCAGCAGCGTGGCTGCGGAGCCTAGCCTCTGGCTGCTGCTCTGCCGTGGGTGGAGAGGTGGGGCTGAGTCAACTCCAGGCGGGCTCGCTGCCCTCTCCCTCCTCTTGCTATCTGTCTGCACTGATGTCCTAGCACCTTGCATCTACTGGGTCCCAACACAGGCTTTTAACTGCGAAACAGAAGTGTTAACAATGTCCATAGTGTTTAATGGTAAGATACTGCCAGCATTCCTTTTAAATGCCCTGCAGACTATCCCAGAAGATACAAAGAAGCTTATATAAGAATTCATGCCTCTTTTTCTTTCCCTTCCTATCCATCCAATACCATTTCCCTTCCATACTCTTCCATGAGCAAACATTAAGTTAAAAATGAATTTGTGAAACAGTGTGGATTGTGAAGCCCGTTTTCTTCTCCTTTCTCCTATTGCTCAGCATCCCTAAAGTCACTACAGTATAGAAGTCTGCCTCTTTCTCTATAGGAAACTTTTCCATAGCAACGCAGTAACTCTCTGAAGCATTCGTGTTCCTGTTATGACATGAGAGACTGTATTTGAACTTCAGGGTGGGGGTGGTAGGAGTAATAGTGGTGCAGGGTAAAGAAACATATACACAAAAATCTACAGCTTCCCACTTACTCACTTAGCACTTCAGAGATCAGAAAAAGAGTATGAATTTGGGCTCATAACCTTCCCTAAAAGTATCTTGGATGTTCCTTTTCACTCCCCTACTGAAGTCAGAATGAATTACTTTTAACTGTTTTAAATTTTCTTAATTCGCCAATTATTCTAGGTATTGTCTCATTCTGAGTCAGTCTCCCCTCCTCCATTCTTCCTTTCTGCATCACACCCCCTTGCTATTTTGGCCTCATCAGGTTTCATGCTGTGCCTCTTCCTCCAGGAAGCCACACCTGGGCAGGAGTCCCTTCTTAGTGCACATTTCCCAAAGGTACTTAATGTGTCGTGTTGCTTTGATGGTATCCCTACTCCATGTGGACAGTGCACTCTGAGGGCAGGAGCCATGTTTGTTTGCTCATCTTTATCCCTAGTACCTAGCTTAATATTCATTACATTTTTGTTTAATAAAAGTGAGTGGATGAATGGATGGATGACAGTGAGGAAGGGAAAATTTGCATGATTCCCTGTTCATACCACTACCCCTGCAGCCCTTCTCATCCTGACAGAACCCTCTGTCAGTGTCCTCCACTTGCCATAACTTAATTCAGAGAGTTTTCTATATTAAGCAAAGCCTCTATCTTTTCGAACACTCAAGGATGGGGAGGAAAAGTATGTGCAGAAATAGAAAGAATCTGTCCAATAGGAGATTGTGGTAGAATTCATGGGCTGCTCTGTAAAATGGAGAGCAAGACCCAGGTGTTCCAAAGAGCCAGATGTGAGTATCAAATACCAAAAAAACAATGTCGGTGCAGGGAAGGGAAAAAGGAAAAGAAGGGGAACAAACCCATGGAATTAGGGAATCAAGAAAAATCAGTAAATTGGCACTTATAAAAAATGATCAAATGAAAAACTATATATTAAAAATTTTGATTGGTAACACAAATTACATTCATTTGCATAAATTGCTTACAAATTTTGCCTAAACATGATGCAGTAAAAGAATAATTTTATTTAGCACAATGTGCAAGTCAATGTTTATCCTTGTGGTCAGCCTTTCCTTTAGAATGGCAAACCCAACACATACATTTTTTTCTTTAATTATCTGTGAATTTAGCTTGGTCAACTCTAAGAACTTTAAAAATCTATGGGGAACTCTGTGACTATCTATGCTTATGTTGAATTTTGCAAGTCATTAACTATTTTAAATAACAGAAATTAGCTTTATTTAAGTGGTTCACTCATTTAGGAATAAAGTAGTAGCAACTAACAAGTCTTTTCTGTTTGGACTTACCTTTAATTCACCTAAATTTAATTCAGCCAAAATTAAATGAGCACTTCTCATGTAACCAACTGTAGAAATGGCAAAGAGAAAACTTTTGTTGGGTCTCCTATCCCAGCTAGATATTTAAGGAAAACCAAGCCCAAAATTAGCTAGAGCCAATCACATAACCAAAGAAATTATCAGCCTACCATCAACCTCAACCCATTACCCCCATACTAGACTCAAAGCATCCCTTTCTCAGCTTCTACCTTTACAGTAATACAAGTCATGGGCATTTGGTATGGGAAGAAGGTACCTGAACCATTAGTAGTACTTAACAGGTTCTCAACCAAATGCAACCAAACTGTCAGTCATTTCCAATAATGGAAGGCAAGTGGGCACCAGTATAAAAATTCTCAGGTAGTTCAAAGTCCTTCCTTAAGTATATTACTATTGAGCATGAGTGGATTTTAAAGGTATCTAACTAAATTATGAGGTCCTCTCATATTAAGTGTTAGGAAACTATGATCTAAAGAACTCAAGTGAACGGTCAAAGGTCATGGAAGCATCTGGTGGTGGTGACCACCAGTGACCTTCCTCTGCCTAGATTTTTCAACATTAAAATTTGTAGTTTCACCAAAACTTCAGGCAGAGAGATTTGTCAGCCACATAAATATTCCCTCTCTATGGGTCTTCAACTGATTTGAAGAAGATAAAGCAGATGAAAATATCGAATAAACCTCAAAATTTTACAAGAGAACAACCAGTTCATCAACACTGGCCTACAAGTCAGACTTTAACCTTCCAAATACAGACAGTTTTACAATAAAACTTTAATCCTTGGGGTTTGTGACTTTTGGGGTGATTGGCTCTCCTCTGATATATCAATCTGGGTTAAATATTCAAATGCGTTTGAAATGCTGGCTGTTTGATTATGATGCTATAGTGGAAATATAAATAATAAATCAGTTTTATGGTGCTAATTACAGAAGCCAGACTGTATAATCAGTGCACAATTTGATCTAGAAATCCTCCAATGAAGTGTGTACCCTCTGTCTAGACACTTTATTAAATGTCAGCAAAATCCTAGACACCTGATACCTTAGGGGCTTTTGATTATGTCAGGTAGGGTGAAATAGATCTCTTTCCTTTATTTTAGGTAGGAAAAATTGGTCACCAAATGAGGTTAATATCAGATAACATGACATGATAGTTGTCATTAAATACTTGAATGGTAGCAATGTTAAGTAAATTACTTGTTAATTCCATCTAAATAGAGGAAAATTATTTTAAAAGATGGTTGAAATACAGTGAGACAAATTTTTGGTTCATGTGGAGAACACAGTCCCTCCTTATAAGAACTGCTCAACAATATAACTGACCAGCCACAAGAATCTGTGAGCAACTGGTCACCACCGAAGCAGAAGCAGACTGGATGACCATCTGTCAAGGTGGTGTAAATGGGACTCTGGCATTGGGTGGTGGGGTTGAACGGGATGACCTCCTTTTCAATAATTTCCTTCTCATAGCGGGTATTATACAATTCAGATTTTATAAACTGATTTTAGTAAGGTTTGGAGTATTCATTTGAATCAACTACTACTAAGTATCTAAATTTGGACTTTGCTAGACCCTGTACAGAGAGAACTTCAGAGACATATACCTAGTCCTTACAAACGTAAATACATGCACACAAGCAAGGAGATAGGTATGATTCAAATGTTATGCTTTTGGAGATGATCTGAAGGAGAGGTCATGCAAATGCTGAGCATTTAAAGCAGGGGGGCAAGCCAAAGGCCATAAAAGAAGAAACATCAATGCAGTGTGAAATAAATCTGTCCTGTTGCACAATATTTCATAGCACTGGCTTGGGCCGCAAGCCAAGAAACACAGGATCATATTTAGTTGCTATAATGAACATATGTTTTGAAAAACTATATGGGTAAAAACTCAGGGCTAGAACACACTCTAGAATCAGGTCATTTTTCTTTATAGATGAGAACATTGAGATCCAAGAAGGTGATTAACTTCTCTATAGCTCATGGAATGATCATGGTGCTGGGGGACTGGGCACTGTTTCTAGCTAAACTAATTAACTTATGTAAGGGACAATGTCTTCAGACATAAGACAATGGCATTAAATGGTTCGAAGACGGAAAAATCAAACAAATGACTTGGCACATATAAAATACCTCCAAATTAAAACATAACAAAAATCATGTCAGTGCACATAACTCATAAGAAAGAAGAAAATATTATTGAACTGCATGATAAGAAAAGTCACTGCTCAATACAGAAGAGGAAATCAAAGAAAAGGAGTCATAGATTTTTTTTCATTTTAGACCTATTTTTCTTGTTTTTCTCTTTTTTATTAACTCTTTGTGAGGTCTTTCCTTGGAGTCTAATATAAATGGTATTCCTGAGCCAAGAATGAAATCTAACATACATGATTGAAATAAGATACTGAGAGTGGCTAAAATGATATTTAAGTTAAGAAAAAAATTCTGTTAGCATATTGCTATTCCCTTGACCCTTTACCCACCCACCCACACACACACACACACACACACACACAGAGGCTAAAGTTTTATCTAAAAAAGATATAGACTCATCATAATATACACTCTATAAAGGCAAAGGCTATTCCTGGCCTGTGGCCTTTAAGCTGTCTGCCCTGCCAGGTGTTATGTGTGTAATATATGCTTAATAAATACTCACATATGAAAAGTATGATGATGGTAACAACCTTTGCCAAATGCCAATTACAGGACATCCAGTCAAAGCTTCATGGGTCAATACATCAGCAGAAAGGAAGCAGTAAATGGAATTAAAATAATGTATCTGTTTGTTCATTGTTAATGGCTGCTATGAATTTGAATTAGGCCAGTAATTGCTTCCCTGATATGAGAGCAAAATGCCAAGGTAAAGACTGTAATTAACATTTAGAAGGAATGTAGGCCCAGAGTATGGGGACACCTTTAAAAAGAAATCTCCAGTTTCCTCTGTCCTTCTTCCAAATCTCTTCCTAATTTCTGAGACTTCTTTGCTCTTAAAATTCTGTTTTTGTTATTTTTTTATCTCTCTCCTCCCCTCACTTTCAACTATTATCTCCAACTTTGAAGCCAGCAAAATTCCTGTGTTTAAAGAATGCTACTTTTTTCTGAAAAACAGTTAGGAAATAGGACATGTTAAAAATTTCAACTAAGTAAATTTGAAGATCTAATTGCTTTATTCAATGATTCCTGAGTCCGGCAGCAACCCCTCTAGCAAATATATAGGAGCTCCCAAGAGCTGTTGAAAAAGAAAGTCTTCTTTTAAAGATAGAAAAGGGGTGGGACAAGGAAATTTTCTAGCAAAGAGTGCAGAAAGTGGACTGTTTCAGGCTTCTGTCACTTTCCTATAAGGGATGGAAGGTGCCAGTCAGGCAAATCCCTTCACTTCTGCTGACCAGCCAACTCCAGACTGTCTGGTTAAAGTTTACAATCCCAGGAGAGGCTAGAACTGCAGTTTTGTTAGGTTTTAAGTCTTGGTTTCCTGATGTGAGGCTTAGCATCAGTGACTCCATTTTGGGCCTACTGCTTCTTTTTTAACTGCCCCACCAGCAATAATAAGAGTCCTGATGAGGAGACTGTGGAAAGGCCTATGAGATACTCAATTTTTAAAATAAGACTTAATATCCAAACTCCTCATATCTGATCACTGCTTAACAGAGAAGGCAAGAATGTGGCTGACAATCCTATGGCCATAGGAAACCAATTGATATAGTTACATCCATCAAGAAATAAATAATCGTGCCTATAATAAAGTTTTGAAATCAAACACTCCAGTTTTTCTGATTCCCATCAGTTGGGATCAATCTGTGACCTCCTACTCCTTTTACTGGTTTGGAATGTGATTGCTTGATATATGTTAGAACATCCTCAATTTCCTCTGCAAATCACAGGGTTCTGGAAGAAGAGCTGTCTCCCTAAGGGAAGTGGATGGCTTGGGGTCTGGGTATGTTACACAGCTATGAGTATTTGCTTTGTTCATTCTTTCCCTCATGGGTCCTAACTCTGTGCTGAATTCTACTCTGTGACGATGTTTTGACTGAGGACTTTACAATATAGCCATGAAAACTCACAGAGCCCCACCTGCCTCTTTGAAAGGACTCAAACTCCTAGAGCACTAAAAGAATATTTTTAATAGAAAATAGAAAACAGTTTTCCTCTCTAGGATATGAGGCAGGAACAGTACATTTAAAACAGAATAATGGGTGGAAAAATGCATTTCTTAAAGTAAAATCTTGAAGCATGTTGAAGTTATTAAAATAATAAAGTGGAGTAGAGAAATAGATTTGAAAAAGACTCCATTGTCTGGGGCTAATTAGTGTCCCAGGCAATAATGTTCTAAGACCAGGATTTCATATCTAAGTAGAAATAATTACAGGGAAACAGCAAGCATAGTTTAATCAGTGAGTATCACTTATTTAAGAAGCATGTACTAAGGATATGCTGAATGTATAGCACTGTTTTATAAACATAAACAAGTCTAGCAGAAGTATGTTTTTGATCTTATAATATAATTAAGAAAAGAATTGCTTCGTTGAAAATCAATTGCATTGGATACTCACTACCTGGTGAGCTTCAAACCTGAATTTTGGGTTTTTTTGTTCCTTTCTTCCTTTTTTGGAATGACTTTGAAATGCCAAATTTTGTCTCAGGAGCAATAGGGGTTTTATTTGCAATTTTCAAGGCACAAAAACTTCACAAGAAATGCTAAATTGCATTAATGGAATCAGTACAGAGCTGTGGGCATTTTGTGTACTTCTAATGGAATACCATTAGAAGGTATTCCTTTCTCATTTTCTTTTTTCAAAGTGAAACCAATGGCACAAATTGGAGACACTGGTATTGTTATATATGGGTATAACAGTCAGGAAAATAAACTAACAGGATTGTACTTTTAATCCATTCTAAAATTAAAACTAATGCTTGTTAGTTTTTTTCATATCAGAGTTTTTCAACCTTGACATTATTGGCATTTTTTTTGGTGTTGGGGACTGTCCTGTGGGCTGTAGGATATTTAACAGTATCCTGGGCCTCTGCCTTCCAAATGCCACAGCAGCCCCTCCAGTGACAACTAAACTGCCTGTCTGCAGACATTGCCCGATGTCCTCTAGGGAGAACCATTCCCCTCCCCCATTGAGAACCCCTGCTGTATAATGATGTCTAATTGTATGAGTTGCTATTGGCCATAAGAGAACATTTTGAATTCATTGCATCATGGTTGCTATAAGTTTAAGCAAGAAATTGCATAGACAGGTGACACGGACACTGGCCCACAGTGTCCGCAGCGTTATGGATGAGGCGAGATATTCACATGGACTATCAAGTCCTGTGGAGGAAAAGGGATGGCACAGCTACTCTCTCAAGAGGAGAGCACCCCGACCCTTGCCTTGACAAGTTGTATTGGCTTTCAGTTTGCACAGGAATACAGGTAAAGCTCGTTAATCATTGTCAGGCAGTAAGGATCAAACAATAGATAACATACAAAGAACTACTAGGGCTTATTCTGAGTCAGGGTCTGTTAGCTAAAGGGCTACAAAACTTGGGGAAACAAACTCATTTCCTGCTTGGACCTTTATCATTTAATTGAGAGTGTTCTTAGCTGAGCAGGTTTCACAGGATTTTGTGTATTCTTTCCTAAGTCTGACCACCCAGGGAACCTGCCCTTTCAAGCTCATGGCTACACCACCCTCTGTCATGTTTCAGGCTTAAGTCAGGCAGGGTAAGTAAGGCAGTTAAGAGATTAGGAGACTTCTCACAGACAGAAATGAGGACTCAGGCTATGTCAAAGCCAAGGTGCAAGGGTCCATCACCCCCTTTTTCTATAGCCCCCCAAGTCCTTCCCTGTGATCATGCCTGTGTTAGGTCATTCCCCCCTTGGGGAATCTTACGCATCATTGGCTAACCAATCAAGCATTGGGGACCAGGCAGGATGAAGTAAAAGGAGCAGAAGCAGTGCCCCTGTCAGGGAGATAAGCTTTGTCTCCTTAGTGGCTTATGGTCTGAAGGTCGCTCACTGAGGCTTAGCCATGGGGGGTTACAGCTTCTGAAACCAGGCAGGGCAGTTCCCAACAGACAGGGAGCTATGGCTTGATGGAATGTACAGTGTTATTGACTCACAGGTGACTTGTCCTAAAAAACAATGAAAGGCCTTGGGTGTACTGGCCCCAGGGTTGCCTTTCTAAGTAACAGCGTAGCATCTCCTGCTCGACCCGACCCATTCCCCTCCTAAACTTCCCTGAGCAGACGCAACCTAGAGCAGTCACTCCAATTTGTGCACCTGGGGTTAGTTATAATGACTGACCATTCTATCATGAGCATAAAGGAGACAATGAATGTCTTTATTCTGCTACCGGTTTACCTGATGGGAGGATGCCAACCTGCTTACCTCTGAATTTGCAAGGAAGAGGATACGACAGGTGCACTGAACTTTAGCAAGCCTCACCTTTTCAAGGTCTTCATTTTCCTGTTTATAAAACAGATTGGTGGCCCTTGATTCTCTGACTTTTCTCATCTCAAATGATTTCAGCATGTCTCTAGAGTTTTATGAAATTCATTGGAGATTGGAAGTATATAACCACAAAGAACTGGACTCTACCATGACAGGGAAAGTACGATGCTTTCTGGTGGCAGCTCTACTCAGGCTTATGTTATAGATCACACCCTAGATAATCCATTAGATGAGATTTGCATCTTACAAGATACAAGAATTTTCAGAGTGTACCGTACACATAAAGTGTTTCTTACTTTATGTTGCAGTTAACACTTGTCATGATTGAGTATACTCTTATTCTCTAATCATTTTATTTTCATGGCTTCCATGATGTACATTTGCCTAGTTTCACTACTACACCAGAGGCCCTTTTCTTCTAAGCTCCTAGACTGGATCCTTCTCTCTACAAAACCTATAAATATTTCAGGGTTCTCAGGACTCTGTCCTCAGGCCTCCTCTCCTACACCCACTCCTCCCGTGTGATCTCATCCACTCCCATGGTTTCAAATGCAATCCATATAGCAGGGATTTATTTCCCCAGACTAGACCACTCACTGAAATCTGTCCTCTTTTATCCAACTCTTACTTGGCATCTTTATCTAAATACCTAGTGGGCATCTTCAACTTAGCAGAGTGAAGGTACTGCTGTTAATATTTCATATTCATTTCTATTTTCTAGTCCACTCACACCCCAATCCTCTCCCAAATCTATGTCATCCTTTCTTTGCTCCACACTCATATACAGCTCTCCAAAATATACCTCATATTCCTAATTCAACCACTGCTCACCTCCACATTTATATCCCATTGCAAACCTCTGGCACCTCTTCTCTGGATCAAGGCCACAGTCTTCAAACTGTTGCTCTGTCAGCAACATATTTCTAAAGCTTTAAAACCTTTGTTTCCCATTATACTTACAATGAAATTCAGCCCTTATTAAAGTCTGCAGTGTCTCCAAAACCTGGCCTTCATCTCTTCCATTCCTCCCCTCACTCACAACACAATTGTCACAGACTTTACTTCTGGCACACAACACATCTGGTTTTGGTCACAAGGTCTTTTTGCCTGAGGTTCCTCATGTTTGTGACACTCATTCCCCAAATCCTTGTAAGGTGCCCTTTTCTCGCCATGAAGATACCAACTCCAGTGGTTCCTCCTCAAAAGGCCTTCATCATCTGTTAGAGCAGTTCCCACCTCCTCCTCTCATCTGAGCAGAACATTCACCTCTTTTATCTTATTCATAGTGTGTATTCCTGAACTTGTCTTGTTACATGTCTGTTGTCTGATCTCACGGGTAGAATGCATGCCGCTTGCTGGCAGTGACTCTGTTTTGCTCATTGCTGTACCCCTGGAGCCTATAACAGTGCATTAAATAAAAACTTGTAAGCTGACTATCTAGATGTAATCCAAACCTTGAGGAAAACCTATGAAAAGTTACATGCTGTTTAATAAGCCAACTACTTGGTTCTGTCATGTGCCTACCTACCCACCACCAGAGTGCACTTCTTTATCTTGATCTACAAATAATCCTGAACTGTCCTTCAGTCATTTCAAAGCCCATATATTAACTAATCAGATGAACTCCTATTTCCAGATAGCTTGTTTCAAATGCTGGTGTGTCATGCAATTCTGCTTTCATAATTTTGGTTGCCTTTAAGAACCAGTGATGCTGGTACTCTTAGGCAATTTGACCAAGAAAAGGATGAGTCACTGTGAATGAATGAAACTAGCACCAAAATAAAATATGGGCACAGATACCTTGAGAGCAAAGAGACCAGTGTGAGACTCTACTTTTAGAAAACATTTAGATGGTGATAAAAAATGTAAATCAAACATCTTTGGGCCACTGGAAAATATGAAATTTCCTTTAAGAGTAGCCTTTAAATTGGGGCAACCTACTGAAGCTCATTTTTTACACTTATATCACTGTTGTTATGTCTATAATTATTTTCTTGTTACCAACATCATCAGCATTATTATTGGTAAAAGAAATTTCAGACTGGAAAAACAAAGAAAACATTGGTACAATTGCCAATATTGACCTGAAATATAAAACAAGATGGTAGCTAAATTATAACTAATTAAAGACTAGCTGTCAAAATTAGGAATCTCTGTTGGTTAGACAAGTTCAATTTCAAGAAGAAAAGAAAGTGTGAACTCAGGGTGGGGGGAAACCATAGAATGTACCTTGCATGTTTCCACAGTTTGGCAATTAAATGAAATTCACATCAACTGAGATCAAGGATGCCTGTAGGCTGACAAAATCAAAGAAGGTTTTATACGCCTGTATGACGTGTTGACAGAATCACAATCATTTCAGTACTAGAAGGACAGGGAATTTTTGATGTGTTCCTTACAAGGGATATCTTTTAATCATAAGGAAAATAACTTCTCCAAAATATAGAAGTGAGCACGTTGAAATGCTTACTTTTTTATCCACATGCTTATATTTTAATTGGCAAATAATTATGTTGGCTTAGATCTACAAAGTGCTCTTCCTCTTCTTATCCCCATACTGTACAAGCAAAAACATTTAAAAAGTCATAGATTCAAAAAAGTCTAAAATAGTTATATTACCTTACTGAAAATAGTTTATATTACCAAAAGAAGGAAGATTTCCTCTACCTTCAAGGTTTATCTGGCTGGTCTCATAATCAAATTGGCATGAGACAGATTAGCAAGAGACAATAACTGAATTTAATACATGCATATGTATGGCAATCCATGCACATGAACAGACATGGGAGAGTCAGAGACCCCACATGCAGGAGAGCTTCAGAGATAGAAAGGGGGATTGAGGTACATAAGGCATTGTGGGCTAGGGATGAAGTTAGGCACCTTGGGGGCCTCAAAGGGTCATTGTAAATGATGAGAACAGATGTTTAGTAAGTAAAAGTTTGCCCTACCATACAGATGGGTTGAGAAAGTTATTGCTGATAATCTCTTATGGTGAAGGCCTCTAAGTCAGATTCTGCTAGGCAGTTATGGGTGGGGGTCAGAAGTTTTTCCTGAGCGTGTTTAGCTCAAGCCAATCCACACACCACAGGAGCACATGCTGGGGTGACTTGCTCTGGGCCCCCACATAATAAAATGGTTTCATTTTCACCATATAAAAGATTCATCCCTGGATGACTTTATAAAAAGCTCTCCTGTGTTTTTAAGTGTTCTGTTGGAGATTATGATTGAACAGAGATGACAAAAAGAAGGAAATTTAAAGTTCACATTCTAGAAGGCATAAACAATTGAAGAACTATCAGAAATAAAAATAAAGCATCTCTGAAGTCATTAAATGTGTCAATAGGAAAGTAAGTTAACATTTTAAGAACTTCATGGATCATTTTAAAGAACAGAAATATGATATAAAAAAGAACATTGGTATTTCATCAAAGGCCAGGGAGGAGAAAAAATAGACCCTTTGCTTTCTCAGAAACTGAGGAAAAAAAACAACTTTTTCCACACTATCTCCATAGAAATTTTAACACTCTAGCTTCCAATGTATAAGCCAGACAATCAAATTATATATATATATATATTTATTTATATGCATATATATACATATAAATGAGTTTTCATATATCAGAATGTGGGAGGGGGGTGGGTAGGGTGGGGGAGAGTAATGGGGGTAAATAAGGACAACTATAATTGAACAACAATAAAGAAAATGCAAAAAAAAAACAACTCTTTGGTTCAGTGTTCAGTAATCTCCTTTTATTTTTAAGTGTCTAATTTTTCTCTTGGACAAAGATCACTTTTCATTGTTTTATGAAAACATATATTTTTCAATATTTACCACTAACTAACTTTATAATGCAAAGTCTTAAATCTTAGTTCCCTTTATTAGTTTGTTCCATAATATTGTGTGTTAAGGTAGTGGGTATAAATCACTATAGCATTGTTCTGTGAAATCAAACATACCTGACACATTTGCAAAAACTCTGGTAGAAGAACTGGTGACCAGGATTGAATTTGAGTCCCATTACATAACCCTCATGTCCTCAGCAGTCAGCTTGCCTGATAGAGTAACTATATCAATCACATGGGCTGTGCTCTCTGAAAACTCTCTGAAAAGCATAAATAGCTATACACAAAGCTAGTAGAAATAGTGATATATAACACTGGTATGGAATTTGCAATTACAAGCAACAGATGACTAGAAAGTTATTCCATGGTGTCCATGAACATTGAGACTTCTGGCATGTCCTCCTTTGTGGTGAAGGCTCACTACCTCTGCCATGTGACCTGTTCTTTTGAAATCAGCTAGAGTTAACATAGTCCAGATATGGTTCGCTCTATATTTTAAAAACAAATTTTATTCCTTGTAGTTAGAAAAATTCTATTTGAACATCAGTAGAATGTGATGTTCCATGTGGAAGAAAATAAGAATATATTCAGCTGATATTCCTAACATGGATAAGGGCATGGATAGAAATTCTATTACTATTAGCACTTAAGGGCAATTTTGATCCATGATATTCTTCTACTAATATTCAAAAGATACAGATCATAGTTTATGAAAGTCTTATATTATACATACTTTCTGTATCTAAAAATTATTGAAACCAGTCTTTTAAAAAACAGTTCCTTCAGGGTTTTTCACTCTTTTTTTTTAATTGAGTCAGAGCTACTTTCAGTTTATTGTCAAGTTCTTTTGCCTGTTTTTATTTTAAGCCCAAGTGGTCCCCATACCTGAATATCATAGGCCAACATGGTCAGTTTCAACCAAAGCACCAGCAAAGATAACCTGTTGTTGGAGCGTTCCTAGTTCCTGCAGCAGTTTTGGGATTTTTTTTTTTTTTTGGCTTTTATTGTTATGCACAAAGTTTACACCTAAATCTCATGACCAGGTGATTTCATTAGGCTTACCATAACTAATCAATACCAGTGAGATGGTCCCATAATGTAATAAAGCAGATAAAGTCTGGGTGTCTACAGATAAGGAGGTACCATGGGGGCCTGTGAATCACAGTTTTTATCAGAGACTCAGTGGGATCGTAATGTATTCTTTCAATCTGTACCAAAGGTAGTAGCAGGAAGCTATTTTATAGATTTCTTGGTAATCTGAGCTGATGTTATACCTGTTACAGGACTATTCCAATAAAATAGAAACACAGCAGGATAAAAAAGATACAAATGGTGATTTTATAACAGTCAATAAAAGCATGACTCTACAGTAATGGAAAATTTGTTCATGAATTGTGAAGTATCAATGGCTCAGTTGGTTTAGTAATAAAATAATCTGTGCCCTGCCACTGGAACTTTTTTACCATGCTAACATGTACCTTTAATTTACTGTTTTTTCCCTCCCTTTGAGAAAGGAGTCACCAAAGGCAATGAAACTTGTTAAGAAAATAATGTGTCTTAGTCAAACAAAGACACCTAATCAAAACAGCCTTTTAAATGACTTTTTAAACTACTTTATAATCCATTACTTTTATTCATGAAAGAAAATTTCAGCTCATTATGTGAAAAATAAATTTATATAATAATTGTTTCATGTAAATGGGAATGAACCATTTTATGTATAAAATAGTTAATCTCGTGCCTCCCAGATCAAGACCTTTCATTACCTTTTAAGTCACATGTTGACCTGTAGGAAGTAAAATGCAGAAAGAATGGATCACCATTTTACGGGTTATTTAAAAGAAAACAAGAAAAAGCAGGGGGGAAAAGGACCATTTGAAGGAAGAAGACAGAAAAAATATATTCTATTTGATCTATCAAACTATTTTCTCCCCAAAAGATTTATCTCCAACCCATGCTAATCAATATCACAGTCCTATTCCTGTGTTCTGCTTAGTTTGTCTTCCTTCCTGTTGCCATGTCTCCCTCCTTCTCTGGGCTCATTGCAGAATGAGGCTCACCTCTCAGACCAGCCATACCAAGAGGACAGGAGCAATATCAAAATGCCTGCACTTCAGCTGGTAGTGTTTGCAGGGTTCTTAGAAGTGGAGTAGGACCAGCTCTGCCAGACTGTGTTTGCACAATTAACACAATATGAAATGTGCAAACACACCGAGAGTGTAGACAACATGGTGCTTTAAACACAATCATGGCCACACAAGAACTCATTAGTGCCTTGCATAAGGGAAATGGTTGGGTTAGTTTTCCCTTCCTCCATTCACTTAATTTTGAAAAACAAACAGACAAACAAAAACAGCTATATGGGAGGTTCACAACAACCCTGGTAAAGAGTCCTGGGTGAAACCTGGGTGTCACTAGGAAGTCTCTTCCAGGAAGCCGACCAAAGTTAGGCCACTGAAGACTATGCTCTGTGCAGCTCTTGTTGTATCCTCCTCACATGGGGGTAAAGGGCCAGAGCAGCAGGTTTCACACAAGTGGCCGGAAACTTGTTACCCTGGGATAGTGAACCCAATTGCCCTCTGCACCAACTCCCCAGATTTATTTAGCCTAAGCATTTTAGTAATTTTTTAATTTAAATTTTTTTAATTATTTAAATTTGGACATCCCAAGATGGCTGAAGAGTAGTTGGAAGCTACACTTTCCTGCTTCCAGCCCCCAAATGGATTTATAGCTAAATTATAGAGCAATCAACCTGAATAACCAAATGAGGACTTGCTGAACTGAAATATTTTAACCAAGGATTTACAAAAGAAGCCACACACAGACTGGTAAAAGGGCAGAGATGCAGAAAGGGCTGGCCCCTGTGCCTAGGAGTGGCAGCTGAGAAGCTGGAGGGATATCTCAGTTGCAAAACTCCCTCACCCCAGGAGTATGAGGTTGAGGCCACATGCAGGGATCTCTAACCCAGAGCAACAGACATGGGAAGAGAAGCCCTCAGAGCATCTGGTGGTGAAAATCACTGGGGATTCAGTCTGCTTGGAAGGAAAGGGAGTCAGCTGGAGACCCAGATGCCACCTTCCCAAGGACAAGAACTCCTATTGTTTCAGCACCAGCCTGGGGAGTGCACTGCCTGGTCCCCCAACAGCTGACAAGGCCACTCCACCATGCTCAGGTACTGCAGAGGCATCTGCTGGCTGTACACAGTAGTGACTTTTGAGGCACTCTTTTTCTGGGGGAGGATCTTTTCAAAGACTAAACTGTGTAGTTTTGGAAAGGGTACTGGTCTCCCCCACCTCAAATGCTCAGCTGGCATCCCCCAACTTGTTGAGTCATTTAGCTGACCCAGTACTGCTGAGTTTAGTTACACTAGAGGATCATAGTGTGGTGCAGAGCTGGGACTTTCAGAGCATGTTCCTGGGGAAGCTTTTGTCCAGAAATCAGACAGGCAGGTACAGGGTTATTGGCTACATTGTTGGGGGTAAAGGGGAAGTAGGCACACCTATCTCCCGTGGGAGCTCAGCCATGCTAATTCTGGAGGAAGGAGACATGCATAGCCCTCTGCAACAGGTTTGTAAGCACCATTCCCAATAGGAGCCTGTTGGGATCTCCCTGTATAAGACCCAGATACCCTGCCCTGCTGAACTCAGTTCTGCAGTGGGAGGGAGAGCTCTGAACTGAGACATTCAGAGTGTGAGTCCCTCTAAGACAAGGTCTCATTGTCTTAGACCCTAATGAAATGATTGGCCCCCTCCTACAGGCTGGGCTGGAATCACTATCAATGGAAGCTCTTTTGATCTGTCCTCCTGAGCATGGTGCCTCCATCTGACTGAGTTTGCTCCTGAAGAAGGGACAGCTGGCTGCACCCAACCTGAACATGCAGTGCACCCCTTTTGAGAAAACTAGAGTTGGAAACTCTGGCTGAGAGTGAGTGGTTTGCTGCTGGAGTAGGGGCACTTGCCCCTCATTGAATGAATGACTGCATAACCCCCAAGTAAAGGACCCACTAACCCTGTCCTCCTAACCCCATTTGCCTCACCCTACTGAGCTCACAACTTGTGGAAGGGCCTATGAGTTGCAGCCAGTTTGGGTACATTCTACAGTCTTTCTTCAGAAGGCCCTGGAGGAAGACCAGGCAACCTCTGGGGTTGGTAGAGTAGCTGGCAGGTGGAGGCTGACCTCAGGGAGCCTCAGTCCTTTTACAGGTTTGCCCCCAGCTCTAAGTTTGAGGAAGCCAGCCCTTATACACAGATTGACCCCTCCCATGCATGTGTAGGTTCAGTAGATGCAGACACAAAGAATGAATAGTGTGGTAGTTCTAGACAGATAGCCTAAGGCCAGTTACTCACAATGTCTGACATCAGCCTGTACCTGAACTCCACCCAAGTGAACCCAGAACCAACAAAATCAATGGTGTGCTTCAGACCACATCAGAACTCCACCCAACTAACCACACTAGCAACACACCCAAAGGGGAACTCCAGCAGGCACCAGACCCTGCTAGAAACAACTCTGCCTCAGTGGGTAGCCCCTACACAGTGTACCACATGCAGTGATCAAAGTTTACCCTTATAGTCAGCAGTTAACCCCTAAAGGGTTAACTTCACCCATGAAAGGGCCAACAGCATTCAAGATTCAACTACAACAGGAGGGTGCACCTAACCCACAAGAAACATTCCTAGAGCACAGAGCTCATGTGATCTGGAGGATTGTGCCACTGAGTGCAACAAAATACCTTATCATAAAGACATCATAACAAATTTAGGAGTCATAGAAGATCTGCCTAATACACAGAGACAAAATGGGGTGTGGGGGACAAAGGATATACCCCAGTGAAAGAACAAGAGAAATCCCCAGGGAAAAAAAGTGAAATGAAATGGAAGCAACCAAAAATAGCAAAAGCAGACTTTAAAACAATGGACAAAGCCTAAGAGGGTAGTATTGAGGGTGGGACGTGGGTATGGGTGGGGCAGGGGAAAGTGATGGTGGGAAAATGGAAACAACTGTACTTGAATAAGAATAAGAATAAGAAATAAAACAATGGTTATAAGGATGTTCAAGGACCTTAGAGGAAGAATGGATGATCTTAGTGAGAACTTAAACATATAGTAGGCATCAAAAAGGACATAGAAACCATAAAAAAGAACCAGTCAGGAATGAAGAATACAATATCGGAAATGAAGAATAAACTATAAGGACTCAGCAGAAGGTTGGATGAAGCAGAAGACTGAATCAGCAATTTAGAGGTCAAGATAACTGTAAGCACCCAAGCAAAAAGAAAAGAGAATGTTACAAAATGAGAAAAGTCTAAGGGATCTCTAGGACAGCATCAAGCATAACAACATCTGCATCATAGGGGTACAAGAAGAAGAGAGTAAGCAAGAGATCAAGAACCTGTCTGAAGAAATAATGACTGAAAATTTCCTTAACCTGGTAAAGAAAAAAGTTACACAAATTCAGGAAGCACAAGAGTCCCAATTAAGATGAACCCAAAGAAGCCTACTCCAAGACACATTATAATTAAAATGGCAAAGATTAGAGACATAGAATTACAAAAGCAGCAAGAGAAAAGCAGTTAATCTCTTACAAAGGAGCTCTCATAAGGCTGTCAGCTGATTTCTCCACAGAAACACTTCAGCCCAGAAGGGACTGGCATAAAATAGTCAAAGTGATAAAAAGCAAAGACCCAAGACTACGCTATCCAGCAAGGTTATCATGTAAAATTGAAGGCAAAATTAAGAACTCCCGGTCAAAAAAAAGTAAAAAAGAAAAAACATTGAAGGTGTTCATTATAATCAAACCAGTATTGTAAGAGAATATTAAAGAACCTGCTTTAAGAAGAAGAAAAAAGTCAAGAGAGAGGAGAACAGGTATATTCTAGGTATAAAGAATAAAATAGCAATAAATGAGTACCTAGTAATAAAAATCTTATATGTAAATGGATTAAATGCTCACATCAAAAGACATAGGGTACCTGGATAAGAAAATAAGCAACCCACCTAAGAACAAAACATAAACATGTATTGAAAGTGAAAGATTGGAAAAAATATTTCATGCAAATGAAAACAAAAATAAAGCTGGGATAGCAATACTTATATCAGACAAAATAGACCTCAAAAATAAAAAAGGCCATAACAAGAGACAAAGAATATCACTACATAATGCTAAAGGGATTGCTTCAACAAGAGGGTATAACCCAAAAATGGACAACAAAGAGAGGATTGACTGTGGGAGAGTGGAGTGGGCTGGGTGGAGGGGAGCAAAAGGAAAAAAATGAGACAACTGTATTAAAATAAACAATAAAAATATATACTTTAATGATTAAACAAGAGGATATAACCCTTGTAAACACATATGCACCCAACACAGGAGCACCTAAATATCTAAAGAAAATTTTGCTGGACATTAATAGAGAGATCTATAGCAATACAGTAACAGTGGGGATTTTAACACCAACTGACATACAGGGATAGAACCTCTAGAGAAAAAATCAACAAGGCAATAGCAACTTTAAATAGCACATTGGACCAGATGAATTTAATTGATATTTAACAGAACATTTTACCCAAAGGAACAGAATATACATTTTTCTCAAGTGCACATGGAACATTCTCAAAGATAGACTACACATTAGGACACAAAATGAGCATTAACAAATTCAAGGTGACTGAAAGAATATCAAGCATCTTCTCTGACCATAATGGTATGAAACTAGAAATCAAATGCAACTAAAAAACTGAAAAACGGAGGATAAACATCATGTTACTAAACAATGAACAGATTAACAATGAGATCAAAGAAGAAATCAAAAGTTACCTGGAAACAAATGAAAATGAACATACAACAACCCAAAATCTATGGGACAGAGCAATAGAAGTTGAAGTTCATAGCATTACAGCCTACTTCAAGAAGCAAGAAATATCTCAAAGAAACAATCTAACCCGACACCTAAAAGAACTAGAAGGAAACAACAAACAAAGCCCAAAGTAAGTAGAAGGAAGGAAATAATAAAGATTAGAGCAGGAATAAATGACATAGACTAAAAAAATAAATACAAAGGATGAATGAAAGCAAGAGCTGTTTCTTTGAAAAGACAAACAAGATTGACAAAACATTAATCAGACTTATCAGGAAAGAGAGAAGATCCAAAAAATAAAATCAGAAATGGAACAAGAAAAGGTACATCTGACACCACAGATATACAATGGGTTGTAAGAAAATACTATGAACAACTGTGTCCTAACAAATTGGACAACATAGGCAAAATGAATAAATTCCTAAAAACATACAATCTTCCAAAACTGAATCAGGAGGAATCAGAGAACCTGAATGAACTAACTACAACTAGTGAACTGGAAACAGTAATCAAAAAACTCCCAGCAAACAAAAGTCTTGGACCAGATGGCCTCACAGGTAAATTTACCAAACATTTAAAGAAGAACAAACATCTATCCTTCTCAAACTATTCCAAAAATGTCAAGAGAAGGGAAGAGTTCCAAACTCTTTTTATGAGGCTATCATTATAATAATTCCAAAACCAGATATAGACACTATAAAGAATAAAAATTATAGGTCCATATTCCCGATGAACATAGATGCTAAAGACCTTGACAAAATATTAGCAAATCATATCCAGCAGTACATTAAAAAGATGATATGCCATGATAAAGTGGAATTTATTCTGTGGATTCAAGGCTGGTAAAATATTCACAAATCAAGAAATGTGATACATCACATAAACAACATGAGAGAAAATTACATGGTCAATAGATGCAGATAAAGCATTTGATAAAATCCAGAACCCATTTATGATTAAAACTCTCAGTAAGGTAGGAATAGAGGGAACATATCTCAACATAATAAAGTCTGTATATGAAAACCCACAGCCAACAAAATACTCAATGGGCAAAAACTACAACTGTTTCCCTTAAGATCAGAAACAAGACAAGGATGTCCACTTTCACTCTTATTCAACATAGTACTGGAAGTTCTAGCCACAGCAATCAGACAAGAAGAAGAAATAGAAGGCATCCAAATTGGAAAGGTGGAAGCAAAAATGTCATTATTCAAAGTTGACATGACATTGTATATAGAAAATTCTAAAGATTCTAGCAAAAAAACTATTGGAGCTAATAAATAAATTTGGCAAAGTAGCAGGATACAAAATTAATAATCAGAAATCAGTTGCATTTTTATACGCCAATAATGAACTATCAGAAAGAGAAACTAAGAAAACAATCCAATTTACTATTGCAACAATAACAACAAAAATAAGGCCTAGGAATAAATTTAACCAGGGAGATAAAATTTCTATTAAAATATTAATGTCATATTTTATAGATCTAGATCAAATATTCCAAAAATTTAGAGGGAACCAAAAAAGTCCCCAAATAGCTTCAACAGCCTTGAGAAAGAAGAACAAAGTTGGGGGGATCACAGTACCTTATATCAAATGATATTGCAGGGACACTCTGTTCAAAGCAGTCTGGTAGTGGCATAAGAACAGGCATATAATTCAATGAAATAGAACAGAGAGCCCAGAAATAAACCCACTCCTTTATGGCCAATTAATATTTGGCAAAGAAGGCAGGAGTGTACAATGGGATAAAGACCGTATCTTCAATAAATAATGTTGGGTAAATTGGATAGGGAGATGCAAAAAAATAAAATAAAACTAGACCACCAATTTTCACCATACACAAGAATGAACTCAAAATGGATTAAAGACTTAAATGTAAGTTGTGAACCACAAAAATCCTACAATGAAACATAGGCAGTAAAATCTCACACAACTCTTGTAGCAATATTTTTGCCAATACATCTCCTTAGGAAAGGGAAACAAAGGACAAAATAAACAAATAGGACTACATCAAAATAAAAAGCTTTTGCACAGTGAAAGAAACCATCAACAAAATGAAAGGGGAACCCGCTGAATTGGAGAATATATTTGCCAATTATATATCTGGTAAAGGGTTAATTACCAAAATATGTAAAGAACTTATACAACTCAACACCAAAAGACAAAAAACACAATTAAAAATTGGGCAAAGGACCTAAATAGATATTTCTCAAAGGAGGACATACAGAGGGCCCATAGACACATGAAAAATGCTCAACACCACTAGCTATCAGAGAGATGCAAATTAAAACCACAATTAATTATCACCTCACATCTGCCAGAATGGCTATCATCAATAAATCAATAAATAAGTGCTGGCGAGGATATGGAGAAAAGGAAAGCCTAGCACACTGTTGGTGAAAAGGCTGACTGGTGCAGCCACTGTGGAAAACCATATGGAATTCCCTCAAATAATTAAAAGTGGAACTGCCTTTTGACCCAGCAATCACACTTCTGGGAATATATCCTAAGAATCTCAAAACACTAATTCAAAAGAATACATGCAACCCCTATGTTTATAGCAGCGTTATTTACAATAGCCAAGATCTGGAGACAACCAGAGTAGTAGATGAGTGGATAAAAAAGTAGATGAGTGGATAAAAAACTGTAGTACATTTACATAATGAAGTACTACTTGGCTGAAAAAGAAAAAGAGAGAGAGAGAGAGAGGGAGGGAGAAAAGAAGGAAGGAAGGGAGGGAGGGAGGGAGGAAGGAGTCTTACCATTTGGGACAGCATGGATGGTCCTGGAGATTATTATGCTAAGTGAGAAGCCAGTGAGAAGACGACAAATATCATAGGATCTCACTTACATGTGGAACCTAATAAACAAAGTAAACTGTTGAACAAAATTAAAACAGGCATGAATACATGAAACACACTGAATGCTGTCAGAGAGGAGGAGGTTTAGGGGACTGGATGAAAAAGGGTGAAGGGATTAACCAACAAAAACATATGTATGCAACACATAGACACAGACAACAGCATGGTGCTAGCCAGAGGGAAAGGGGAGTGGGGGAAGGTGAAGATGGGCAAAGTGGGGAAAATGGGGACAGAGAGAGCCTTTGCTTGGAGTGATGGGTGAATGATGCAGTGTGCAGATACTGTTTTATCGAGTTGTACACTTGAAACCTGTATGGTTTTGTGAACAAATGTCACCCCAATAGATTTAATAAAAAATAAAATAAAATAATTAAAATAAAAGTTATTTAAATTTAAGTAATTATTTAAATATTCCCATTGTCCTAAAGAAGCTTGACTAACTTGTTTCCAGAGTAATGAACTACTGAAATCTTTATATTGTTTTTGAATGTTGGATGACAGTGGCCAAGTGCTCCCTTCAGCTCTATGAATTGAATCAGGAATCTAGAGCCAAATAATCTAAGTTCCTTTTCACATAATTTTGTTATCTAGTTGTGTGACTTTAATGTTTCTATGCCTCATGTGATCTGTAGAGGAGGGTTTAAGTCGTACCTATTGCATGTGGTCAATGAAAGGTTTGATAGAGGTAAGATAGCACTGAATGCAACAGCATATAGAAAGCACTCAGTAAATGTTAGTTATTCATTCTGATTTTGGTGGTAATGACAGCAATTCATAACCTAATGCTGAAAAGCCAAAAGCAGTTGTTTGAAGTCCACTGACAGCCATCCAGTTAGTCACAGTTAAGGGTTTATTATTGGCTCCCTCATCTGCCTGAATTTCATTGTTTTGGGGAATCTTGTTCAATTTGAAGAGGATAGAATTTAACCCATTCAAGTGGATCCAGTCAGGCTTCTTTTCATTAAGTGAGACTGGAAAACATGATAGTGAGTACTGAGACCTGGGTAGTTAGAGGCTCTGGGACCCTATCTTTGGCTTAACCACTGGGTAGAACATGTGGCCTGTAACTCATTTATAAATAGGGATAGTAATAACCCTACTTAACAAATAGGTTTAGTGTAGTTAACATTTTTAAAACCTGACTTATATTAACTATGCAATACTAGACAAAGATAAGGACTATTACCATCTTTAATAGTGTTCCTCTCCCACCTTTTATTTGCCTGCATTGGCCCTGTGAATGATACTGCCCTCAACACCCAATGCCTTGAGATGGTCCTCACTGCCAACACCCACTCTTGGAAACCCAACTAAATGATAGTACAAATGATTACATGAAATCACTTGGACAAACAACTAACAAACAATAGGACAACTTCTTCAGATTGTAGGTTCCTTCCCTAATTCATTTGTCTACCTATACCTATATCCCTACATTGGGAGAAAAAATGGTACAGAGTCTGGGGCACACTGATTTTGAGAAGACAGGGGCAATGCCAAGGATTAGATCATCATAGCAAGTAGTGTTGACTGTATGGTCTTGGTTCAAAAAATGGAGAAATCTGGAGATAATATGAGAAGCTGAAAAGTACCGTTGAGGTGTGCCTATCTAAATTGGGTTCCTGGATTTAATTCCAAGGTGGGGAGTGAAAGGGTGGTTTCCTCATACACCTATAAACAATTCCCAGACATCAGCATGGTGTCCAAGAATTCAACTCTATTCTGACACTACCTACTCTGAGAGAGACCCAGTTTCCTCAGGTTGAGTTCAGTCCAACAAGAATGCCCTCCTCCTACACATATACACAACTCAGACTTTGGTTGAAAGCCCAGGCTCTTACCTATACTTCTGGCTATAGATTGGAGGTTCCCACACCCTGCCACTTGGGTTCAATTTACTTGCCAGAATGGCTCCCATAACTCAAGAAAACTCACTTACTGACTAGATTACCACTTATTACAAAGGATGTTAAAGGATTCAAATCAAGAGCCAGATAAAGAGATACATAGGTACATAGGGCAAGGTCCTGATCAAAAGAGTTTCTGTTCTTGTGGACCTTGGGGCCTGGGACAGTGGCACATGGAAGTGTTCTGGTTCCCCAACACGGAAACCGCCCAAACCTCTTCTTTTGGATTTTTATGGAGGCTTTGTTACACAGGCCTAATTGATAAACTCACTGGTCATTGACGATTGATTTGATCCCCAGTCTCTCTCCCCTCCTCAGAGGAGAGGGTGAGGGGATGGGACTATAAGGTCCAACATGCTAATTACATGGTGGGTTCTCTTGGCAGCCAGCCCCCAAAACTTAGGTACTTTCCAAAATTCACCTCATTAACATAACAAAAGACCTTGATCACTTTCAACACCTAGGAAATTCTAAGCTGTGAGCCAGAAATTGTGGACAAAGATCAAATATATATATATAAAATATATTTTGGCCTTCTGAGTGAATAAATAACAATATTACACTATCTGAGTTTCTTCATCCAAAGTAGCTCTTGTTAATAATGATTCTAGTTATCATTTCATCTGGACTCAAGTAACTTATCTTTTTTTTTTTTTTACTACTCACAATTTATTGAGAGCCTACCATGAGCCAGGCGCCATGCAAAGCTCTTTGCATAAAATGTTTCTCACCCTCACAGCCACACTTGGCTTTATATATTGTCCGCGGCCTATAGATGAGGACACAGGCCTGTGGGGCGACTCTGCCCGCAGGGTCCCCCGGCTGCCACAGACGAGAATAAGTCTACCAAGACATGATCTGCTTGGGGAAGAAAAGTGGCCAATCTCTCAAAGGAGAAGGGCCAAGAGCCTTTTCCTCAATGGGCTTTTATTGGGTTTGTTTGCACAAGAATACAGGTAAAGCTCATTAATCATTGTCAGGCAGTAAGAATCAAACAATAGATAACAAAGAACTCTGAGGGCTTATTTTGAGTCAGGGTCAGATAGCTAAAGAGCTATAAAACTTTGAGGAACAAACTCACTTTTTGCTTGGACCCTTATTTAATTGAGAGCATCCTAAACAAAGCAGGTTTCACAGTATTTTATATATTCTTTCTTAGGCCTGATCGCCCTAGGGAACCCACCCTTTCCAGCACAGGGCTGTACCCATCACCAGCATTGTTTCAGGCTTAAGGCATTGTCTCAGGCTTAAGTCAGGCAGGGGTAGTAAGGCAGCCAAGAGATTATGAGACTTCTTGCAGACAGAATGAGGACTCAGGCCATGTCAAAGCCGAGGGGTCCATCACCCCCTTTTGCTGTAGCCCCCCAAGTCCTTCCTTGGGGCCTCCACGTGATCATGCCTGTCTTAGGTCATTTCCCCCTTGGGGAATCTTACCCATCATTGGCTAACCGATCAAGCATTAGGGGCCAGTTATGGATGAAGAAAAAGAAGCAGAAGCGGTGCCCTGCCAGGGTGATAAGCCTTGTCTCCTTAGTGGTTTACAGTCCAAAGTTTGCTCACTGAGCCTTAGCCATGGGGGGGCTACAGCTTCTGAAACCAGGCAGGGTGGTTCCCAACACAAGCTTAGAGATGTTCAATAGCACCCAGGCTCACATAGGGATAAGCGGCAGAGCCTGGCTTCAAACCTCGGGCACAGAAACCCATATGCTTCACAGTGGGACAGTGGAGCTCACATTGCCTTGATGAGCAATTGTTTTCAAAGCACAATAAAATAAGCAGAAGTGAATCTTAGGAAAGCCAGTTGGGGAAGAAAACAAATGCAAATCCTAAAACTATCATTTAAAGCCCCACTGGATGCAAAACAAAATGTTCTTCCTGGTAACAGATTAATAAAATAATTAAGGCATGTTAGACAGGTAATGTTTTCATCAATTTAGTGTGGGTAAATCACTCTCACACAGATTGCAATTCCTACTCAGAGACTATAAACATTTGCATTTTATGAGTTTTTAAAAGCATGTCTTATTTTAAATTCAAAGCTTTAATGTCACATACAACTGCAACTGATAAAAAGTTATTCCTGTGCCATTTGGAAAGAGAACCCAAATAATGGGGTTTTGGCAGAGGTTTTGAAATAGGGTGAGGTCAATCTGTAAAAGTAGCCAAGTAGATCTAGTTTGAAATATTAATCATTTATTAACCCCTACTTAATGTACTTTACCCCTATTAAACTACACTGAAATCTCACTTGAAATTTAATAGCAATTTATACCCAACCATCAAATATTTAGTGTCTATTTAGGAAAAGTAATTGGTGGAACTCAAAGTTACTATTTGTTCTGTTTGATTAATGTTTACCAAGTTGAAGTTTTGGAACAAAATAATACATCAGTGGTTCACACTCACTGATGCTTCCTCTCCTAATCAATACCTCATCTCCTAATCTTGCTTTGCATCATCCTTTGAAAATGTAGTACAATGAATATTTTTTTATTAAATTTCATTTCTGGAAAGAATTTGCATTTCCCCTGGATGACAGATGTATCATCTCTCAAAATTTACTTTAGATAAACTAATAGTATGTCCACTTCTCACTACATGTTTGCCCTCTCAGAATCACTAATTCAGTTATATAGCACAATAAAATAATCAGTTATAGCAGAGAGCAGCATTCCTCCCTTCCTGGGTCCTTTCTCATTGTATTACATCAGGTGAATGCTATAATCTCTGGGCACAGCAAAGTGCCTAGCATGTGCTATAGGTTCAGGGTTTGATGAATGAATTAATGAGCACTCCCATATGTATTAATATATTGATGATAATGGAGTCCATCCTTCCCATTGAACCAGTGGGCTCAATGA
Source organism: Trachops cirrhosus (assembly GCA_028533065.1). Classification (NCBI taxonomy): domain Eukaryota; kingdom Metazoa; phylum Chordata; class Mammalia; order Chiroptera; family Phyllostomidae; genus Trachops; species Trachops cirrhosus. Next base: position 65,415,171 of record CM052538.1, read on the forward strand.
CTAAACAAGTCATAGTCTAGGTAAACATTTTTAAAATAGTAAAATAATGTATAATCATACAGTCTTATTAAAATTGCAGGCCTTTTAGTAGTACATAATAAGAAATATCTGAAAGAAATTGAAGGGTAGGAAATACCTGTCAGCTCATAAAAATTTGCGTAGCTTAAATAACCTTGATCCCTAAAATAAATTAAATAAAATAGTGCAGATTTCTTAAAGCCTGCATTAAAAAAGTAAAAACAAAGCAATGCCCCAGTTTTCCCCTCTCAACCCTTACTTACAGCCAAGTTTTCATGACAAAATTATTTTTGTAATAAAAATTATTTCTCAAGAGTAGAATTTTATAGTTTAATGATTAAAAGATATCAATATAAGAGTTTCAACAAGGAAAGACTCTGCTTTGTGACAATCATAAGTGATACCTGACCTATCATGATCAGCCATCCTATGATGACCAGAAAAATTAAGAATAACTTGTGTGACTTCTGGTCAAGATAACAACATAGGTAACCTCCTCACACAACCACATCAAAACTACAACTAAATTATAGGACAATCATCACTCAAAAATCAAGTTGAATGGAAGTCTGACAATTACAGAATTAAAGAAAGCACATCCATCCAGACTGGTAGGAGGGCACAGATGCGGAATGGGATGGTCCCCCACCCACGGGAGGGGTATCTCAGGAGCGAGGAGTCGCAGCCCCACACCAGACTGCCAGCCAGGTTTTCAGTGCCAGGAAGATAAGTCCCCACAACTTCTGGCTGTAAAAACTACTGGGGACTGAATCAATGTAAGAAACTCCTGGAGTCCCAAGCAGTTTCTCTTAAAGAACCCATACATGGACTTAGACTCACTCCTTCTGAGCTCCAGCACCAGGGCAGCAACTTGAAAGGCACCAGTGGCATACAGGGAGGAATTGAAGTGCCTGGCATCAAGGCAGGAGCTGGGGGACAGATTTATCCCAGACAGAAAGGCAGTTAGAGGCCATTGTCCCTTTTCTGATCCCTCCTCCTACAGAGCCACAGAGCCACAGAGCCACAGAGCCAGTAGGCAGGTGCCAATTCTGAGACTCCATCAACCTGGCTAACACTGTTTGCCTCATCCTGGAGATCCCCTGAGATTCCATCCCACAACTTAAGGGCCCGCCTAAGCTGTTAACAGAGACTTTTCCATTTGAATGGCTAGTCTTGGCTCATGCTTTACAACTTGCTAAATCCTTTCAAACAAGCAGCAGCCAGCCTCAGTGAGCCTCCAGCCCTTTTATGTCTTGCTAAGTGGTCCCAGGTGTGGCACTAGCAGCAGCCAGACAAGATTCACATCTTGGCTTCACCTGGGAATCTCCAAGCTCAGCACAGGTAGCAGCCATCTCACATTGCTATATAGCCCAGGCAGAGTGACCCTGAGCAAAACACAGGTGGGGGCTGACCTTGGCCTGCACCACCCAGAAAACCCCAGGGCCAGCACACCCACTAGACAGCTACAGACTATGTCGGAGCACCACCACCCTGCCCCTGCACAGCTGATCCTCCACAGAGGGCAGAGGTTGGTGGTCAGTGATCACAGCTAAACCTTGCAGCTGACTAGCCTGGGTAAATCCCTCCCCTTGACCTGCCAACAGCAACGAAGCCTCAACAAAAATAGGGTATACTCAGTCTTCATGAAGGGCACACCTCAAGTGCCCAGCTTGGGTGATAGGGGAGGCTGTGCCACCAAATCCTACAGGGCACCTACTATGTTAGACCATGCTACAAAGACAGGGAGTCATAGCAGCTCTACCTAATACATAGAAACAAACAAACATAGGGAGGCTGCCAAAATGAGGAGACAAAGAAACATAGCCTAAATTTAAAAAAAAAAATCAAAACTCCAGAAAAAGAACTAAACAAAAGGGAGATAAACAATCTATCAGATGCAAAGTTCAAAATAATGGTTATAAGGATGTTCAAGGTAATTAGTGAGGACCTCAACAGCATAAAAAAGATCCAGTCAGTAAAAAAGGATACACTAATTAAAATAAAGAACAATTTACAGGGAAACAAGAGTAGAGTGGATGAAGCTGAGAATCAAATCAATGATTTGGAACATAAGGAAGCACAAAACAACCAATCAGAACAGCAAGAAGAAAAAAGAATTAAAAAAAAAAAACGAGGATAGTGTAAGCAGCCTTTGGGACTACTTCAAGCAATCCAACAATCACATCATAGGGATGCCAGTAGGAGAAGAAAAAGAACAAGAATTTGGAAATCTATTTGAAAAAATAATGGAAAAAACTTCCGTAATATGGTGAGTGAAATAGACAGGCAAGTCCAGGAAGCACAGAGAGTCCCAAACAAGATGGATGCAAAGAGGCCCACTCCAAAACACACCATATTTAAAATGCCAAAGGTTAAAGATAAACAGAGAATCTTAAAAGTAGCCAGAGAAAAGCAGTTAGTTACCTACAGGGAAGTTCTTATAAGACTGTCAGCTGATTTCTCAAAAGAAGCTTTGCCAGCTAGAAGGGATTGGCAAGAAATATTGAAAGGCATGAAAATCAGGGACCTACAGCTAAGATTGCTCTACCCAGCAAAACTATCATTTAGAATTGAAGGACAGACAAAGAGCTTCCCAGATAACAAAAAAACTAAAGGGATTCATTACCCCCAAACCATTACTATGTGAAATGTCAAAGGGACTTATTTAAGAAAAAGAAGATCAAAATTAAGAACAGTAAAATGGTAATACATGCATAACTGTCAACAACTGAACCTAAAAACAATCTAAGCAGACAAGAAGAACAGAGAGAGAATCACGAAAATAGAGTTTTGATGGTTGCCAGATGGGAGGTGAGTTTGGGAGAATGGATGAAGAGGTGAAGGGATTAAGAAGTACCAATAGATATTTACAAAATAGCCATGGGAATGTAAAGTGCAGTACAGGAAATGGAATAGCCAAAGAACTCATATGAGTGACCCATGGACATGAACAATGATGTGGGGGTTGCTGGGTGGAGGGGGGCAAAGGGGGAAAATTGGGATGACTATAACAGCATAAACAATCAAATATAATTTTTTAAAAAAAGAATAACTTGTGTGAGCAAGCTGAATGTCCTCAAGGTATTTCCAGAAGCAAGTGTTAGCATTTTCTTTTACAATACTATCTGGACTATCTTGATGAGGGCAGAGTGATAGCAATAGCGAGATCTAGAGACTGAACAAACTAGGAGATAACAAAGCAAGACACTTCCTGTCCTGACAAGGAAATGATACTTCTCTTCCTCGATATTGGATCTTGATGTTAATTTTATTTTGGTTCTTCTAAAAGGAAATGCTATGGTTTTAACTGTACAATTGTTTCAGTCCTCATAAATCTTTATGTACAGTGACAGTCAAGCATTTTGTCTTTTTTCTGAATTTTAATTCAGTGGTATCTTTGATGAGCAATATTTTTGACCCAGTTGTAGTCAATTGGAAATACTAAACATCCCAAAATTCATCTTTTTCTTATTAATGTGACTGTGTGCCTGGGTTCGTGCTTTCCTCAAGACAACTGTTATTGTTGTTTTAACAGGAAGCTTTGCATGATGAATATATAAAAGTGAATATAGTATTCTCAAAAATGGTCAAATATTTCTTGACTTTTGGTAATATGAAGCAAAACAGCTGCTGGTCCAAAATGGTCTAAGCAATGTCCCCATCATCCTAGAAGGAAATTCTCAGTGGCTACTCAAACAGATCTGATGAAAGAGAGACTCTATATTGGAGACTAGTAAAGACTCCTCAGCATTTTGCAAATATGCTTCCAATTTTTTGTTAATTATCATTTGAATAATGTTTGAGTAGCTGGAAATGGTTCCAGAAATTCCAATAAGCATTTACCTTGAAATGTGAGTAAGTTCTTTGAAGCATGTTTAAGCCATCTAGAATATCCTACATCTTATACAGTCCTTGTTTTTAAAGCACAAAACCACAGTACTTACATGAAGAAGAGAATTGGCGATGTTATGGAGGAAACAAGAACAAAGCCCGGAGAGCTCCTAAAAAGTACCTGTGTGTCATGCTAAGAAAAGAGAAAGTGAATTCTAGAGGAGGTAAAAATTAAAGGAGTGGTATCTAAATCAAGAACAGCCAAGTAGAATATATATGCAAATGATTAGTTATATTTATTTAAAACCACATCTCATTAACCATATTCTTCAATTCTTTGCCAGATAGTTGCTCTAAATATCATTTTAAGGATAGTTAAAAGACTGTTTTTTTAAAGCATACATAATACCTGATGTTTAAAGAGCCAATAACATTACATATCCATCTATTAAATCAAAGCATGCTAGAATTAATGTACTGCTATTTCAGTAAATGAAAGTTTGAGCTCCTCTCCGATGTGTCCCAAACCCAGTCTCATCACAGCCCACTGAAAGCTGCAGAGGAATCAAGACCCCACCCTTGAACTTTAAAACCGTGGTAAATCACCTCATCTTTGTATTTTCCAAAAAAAGTTTAATTCCTTTATTTTGAGTAAAAACAAATCAAAAACAAAGATAAAAATACCTGGATAGTAATCATGACACGTTTTGATCCCAGAGCCGTCTCTCTAGAATGTACAAATTTGGGGGAGTCATTTCACCTCTCTTGGCCTCAGTTTTCTCAACTAAAAATTGAATTTATAGTTTAATCATGGATTGTTTGACTTTGTTTTAAAAGTACAAGTTTACACTACACACTATTTATGTGGATTTTATCAGTTAGGCTTTTCAGCACAGCATTCACATTGAAAAGGTACCAATTATTCATAGTATATTTCTCTCAAGTCCTTGCCTCCTGTGAATGTTTCTAGCCCATGAGTTTCTATATAAATGGCTCAGAAAATGCCCAAAGGAATTTACTTAATGATTGTGCCTTTTGGAATGTTTAAAAGAGGCATTAATTTTTATATAAATTGAGAGAGCTCTGAAGGGTGTATAATTTTTAGTTAATCCTAGTATGTATAGCTCTACTTATAATGGTTCATCCTGATACATAGAACTACTTTTCAACCCCTGTTTTATGCTGCTTTGAAATATGTTCAATCTCAGCACTAACTTTTTTGAATTATTCTTTGGCGTACTTTTGCTTTTACCAGCAGTCTAATCCTTAGCTCAATTATCTGCTGTAATTTCCCTAAGGGTAGCTTTCTTTCTGTATTACTGAAAAATCAATTTTTTTGTTTCTGGATATGAACTGAAAAGTGACTAATTAGCTGCCACTAACAGGAATAATAATAATAACTGCATTGGTAAGTGCTTACATTTATTTAGGATATTCTTTCAATCAGAGGAGGATAGAGCCTGTCTCCTGTTTGACAGGGTGATAAACAAACTGAATCAGAGTGATGGATTCAATCTCCTAGGGTAAAATATAGTAGCTATTAAATAGTCCACAGCAGTATAGGATTGAAAGGTAAGAACAAAAAATATATATTTCTTTATTTATTTCCTCATGGAACATATTTCCACTGCTGGTGTTCCTCCTTGGACTGCCAGAGAAAATCCCAACTTGCTTGTAACAAAATCCACCTCTTGTAACTTGGGTGCAGTGATAAGACAGTGTATTAAAATGGGACAAGCATTGGCTTAGGGTCAGATGGATCCATTCTCTAACTCCATTTCTTCCACCTATGAGCTTGCCAGCTTGGGTCAAAGTTACAACCTCTGTGAGCGGCATTGTCCCTGTGTGGTAAATGCAAGATGGGATGGTGAGTCTCTTGGCAGGATGTTATAACTATTAAGTGATATGCAAATTTGTGTTGCCTGGTTGTATTGCAGTACCATACATGTAATAATTCGTGAGGGAGGAAAGTACAGAATTGGCATCCAGGGCTGAGAGTGAGGTTGTAACTCTTTTCCACTGTGTTTGGCTGGTTAATATCTACAAGTTTTTTGTCTTGTTCGTTTGCACCTTTCCTGGTTTTTTGGCTAGACAGCAGACCTTTTTTTCTGACATTTTTTGAAGGAAAAAAAACATTTCCGAAGTATTTGCCTTGATATCTACCTTTATAAGCCTCTTATACAAAACGTAAGTTAATCTCTTTATAATTAAGAATAATGCTATAGCCCTGATTGGTGTGGCTTAGTTGGTTGGACTGTGTCCTATAAACTGGAAGGTGGCAGGTTTGACTCCAGAGCACAAGGTGTGCTGCAGATGGTCCCCAGCCAGGGTGTGTACTAGAGGCAAGCGATCAATGTTCCTCTCCCTCTCATTCTCCCTTCCTTCCCCTCTCTCTAAAATCAGTAAGCGTGTCCTTGGGTGAGGGTTTAAAAAAAAGAATAATGCTCTATTGACTATCATAACTGCATAGTATAGTAAATGCAGGTGCTGAAAGCGATTAGTCCCTACTATAAGTTAAATACAAAAAGTTACTTTCAGGCAAAAATATGGTCCTATAGCAGTACATCTATTTGCTTCCATTTTCGTATGCTGGTTTTGTTTTATATGCAGTCACCTACCCTAACATTATGAGAGGGTTTTGTCCCTCCTTCCCAATACTTCCCACGTCATTTCTAAACCACCGCACTGTGTATTGATATTGAACTAAACTCCTGGCTAGCTTTATAAATCCTCATCAGCAAAAACGCACACCTGCCCTTGATTGCTTTATAAAGAAAAACAGGGTGCCATCTTAGAGATTCCTTTATGGTATACAATAACTTTGTCAAATAGAAAATATTTTCTATCTAATCCAATTCATTTTTATGGAGCACTACAGTAAGCCAGGCACTGAGCTGCTGGGAACACAAAGATGAATAAGATCCTCCCGCAAGTTGTTTACAGGGGACTGAGGAGGAGGGAAAGATGACATGACTGACGCTAACTTGGGTCAGGAGAAGGGAGCTGCGAAAGCCTCTGAGTAGAAGTGACCTTTAATCTGGATCTAGAAATATGAGAAGGATTTTTGTTTGTTTCAGAGAAGTAAAGGGCTAGAGAAAAAAATACAAGCGTGAGTACAGAGACATGAGAGCACCCAGAGGAGCTCAGGGCTTGGCACAGTGCCCACTGCTCAGGACATTCTCAGCAGATATTTGCAGAGGTTTCAAGGTTGCATGGGGAATAGGAGAGGGTAGGAGACAGTTAAAGGACTTGGTGAAACATTTACCCCTTGTCATTTTCTATTTTATTAAGCACCTTTACTACTTTATCTCTTTTTACCTACCTCTGGCATGCATTGATAGTATATGCATGTTGCAAACTATACAAAGTGAAAATTTACTCTCTTAGGAAAGCAGACCAGAAGTAGGTTTCTCTCTTTCTGTTTTTTTTTTTAAGCGCTAAGAACATGAACTGGTTAAATTATTCTGCCGCCTCTAAATGTGGAATATAGTTGAGTTCTGGAGGGGAAAAGAATTGATTGCCATAACAAGGTCTACTGCTAAACTGAACATATGTTGCTCATAATGTCACTTTCTAAATCAATGAAATTATCATTATAGAACATGTCGACAAATTAGACATGTAAAGTGCCGGCTGTATGTGGGAGAGATGTAATTTGGCTCCATAAAAAGAAAATTAAACAATAAAATATCATTGACAGATGTAGTTAGCTAAAGGTTTTGAGGTTTAAATACCAATTTGTGGGAAAAAATTATGCAGACAAACTGAGGGTACCAGATAAAAATACCAGTCTTCACAGGAGAGGAAAATTCAGTCTTTTGACCAGATGTTCTAAGACCTTAACTGTGGCCTTTCTTTAATAGATGGGTATGCTGACAGTTCCTAACTTTTTCAATTCCAAATAAAGTAGGCAAGTGATGATAAAAGAAATAAACCCCACTGAATATTTAAGTTATGCCTCTGATTTGAAAGACTATAGTAGATTAGGTTAGACCAGTAATGCCAAGTTCTTCCTCACCAGGGCTCCTTCCAGTGGAATTTCTCTTGTGTTTCTCACCTTAGAAAACAACATGCCAAAAAGCCATAGGTTCCAAAATTTTTATAGTTGTGGTTACTTATTCTAACAATAATAGTATCATGGCATGATGTAAGAGTCTTAAGGATAAGTCTAAAAAATAAGCAATATAACTATTGATGATAAGCTGATTATTATTACTATGAAATCTGCATATTACTACTTAGATAGTAGAATAAGTGAAAATTGATCTTATTTTATACTCCAACTACAATGGTTATTTCTAGCAGGTTTCAGATTTATAACATCATAGCTGGCAAAGTAGACAGACTCACACTTTTCTTAACATTGAAGGCTGGGACAGAGTAATGGAATATAAGCAGTAGAAAACACTTGATGGTGCCTTTACAAAATATTCAGCATCACTTATAAAGATAGTAGACGTGACATATACCAAGATTATAGAAATAGTATAACACTTTAACATCAATAAGAGTTACTAAGGGACTTCTCCAGTCTCTTCTAAACCCTCTGCTTTTATGTTTCTACACTGTGCCCACTAATCTTGGAAAACAGTTGTGGGTTCATCATTCCCTACTCAAGCTCTTAGAACAGTAACTTGCACCCTGTAGTTGCTTTAGTTTATTTATAGTCATGAACACTTGTTGAAGCAACTTACAGATGGATAGAAGGAAGGTTAAAATATTTCCCACATGGAAACTATTAATCCTGTTTCTAAAATAATTCTACCTTGCACATTCCAACCACTTGGGAGGGCTGTAACCCTGGCCCCCATATAGTTGACTGGAGCTACTTCTACCAATCCCTTGTAAGGGGAAGTGACCTGAGTCACTACCAGGCTGGACCTTCTAGGGCTAGTGTGAGATCCAGCAGAGTGTTCTATCCCTTTCTCGGTGCTCATGCCAGCTGTTCTGTCAACCTGGATTCCAGGTTAATTATAATGAGAACAGTCCCAAGCTAACCCATGGATATAATACATGAATGAGAAGTAATTGTTTGTGCCTGAGATTATGCTGGATGATACAATTGACAAAGATGGAGTGGCCACGAATATTTCCCAAGAAATATTGCTTCTCCTATTAAAATGCTGTATGATATACATCTTTGCAAATATTTTGTCCTCACTCCCAATCTCCATCTCACTTCCAAAGGGACAGGTTTGATTAAATGTTAAATATTGCAATAGTCTATACCCGAAGATTCTTCTCCAGTGGAAAAACTCTTTCCAAAGTGGGCTATATGCTAAGGAGACAAGGAAGATTCTGCAGAAGAGTACACATATACACAGACACTCGTAAGTAACTATACTCCCTCCCTTTCTTTTTAGCCAAAATAGAAAAACATGACTTGATATAAATAGAGGATTGTCATAGTTGTTCAGATAGATATTATTTTCTTTAATTTCTGTCTAATGTTATTAAATTGATTATTCCATTATATCCCACACAACATAATTAATAGAAAAAATGACAAAATTATATAAAGTGGGAAGAAATAAGAATTTAACATAAATGACATTCCCATCTAAAAGTTGTGGATAGAAAACTTCTCCAGCATCTGTTATGGAAATATGGAAACTGGTATTTTTAAATGCAGTGTGAAATGTAAAATAAAAAATAAAATGTGGTTAGTCCATATTTGAGGATCCTTGCTTGTCAAAATAACACTTCCAAAAAGAAAATCATTTTCAAAGGTTACCCCTCAGAATACTGCCACCAACAGTGCTGCTTTCAATAAATGGTATATTTAATATTTCTATACAACATCCAGCACTACGAAGCTACCACCCCAAGACAGCTGAAGAGGAACAGAAGAGGGGATGTACTAGTACAAATATGTAACCTCCAGACTGTGTGAAAGGATCCGTATTTCAGTAGCATGTTGGGAATGGAGAGCCCACACCAAACTCACCATGAGGAGAAAGAACTTATGATGGGGGTCATGTCAATGGCAATGGAAATTAAGAAGAAAACATCAAGCAATAAGAAATGCAGTGTAGCATAGAATACAGTTGACCCTTGAGCAGTGCAGGGATTAGGGTGCTAACCCCCCACCTAGTCAAAAATTCATGTATAAATTTGGATTCCCCCAAAATGTAGCCACTAATAACCTACTGTTGACTGGAAGCCTTGCCAATAACATAAGCAGTCAATTCACACATATTTTGTTGTGTGTATTTTATACAATGGCCTTACAATAAAATAAGCTAGAGAAAATAAAATGTTAAGAAAATCATAAGAAAGAGAAAATACATGTATAGTACTGTACATATTTATTGGGAAAAGATCCTTATAGAAATGAGCCCACATAGTTCAAACCCATGTTGTTCAAGGGTTAACTGATTATTTCCTGGAAGTTAACTAGAGGACCATTTGTTTTTAATTTCAAAAATAGCATCAGAGCACAATCCAGTAATAATTAACCAAACGATGGAAACCGCACACCTCAGAGTGAAAAAGAGTGCCGAAGGTATGTTTTAGCACCTGTGTCTACTTGCCCAAAGGTGGAGTGTATGCCTAGGCCTATTCTGCCTGTCAGTTTCTCTGAGCTTTGCTATTCTCGTTAGGACCTGCATGTAGCAGATCAATAATCACATCCATAATTTATATTTTTTCTTCAAACTTTTCCTCCTTCTATGTGTCAGTAGAGATAAATGTTCAAATTTCAGTCATCAAAGAAACAAACTTTAAACAGGTCAAGAAATGGAAAGTATGCCCAGGGAAGGAGCAGAAAGAGGATAGTCTGTCTAAAACATCTCACCTGGGACCTAGGTCATCCAAGGACATCCATGGATGGTTCTAGGTTTGGTGGGACCTAAAACAAAATTGGTGGGCCCTCTTTAAGAATAAAACAAATTAGAAATCAAAATAGCTTAAAAGTATCTATTTATAAAGAGAAATCACAGGAAATTAAAAATATTGTAAAACATTAAATATCTAGAAAAAATGCATGTATTTATTTAACTTTTTAACATATCTCAGTAATACTGTTTCTCCTGGATGATGTTTTGGTTGCATAGTCTTTGTTCATGTTGTGATATGATAACAATCTTGTGTTCTTTTTTATAAAGAAACTGGAAAGGTATCCAGAGTGACTGATCAGAAATTGGTGGTGATTATTATTACTACGTGACTTCTTCCACCTTTATAATTTGTCATTGGTAACAACATATACATATTTAGGATTGTTGTTAAATTTGGGAGAACCTCTTCAATCTTCTAATGGGCTATGAGATTTGGCAGAATTTTCTACAGCAGAACCTCTGTATCTGCATGTTTTACATCCTGTTTTTCCTCCACCTCCCACATACTTCTGGTGCAGGGTGATATTAGGAAACATTTATGTCGCCATTGGATCTCTGTCCCTGCACCAGCATGTTGCAGGGCAAGGAGGGTTGACCAAGTGGGCATAGGTGCAGTCCTGGGGGCCTTTCCTAATCCGGGATGGTTGGCAAACTAACTGTCCACAGAAGTTGCTCAGCCTTCACTAGGATCCAAAAGTGTGTGGGGCTATTCCAGTGACATAAGAGGAGGCAAGACAAAAGAGAAGGAAATATCAGTGGGAAAAGATAGATCTCTCAATCACTGTAACCATAATATCTAACTTTTAAAATTTTTTACCAAACATATGACCCTCTACAATAGGGTGACCAGCCATCTGATTTTGCCTGAACAATCACAGTTTTAGCACTGAAAGTCCTGCATACCAGTAAACACTTCAGTCCCAGGCAAAGCAGAAATTGGTTCCCCCATCTTGTAAAACACATTTCCTGGGACACCTCCCAGGGCCTTGAGGTTGCAGGGTGGGCTGTGTGAGCAAGGGGACCCGAAGCTCAGACTTCACTAGCCTCATGGTCAATCTAAGCCTGGTTCCAAGACTTGTCCTGTCAGTTGTTAGGGTGTGACATTGGGCAATGCACTTTATCTCCTGAATTTCCTTTTTTTAACAGGTATAAGATAGGGTTGCTTGAGAGAATTATAACAGTTTATAAGTATAAAGTACCTTGAACAATGTGGGATTATTATTGGCAATTATTATTACAGTTTATTATTAACATCAGGACCCAAATGACTTCCATGGGTATATTGCCTCAATATTTTAGTGTGAGGTCAGTGGTAAGAAATAAAAGAAGTTAAATTCTGAATTTACAGTAAACTTTTCAGAATCCCATCTGTGTCATATGTCGTGAACTATTTCTATGTAGCAGTATGTTGTGGAAACAATGCCAGTATAAATACAGAAGCACAACTGCTGAATTGTTTTTGTGAAATTTAGCACCTCAGGAGACAGCAACCATGATATGCTTTACACAAAAACAACCTTGTAACTAAAATCCTTGCGATTAGTGGTTTGAAAACCTTCTGAGAAACAAAATGATTTGCAAAGAGACTAGAGTTGAAGACTGATGAGAATTTATTTTATTTTACATTACCAATAAATTCCTTCGATAATTTCAATGCTTAGGCACCATGGCATCCAAGAAGCTGTTTCTTATTTTTAATTGAACTCTATTCTGCCGTAACATGAACCCATTTGTCTTGTTTGCATCCCTACGGTGATAATAAATGGTCAACATCTTCCTCAGAATATTTCATGTCCTTGTGGACAAGTATTCCCCTTCATTTTTCCTAGTCTAAGTGTAACAATATTGTGCCTTTCCATCATTTATGAAAAAAAGCATAGTGACAGCCTGAATATAAACTGCATGACAGCTTGCTTGCTGTCTTTTCTGTGCCTTAAATTCGGTAATACTCAATACATACCCAATGTATAGTCAATAAACACCTGCTAAATGAATAAGCCTGCCAATAGCTCAATGTATGAATTTAGATAAGTCACCAAACTAAAATAGACTTAATCATTCTCATCTTTAAAAGAGGTAAATTAGACTAGAAAATCTTGAACACTCGATCCAGTCCTGAAATTCTGCCATTTTAGAATCTATTTTTTCATTCTTTTTCCTGGATTCTTTCTGGGCAGACAAAACAAAATACAAAACCCTAAAAAAAAGAAGAAAAGAATCCAGCCCAATCTATTGGCAGGGCTTTATCCTGGCCTCTTGTGTTATTTTCCTATAAAAGCTCATTAAATCCTGTTTGCTTTTAAAATAAAAGTGCTGGGAATCTGATTCATTATCTAGCTCAGAATTTCTTGCTTTAAGATCATTTCTATTTTTTTCTTTTGTGGATCTCCTGTTTTTCACACCTAGTTACAGAACTGTATCAAGCATGTCAAATTGGCAAAATTTGAATATCTGTAAATCAACATCTGATAAAATACTCCATGGTGGCAAATAATAACAACTTAAGAGAAATATATTGGGTTTTAGTGTGTGTTTGTTTGCTTGCTTGCTTGTTGTGGCTCATGAAGTCATACCTATTTGGTGAGTTGATTGAGTTAGAGGAGAAAAAAATAAAACTTTAAGCCCAGTCTTTTTAGTAGCCAAAATATGCTGACCATCAATTTTGTAGGATTCAGTTAATTCAAGAAGATTTAATAATTTAAGAAAGAGATCACCAAGATCAATCTGTTCAGTAGTTTCACATGAGTATGGACTAATAATTTTGATCCCGATGATGTGGTACCTCACATACAAGTTTCTGATACTCTAGGGATCGAAAGAGTCTATGTGGAGGGAATTGAGGGCAAGCTAAACTGCCACAGAACTCCCAGTGCTGGGCTAGAGGTCAAGGATGCATTCCAAGGAAGTTCTAAAAATATTTCAGCAGCCCCAACCTTGTAGTTGAGCTGGTAGCCGTGGAAAACCTCATTGGAGCCTCTCTAGACTGTAACGGGAACTCTTAAAAACTCTTTTCATCAAAAAGTATCAGGAATGAAAATCTAAGATCTATACCTACAAGTTCAAATAACTTCCTGTAGCCACAACAATTTAGCTAGATTCCTTGATCACCAAACTATCATACTCACACTACCAACACACCTAAGGAAAATGTCTATATCAATGTTTTTCACATTACATATCATGAAATTAATTGTGAGTCACAATGAACATTTTTAAGACAAAATAAAATACCAAATATTTTAAAAAAGTCAATGTGCCTTTCAAATGGCACAACTTAATCCCACAGAGAAAATTACTCAAGTAGGATGAGCTGCCCCTATCTGTGTAATTATAAATTATAAATAAGTAATTAAAGATTAATTCTAAATCTCAGTAGGCCCTCTGACAGATCGGCCATCTGGTTGTTCCTGAGATGTTTAAAGAACCTTGGTACTTATATGCCCCAATTAAGGAAAGACCTTTTAGAGGGAAAAATTGCAAGAAATATTAGAATTTTGTTCTGTAATGTATTTATTTGTCTCATCTAACTACTCCCTAAACCTTCAAAGTTTTCTGATGGTTCTATTTAATGGCTCATATCATGTTCCTACAGTTCCCTTTAATCTTCATTTTTAAAAATCTGTGAAGATCGAGTTGATTCTAGTACTTTGCATCAGCCCTTTGTCACCCCAAGTATGATAAACATCTTTGCATGGAGAATTACTTAGCCACACTAAAAGATAGATCTGGTATCTCACACAGAATTATCTCCGAACAGCTCTTTCCATTGCTTCCTTATGTTTTCCTTATCCTAGGTAATGTATTTCTCCCAGAATTCAAAACTAGCAGAAAACTGTCAGCTGTCTGGATGTTGTTACTTTTATCTTGCCATTGCTCTTCACGTCAAGGCAAGACACTAGGTACAGCAGGGAAGGTTAAATTCCTTAGCAGAGTCATTCGGACAGCCTTCAGGAGTGCAGAGGGTCTTCCCATTCTTTGCCCCATTCCACTCTGCTACCGAACTGCCCCCCACCTCAGAATACATCATCTTGGCACTCCCTCTTCTCTTTCCAGTCCTGCCTTCTGCATTTCTCCACTTGATGGCAAGTTAGAGTGGCCTAAGAAAGAATGGCAGGTTATCCACACATTGTCTTTTGATTTTGATGATCTTGAGCCAAATTTAAAAGAGAAACACCCAGCCATAATCTAATGGACCATTTTAAGAAATGAAGACATGGCACATATCGCATTAAGCAGATTGGATCTCTCCCTTGCTAGAGGTTTCCAATGGCCTCCCATTACACTGAGTATAAAAGGCAAACTCTTTGCACACCATGTACATGTGGGCCACTGCCCATCCACCACTCCAATATCATTTTACATCACACATATGCTCAATCATTCCAGCTACACAAAAGTGGTATAGAGAAATGGCATGCTTTCATTGATACATGCTTGCTGCTAAGACCATGGGTTGCCACAGATGCTCTGGAGATCCATTTTTTGTTATGTATCAGAAGCCTTGATGTTCATACAGGGTGACCCAACAATTCACTCCTTGCTTTTTAATCCTAAAGAAATAACCAATGACACATGAAGAGATAAATGTTCTAGGTTAGGATGTATTGCAAGATTTTTTTTAAAGTAATTGAAAATTTAAAGCCCTCTATATCTCTACCAAAAAGAAATTATTTAAATAAACTGCAATATAGCCATAATTCTGAAGCTATTAAAGTTCGATTATATCTTTAAGTGTGGGATGTCCTTAGTGACTTCCTTCCAGAAAGTACCAACTGCAAAAAATGGGGGAAAAAATAATTCTTACAGTGGAGAAGCCTGATGAACAATACCTCACAGATGACTCATGTCAATATCAACATGAGTGTTATGAACCACGTTGATTATGTATACCCTTGATATGATGTTATGAGAATGAAAATTTACCTCTGTGGTCTTCCTCCAACGTAAGATTACTCTAATCTTACCTTGAGAAAACATCAAATTCCAATAGAGGGACTTCCTACAAAATGCCTGACTAGTAATTCCCAAAACTGTCAAGCTCATCAAAAATCAGCAAAGTCTGTGAAACTGTCACAGTCCAGAGGAGCCTAAGGAGACATGACAAGTAAATGTAATGTAGTGTCCTAAAGGGAATTTTGGAACAGAAAAGGAAAACTGGGTAAAAAAAAACTTAATCTGAATAAGGTATGGACTTTAGTTAATAATAATGTATTACTATTGGTTCATTAATTGTGGTAAATGTATCACACTAATGAAGATGTTAACAGTAGGAGAAACTGGGTGTAGAGTATAGGGCAATTATTTGTATTATATTCTCATGTTTTTCATAAACCTAAAACCCTTCTAGAAATTAAAGTCTATTTTTGTAATTTACCTTTTAGCTACAGTTGACATACAATATTATACTATTTTTAGGTATAAAGCATAGCGATTAGACATTTATAAACCTTATGAAGTGATCACCCCTATAAACCTACTATCTGTTTGACCTCATACATAGTTTTTACAGTATTACTGAGTATATTCCCCATGCTTTATTCTAATCTCTGTAACTGTATTTATAACTGGCAGTTTGTACTTTTTTTAATATATTTTATTGATTATGCTATTACAGTTGTCCTATTATCCCCCCTTCATTCCCCTCCACCATGAACACCCTCTCCCACCCACATTCCCCCTCCCTACTTCAGTCCATGTGTCATAAGTTCTTTGCTTCTACATTTCCCATACT
>CM052538.1:65432089-65506794 GCA_028533065.1 Trachops cirrhosus
ATTTATAAGGGATACAATAAGAAAATGCCTGTTGGCTCATATCTAACAGTCACATTATTAGATATTTAGGATAGAGTTATTGTGTTTGGGGTATGATTCTTTTCTCCTGAAAATACAGTCACTCCACAATTTTCAGCTAGAGATTTTATTTTCACTTCTCCTAAATTAGTACCATATTACAATCATATTTTATAAAATCTATATTATATTACATAGGTTTATTTTATGTTTGTTCAGTAATTTTCAGTGAACATCAAAGGTACCTCAAAGGAAGTAAATTTCTATTGAACATGTCTTTCTGATATGTTGACTTTTAATGGCTCAGTTATATTGATTCAATTAAATTAACTGGTAATATTTTATTGATTATTTCAATTTTCTTTTATTAATTTATGATTTTTTAATTTCATTTATAATTAGTAATTTTCTAGAAATCATTGTCCTAGAACAGTATAAATATCAAGACCCAATAAATCAGGATGACTTAAAAAAATCAATAGTTTTCGTTAAGCACTAAACAAAAGGCCCATGTCCATAATAATAAAAAATCTTCTATGAATTCACTGAAATCAACAATGGCAATAACAAATACACATACATATGTGTGTATATGTCTGTCTGTATGATATGTATGTGAAGTACTGTAAAACAAAATAAGCAAATGAAAAAGAAAAAGGAATGATTAAGAAATATATGAAAAGATATTCAACAACCTATAAAAAGAAAAACCGATGAAATCAACTATGAACTATTTTCTAAAAATACAAGAGTAAGCTACTTGTGTGTGTATATTACTTGTGCATGTGTGTGTATGATTGAATATACACTGGTGATACAAAACAATAATGCATAATGGCAAATTACTTCTCTTTTATCATAAACTGAAAGCAGTGTAGAGAGAAATAGAAGGTACAGTTCTTGCCCTTGTTTATCCTGCCATTGAATCTGTGATAAGACTATTTCATTTTATATAGTTGAAAATGTGTAAAGAATTCTTCAGTAATGAGGAAGCAAAGTTGGTAAACTAGGCCCCTTGTAGACCCAAATTATTTGAGCCCCAGGACTTTCACTTGTCGATGGGCTCAGATGCCCACACTCTTCCTCTAGGCACCACAAATACAATGCTGTAAGAGCTGAGTGATATTGACAGAGCTATCAGCGAGCTGTGGATTTTCATTTTGAACTGTAGCATCCTGAAATAAGTTGAAGCAGAAATAATATCTCTGCATTGAAAGATTTCAAATTCTTTTTATTGATAGGTGAAGTACTGGGCCAAAACTAAGTGACTGAAGAATGCTTTGAGAGGGCAGAATAACAACTAGATGGCTGACTGCAATTGGGGAAGGGAAAAGCAAGAGGAAGGAAAAAGAAAACAGCCATGTATGGGTGCATTAAGCTTCAATTCACCTTAGGCTCTTTATCTACTTTTCATCAGGTTTGCCTCTCTGCTTCATTCTCTTCAGAGCTCCAGAAGGAATTATCAGCACCTCAACCCTTTGGCAACACTTAGTGAGAAACCCCAGGAGGTCAGTGATATGAGCCAGTGTAATGACATCTTCCTGCCTGGAACAAAGATAGTGTTCATCATCGTTTAAGTAGGCACACGATGTTGCTAGACAAAGCCTCAGTCATGGATGACATCAATTTCCTATGTGGAGTCAGCCCTTGTCCCAGTGTCCACATGGAGTGGGACTCTCAAGGCTGGATAATGAGAGCTTTGCTAGAACTTCAGGGAAAATTAATGGACTAAATCAGTTGGTTAATAATCTGTATCATTGATTTTGGTGGCTTAATGGGAAAAGATACAATAGTTCAGGCATGGCATGGATGTAAACAAGGAATTATAATGTAGCATCCATGACATAATTGACAGGCTTGAATGTATTTAAATAATATGGAATTAAATAAGCCTCCCAGTCAAAAATAATTATCTCTGTTTTCTTCCTCGATTTCATACATTTCTTGTTCTGACATATGCCTAGCTCGGTTTCCCTAAGATGAATGCAGTGGGCCTTCTAACATCATTTGTCTTTTGATTAATACTGCCTTTGTTGAATAAAGCTACTCAGAAAGCTTTCTCTATCCCCTGAGTGTCAGACAGCCCTCTGAGTGGTTATAACCTTGCCAAAAGCTGAAGTTCTCCTCAGTTGGCACGGTTCTTTGCTACAGAGCAATATGAGCTATCTAATCAATGATTGCTTCATAACACAGTTCTTGCCATCTATTCTCTGAGCCTGATCATAACATACAAATTCATCATTGAAGCCAAATCCCAAAGGCGTAATACTCCATGAAACCAAGATGAAACAAGAACACAGAGAGAAAGATGCCAAGCCTAACACGCACAGCCCTACAATAAAGCAGGGATCAGCGAGCATCGGCTGAACTCAGTGACCTCACTCTGCAGCCACCATGCCTCACACTGAGACATACCCCCAACTGCAGCCACATGGCCTTGGCAACACAAAGGAGAATTGCCATTGCCATAGAAGGTTGTTGCAATAGTTTTATAAGTTTAACTATTTATCATTCCCTCTTCATGAAAAGTAAGAGAGTCAATAAGTGATGCCATGTTTTTCCTAAATATATGCCTCTTGGAAAACCATACAGAGAAGATAATCATATTCTTGAAATGAGGTGCTATTTCTAATAGAAATAGTAGCTAAAATAGCCAAATTTTTTTATCATCTTTACTGTTGTTCTCCTGACTCTTACTCTTTCTGCCCTGGCACATCCAGACCTCCCCTCTATTCCTGAGAATGTGGGACTCCAGGTGTCATATGCTATTGCTGTTTGGATCCTCCACATGATCCAAACTGACACTTGGATGGGAAAGAGATTCTACTACTGTCACTTGGTATGGTACCTGATTGTGTAGGAAAAGCTAGCCATTTCATTGGTTCATTCATTGCATTTATTTGTTTACTAAATTATTATTCATTTATTTACTAAATGGTGCATACCTCGTATTGAGCCCTGCTCAACTTACAAGATGCAAATAATTTAGATGGATAAAACTTATGGTCTGGTATGGGAGCTGGGCATTAAATATAATTACAAAAGCAGTAAATTAATGATGCCTGTGATTAGAGCTGTAATGGAGAAGCAGGGGGTGCTGTGAGCCTGTGAGTGCACATCCACCTAATCGTGGAACTCAGGAAGATTTCCCAAGGGAAGTGACATATCAGCTGAGTCCTGAAGGCTGTATAGAACTTGTCCAGACAAAGGCAGAAAAAGGCCAAGAGTGTTTTTAGCAGAAAGAACAGTGTCTGTAACCGTGTTGAGGAGAGAAACAGCTCTATGTGAGGGAGGAACTGAGAAAAAAACTCCCAGCCAGGAATAGTGAATGGGAAAGATCGACGAGATAAAGCTAATGATGTTGGCAAAGGTCACATCATGCAAGGCTTCCTCTGGCTCGTTAAGGAGTTTGGATTTATCTTAAGAGCAATGAGAGGCCATAGAAGAGTTTTAAGGTGAGTGGTAATATGCTATAATGAGCATTTTAAAAGATCACTCAGTGCTTTATGCAGTATGGGTTTGGATGGTGGAAATTAAAAGCCTGCAGATCAGTTTAGTCAAGAGTCTTAATATTATGATGACCTGAATTTAAGCAATAGACATGGAAAGAAGTAGACAGCTGAATTAAATACCTATGAATCAAAACAGGCTAAAATTGATGATTTGGGGAATGTGAGGGAAGGGAGTATAAAA
Organism: Trachops cirrhosus; assembly: GCA_028533065.1. Taxonomy (NCBI): domain Eukaryota; kingdom Metazoa; phylum Chordata; class Mammalia; order Chiroptera; family Phyllostomidae; genus Trachops; species Trachops cirrhosus. Next base: position 65,435,801 of record CM052538.1, read on the forward strand.
GGTGGCTCTCAGGTTCTAACATTAGCAGTTGAACAGGTAGTGATATCATTTCCCAGTTTTGGGGAATACTTGATGAGGAATAAATTTGGAAGAGATAGTATGCTGGGTTTTTTTGACAGGTTAAATTTGAGAGACCTATGTGAAATCAGAGTTGACATGGTAAATAGGTCATTAGACATACAAGTTTCAGAGAAGTTGTGAGGGTTAATTTTATGTGTCAGTTTACATGGACCATGGGGCACCCAGATATTTGTTGAAACATTATTCTGAGTGCATCTGTGAGAATGTTTTTGGATGAAATTAACATGTGACTTGGTAGATCAAATAAAGCAGATAGCCCTCCAAAATGTTAATGGGCCTCATTCAATCAGATGAAAGTCAGAATAGAACAAAAAGATGACCATTTCACAAGAAAGTGGGAAGTCCTCCTGTCTGAATGCTTGACCTAGGACATCAGTCTTTTCCTGCCTTTGGACTTGAACTAAAACATCAGATCTTCCTGAGTCTCTGGAGCTTCCACTGTTGGCTTTCCTGGCTTTCGGGCCTTCAGATTTGGACTGAAACTACATCATTGGCTTTCTTGGATCTCCAGGTTCCCAGTGCAGGTCATGGAGCTTCTCAGACTCCACATTCACATGAGCCAATTCCTTATTATAAATCTCTTCATATATATGAATTTGAGCTTGAAAATTCTGAGCATATAGATGGTAAATGGAGCCATTGGAACTGATGAAGTAGCCTAAAATTGGAAAAAAGGGAAGAGATCTTAAAACTGATCTCTGAAGCATTTCAACATTAAAGGTTGGGTAGACAAGGGTAATTCAATAAAGGGGACAGAGAAGGAATGACTGGAGAGGCAGTAGGCAAAATAGAACACCGAGCCATCATGGAACATAAGAGGAGAATGGTGTATGAAGGGAGTACATGGATGTATACTATGATGAATTTAAGGAGGTGACCAGGCAGTATTCATTGAGATGAGTAATATGAAAGTCAATGCTTGGAACAGTAACTAATTTTGCATTGTGCTACCAGATTCCAAATGAAGTAGTCTGAGGCATGACGGAGAGATGAGGAAATAAAGATATGGAGTAGGAAATTCATCTCAGAATTTGGTGTAAGAGATAAAAGAGAGACTACATTGTAGCCAAAGTATGCATTTTTACATATATATATGTAAAATATATATATATATATTTGGCTCATGAGCCCTGGTTGGTGTGGCTCATTGGATTGAGTGCCAGCCTGCAAACTGAAAGGTCACTGGTTTGATTCCTGGTCAGGGCACATGCCTGGGTTGTGGGCCAGGCCCCCAAATGGGGGTGTGCAAGAGGCAACTGATCTATCTATATTTCTCTCACAGATCAATGTTTCTCTCCTTCTCTTTCTCCCTCCTTTCCCTATCTCTGAAAATAAATAAGTAAAATCTTTTTAAAAAAGAAAGAAATGGGCTCATGAGATTATGGAGTCCTGGAAGGGGAGACAAATGATATATTTTTACATGTTAATAAACAACATTACAGAAAATCTGGGGGAGCTTAACCTTTAGCTTTTGGAGAAAGTTCTCAGGTCTCAGGAATACTGGATTCACACATAATATCTATATCAGTTCAAGAAGTATAAAGCAAAGAAAGATTTTTTTAAAAACGTTTTTAGAGCTGCAGTTTCTAGTTAGTACTAGAACTTCATGTTAGAAGTTGGAACTTACATTTGAAGTCCTAGATTTTCATCCAAGATTTTTCATATACAATCTCTTAGCCTCTCTGAGCTTCAGTTTGTTCATTAAAATATATACTTGATGATACGTGCTATGTGAAACTCAGAGAGTGGTTATGGGATTCTGATGGGATGGTGTATGGGAAGGTGTATTGTTAAGCATAGAATGCTGGCAATTTGTGTGTATGGAGCAACTGCTTTTCTCCTGTGCACAAGTAATTAGAGCAGTCCAAACAGTTTTCAAAAGCTTTTCAACCCCCATTTAGTGTACAAAAATGCAACCATTTTTTGTAGTGAACCCCGTGAAGTTGCTAATGAAAGATATTTATTTGATAACGAACTTGGAAATTGAGGATCCTGAAGAGTCCAAGCATCTGCAATTCACACACCCTAGGCAGGCTCTCTATGTCCAAAGGGCTGAATAGCCCTTTTAAAAAGAAATCTGTACCCGCTGTAGAATTGCCCTGCATATGAAAGAAAAGGAAGAGGATGCAGAAAGGTAGATAATGGCAAGTGAAACTGAAACATACAACATTTCTATCTTTTGAATAGTTTTTGCAACTTTGTGATTCTTCAGACTATGGAGCTGTTTTAAATAAAAATGACGTGTGAACATGGGAACAGAGTATCAGTGTATCCTCACTAGGCAAACACATAAAATCCAGCTGGAAAAAGACTGTTGGGACATGGAAAGAAAGGAGGACAATTAAAAATGCAAAACAAAAGAAGACTGTCTCCTCCAATATTTATTTGTGACAGGTAAGCATCATATCACCTGAACCATGGAGAATTGTGCTATTGTGTTAATGACTCTCTTTAGTGACTCTCTGAGCTCTGGACTTTTTAAATTCCAGGATGAGAAAGCTCTAAAGGGCATGGCATTGCAGATGTAATAAATTAGTATTTCATTCTGTGCTGCTGCCTGAGAGTTTTAAACGGTAACCCACAGACTACCAGCACCCCATGCTCTTAGTGTTCGTTCAGCCCTTCGTTCCTATTAGTCACAGACCAACTCTGAGGTCATGTAAAAATTCAAAAAAAAAGGGAAAAGGAAAGGAAAGTAGATGTCAGTGGGACACTTCAGGAAGATTAACAAGTTTTGCAGTGAGGCTGTTTGTGATCTATCCACTGTATTGGGCACATAGACAAGAAAACCCTAATAGTTCATATTTGAAAGGCAGGTCATGTGTCATTTGAAAATTCCAAATCAAAGCTACTTTGAATGAGTTGTTTTAGAAGGTATACTTTCCACACAAATTTCATTTGGCAAACCGGCACCTGTCACGGGCCATGCCTTCACATGTAGCCATTTCTACCTGCCTAACCTGGGCTGCCACAGAGATTGCAGGTATGAACAAACACGCCTGTAGCAGGACATTGCAGAGCTCCAACACAATTGCTAGTGAAAACCTAATCAAGCAATAGAGAGGCACTGTACACTGCACAAAGGGACTTCTGGGAAGAGGCAAGGCCAAGATCTCCAAGAAGAGGAAGGAGGCTAGAGGTTAGTGTCTCAGGAGGGAAAGGCACCAGGCTTAGGTGTTAACACCAGAAGAAGCACATATAACATGGCCCACCTTCTTTACACGTCTCATAATCTGACTCTTCCATTCCTTCTAATGATTTTTTATAATATAAATTATTGTGCCAATACTTCTTTAAAATTTCTGGAACTTGGAAACACAGTGAAGAAGAAAAAATATCGCCCACTTTTCAGTCTTGCCTCTCTCACCCCCGCTACATGTTAAACATCTGCTTCTATATCTTCTGTACAAACTAAATATCTCTGTTTCAAATCTCTGCATTGTTATTTCAACTCTGTCTTGGCCAGGCTCCCCAGAAAGCAAAGCCTGAGGCAAAAGCTTCTGTGTAGTATTTTATTAGGGAATGCAACCCCAGGAATGCAGGATTCAGAGAAAAGAGGAGTGACAAGGGAAGGTGAGAATCAATACAAGCTCAGGTGATCATTACCCAGCTGGCCACCTTTGGGGATCCAGTGTTACCAACTGCTTGATCTTATAGGACTGGTATCCAAGGAGTCATATGAACAACTGTAACTTCAGACCCTGTGTCTGGGGAGGAGGAAAGAAAAATTTATCTGCCAGCCCTCACTTGCCATTGGTCAATGTTCACGTCATGGGACATCCGCCCCATACTTCTGACTTACACAAGTGTAGCACTCAGCAGATCTCAAAGCCTCTCTTGCTTCAGTTTTTACAAAATTAGAAGGCCCAGGGTAGGAGGCAGGAGTGCCTGGTGCAGCGATAAAAGGTGCTGTTTGTTTGTTTGTGCCTGCATGAAATTGGCCAAAACCCAAGCAGGGCTGATGTTCAGCAGTAGGTGAGCCAGAGCCGTAGGCCTCAGCCTCAGTGATGGGGAGTCTGTCAGACTTACCCATGCCCTTTCTTTTTATTGACTCCACATTACAATTTGGGCTTCATGGCTGTAAGAACAAGATGCTCTGAGAGTACGTATGAAACCAGTCAGTCTTGGTATCCCTTTAAGGTAGCAGCCAGCCTCAGTGTTTGAGGGCCTAAAGTTGAAAGGTGGGTGAAGTAAAATCCAGACCTAGCTCCCACACTTGGTCTGGAGGCCATGACTGACCGTTCCTCATCACCCATTCTATTGTACGTTCCCATCTGCTCAGCCAGCACTGGGGCTTGTCTGTGTGGCTTACGTGGAGGACTGGCCCACACTGGTTGTCTTTTCCCTGTCAGGCTGTGGTTGCTGCAATTGTCTGTTTGTCATCATCATCATTCAACATCAAAGCACCAAGAGATACTCCAGTGAATCTTGGATTCCACATGTACTTTCCCTGCCCCATTGTGCAGCAGCTCTCCTAGCTTCTCTTATAAGATCAAGCTGCCAATTTATACAAATGCCTGCCTTGGCCTCTGGCACACTGACCTGAGAAGTCAACTGCTCTTGTAGAAGTGTCCCAACAACCAATTCTTGTAGAAGCTAAAATTACAGGGACAGGAAAAATAAACACCATAATTTGGGCCATCACTGGGTGATGACAAGAGGGGCCAATCCTATTTTTGTTCCTTTGGTTCCAAGAATCGTATATTCTAACTGCTGAGAACACAATACATATGACACTGGTTAGTATGAACTGCACGTACACTAATGCATACAGGACCTCACACTGACCTCTAGGATGTTTCCCTAAGCTGGTTAAGCCTTTAGTGAAACCTTAACTTTGTTTAGCCTTTAACAGCCCCATTGTATAAAGCCAGCTCTTTCGGGTGATGAGTCACAGAGAATAAGGATTCTCTTTCTGTGTGGTCATTGTTATACTTTCTTCACCATAAATGTGTTGAGATGATCTTGTGTGGGATAGGTCAATAGGTTGAGGCCTTGAGCAGAGAAAAGATGAACCAGATATAGAGAATATATGGGTTCTGAGAAGGACAAATTTCTGCCTTCATTAGGATGGACATGTCTGGTGTAAGTGTCTGTACAAGTGTCTGCTGGGGCTCCTTGAGGAATGGTGCGTGTGAAGGCTCAGCATCAGTCTCTGCTGCTAGCAGGCTGACTACTCAGCAGTGGCAGTAGCTACATCAGTCTTGGTGAGAGGGAGCCTATGACATCAGGCTCCTATTTAATCTCCATCACTGTCACTGTGGCCACTCTGTTCATGGACCCATTACAGCTTCACTGGGATTGCCAAAGTTGCAGATGCTGGGTGACATCACAGAAGGAGTCATGCTGCCCCCTTGTTTCTGAGACACCAACATCTGCATGCTTTGTGCCCACACACATTTGCCCACGTGCATATCTGAGGAAGCCATATGTGCACGTCTTCCCCAGAACTCCATGTCCCTGATTTTCCCATCTTTTTCCTTCTAAGCCCCTGACCAACCTATTCATCTACATGAGGCAAAGTTCTAGCAAGCTGAAGCTCCATGAATTTAATTGGAGCTCATGAAGAGTTTGCTGGAGCAACTACTGAGCAGGAACAAGTGGCCAAAGGCCCTGGAAACCAGTAAGGTCAAGAGAACCTGAAGGAGATGCCTATCTGATACTGGACCTTTCTACCTTGGTCATTTCCCTTCTCCAGATCCTGCTTTTTGACCCCTGATTTTTGTTTTCTTATAGAGTCTATGTCCCTACAAATCACTGTTATCTAGATTGTGGAATGTATTTTATAAGAAGTATTATTACATTCATGAACAAAAACAACTGGAACCAACATTAGAATTTTCTGAGGACCTGTTTTTAATGCATAAACAGGAAGGTAGTAGGGCATAGCAGTGAGTTTGGAAATTTGCTTTCTAATCTTGGTTTTGCTATAATCCAGATAAATAATCTTGGGTAAATCTTTTTACCTTTCTAAGCCCAGTTTCAACTGTAAAATGTTAATTGAGTCTAGATTTTTTAAATCAGCTTTGACTTATTAAATATAAATATATACATATAAAATAATTGTGTGTTTAAAGTTGCATAAAATTGGTTTGGTTTCCATTCAAATGCTGTGTATTTTATCAGTTTGTATGTCATTGATTTGCTAAGCAAACCTTTGTGATAATCATACCATATATGTCAGTCTAGTCCCACACTGAACATTCACAAACTAGGGTCTGAATCAATGCACTCGGGATGCACCCAAGTGAACAGGTGGAATTAGGTGCTATCACAGGGGGCACCGTGAGAAATCTCTATTCGTGGCCAAAAGCTATAAACTCTCCATTGCTTCTTATTCCTCCTTAAGGCAGAGCTGACTGTAGAGGAGACGCTCTGGATTTCCCTTTAAATTGCCCCCATGAGATAATTAAACACAGATCCTTTATTTCCTAGGAAGTCTCCCATATGGGTAAAAGATGTGAAAGATCAAGGCAACATATGTGAAAATGTGTCAAGTAAAAAGAAAACTCACTTATTTGAACATCTTAAAAAATGAAGATAAAAAAAAAGAGTACCCAGGGAGTTATGAAAATTTAGCTCTAGGCCAGAGAAATGTTGCTTTTAATTTCTATACAGCAGAAGAAAATTTAGTACATGAATATCATTTCACTAAAAGGTATACCTTTAAAAATTTATATAATCAAATTTGAATGAAGGCGACAGCATAAGGTAAACTGTCTGACATATGCTGATTTAGCATTTATTCAGTAAACAGAATCTTTCACTTGCTGTAAAAATATATAGAACATCTCATTAAACACAAATATGGCATAGATTTCAAAAGAATATGAAACAAAGAAGGGAAAAACAACGCCCACCTGTCATTTTGCTCACTCTTTAAGATTATTCTTGATCAGGTGGTTCATTGTGTCCCATGTGCCTGCACAAGTTTCTCCAAGGAGCCCATCACTGCCGGCATTATTACATACATCAATAAAGGTATGAATGCCGAAACTGAGAAACTCTCCTGTAGCATTTCAAACTGAAACATGTCAGCTGAAAGCCTTTTGCTTCCGTGTAGTTCAGGCTTCAGCTTTATTTTTGCTGGTTTGGTTTAGTCACGACATTGAAAACTCCTATAGACATTTATACATATATGGACTTATTCCTTGATTTAAAGCTTAACATGTTGCCTCAGTAAAAATAAGCCATTGAACAGTGTAAGGATCACTGTTAAAGCAGCATGCTGGGTTTTAATTTGGTCAATCTGATACATTTGTTCCCTGACTTCAGTGGTTTTTCAAATCTGGCTGTATACTAGAATTGAGTGGGACACAGACATGTTTTTTAAAGCCCATCCCCCCATCCCCCATTCTGTGATTCTTCATCCTTGACTTTGACCTTTCCCCTGTCAATAAGTGTTCTCCTCTCTTCACTTCCCCACCCACATGGCCCAGGCCCCATGGCTCATCTTTTCCATCATTTTCCTGCCAAGATTTACAACAAAACCACACGGCCAGTTTAGTCCCTCACTTAGCGTTTTCTATTCTCACAGAGAGAATTACCCAAGATTTGTGATACTAGTGATTCGAAGTCCTATAAAATAGGCTTTCAATATTGCCTGATAACTTTTAAAAGTTGTCTTTATGTGTTGCTTCCACTTTTCAATCAGCCAAGAAATATTCATTGAACATATACTTGGCATTGTTTTAGATGCTGGAAAAATAATTTCAAACAAGACAGAGGAGCTTATATTTCATGGAGAGAAATAATAAGTATAGACAAATAAATAAATTATTGATATGGAGATCTGATGCACACTGTGAACAATCTAAAATAGTATCCTGTGGTAAGAGGGTGACAGTGGATTGTACACTGGTGGTGTGTCTCCACATGGCTCAGGGAAGGACTTTGGGTGAGATGACTCCTGAGTTAAGACCTGAAATATGAGGAGACAGGCCTAAAAATATCGGGAGAGGAGCATTCCAGGCCAAAGAGCAGTAAATGCAAAGGCCCTGGAATAGGTATGAGCTTGGTATTTTTGAAGGACAGAAAAGAGGCCCCTGTGGCTCCAGGGTGCTGGTAAAGTGAGAAAGATGGGAAAGTGGCGTCATAGAGATAGACAAGTGACAGATCACAGAGACCTCTGAGGTCATGAGGAGAATGCCTGATTTTATTCTAAGTGTATGGAGAGACCCAGGAGGGCTTTTCGGTAGGGGCACCACATGATCAATGATGGCTCTTCTATGTCCCTTTCACTCCTTGGCCTCTGGCTCTGTTTTGATCATTTTTCTCACAATAATTTGGCACAGGTCACTGCATCCTGCTTGAGGCTAAGACTACTGCATTCTCTTTATTTCTACTTCATGGCATTTGTCCCAGTCCCTTCTTCCTGAAACCTCTTTCCTGTGAGTTCCACACTCTCTGTAGAATTTTGTTCATCCACTCTGTCTATGGTCCGACTCCTCCGTCTCTTTTGTGGAATTCTCTTTTCTAGACATCCCTAATGGTTAGCATTTCTCAGCATTGTGTCCTGGGTTCTAATTTCTCCTTACTTATAAAATCTCTTCTATTCCATAGTCTTTAAATACAATTCTATGGTAATGACACCAAAACATAACTTCAGCCTAGATCTCTTTCCCAAGTTCCAGGCCGGTGTGTACAGTAGCCTCTCTGCATCCTCACATGGATGTTCCCAGTACCACAAGTTGTCCTTGTCTCAAACTGAATTCATAAGCATCTCTCTAAATCAGAGCCTCCATCTACACTTCCTTGAAGAACGCCCCATCTAACACATTGCTCAGGCTAGAGCTGTCATAACTGACTCCTCTCTCTCCCTCACCCTCACCCTCAGCATCTGATCAGTGGCTAGTTCAGTCTGATCGTACCTTGATAGCAACTTTGTATTCAACCTCTTTATCTCTGCCCAGAACTGCCTCCATTCTGATCCTCTCTCATCTCTTGCCTGTGTCAACTCCACACTCCCTGAATGGTCTTCCTGCCTCAGGTCTTGCTTCCTTTTAACCCATTTCTCAACTGCAGTCAGGGTGGTGTTTCTAAAATGTAAATCAATTGTGCCTTCACCTCCTTAAAATCCTTAAGGGGGCTAAACCCAAATGCCAAAATATGGCTTCATAGCCCTCCACAATCTGGCCCCTGCTTAGCTCTCTCTCCAAATTTATTTCTTATCACTTCAGCCTCAAACTCCACACCCCAGGCATGGTTAACCATTGGCAGTCCTTTGACTTCTTCCCTCTCACTTCCCTCAGAGCTCTTCTCTCGGCCTGCACAGTTTTTGGATCACACCTCTTACATCTTTGGCAACATTAGGTCTCAGGCTAGAGTTACTTCCTGCAAGAATTCTCCAAATTCATCCTACCTCCAACCTTAGTTTCCCAGCAACCCCCACATGCTTTTGTGATAGTACCATAGACCAAATTTTTGAAACAGAAAAGAGAGCATTCCCCCCTCCCCATTTACACCATCAGCTCCCCAAAACTGCCTCCAGATGAGAGTAGATATTGACACAACCAGATTAGCCCAGCTGGGTCCAAAGGGAGAAACCTTGTACTCCATTTTTTAGATAGAGCCCAGAATAATTAACAGCAAAACTATGAGTTTTTGTGACTAGACAGGAAGCAAGGGGTTTGGGGGCATGGAGAATATATCCTACTTTCTCAGGCATAGTGATAGTATGGGTCAAGTTCCCAAGGAAGATTCGAAAAGAATCTTAGGCAAATAGAGTGACCTGAGAGAGGAAACTGCCCCTGGAGGGGCTACGTAGGCAATCATGTGGAGTGTGCATGTGCCTTTCTGCACGGATGTCAAAGCACACGTATCCATAGACAGACAACTCAAGCAGAAGGTGACTCCTGTTTCTGAAACCTTGATAAATTGTAAGTTCCTAGAATTTAGACCAAGTGTAGGAAAAGAGGGATAGATTATGACTTAAAGACAATGTTTTTGCACACCATAGTATGAACTGAGATGTGTGTCACCCCACTTATCACTGAATAGTAATCATCTATCTCTTTGTCTCTTTAGACCACAAGTGCTTTATGGTGTTATATCCCCTGCCTTACTCAGAGCATAGAATCTGGCTAATAATGAGTGATCAATCAATCTACACAAAAAGAATAAATAAATGAATACACGTTTTATAATAAAAAATGAGTCACAATTTAAAAATCAGAATCACAGTCAGCTGGAAAGAGACACAAGGATACAAGCAGCTCTGGAGCAGTGGGTTCTAGTGGAGATGCATGAATGGGGCAATGGAAGAACTGGAGGGAACAACTAATATTCTTGCTAGGAGTCCAGGAAGGCCTCATGGAGTAGATGACATTTGAGCTGAGATGTGAAGGTAGACAACTGGTCTTAGTAACCAGTTGGACCCCTTATAAGGCCTAGGTAATTAGATCACCTGTTCCTAATTTGGATTCACGCCATCTCTTCTGAGGGTCAGTGCAAAAAGAACAAAGATGGGTCATGGGAGGCTCAGAGTCCAGACGCCAGGAAGAGGCATTTGGAAAGAACCTAACAGAAGTGTGCATTTGACCAGGTGTGAGTCATTCTCTCTTTGTTCATCTGTTTGTTCACCTACTTCCACTGCGTCATCTCTCCCTAACTTACATTTGTATCACAGGCTACAGTTCACAAACTGTGTTCCTTTTACCCTTCCATGTTGTAGAATATTGCTAAGGTTTAAGGAATAGATCCAATTCTCTGAGGCCAGATTTTTAGGCTAGTTTCACCCTATTTTTTCTGCCATAATCTTTTCTTGTTAGCGTGAAGAATAAAAATGGGCCAGGCACTTTGCAAATGTAAAATCCTTTATCAAAGCAATGTCTGACTTGGGAAACAGCAGGCTCCTTTATCCTTTGGCCCCTTCTGTTCTGCATTCACAAACCTTCCTGTCATTCCTTCCACTCCTCCTTTTGTTTTGCTCTCTCCTTTCTCTTCCTCTTGTCCTTTCTTCTGCCTCTGTTCCCCTTGCTTCCGTGGGCAGCACGAAGCTTTCTGTTATCAAGAATTGGTCTCAGCTATGCTGGTCACAAACTGCATGATCATGACGGTCTACCCCAGTGGTCCTCACATTCAATCTTCATCAGATTCATCTGAGGATAGTTTTGGGGGGACAGGCAGATGTTCTTGTCCTCAAGAGCTTTAAATTTAAATATTCTGTGCTGAAGCTCAGACATAGGTATTTTAAATGCTTCTCGAAGAGATTCTAAAGTGCAGTCCGGTTTGAGAACCACTGATATGAACTCCCCCTCCAAACCTTAATTTCTTTTTCTGTAAAATGCAATCATTGGCTTGAATGACACAATGTCCCTCCTAAAGGCCCCTATTGGTGGTTCCCGAAGGAGAGGAGGGGTTAGAACAGGGAGTTACAGAGGACAAAGGGGTGAAGTTGGATTTGGGTAAGATGGAAAAGAAGGAGAGAAGGTGGATTCCAACAACTTTTTTGTCCACCTTTAGTCTTGACATTTTTTATAGCAGGAGGTTTGGCATTTTTGTTTTGCTTTGCTGTGCTTTGTTTTTCTCAAGAGGAATAACCCATACTTCCTTTGAAGAAAGTGCCTTTTAAGTCATGTATTTGGACATCTGTAATGAATTAAATACTCTGGCCTTTTTGTCTTTTGTTTGCTTTGTTTTAATAAAGTCTAAAGCCAAATAGCCATTTTGTGGAACTTCCTAATCCCACCCGAATTCTGCGCGTGTGAGTATCTGGCAAGAATCAAAGATTCTTGGAGGCACTTTCCCTGGGCATTTTTAATAAGAGGGTAGAGAGCCAATGCTTCTTGGTGTTGCCATGGCGGCAATGGAGCTCAGTTACTCTAGAGATCTCCTCCCTTTTGACCTAAGAAAGTGGTTTGATAATGGAGGGAAACTTAGGAACCCAAACATCTGTGGTGTATTTGCAAGGGTTTCTATGCGTGACACCATTATCTAGAATCCTACACATCAACACAACTCTAATTAGCTTAACTTGTCTTTGGGTTTATTACAGACTCTGAATAACTGTTCCACTTGGGGCTCAGCAGGTTCCAAGAAGCAATATATCTTGTTGATAAAACATTCTACTCCTCTTGAATCATCACAGAAACACTAAGAAATCAAGTAATTCCATCAACGAAAGCATTTTGAGAAAATGAACCCACTTACCAAAAAAGCTAGTCTTCAGTGTTCTTCTCCCCCTTGCCAATAAACAGTACCTACGGGAAGCCCATAAAGTAGTAGCATTTTGTTTTTCTGTTTTCCTGTGTCTCATCTTGAATGTTCTGCTTTGTGAGGCAGAATATATTCACCTTCCCTTGCCCTCTTGCCGCCAGATGACTGTTCAGGTTCTCTGTGACATCGGCTCAGTAAATCTGCAGTTTCACAGCCATCGTGCCTTCCAGGACCGTGGAGAGGCAGGGTCAGACTGGACTCTTAATTTATTTTGGGAGAACAGCAGATGGGTGGAGTTCGATGATTTAACTTCAACCAAGAATACCCGACTTATTAGTTGTGTGGCGCCAAGTATTTAATTAAACTCTGATTTTAAATTTATTTAGTAAATCTGAAGGGCCACTGAGAAGATCAGGAGTTAAGAGTATCCATGAATATGTTATAAGCTTCAAAATTCTATACACATATAAGGTATAGTTCTTATCTTTTTTTTTTTCAGAAAAATAAGGAATTTCTTCTCATTAGGGATTTTTGTAATTTTTGGCCAGTGATAACTTCTTTCAGTTGGTATAAAGTATCTGTTATGAGTTGAATTATGTCTCCCTAAAAGATGTTAAAGTCCTTACCCCCAGGTCCTGTGGACAAAGGGTCTTTGTAGGTGATCCCATTAAGGTAAGGCTGTTAGGATGAGCCCTAATCCAATAGGCCTGAGTCCTAATAAAAGGGGGAAATTTGACCCATAGGGATGGAGACACATAGAAAGAGAAGACGGCATCTACAAACCTAGAAATGCCAGAGGCTACCAGAAGCTGAGACAGAGGCCTGAAACATTCTTCCTCTCAGCCCTCAGAAGGAACCAACCTTGCTGATACTTGGATCTTAAACTTCTAGTCCCCAGGTGTGAGACAATACATTTCTGGTGTTTAAGCAAATCACTTCGTGGTATTTTGTTATGGCCACCCCAGCAAGTGAATTCATGATTATTTTCAGAAGACTGAATGTCCTGCAGTGAAAGTCTTGGTGGCAATCTTTTCGGTCTTCAGCAGGGCTATTCCAAAGCAAAATAGACGTGGAAGTTATGATCTCAAATTGGCTGCCTTGGGACCATGTTCCCGGGGTTTAGATGGTTTGAGATATTTACTTTAACACACTTGGACCCATTTCACCTGCCTTCTATGTACCCTCACTGCTACCGCCAGATGTCATGATGACAGGCCTGGATCTGTGAATATGCACAACCAAAACTCAAAGTGTTTCATTACAAAGTTATCAGTTTTTCAAGTAGAATTCCAGTGCATCTGCATACTGAAGCCATTATGAATGATTACTGTCAAATATAAAATTTGGATTCATAAAACTTCCTTGTGCACTTGACTCAAGTTTGAATTATAGCCTGTCCTCGTCTTGATGCCCCACAGTGGTCAGTGAAGTCCACGTGCACAGTGTTACTGACCCGCCTACACATTAGTATCACTTGGAAGTTTTTAAAATACTGATGTTTGGAGGGTGCCAGTCTCAGAGATTCTATTCCAGTTTCATATGGAGGGTGTCTTGATGTTGGAACTTTAAAGCTCCCTCCCAAGTGTGAGAACTTGTTGGGTAAAGAGTGGATTCTGTGGTCAGCCACAGCTAAGTTGGGACCTCTGCTCTACCATTTAACGCTGCTCCTTTAGACCTGCTTCCGTTCTCTGATAAGTGGAACAAGAGCAATAATAATGCATACCTCCTTGTGCTTATGGGAGCATTAAAAGAGAGAATGCACATAAAATTCTTGGCCCATATGGTTATTAAGAATAAAAGTTTCCTTTAGACTGACTATGTATAGATTTCTGGTCGTGTCGGGAATTTAGAGGCAATAAAAATGATCCTAAACTGCCACATCACAAAGGCACAGAGTTGGTCAGTAGCAAAACTTAGATCTGGATGATAAGTATTCAATCACACCTTGTGATCCATCTGAGAAAAAAAAAATCCCTATAAAGGGATAATTCTTTTAAAAGGAAATTACAGAGCAGAAACCCAGGAACTATTTCTATATTTCTCAATCAGTTATGACAAGTTTTCTATACTTTGTATTTCAACTCAAAAAATAGTAATCAAGTTAACAAAAAACATTTGTTTTCTAAGCTTATTTGCAGTATGTCGCAGGAAAGTAAGAAGAGGATTGGGGAAGTACATCTCCATACCAATCGGAGGGTTCGCCATCTTTGAAAGGTGAAAAGGAGTAGGAATCATTCTAGAATTTAAAAAGTGACAATGATAAACGTAGTGAATTTAACCTCCCTGCACCTTCTACCCCTTCAGGAAATACTTACCTCCTATTCCTTTCAATCTTTATTTGCCTATAGGATTATATTGTTAAACTACATTAAAGCACAGGCTATAGAATAATCTACCCCCATTTTCATAGCAAACCCATCATCTCAGAAAACTATTTTCAAAATTTAAAGTAATTTTTATATACCTACTTTGTAGAAAGAAAACATGAACAAAATCAGGCAAGAAACATTATATAGTTTGTGTTATAACTTTAATATGTGTTAAATATTCAGTTATAAAAAGTTCCTCCTTGCATTTGTAATTATAAACTGACACACTCATTTAAACATTGTCAACAAGATATCAGAATTCTCACTTTTTAACGCTTCAGTGGGAAGAAAGCCCTCGAGGTTTGATATCACACATTAAAAAAATTTCTCATTTTAAAGGTTATATCAAACCTTCTCTGGAAGTGAATTATACTATGTACCCTCCAACAACATCAGCCTAATAGCTAGAATACATTTGTTTTGATGCTATAGTAATATGGACAATTTTTCATTTTACTTAATACTTTAAAAATACAATATGCTTCCAGTAAAATAGAGGAATTAGAAAAAAACAATGGCTGCTTAAAAATAAAAGCCAGATTTTTCTCTGTTTTCCCAATTTTTATAACATACAAGCTTTATAAACAATAGAAATGGCCAATCTTGTTTCCAAGAAGCCTCGCCCTTTAAACATAAGACACCAGAGAGGGAGGTGCATACAGATTATTATTATATGTGTGCAGCAGTGATTCTGCAATTAATTTGTTGTGAGCTTTGTGAAAAGCATTCTTTGTCCTTCCATGAAGAGAGGGCTTTGTAGTTTTCGCCAGTTATTTTATCATAACCCTCAATCAGCTGAGCCTATTACATTCTTTCTTTTTTAGAATGAGTACTGTACTTGTTGGCTATATTCCTTTTTTCTTTTTTAATTCCCTTTTGTAAAGGGACTATCCAGAGAAGCCTGTGTCTAAAAGATGGCACGCTAGTGCTAATTAGACCTTTAAGGAAATCTTTCTTTTTTTGTTTCAGAAGCCATGCCTGGCCAAAGAGTGATTGGATGTCCTAATATTTTAAATAATAAAAGACACTTAGGCCAGTGAGCTGCTGAAAGTGTGCCGGCAGTGGACTCTACCACTAGATTTAAAAATCACTTAATATCATCTACCTATTACTGAGAAGGGTAGATAGGATTTAAAGGGAGAAAAGGAAAAATGCAGCTGAAATTGGGCCAAAATGATTAAGTTATGCCACAAGGTTGTAAAAATATAAGACAAATTTTTAGACCCCTGTTTTTCAAAGAAGCTTCTGACAGCTTAGAAATAATGATTTTATAAATAATGACATGATCTATAACCATGTAGATGTGTGGACATATTTAGAAATATAACATCAGCCCTGGCTGGTGTGGCTCAGTGGATTGAGTGCTGGCCTGCAAACGAAGGGGACACCAGTTCAATTCCTGGTCAGGGCACATGCCTGGGGCCAGGTCCCCAGTGGGGAGCGTGTGAGAGGCAACCACACATTGATGTTTCTCTCCCTCTCTTTCTCCTTCCCTTCCCCTCTCTCTAAAAATGAAATAAAATCTTAAATAAAGAAAAGAAATATAAGATCAGAGACAAATTACAGAATAGGACCCTTCATTTTTTAAGAGACTACTTTTTATTTCCTAAAAGGATCAGTAAGAAGATAAAATAATATGACAGGAGGTCATAATTTTCTGATTATGATAAGAAATACATGGAGAGAACTTAGATCACAGAAAAGGTATAAAGAAAATAAAATTTAAATAGTTGAAATTATGTAATAACATATCATTCTTGTATTTTTATTTTGAGTCATTTTTGCACTCATACACGTGAGCATGAACGTGGGAAGTCACGAACTGGAAGCCCCTGAATGTGCTTTGTCTGGTCTTCATAGTGTGTGTGCATTTGTATACATATACTCACACATGATAGATGATGGATAGGTGAATGGATAGACAGATAATGTCGAGTCAAAAATTTAAAAATTTGAACTCACATACAAAATAAGATTTATGCCATCTCTGAGTCAAGTGCAGAATTTGGCCACATTTGGGCTCCACTCTTATATCCCATTTTATATTAATCACATTGTATGAACACATTTTGATGCACATTTAATTGTTGGATATTTAAGTTGCCTCTAATAGCTCGTTAATAGAATTAGTACTGTGATGAATATCCTTTTATATAAATTTTAAAAACACATTTTAGAAGTGGAATTTCAGGGTCAAATGGTAGAAATATTAAAAGTTTTTAATACATACCATCAAATTGCTTTCTAGACGACAACAAAACATACATGAGTGGGCACATGTAATTGAAGCTTATTCTGCCATCCACATAATCATTTAAAAGTGTTCGTCAATTCAATGGGTAAAACCCTATAGCTCATTTTAAACTTTTATTTCTGTGATTCTTATTTTATATACATGTTTTTATTTGAATTCCTTCTTTTGTACATCTTTGTTGTTGAATTTGCCCACATTTTTTCTATTATTGTATCCATGGAGTTTTGCTCCATTATAGATGTATGTATTTCTTAATTTGTTGTTCATATTTTGTTATATATGGTGTTTTTGATAAATACAATTTTATGTACTTGAATATATAAAACTTTTCATATTTTTAATATTTGCTCTGATTTAAAATTTTTCCTTATAACTGATTTTACTTAAAAGCAGAAAAATTTATCAAGGCAAAGATTTGGCTTCCCTAGATTATTGTCTAATTTTCTATAGTTTCACTTTTTACTTTTAGTTCAATTTATTTGATATTTCTGTTTAAGGTTTCGTATTTTCACCTCCATAGAATTACCACAGGTTTTCAAATGATATTAGTTGAGTCATTATTCTAGTTCTTCTGTTATGTTTTCTTTCATCTATTAGTTCTCTATTCAAGGAAAAGTATAAATACCGTGTTTAGTTTTGTGTCAACAGAATCCTACAATAATTATTGTCTAGATACGTCTTCTTCCCCCGCCTTGGAAATATCTCCTCTGTAACTGTACTTAGAGTATGTATGTCTGCTTCCCTTTGAGTGCCCTCAGAGCTGTATGGCTTTTGTTTCCAACACACTCAAAGACTTTGATCCTTTATAAACTGTAATAGAATGTGTGTAAATGATACATATATGAGGATTAGAGCGGGCACTGTTTCCTTCTTTAAATGACCAATGAGGGATGGACATTTACAAGGAAAAGTATGAAGGCAAGTGCGTGGTCACCATATTACTACTATAGTTACCTTAGTCAGAAAAGATACTTTTAAAGGGAGATGAGTGAATGTTCAATACATCTTTAGTAATCTAAAAAGAATAAACCTATGGTTTTAGCCTCCTGCCTTGATCTATGAATTACATATGTTCATGGGCAAGTTGTATTTAAATTGCAATGCTCATTGATTAAATTGTCCAGTGGAATTGCATTTGCGATTTTTAAAATTCTTTACCTTTTTTTCTGATTGTCCATGAGCAGTGGCCCTTGTGTATTCATTACAGTGTGACTCTAAAGCCAGACTATAGTTTCAGATTATACCTTGGTCACCTACTCACTAGGAAAATTATTTTCCCTCTTTGTACTTTAGTTTCCTCATCTGTAAAATAAAAATAGAGTTTGACTCATAGGTCGTTATGAAGAATATGTGTTAATCTTTGAAAAGACATTAAAACAATTCTTGATACACAGTAAGTGCTATATGCTTGTTAATTGAATCATTGAAAGTTTCTCTTATTTTCATACCTAGGCCCTTCTACTTACAACTGTGTCTCAGTTGTTTAGCAATCTAAAAAACAAAATGCTTAAATACACTAGAGGAAATTAAACAACCTAGGAAGCCTCCAAAATATTTTGTAATCTAAATGACTTTTAGGGAAATACGTTTGGAGTTTTACGTATTATCTTAAATTATGGAAAACTGCAGTTTTGTTTTCCTTATTCAAATGTAGAATAGGAATAAATACATAAAATAGGAATTGGAGAAAACAGTTGGAGCTGTGTCATAGTTACTAATTACCAACTTTACCAGTTGACAAAGAAGTATTTTCAGTGAACTTAAGTCCCAATTTAATAATAAATGATTTAAAAATTTTTCATGAAATGGTCATCTGAGGATTGTTGGGCATCAGGTGGCTTTTAAGTTATTTGATTTTTTAAATTGTTTACTACAATAGTGAAAATCAACAGTATAAATGGATATAGTTCCTATTCACCTTAGCTCATATAGGGTTTAGTTTAATACAGATCATAAAACTACTCTTTAAAAGTCTCAATGAATTGTTTTCTTATTGTTGTTAGATACTTTTCATCAGTACTCCTTAGAGCATGTAAAGCAGACCAGTGCTGGTCTGTGGACGGTTTGTTTATAACAAATGCATAACAATTAGGAATAAGAGTTCAGACTCGTATAACAATTTTACAGAGTAACTTTGTCTACTAATCCAATAATTTTAAAAATTGGGGGTTACACATATGAATTTTCTTTGCTTTTTTCCAGTAATTCAATTTTATTATATTTTACAAAAGTATTGGTCAGCAACATATTGGAAATTTAAAAGCAAGAAAGAAAAAGAAACATGGTCCTTCCCCATGGTGAGAAATACTGCCTCACCTATTAGACAAATTGGAAAATGCGTTGGCATGCTAATGGAGCATTTGATTGCCAAATGAACACTTTATACAGTGAATCGATAATCAATACTGTTGTTTGTTGTGGTTACCACTTTGAATCAAATTAACAAGTCATTACGTATTTAAATCTGTGTCTTCGAGTGAATTTGTTGGACACTTTAATTCCACTTAGGTCTTCTGGCTTATTCTTTGAGGGTAATAACAGAAGGGTTGTTTATCTTTTTCTCTTAGCGATGCAACACGGTATTTGCCGTTAGGAAGTCCTTCCCCGAGAGCAGATGTTGACATTGTTGCATCGACTGGAAACTTGGCAATAATGTTGGACTTTGCTCTAACACTCAGATTTCCCTCTTAAAACCCTGCGAGGCGTCCCATCTTTAGGCACAGAAACACCCGGGTAATCTTAAACTGCCATTTAAAGAAAAACAAAACAAAAAAAGATTATAAAATCAATGTTGCCGATTTTGTTCCCTGGCCTGGGGTATAGGAACTGTCTGAACAATATATCTTCCTTCTGGACATTCCTTTGTCCCTTTTGGTGTAAACCCTGTGTGCTAACACAAACAGCCTTGATATTTAAAAAAGGATATTACACAGCTTTGAAAAATCTTATCTTCCTTGGCAGCACAGGAGTTAAACCTCTTTTATTTTCCACTGTATGTACCAAATTTGGCCTGTGATTCCTTTGAATGGCATGAAAAGCAGCAGGCTGGGTGTGAATCTCCTCCCCTCTCTTCCTTTCTCACTTTTAAAATATGCCTGGCGAGGACCCAACATGCCCCCTCCCCCAGCCTCAATCCATTTTGCCCTCCTGTTCAGCTGACTAAGACTCCAGTGAAAGACGAATTCCTTCCCAATTGTTAGGAGGGCCTTCGACGGGTAAAAAATATTCCATACATATGTAGACTCTGAATAACATGTTTGGTCTTTTCCCATGCTTAGCAGGTTTTGTAGCTGCCTCTTTAGAGACCCTGTAGATTTTTTTAAATTCCCTTAATAGCAAAATTTTTAGTGTCCCATAATAGTTATTCTCAACTCATTGACAAAGCACCAAAACATAGATCTTTGTTCATAGGGTTTTCATTGTATCAGGTGTTGTGAGCCAAACATGAAAGCACTTAAAATCCCATTAAAGTTATAAATGAATGCATTTATTTAAAAAGGAGGGGGTGGAGAGAAACACCATCTTTAGAAGTTTGTCTCTATAGACATCTTTAAAGTGAGAATATGTACAATACACATTCTATGTAACTGAAGATGAGGGTTAATTATTCAGGTGCAGATTTCTTACAGTGGGAGCTCGGTGCACAAACAAGAAAACACAGCAGCTGAGTTAACTGTCAAGTCACTGTATAAAATAAATATAATATAGGGACACTCTCAAATTTTATAAAACAACAGCTTCAGTGCTTTCTGAACACATTAAACTTATCAGCACTTAAAATGCAATCAACTAGTCCGTCTGAAGACAAGAAAGCTATGAGTCATTTCCTAATTCCAATATTGGAAGATATAGGCATTCTTTAATCATATCACTGCTTTGTTGAAAAAGCAACCCGAAATGGGGCTTTTTTGTTTGGTTTGTAACAGCTAATACAATTAAAAAAAAAAACTTTAAGAACGTTAAATAAACTCATTTTGATGCCTAGTCAATGACATTAAGGTATGTTTACAGAAATCCAAAAAAGAAAAATAATAATCACAGTGATGTTGCTATTTTTAATTAAAGTCAGCCTAGCATAGTGTTGCCAGATTTGGCAAATAAAAACACAGAACATGGAGTTAAAGTTGAAGTTCAAATCATAAGCAAATGATTAATTTTTGGTGTAAGTATGTCCTGTGCAATATTTTGGGGTATACTTACAGTAAAAATTTATTCGTTGTTTTTCTGCAATCCCACTTTATCAGGGCATGCTGTATTTTATCTGGCAACCCTTGTCTATCATCCTTGCCACACTGTGGTTTGCTATGAAAAGCATGCAAAGCTGGATCCTATTTCCAGGGTCAGGAACAAGTGCTGGAGTTTCTGCGCTTACTCCATCTGCCAATGTAAAAACTCTGGCATATCAATGAGACCAGGAATGCTTCTTTAACAGAAATAGAATATACTTCCAATTAGTCATTTCAGTTTCTTAAAGGAAAAGAGAAAGGCCTTGCCCACTTGAGAAGAAGGTAAGAGCTGGCAAGTAAGAAAAAGAAAAATCTGGAACAAGCGGGGCCGGGGGGAGAATTTTTATCAGGAAGTAACAGAGTTGGATACAAATAAGTTTGAGTCAGAAAACAAAATACTTAGCATAACTAGATTCCTAGGAATCAGAAATTGGAGACAAAGAGAGAGAAAATGATAAAAAGACATAAAAAATTGTATTTTTCCCCTAGGAAGGCTGCTTTTTAAAGAATTCCTGATGATCAGAAAGTTAGACATGTTGTGGGAGAGAAGTTTCCAGACACATCATACCTGTCTTTCTGAAGCACCATTTAATAGTTGGTCCAACTCCCAACTGATAGAGAAGGCTTGTTTTTCTTCTTTCTTATTCCTGTTAACTCACACCTTCGGGTGCTTCCTGCTCCTCTATATCCTATAAGATGAGCTGCCACAGATCCACACCTCTGGCTTCAGTGACATTGCCCTCAACCATATGAAAACGCCCCTGAGATGCTGTATGACCAGGGCAGATTTTCTGCTTGCTGGCTCTATCTTAGCATTTCTCTGGGTGTGCTGTGAAATGCAGATGCCTTGGCTCCTGTTGTGTCTCCTCACTGAGATTCTACATTTCAATTTGCTTCCTGGTGACCAGAATCCCAGTACATGTGGGATGCACAGACTCCCAGGATGTGAGACTTAGGGTTTGGGGTGTTGTTTGTTAGGATGAAAGAGGTATAATTAGTGTGGTTGCTTTTGGTTTGGATTTGGGTTTTGGTTTTGGTTTCTGTACTTGAGGAGAGGGAAGGATATCACAGAAATTTTATTTATATGAAAAGGAGAATTATGGGTCTTCTTGCTGGTAATAATAGGACAATCATGAATGTTGCTTTAAATGGATCCATTCCTTTTTTAACTCAGGGACCATTCAGAAAAGCCAATTATTAAAGAGTCATGATAAGAAACAACAAAATATTTTATTTTTATTTTTTAATTTTTATTTATTGACTTTACAGAGAGAGGAGGGAGGAAGTGAAAGAGAGAGAAAGTGAGAGAGAGAAGAGAGAAACATTGCTTTATTCTACTTATTTATGCATTCATTGGTTGCTTCTTGTATTTATCCTGACCAGGAATTGAACCTGCAACCTTGGCATATCGGGATGACACTGTAATCATTTTAGCTACCAGCCAGGGCTATTCTTCTATTTTTATTTTTTGTGAAGTAGAATATTTTTATTTATTTTTATTTTTATTGAATTTATCAGGATTACATTGATTAATAAAATTATATAGGTTTCAGGTAAGCAATGCCATAATACAATCCATCATCTGTATATTGTATTGTATGTGTACCACCCCAAGTCGGAACAATGCTCTAACCAAATGAGCTACCTGGCCATGGCTATTATCTGATTCTTGAAGGGATCAATTACCAAAGTATGAGAAAAAGAAGACAAATGAAATGAAATCTTGCTATTCATACCACGATATAGAAGAAAAATTATATTTTTTAGCCCA
This sequence comes from Trachops cirrhosus, assembly GCA_028533065.1. NCBI lineage: Eukaryota > Metazoa > Chordata > Mammalia > Chiroptera > Phyllostomidae > Trachops > Trachops cirrhosus. The sequence continues at coordinate 65,458,658 of CM052538.1, forward strand.
AGTTTATCAAGGTTAAACTTAACCTTTGAGTTTTATGTACAGAGAGTTTATTATTATTTTTCCTGAATTACAGATAATCAGCCCAGTTTTGAACAGGGCAGTATTTTTGCTTGTTCCTTTGTTTGTATTTGGTGAGCACCCTCAGAGTTGAAGGTGACTGAATCATTCTGTCTTTTTCTTAGTAGAAAATGGATCCATTTGATGTGAAGCCATTCAGCGCATGCCTAGGGAAACAGGAAAAGGGAAATCTGCAATATACAAAGCATGGAATTAATCTACAGTGTATTAAGAAAACACTTGATCCTCAAAATTAAGAAAGAGAAGAGCAAAATATTCAGTCCGTTTTGTACTCAATACAACCTTTAAAGATCATTTAACTCCTTCATCACTAGACACTTTGGGAAGTGCGTTTCCAACTGTGTCCTCCTAAACACAAGGGGTTCTCTAGGGCACCCGAGGAGTGAAAGCCCAAGATGCGTGCCACCTCTCTTACTCACCCATAACTGGATCCGATTCAGTCCTGCCCTTAGACGCATGCACTCACTCTGCCTGAATATTTCTCTCTGCTGGAAGAAAGGAGGATGCCCTGCAGTAGTTGCTCCAGTGGGGTCCCAGAGACACACCTTCTAACCCTGCAAACGACTAGCCCGGTGAGCTCAGACCAGTTGCTTTCTTCTGCATGCCCAGAGTCCTCGCGTGCATTAACAAAATAGGGGTTCTAACTGGTAACTCAGCTCACTAACATCTTAGTCATGAGGACTGAACCAGCTAACATATCCGAATAAATTAGAACAGTGTCTAGTACCTGGTAATAAACTTCCACTATCATTTGTTTCTGTTCTTGGGTTTGGCACAGCTTCTATTCAAGGGAAAGTTTCTACTGCCTTAAAAAGTGTTTGGAAGGACTACTGCTTCAAACCAGTACTTCAGAATTTATGATCACACTTTTGTCCTTTTATCCTTTGGCTGAAAGCCAAGTCCCACCCCCTGAACTCCAGGGTTAAAGCCATTCCATTCCTTTCCTTTCCTTTCCCAGATCTGAATTCAGGGCTGTGGTGGTTAAAGATGTAAGGATGATGATGACATCACAGAAACTATGTCATTATAATCTTTTGTTTTTCTCTTGCTAACTTTTTAAAGGGAGAAACATTTTATTCATTATCTAAGCATTCAGAACTCTTTGGAGGTACACTCTACATGAATGTTGTTATTATCACCCATATTCGGTGAAGTACTTGGGGATTAGAAGTGTTATGTAAATGTTTACACATTATTACACTGTGGCCCAAGATCCACAGTGGGACTGCAAAGACAGCCAGGGAAGAAGCATGAAGCCCCAGAGAGGCAATGGTTTTTGTAAAAGGTATGAAATTCTCTTTAATTTTAGCATAATGATAGTTGCATTTCTGAAGAGAGTCATTTACAGCCATTAAGGAAAGTATATATGGCTGTACAAGAGAAACACATCTAAACTGAGGATTTGCTGAATGTTTTAAGCATGGAGTTTTTAGAGAAAAGGGTGATCGAGAATGGATTTAAAATGCTGTGAGGGGCATTTGAAATTCACTAGAAGAACTTCCTGACAATAAAAGCAGCATGCTTCCCAACCCAAACTGTCTACATTTTTCCCAAAGGAAGGAACAACTTTCTCTTTCTTGGTAGGTTCTGCCTGAAGGCAAAAATTTGGAACCCCTCCTCCTAGCTGACAATTTTAGGTAGTAAGGACATTACAGAATGTTGAAGCCTATTCTCTTAAAATCTTTACTCCTCCTTGTAGAGAAAGTCTCTCACTGGTGCAAGAATGTTCCCAATGCCCCTAATACTGGCTAAACTCTTTTTAACCAAGAGAAAAAAAGACCTAGCCCAGTGCCTTTAGTTGGTCCATGTGTCTAGGACAACAATAATTTTGTTCGACCAATGGAGCTGGTTTTCCAATTATGGTAACGATCTTAAAAATTCGTTTAAAAATAAGTATGAGAGAAAAGAGGAATTTGATATAAAGAGAGAGGCTACCAAGTAAAGCTCCCGAGACATGCAGATGCACTGGAAATCTTGTTGACCCAAGAGACCACGGTCTGGAAGCCCCTGTACTAGAGATTTCAGGACTTTTTAATTCCAGGATCCTTGAGGATGGGACAAAGAGCTTCAGCTGCAGAGTCTTAGGTGAGACCTGGGAAAGCTCGAGAGGCAGCACTTATGAAAGTCAGAAACCTCTCCACTCACAAAGGAGCTACCTCAGCACAGGCGGAAGAACTATGGACACTAAAGACAAAAACAATCCTGCTCTTGATATTTTAAAAATATCTGCTAATGCACGGTTTCAGATGATTATTGAAAGGATGTTCGGTTTTGAATAAAGGACAAAAATACAAGTTGAGAAAAGCCCACACCCTTTTTTCTTAATGTTTAGAAAGATTCTCTCCCCCCACCACTTCATATTTAAAAAAAAAAAAACAAGAAAGAAAGGAGGGGGAAAGCAGTGTAACAAAATCTCTGCCAGAAAACACACAGTAAATTCTAGCTGGTTAGCGGCCCCATTCCAAATTATTTTTAAAAAACAAATCCTAACAGTCATGTAGTTACAGCCCCTGAGGGAAGCTCTAAGCCCAAGGCTGGTGTCCCAGAACCCCAACCACAAAAAAAGGAAAGAAAGAAACCTAACCGGTCTCCCGACAGGAATATGAAAGCAAAATCTCCGAGGCAGCGGGAATGCCCCAAAGGAGGAGAGGGCTGCAGCTTGCAGTAATCTGTAAATGATTGCGGGTAAAGTCTGGAGGCTTCAGGCTTGATCTGTGTTTGTTCCAAAAGAAAGCCAAAGAGGACGGTGTTAATAAAGAGAGATTTAACGGAGAGCTGTGCTTGGAATAAAGTGGGCTACAAAAAGGTCAAATTTGATCAGTTGGAGCAGATTACAAGGGCTTTCAAAGGTGGTGTGGAGAAATGAGCCTGGGCTGGGAAGGAATATAGCGCCAGATTGATTTGGGGGGTGGAGAAAAGCCAGGACAAGTGCTTATCAATCCTGGAAGTAAGAAGAGCTGTGCTGGGCGCCCCATCGCGCTGGCCTGAGCCAAGAAGCCGGCGGGCCGGTTCCTTCCCCTGCACCCACCCCCTTACCCCTCCTCTCGGATTGGATTCGCCTTCAGCTGCCTGTTAGACAATGGATTCCTTAATCTCTGACTTGGATCCACTCAAAGACTGGAAAGTTTTAAGGTAGGCCTGCTTTCTTTCTCTCCCATCACTGTCTCAGTCCAAGGCCAAGTTCCTCCCCACCCCCACCCCCCACCCCAATTAAGGAACGCTGGATGAGAAGTGCATTGCCTGTGGTGGCTCTCAGTGACAACCAGATCTGCGTGGAGGAACACTCCGCTTCGATAGGGAAACAACTCCAACACTTGAGCGAATCAAGGCGTGAGAAGTCTTGTTTCACTCCAAGAGATGAATGCGGTGCATTTTAATGAGAGTGTGCACAGTTTTAGTGAAATGATTCCTGACACCAGCTCACTCACAGGACCCCGTTCTCATCGTTATTGTTGTATTTCATGGGCGCGGAAGAGAGGAGAGGGGATGTAGCAAACTTTGGGGGACTTTAAATTAAAAAAGCAAACTCCTTCCAGACAACATTATTCCTGCTCCTCTTTTAACAATCTGTGGAGATGTGTTGCTCCTCTGACCTCTCCTTCTCCCCAGGTCAAATATGGAAAAGCTAGAAAAACTCAGTTGACCTTAATACTGAATGAGTAGAATTTATGAAATGAGGTCTTTATCTGAATGCTCCTAAAAAGCTGAACTCTGACCTTCGCATCTCGCAGGAGCCCAGGAAAATTAGAAGCAAGGAGCTCAAAGTGGCAGATTTCATGTGTTCCCTCCACCTGGGTCTAAGGGGACTCTTGGTAGAGTTCACAATGAACTCACAGGTTTAATGTAACACCAAAGGGCATTCCCCAGCAAAAAGCACTTTGGGCAAATTTTAAAATATAAAAAAAGTGAAACTGAGGGATTTTTTGAAAGGGATTCTATAGAATGTCAAATTGTCCTAAATATCTACCCCAAAACATGATTCCATTGGAACTACATGTAGACTAGAAGTGTGTGTGTTACTGGACCTCTTTTTCCTGACAGTTATCTTGTCTTAATTAGCTAGTACTTATTTCCCTCTCATTGGTTCTGCCTTTGTATTTATCTACTCTTCTTATTTTTCAAAGCAACAATATTATAGAAAAGAGCAAATAGAGGGAAAAATAGCCAATATCCATCTCAATGATTTTCCTTTTTTAAATTCTTCCATCCTGCTTTCTAGAACTTTACATGTGTATGTGTTGTACATCATTTTGTATGTGCCACTGTAGAATCTGCTTGTTTTTTCAGGTAAATATCAAACATTTTCATGTTGTTACCCACCATTCATAACCATGATTTCAATGGGTAAATAAAGCGCCATAATTTTGGTGTACAATGTTTACTAAATTATCACTTGTCGAAAACTTAGATTGTTTCCAGGCCTTGATTTGTCTTAACAACAACACAAGGAACATCTTTGTGCATATAGATTTTTTCTTATGTTAAATAATTCCAAGGATTTCTAGATAAAAAGGTACAAAAAGTTTTATGGGTCTCTCAGTTGTGTTTTCTTCTGTTTGTAGGTTAAATTTCAGTTGTAATTGAGAAATGGTAAATGTTCTTATGTGCTTCCATAAATGTTCTTATGATGCTGCTCTTAGAATGAATTTCATTCTTTATTTCTTTGACTGGATTGGTAGTCTATTTCTAAAATTGAAATATTTCTTTCTTAAAAAAGAAGATTTTATTTATTTTTAGAGAGAGGGGAAGGGAGGGAGAAAGAGGGAGATAAACATCAATGTGTGGCTGCCTCTTGCACACCCCCTACCAGGGACCTGGCCTGTAATCCAGGCATCTGCCCTGACTGGGAATCGAACTGGTGTCCCCTTGGTTTGCAGGACAGCACTCAATCCACTGAGCCACACCAGCCAGGGCTTAAAATTGAAATATTTCTTAAGACTACATTTAAAAATTTATTTTTGGTGATTAACTTATTAATATTATTACGCAAATGGATAATGTGGGCCATAGCTCTAAGAATGTGTGTGATGATTATAAATTTTGAAGATGTAGCCCTCCAAAGGCCTTTTTTAATGAATCTTAATCCACTTAAAAATCAGTAATAATGTTGCCTTCCCCCTAAATGTGTCCCTAACATAAGTGAAGTTTACTTTATTGCTAGAGTAAGTAAAGTTTCCCAAACTTGGAGTGGCAAGACCTGGCAAAGAGATATATTTTTCCATCAGCCACTTTGGGTATGCCAGGTTCATTCTGTCCTCACCTCTTCTTGGCAAGCATAATTTCATCAGCTTTTTGACTGTGTAATCCTTTCCTGAGGTAAGGAATTATAAAGGGGATAGTGTTTATGAGTTGAATTTTATATTCCTTAATGGTTTACAATGAGGCTTTTTCTTGGCTAATTCTGATTCATTGAACCATTGAGTCGCCAACAGTAAGTCTCTATCTATTGTATGCGGTAGAAGCAAAGATACAACGTGAGCTTATAAATGGGACAACTAGCAGGAGAATGAAGATGTATATGCTAATGTCGTACAGAGTTCTATGCGATATGAGTTTCATCCATAAAATGCTTTAGAAATCCAGAGGTGAGAGCCCCCATTCGGTAAGGAAAAGGAACACTCTTACTGCCCTTGTCTAATTAACAAATGAGCAGAATGCTTAACTTATAACAGTGGAAAGGCTTTCAAACCTGTGTTACCTGGAATGTTTTCAGACATTTGCTCCAGGTATGCAGCCTGGAGTTCTGCCAAACCTGTTGCTCATGAAAAGTGATCGCATAGAACAATTTTTAAATCTGCTGACACCATAATTTAGTGTTTCAAGATATGATCTGCTGCAGGGATACAAGTTCAGGTCATAAACTTTCTCAACTATGCTTGACATCATCCTAGGCATATTTTGTCAAGTGGAAAATCAAAGCAGTAAATGGTGCTATTGGCTGTTTTAACCAGTAATTTAATGTCTATGTTAAGGGGCATAAAAGAAATCTAACTCCCACCCAAAGACACCAACAATTTTCAACAGTGATACTCTAGAATATTGGGAAAAAACAAACAGAAAATTTCACACAAAGAAAACATTCAAAATCAGCTAAATCCAGAAAAATGTAATTAATGTACTGAAAAAAAAGAACATGAATTTAGTAAACCTCACGTAAAAAGAATTGAAAAGAAACCTGGCAATATGTTTAATACAAGATTTAATGTTCATAGGTATTACTTGAGGGGAAAAAAGTTGATAGTGAAGGGAAGTTAACAGGGAGCAGACCTCTGAATACCTGGCCCTTGCTATACCCCTACCCATGCCCCTGTATCACATCCATGGAAGAGCCTGAAGAACCCAAATCTAGTTTTACCATACCATTTAGAGATGATGGGACTGAGCACACAGATGAAGTGACTACATTAGGTCACAGAATTCATCATCAATCGGACAAGTTGCCACTACAACCTTCTCTTGAACTCCATCTTATCCGCTGAGGGGTTGTACTCACCTTCACTTGTCTTCCCATCTCTCCTTTAAGGATTTAAGACAGCTCAGCCCGGAACTCTCCTCAGAGTTCCGAGACTTCTCAGCTCAGTCAATGATATATCTTAACAATGACTCAAGCTACACAGGTTATAAATGATTTCTATAATCTCCCCCAAGACCTGGTTCCTTTCTGCTGTTCACAAGCTTATGAGTCACACAGCCATCCTGCCAGGTACTCAACTGGAAAGCTAGGCATCCTCCCTAATCCCTCATTTTCCCTCTAATTACATCCATTCGGTCACCATCTCCTGTTGATTTCAATTCCTAAACGTCTATGGACTCTGCTTTTCTCCACCTTTCCTTGTGTTTATCTTGTTTGGCTCAGAAACCTGTACAACTACCTAACATATCCCCCTGCTTCAGTTCTTGCTCTCACAATCGAATATTTTCCACACGAGGGAAATGAAACACTTCAAAAGCCATTAATCATACAATGTGACTTTTCTATTGAAAAACTTCCCATTACTGTTCAAATTAAACTCAGCACCCTTATTCTAACCTACAAGACCTCATCTGACCTAGCCCTGACTACCTCTCCAGCCATATCTTCTCCCTCTCTCCCTACAGACTGTGTTCCAGCCACTATGGTCTTCTGTCTCTTCCTCCAACAAACCAAGCTTTTTTTGGCCTTAGGGTATTTGCCCAAGCCATTCTTCTTCCTATCTAGAAGTCTTTGCTATTTGTAAGTCTGGATGCTGCTTGTTATATAAGTCTTAGCTCAAATGTCACCTCCTCAGTGAAGTTGTCTTAGACCCCATGATTTAAAGTCATTCAAAAGTCACTCTCTAGCATATCTCTCTGATAGGTTGAACCATATAAAATTGCCAATATTCAACCACTTTTGACCTATTAAAAATATTTCAATTTTACATGATTTAATTAATATTCTCATCATAGCACTTATCAATACCTGCTATTTTTTAAAAAGATTTTATTTATTTATTTCCAGAGAGAGGGGAAGGGAGGGAGAAAGAAAGGGAGAGAAACATCAATGTGTGGTTGCCTCTCCTGTGCCCACTACTGGGGACATGGCCTGCAACCCAGGCATGTGCCCTGACTGGGAATCAAACCAGGGACCCTTTGGTTCACAAGCCCATGTTCAATCCACGAGCCACATGAGCCAGGGCAATACCTACTATTTTTACATGTATTTATTATCTCTCTCGTTAGAGTATATGGTTTGTATGTTTAACTGGCATATACCCAGTACCTAAAATATTTTTTGGCACATAACAGATAATGCGTGAGTGAATGAATGAATTGAATGAAGTGGTCACTGTTTGTCTTCCTCATCGACTTTACACTTTCTGAGGCCAGAGGCTTTACCTGTTTTGTTCACATTCTAATGCCCATGTTTACCACAGTAGTGGTGGTGTATTATATGGTGGTATATCATGTGGACCGAATGAATGAATAACTAACTCGCTCCTACCTCCCAGTTTACTAATTCTATCTCCATATCCTCATTTCTGTTTCAATCAGCAAAGTCTCTGAATTGGATAACATGGACAATTTTTACTTTCTCTGGGCATCTGATAGACACCTATTATTCAAGCAGAATTTATTCCTCCTATACAAGAGAATGATCTAGATGGGGAATGTACAAACTTCAATAAGGGCGAAAGGATAAATCCTTTAGTTTTTGATGGCCACAGAATCTCTGTTGCAATGATTCAGTTCTGCCATGCAAAGTGAAAGTAGCCATGATATGTAAATTACTAAGTTTAAGTGCAGTCCAACAAAACTTTATTTACAGAAACAAGCAGTGGACTGGATTTGGTCTATGGGCCTTTGCCTACCTCTCATCTATTAGCTAATGATTTTGACCCACAAGAAAATAGAAGTGTTTTTGGTGTACAGTTGGAGCAATGTTTTCAATCTCATCTGACAAAGAGCATTTCATAAAGTTGCCTTAGTATTGGGGAAAAAGTTTGTAAAAGATCTTGGTAATATTTCAAAGGTCAAAGATGTTTTAGATCATGAGCACTTTATCTCACAGAGATGATTATAATCTGGAGACAATTTATGGCTTACTACATCCCTGAAATGTTTGGGTGAACCTTAATACTATATAACAAAATACACTTTGACCTGTTCCCTTTCTGAGTGTGTGAGAAACTCCCATTAATGAGAACAGCACATGTTGATGGAAAAAATAGACCAGACCCTGACATGTTTGGCCTCCTTTCCTTCTTTTTCATTGCTTTCTCTAGCTCATTTAGGAGACATTTCCCTTTCAAATGCCTGATAAATCTCCCAAGATGAATTCCAAATTCACAGAGGAAAGCTTGCTGTGTATTTTTGAATGAATGCCATGTGTAGATACTCTTTGGCTCACATTACATGACATCTTAAAAATACTTGGAGGAAGGACAAGTTACATGGAAGCTCTGTTGGCATCCCCTGAGGGCAGGCCGCCATCTGAAGTATAGGGTTAGTCTTAGAGGATGAGATAAGAATTGTGAATGCTTTCTATGGGTCAGGTATTGTGCTAAGTGCTTTGTATTTAATATCTCATTTAATCTTTGCAACAACCCTATGAAGTAGGTGCTCCCATTTGGCACATTAGGGACTTGGTTTTTACTAACTGAACAGAGCACTTAGAAAATGATGCCATATAGTGTTCTGACTTAGCACCTTTCCTTGGTACATTGGTAACTTGACGAAGCATGTTGCCTTAAGTATGCCTCCAATGGGAAAAATTCACACCACATTATTCTTGCTTTTCCCACAGGAGAGTTCAAAGAATGATGGCCTACTTACTATAGGATACTTTTTAAAAACCTTTGCAAGAACAGCGGGGACGTAGGCTATGAGAATATAGAGAAGATCATGTAATCATTCTCTAGGTAGAATGAATTACTGTATATGTTTATGAAAGTGAATACAAGATCTGGGCTTCTTAAATAATTTATTATATTGAAGAATAATCTACTTTTCACAAAGCATGACTAATGTAGCACATGATATAACTGATAATGACAACGGTTATTATAAAATCACATAAAAATGCAATTGCATTTTCATCTCATTCCAGCATTCAAAAAAACAAAAATACCTTCATGAGTTGTTTCCATTCCATTGACACAAATAATCAGTACAAAAATATTCATTGACAATTAGTTTTCTCCCTCCTGAATGGTTCTGTTTCCCTAGTGGACTGTACCAGCAATGTATCAAGGACAAAAACAACAAACCCAGATCATTTGAAATTTCAAAGAAACAAGAAGAAATTCCTCATGTAATCTCCCAAAGGTCAGAGACCACAGTGAAGCTATTTTCCCAAAACAGAAAACCACCTGTTACTTTTATTCCAACATTTAGGACTAGAAAGCAGAAAGTGCTACTTGGCCTCCCTACACTCCCCAAATATTACGTGTTCAGGCTCTACGTTCCAGAATACTAGAATCAAATGCGATAGGCTGTGTAGTAGGAGAGGACCGCCAGGGCAGACTTCCTGTCTGTTCTTATGTAGGGTCCCTGTGTTTAGCTCCTCTCTGCATTTTAATACAACAGGACAAGGTACCTAAAGAGAGCAACCACTCACCCTCCTTTCTTCAATTCTATGTTAAAAACATCTCCAGTCCCCACACCCCATATGTTTCTGGAGGACACAGACTATCTTTTTCACCACTGTGTCTCCAGCAGTGTCCAGTCCTGACCCAGGTTTGCTACTTCCTAATTTCAGCTGAGAACTCTTCACGAAACTCTCCTTGCTTCCATCCCACCTCCCAAAGGAAGGAAAATATCCTTCCCCTGAATGCTCATAGCACTGAACATAACCTAAGATCTCCAAATGCAAGTGCATATTTTCTCCTTTGTCATTTATATATACCTTTGTTCCATTAGGAGGCTTTAAACCCTATAAAGATAGATAAGATCCATGTCTGATTCATCGTTGTGTCCACTTGCATCCTATCCCAGACCCTGCATCCATCGTATTCCCAGACACTGCAGTTTGCCCAGCCAGTATTTGAATGGACATCACATTCCTCATTGTAAGATGAGAGATTGACCCAGGTTATGTATCTACAGATGCCCACTCATAAAATTATATTACGTCTGTGAGATAGAACAAAGAAGCACTCTCCCACGGATCTCAAGTCCCACCTGTGTAAGCCATACCATGCTTCCTTTGCCCACACTGTAGAGTTTTTCTGGAAGCAAAGCAATTCTCTTTACATTGATTCTCATTTTCCTTCACAGATCTTTTATTCCCAATCCTTCTGTAGAGTTGATAGACTGAACTACAAACCTGTTTTCATATGTGCTGTCTCTGAACTCAGGCTGTATTATAAATCAGCTGTTGTAGGGATGCATTCTGCTGACGTGTACTGACATTAGCAGTCATGTAACTATTCCTACAGGGCTGAATATTGCAATCTAACTGGATTACAGGTGTTACCCTTAACCATGGTTTGGGAACTCCATTTTCTTTTTCATTGCACAAGTTTTTCATTCTTATAGAGACACAAATGCCTACGCCAGAAAAAAAAAAGAGGTCTGTGGAAATGGCACTTTCATATATTTTATTATGTTTCCTGGTGGATAAGTGAAAGATTTTGTAAACTGGAAAAATGTTGTCCTCGTTTAAGTTTGGCATTTACAAATGGAACTTAATGCTTCCTCTGAGCCTTGGCACAATGCTTTCCACCATCATTATCTTCATTATCAACCATAACAACGATTAGTGAGTGCCCAAGAGCTGGAATGCTCTTCTCCGTGAAAACTCATGTGTCTAAAAGGTCTGTTCTAACCTGAGCTCCTCAGTGTAACTCTGCCTGACAACCTTATTCAAATCGGCCACTTGCCACACTGCAACTTCCTCAACACTTAGTTGTCACTCTACAGAGATGTAATGTAAATAACTATTTGGAATGTGGATTTTCCAGATAATGATTGACATATAACATTATCATAGTTTCAGTATATGACACAATGATTTGATGTTTGAGTATATTGAGAAATAATCACCATAGTAAGTTCAGTTAACATCCATTACCATACATACTTACAAATTTGTTTTTCTTGTGATAAGAACTTTTAAGATCTACTCTTTTTGCAACTTTCAAATATACAGCATGGTATCATTACGTATATTCACTATGCTGTACACATCCCCGGGACTTATTTTGTAACTGAAAGTTTGTACCTTTTGACCCCCTTCATCCAGTTAGCTCACCACCCCCGCCTCTGGTGACCATCAGTATGTTCTCTATATCCATGAGCCTCTGAGCTCAATTTGTTTATTGTTGTTGTTTTGTTTTAAATTCCACATATAAATGAGATCATACAGTATTTGTCTTTCTCTGACTTAACTACCCTTGGCATAATGCCTTCAACGTCCATCCACGTTGTTGCAAATGGCAAGAGTTCTTTCTTTTTATGGCTGAATAATATCCACTGTGTGTTTGTACCCCATCTTCTTTACCCATTATCTGTCAATGGGTACTTAAGTTGTTTCCATGTCTTGGCTATTGTAAATAATGCTGCAATGAACATGTGGGTGCATGTATCTTTTTGAGTTAGTGTTATCATTTTTTTGGATAAATACCCAGAGCATAATTGCTGGGTTGTATGTATGTTAGGCCTATCTTTAATTTTTTGAGGAACCTCCATACCATTGAGCACATTTTCATGTCCCTGCTGGTCATCTGTATGTCTTCTTTGAAGAAATGTCTATTCAGATTATCTGCCCGTTTTTAAATTGGGTTATTTTCTTTTTGCTATTGAGTTGTATGAGTTCTTTATATGTTTTAAATATCATATATTATCAGATATATGATTTACAAATACTCCCATTTGGTTGGTTTCCTTTTCATCTTGTTGATAGCTTCCTTTGCTGTACAAAATGGAATGTGTTTTTTTTTCTTATGTGTTTCTTTGAGTTACAGAATAACTTCCATGAAAGCAGAAACCACATCTCCATTTAGAAGGCCCAGGATGATAGGGTGTTTATGAAATGTACACATTTGAAAGACATAAAAAATATAATTCTTTTACACTCAGATGGAAAGTAAGATTGGGTATATTAAATGGCATTATGCTCAGGGAACCCATGAATGTTTGCGTCCTGATGCAGACCCTTCATGTACAAGTATCCAGAGGGACTAAGGATAGAGGGACCAAGAGGGGGCCCATCAGTTTCTTAACTGAGGATTCTAAAGACCACTTGTTTGGGAATCCCTGGAGGGGCTGAGACATTCTGTAATGTTATAGCTGGCCTTCTCCACTGCCACTTCTGCAAAACCTGGACCCTCATGGCCTGAAAGAAACAATGACAGATCAAAGCACAGTAATAGTGTAGAATTAAATGTGCATTGGTTCAAAAGCCCAATATGTATAAATCTAATGGGTCAGACTGCACCATTAGGGCACTAATTCTTTTCTTAATCTAATCTAGATTGTTCTAAATAACTTCTGCTCTGTTTTACATTGAAACCTCAGTCTATTAGTTAGGAATGTTTCAGCTGCAGGTAACCAAACATTGAAAGTTTCAGGTCCATTTTATGATGATCTACACCAAGGGTTGGCAAATTGTTTCTATAAAGGACCAGTTAGTAAATATTTTTCACTTTGCTGACAAACCATATGGTCTCTGTCACAACTACTAAACTTGGCCATTGTAGCGCAAAAGCAGCCAGAGACAACATATAAGTGAATGGGCATGGTGGGATTCCAATAAAACTGTTTACAAAGGCAGTCAGAGGGCTGGATTTGGCCCACAGGCCATAGTCTGCTGACTCCTAGGTTAGCCAATTGACCATAGATGTTCCACTGACATTTAGACCTTTAAGAGCCTAACAGCCAGGACCACAATAGAGAAATAGAACCAGAGAGAGCAACAAGAGAACATCTTCTCCACATGTTATGCACTGAGCTGGCCTAAGCTGTACTGGGCTTTAGCCCCTGGGAAGAAGAGAATATACAAAGAGTAAAGGAGGGATAGTTAGACTTTCTCTGATCAATCCAGGATCACCTTTCATTTTGGCTACATGGAGGCAAGCGCAGAGCATGCTACATTTTAAGGAAGACCCAACACTTCTAACCCATCTGACCTTGACAATGACCTGGAATCTCATCAAGTGATAGCAGGGATGCATCCCATTGGGAGATTATGAAATGAGACTGAGGGAGTGAAGAACTCCTTGAAAAACATCCCCTGAGGATTATAGGAGTTGTGGGAGAAAGGCAGCTGAGATAATTTACTGCCCATTGCCCATGGGAGCCAGAAAATGACTTCTTGAGGAAATAAAAGTTGACTTTCAGTGCCTTTGGTCTGTACCCACAATTGCTGTCTCATTACCACAAAATCAACCTCTTCTTTAGGATGTGGTCAGGCATTTTATTACTAAAAATAAAGCTCATGCCTAGATTGAATGCCAAATTGGAAACATGCATGATCATAACAAGCAAAGAGATTTAGCATCCCATAGAAGCCCCCATTTTCTACCTATAACAGGTACCTCTACAGAACAAAATGGTATTTTTTATGAGATTTAGGATTATGAACTGGCCCTGGGCCAAATGAAGTAACATGGCTTTTCCAGCTTTTTTATGCATTATAAGGCTCTTCAGAGAGATCAATCAGTTACAGCTTCCTAGAAATTTAAACCAACATAATTTGACATCAGAGAATTTACATTTTGTGGCTTACTCGCAGCTATGCAGCAAACAATGGGCGGGGGGAGCTGCAGAATTCAGGTGTGAGAAGAGTGTTGGTGAGGCTTTCCGTATTGCTGCCCCATAGGTTCTGCCTGGAAGACCAGAGTCAGGAACACTCCAGTGTGTGCTGAATTCTTCCTGAGTATGAGAGCTTCCTCTGTTCTTGAATCTTAATAAATTACCACTTTACAATAAGTTGCCCTTAAATTGCCAGATCAAAAAGGTCAGTTTCCTTTGTCAAAGAACTAGAAGTATACAAGAACAGGGCTACAAGAAAATCACCAGAGAGGAAAGTGGTTTGAGGCAGAATTTCTTTCTGAAGGACTTGAATTTCATTATAACGCTTTCCTGAAAAAACCTCCTTGAGCACCTGCCCTCACCCAGATTCTGATCAGGTCCCCTCCTGACTGCTGCCTTTGTCCTCCTCCTTCCTCACTGTCCCCTCTCCCTTTAAAGAGCAGGAGGCAGATTTCACCTCTGGGCACCTGGCATTGGTGATGATGGACAGGGAGTGGTAGGTAGGAGCAGAGTCACATAAGGCAGAATGTTCTCAATTTTCTTTCTGTAGGAAAGGAGCAAAAGGGTCCTTATTGTCATCTTTGAAAGCAGGCTAAGTGTGTTTGAGGAAAACAGCTCCTGAAGATGTAGATTTTGTTTTATTAAAATCCAATAACTGGGTTGGAGAGTAAAACTTGTGTCCCTAGTCCCTGGATGAGTATTTGCCTCACTGTCTTCTCTCATTACAGAAGGCAAGCAGAAAAGCGTTTTTCCGTTTATTGAGCATATCTTGGGCAGAGCTCTGTTAACGGAACTAGTGTGTTGTGCTTTTGAAACCTGGTTTTAAGCTCTGTCTGCAATCAGGCAGAGCTCTCTAGAGGAGAAAGCTATATTAAGCTTTAATTCTCTAGTTAATTTTTTGTTTGTTTGCTGCTATAAAATTGATTTCCTTGTCTTTTGCTTATTCTCTGCAGGTCACCATTCAGTAAGTCAGCAGTCTCTCCGGCACTCTCAACCAGCCCATTAGTTAGATGGGGATCAGAAAGAAATATTTTGCATATAAGCTTCCAACATCATAAAGTAGAAAAAGAGAGAGTAAGAGGATTTGAAGTCTTGGACTCTATTTCATAGCTTGAGTTTTTCACCCTGGTAATTGGTTTAAAATCCCTTTTGATCATCATTTCTTATTTTTTTGGCAGACAATGTTTTTTCTTTATAAAAACAGTGAATGTTTTTTAACTTGTGGTAACAACATTCTCCCACATAGATCTTTCACTTTCATTGACCCCTGCAACTGTATTCTCTCGGAACTTTAATCTCCAAACCATAAAATGAAAGTTTAAACCACATCTTGAGGCAATAAGTTTCTGCCTTTGCCATTGGTAACACTCAGAGGCTTTTGTTAATGAGAGATTCGGGTAAGGGAAAAATAAACCTGTTCTAGAAAGTCACAAAAGATGCCCTAATGTTTCACAAATCTATTGATTTAAATACATTGGACTTCTCTTTTTATGTGATTTTAAAAAATGAATCAAAGGCAAATTTAGTTAATTTTGTGTTATAAGGTGATGCTGAGAGCTGCCTCTCTGCTTCTGACTTTAGAGAAACCTCTGTTTAAAAAGATATTTGCTGAAAACCTAATCTACATGATTATAGCAATCAACATGTTTCGAGTATATTGAGTGTATTTTGCAAATGCATCGTTTAATTATGACATTCTCTGTGTCCCTTTTCCTATAATTATTTTTCTCTGCATTATGCACATACTGAATAGCCAAACGACTGTCTGTAAGGGGGAAATGAATAAGTGGAAAATTAAATGTCCAGTTAAATAGCATCAAGTCTCTGTACAGATAGATATTGAAAACAAGTCATATCTTAAAAATACAGTCCATTCTTCTGAGGGGCCTTGGATAAACAAACTTAGTATTACTCAAGCTAATCATATGGTACTAATTTGCTGCCTTGCTTTTCCATTAAACTCTCCCCAGGTGATTCCATATAACGATTGTGTTTGGTATATTCCAGATTTAAGTAATGGATTAAAGTTTAGCAGATAGTCTTTTAAAAAGACAGCATGTAACCAGAGGCTGTACTAGAATTTTCACATGAAAACCACTAGAATGGGAAAGATAAAATATATTAATATGCACTCTTCTGACCCTTCCTTAAGAAAAAAAAAAGGGAGTTGGAAAAAGAAATGGAAAGTCTGTAGGTCAGAGTTATGTGGTGTCAGCAATTCAGACAGGTGACTTGGAAACTGGTTCTGGAAGTGTCTGGATTGTACACACATGGCAGGCAGTGGAGGGGGAGAGATTGCATGAAGAAAGGTGAGGCTTCCCATGAGTCAGAGGAAACGGACACATCGGTTTACATTAGGTTGTCTTTGTCCTGAATTTTGGGCATTAACACTACTATGTAGTAAAATAATGTTAGTGAACCTGCCGCCGCCTTCGGCATTTCTTGTTCCTGAGGCCTAATGTGTGGTGGGAAGGTGGGCTTCAGAGCAAGATAGACCTAAATTCAGATCCAGTCCGCCACTCAGTAGCTCTGTGACCTTAGGCAAGTGCCAGTAATGTTCTGAGGTAGCCTACCTTGAAGGGTTGCTGTTAACTCACAGGGGATCTTTATAAAACCGCTGGCATGTAGTTCTCAGTCCCACACACAGACAAAACAAGCTGTATCGCTTATACATAAAATCAAACACGATCTTCCTGGGGTTTATTTCGTGGTAAATAAAATTGTTTATGCAGCACCTATATGGAAACTGCATTTTGAGGCTACCAAGCAAAATTTAAGAGGTAATCATATGCCATTAGTTTTGTGTTATTAAGCAGTCTTGAGAGCTGTAGGAGCATGTTCAGTGACCCTCACATCTGATCTGCCAAGTGAGACCGCCACGTTGCAGGCATGGGCACACCGATTATAGTACCAGGTTCCCAGGCAGAGGGCTCAAACAGATCCAGCTTCCCAATCACTCAAATTGTACATCCAAAAGGAGATTTTTTTCACTGGAGATGAGGTTCAACTTCCATTGAAGACTAGTTAGAAACTCTTGCTTACAGGGGCAGATTATAAAACAAAAACAGAACCAACTCAGACCCCATTTCCTGGGCTCTGAAAAGCTCCCAACCTTCAGAGCTTCAACAAGCAGCATGCCATTTTCCATGTGGAGAGCTGAACTTCTGAACCATGGTCAGCTTGGCTTACTGTGTGTGTGAGGTGGAGGGATGGAGTGACAGGTGGAGAGGTATTGCTTTTGGTACAGCTATGCTTGGTTGATATTGTTAATAGCATATCACAAAGTGAATTAACCAGGAGGGTTCCAGATTAGCCAAATGGGAGGAGTCTAGATTGGGGCTAATTGTGGTTGGAGAATTTAACTGAGTGTGTGATCCCTGATAAATCCATGACCTCCCTGAGCTTTTGTACACTTATCTATAAAATGGAAATAATACCTATTCTATACACTGCTTCAGGTTGTTGGATATTCAAATTATGATAATATGAAGCATATTCAAAATTATAATTGCTTCATTTTCATCTTATTGGGTTTTTAATTTTATTTTGATTTAAAAAATGACATTGAAGGAGAATGTAAAATACTTAGGCTTAGCAAAAAGGGACCTGAATAAACTAAGATCAGAAACAGTGCTCTGTGGTAACCAGATTTGTAGAAAAAGTGCCCAAATCAACCTTGCTCAAGAGTTGGAAACCATGTATTTTGGCATGAGTTTAGTATGAAACTACTTTTGCTGAATCCTAATGGTCAAATCCAGTGGCCTAATTTTAATTCTCATTCTACTTCAATTCTCAGAAGCATTAACATGCTGATTTGTCCCTTTCTCCTAAAAAGGTCCCTGTCTTGGCTTCCAAGAGACTGTCAGCCACTGGTCTCTCTTCTGTGATCATTATTTCTTCCTTTCCTTTGCCGGCTGCTCCTCTGCATACATAGGCTTTATCTTTGACCTTCTTTTCTTTCATTCTCCTTGATATCAAACGGCCCCGCAAGAGGACTGAATGGAATTTGCAGAAGTGTTTTGTTTTGCTGCTAGGATGTTATGTTTTAATCTGATTTTGCATGCCATACAACAGAGCACACATCCTCCAGTTCACACTCACTGCCACTTGTCTCCTACTTCATCATTTCACAGGTACATTTTTTGGGTGGTCCCTGGAGGCATTTGAGATTGCAGTTCTTCCCTGTACCTGCCCCTTAGCACTGCAAAGTTTCGAGTAGATATGCACAACAACTCCCAGTTTCAACTTCTCTCTGAAAAGTATTTTGTATATTCTACCACCTACCTCGTATCCTATGGAGATCTAAAAATAAAGTCTAAGTATGCGTGAAACTGAATCCATCTGCCCAGCTCTCCACATTGTCCAACTCTCCCCTCAAATTGATCAATGACTTTATCCATCTCCCTCTTCATCCTCATTAGAAATCATGTACTTATTCCTTTAGTGGTTTTACTCAAACATTTACTGAGCACCTTATGTGTACCAGGCAGTGTGCTAGAGAATTCAGTGGTGATCATTAAGAGACCTGGCCCTCGCATCATGGCATTTACCATCTAATTAGGAAAAACTTTATGAGATAAGACAAAAAATAAATACAAAATTGCACCTGTGCTAAGGGGTAGAGAGTACATAGTGCTATGAAAATTATATATGGTTCTCTGGTCTAAGTAGGGATATCATGAAAGGAGCTCCTGTGGCAACCTGAGACCTGAACACAAACGTAGGACTTTAGCAAAGAGGGCAGGAAAAGGTGTTTAGACATATTCTAGGCTATATTGAGGATTTTGTTCTTTCAAGCCTAAGAACAATGGGAGGGATTCACATTGTTCAATGGAAAGAGTGCCTTGGAGAGATTTACATTTGTAAAAGTTCACTCCCACAGTAGTAGGGAGAGTGAGCATGGATGTGGGAAGGGCGTTTTAGAGGCAATTGCAGATGTCCAGGCCAGAAATGACAGTAATTTGGGGTGGGACAATAGCAGGGGGACTGGAGATAAATAGGCAGATTCAAATAATATTTATGAAATAAAATGTAAAGATGTGGAGTGATATTAAATATGGGAGTGCGGAAAAAGAAAGGATCAAGAACAATACATGGGTTTCTGGCATGGTGGAGATGTCATTTGCTGAGATTAAATCCTACAGGGAACCAGATTTAGGGTTGACTTTGAACATCTGTATCTGAGGTGTATCTAATATA
Organism: Trachops cirrhosus; assembly: GCA_028533065.1. Taxonomy (NCBI): domain Eukaryota; kingdom Metazoa; phylum Chordata; class Mammalia; order Chiroptera; family Phyllostomidae; genus Trachops; species Trachops cirrhosus. The sequence goes on from CM052538.1 coordinate 65,478,149, forward strand.
CCTAAGAAGACATTTCAAGCCCTGACTGGTGTAGCTCAGTGGATTCAGTGTGGGTCTGATAACCAAAGGGTTCCCGGTTCGATTCCCAGTCAGGGCACATGCCTGGATTGTAGGCCAGGTCCCCAGTGGGGTGGCACATGAAAGGCAAGCACACGTTGATGTTTCTCTCTCTGTCTTTTGCCCTCCCTTCCATCTATACAAATAAAAAAAAAATCTTTAAAAAAAAAGACATTTCAAGCTGAGAGTTGAGTACATGGATCTGGAATTCTAAGGAGATGGCTAAAGAAATCTATTTATAATTCATTTGTGTAGAGGAGGGAATAGAGTGCACATGTGGTGTTTAAATGCATACATGTGGCATTGGCATGGAAAGAGAAGCTAAGACAGAGACTTCAAAAGTGCCAGTCACCAGTGGCTTAGCTCTTGTCCTTCACCACATATATTTAATTATCATTCATTCACTTTCTTCTTGGAACCACCTCCAGAGTTAAGGTTCTTCTCATCTTCCTTACTCCTGCCATAATGGAGGTCCTCATCGTTTCTTTCAAATGCTGTTAGATTATGACAGGGTTTACAGGCACTTACTCCAGACTCCAGAGCTTCCCATGCTGTTATGCATTTATTCTCTTAAAAAGACAAGTGTGATCTTGTTTCTCTACTACTCAAAGTTTCTGGGGCTTCCTGTGCTCTCTCAAAGCACGCTGTTTATATGTCTGCCCAGCAAGAATCCCATTGTATTGTAGCTATTTGTTCCAGATCCTTTGCTCCCTTCTCAGCTGGAATGCAACAAACTCTCCAACAGAGGCGGCTGGACTTCACCCACCTTTGCATCTGCGAAGGCTAAATGGGCATTTGGCATCTAGGAGCTGTGCAGTGATGTGAACTCTGCTGCCCTCTGACCTTCACCAAATCAAATCTTGTCATCTGTTTCTGCCTTCATTTTCCTCTGCACAAATATAGATAACAGCTATTGGCCTCTTTCTTACCTACTACCTTAAAGGCACATTTTGCTGCAAGTCCAAGAGGTCTTCCTGCCTAAATGAGGGGAGTTACTAAAACAGAGCTTACAAGAAGTAACAGTAATACATACGCAGTCATACATTTTTAAGTTAATAGTTAAAACTGCTTTACAAGTTTAGGCATGACATTATTTTTACTCAAAATAAAATGCCCTCAAAACCCCATTGGATTAAATTCCATAGATTAATTATATGTGTTCCGTGAGAAAAAGTTCATACTTCAATTTGAAGAATCTCAGGAGAAAACATGTCTTTTTAAGCAATTAGCTATCTGTACTTGTGTGTAGGCCTGATTTACTGCTTTACTATTTTTTACCAATTTAGGTTCTTTTCCCATTCTCTTTTTATATATCTTCGAGAGACAGAAATGGAGATAGAGATAAATAACATATTTTTGCATTGAAACCTTGTTATTTGGAGTAAAGAAAATAAGATTATTTACTGATTACAGATTTTAATTTTTTATCTTGATTGGAAAACAGCTGCCAAGGGTTGATGCATTCAGAAGATCTACTTAGAAAAAAAATCTGTACATTTCTAGGATTTTCACTTGTGAGGAATTGATAGATAAAGATAAATCCAAAATGGAGTTTTTAGAAGTTACTTACTTACTTGATAAGAGCTTAGATGTATGTGGACTTTTGAAAATAAGATATTTTCTTGAATTGCAGCAAAAAGGCCTTAAAAATGGCATATGTAATTCTTTTCTTGTGTTTCCTTGAAGCAAAAAATCATGATCAGAAGGTACTTTTTAAAGCATTTTTGGTACACAGAAGCAAAGAAAATTACATATATATAGTACCCTCTAGAGTTCTAGTTAAAAATAAATCTATTGTATAATTAGCATATAGTTGAAATTGAATATTGTGCCAAAATTCAATATCTGAGCACTCTCTCACAGCAGTTCAGTTGTACTAACTCTGCATTTACACACCTTCCAGCACAGTCTTATGGGATGAGAAGGAAAGGGTAAGAATCAGCACTGGCAGGGATGGACATTGGTTATAAGGCTAGAACCCCGTCTGGGTTGCAGAAATGAGGAGTCATAGTTCATCTCATGCTGTGTATGACCTTTCAAATTTGGGATATCCCTTTTCCTCTGCACATAATGCTTTTTAAACAATAGGCAAGATAAATAAAGAGACTTTGTTAACTGAGCTGTATGTGTGTATGTGTGTGTATACATAGTTTTTGGTTTGAAAAAAACATTTGTGTGCGTGTGTTTTCCTATAAACAAAAAACTGGACTGGCTGAATTGTGTTGCAAGTATGTAAAAACAACCAAAACAATTTTATTCATTTATAAATATTAAGCTAAATGTGGTAGAGATAATAATATTAATAATCAATCTCATATAATTATAGTATCACCTGCTATCTAAGTAATAATTTTATGTTAAACCCTGTTCTAAACACTTTAAATCTTCTATCTCATTTCATTCTTGCAACAACCCATGAAGCAGGATCCATCACCATCCCCATTTTATAAATGAGAAAAACAAGGCCCTGATTGAGTAGTTCATTTGGTTAGAGAGTCATCCCAATACACCAAGGTTGTGGGTTCGATCCCTGGTCAGGGTACATACAAGAATCAACCAATGAATGCATATATAAGTGGAACAACAAATCAGTGTTTCTCTCTCTCTTTCTCTCTGTCCTTCTCTCATTCCCTTCCTCTCTCTCCCTGCCTTCCTCCCTCTCTCTAAAATCAATGAAAATAAAAGTTTCTATGAGAAAAACAAGGCATAAAACTTGCCTACATTTATACCATTAGTGTGTATGCTTATTTCAGATCTTTTGACAAGCAAGCAATAACTACATTAAGCAAAATATATTTACATTTATATATATATTATATATATTTACATATAAGTACATACATATACAGAATGTTTTATGGCTAACAGTATTGAAAACTCACCACAACTGAGATTCAGGTTTATTTTCCCTTCAAATACCATTTAGAATTTGTTCTTATTAAACAAATAATCTTAATTATTAAAGTTTAAAAGTAGAAAGTCTAGCATGTTAAAACCTATGGGAGAACTTTATGAAAACCCTTCATTTTATCATCTGAATAACCAGCTGTGTTACATGCATCACATGTATTAAGGAATGTTACCAATAGTGTATGGTTGTTATTTATTTATTGGCCAGCAAAGACAGAGCTTCCCAGAATTTTCTTTTCATTTCATCTCACAATACTTCTTACCTCTCAATTTTATCAACAGAACCCCAAAATTTCAAGTGCATATCTGGACCCTGAGATACTCTGCCAAAACTCTGAAGAAAAAGGAATAAAAAAGTAAACTAAACTTGAGGATGTTTGAAACTCTTGTAAAACCAGCTTTCACATCTCAGATATTCCCACTTCCTTAGCTCCACGTGACTTTGGGATAATAATTATGCACAATCTCTAACTGGAGCATTAGCACTTTTAATGTTAAGCCATACTTTTAGTAAAAATGTAAAGTGTAAACCTACTTAAAATGATCACTTTCTTAAGTAATGTCAGAAATATTTAGTCTCTGTTGCTGAACAGACTTGTGAGCGAACCTTAGCCAAAGGAGGTCAGCTCAGATATGTGCCTGCACATTCAAGCTGCCAAAAAACATAAGAGAATGTTTAGAACAATGAATTGTAAGCTGAAGGTTTCCCCTCTCACAGAAAGTTAACTCTCTAGCACTCACTCATACCTCTGATTAAGAGGGAAAATCAGGGAAAGAGCATGGAACTGGGCCACCTAATGGAAATATTTCATCAGACAGTGACCTTTCTGCTTGTCATTGTTTGTCTTCTCTGCTTTCTTGGGCATACTGTTTTAATAAGTATTTGTAATTTTAATCTGCGCAAGCATTTTAACAGTTTCCAAAGAGAGACTCATTTGAGCTGTTTCGCAATTGGAAATTGGCGTTTATTTGGAGATGGCTCTAGTAGGATCATTAGCTTCAGTCCCCCTGGTGTTCCCTGTATGATTTCAGTGGGTCTTTTTTGGGAAACTTGCCAGTGTTTTATGCTTCCAACCATCATAGTAAGGTTTCTGTGTTCATATAAACTTTCATAACGCTCCAGTTAATATTTGCATGCGTGTTTAAATATGCCTGCTATTTTTACTTTAGGGGTAAATCCTTCATGAATTATGGCACCTAAATCGATACCTGGAGCATTAGCGTACCTCTCCACAAGGTCACGTGGCTTAACAGCTAAGGCCACTGAGGACACCAGACTGGGCATCTACCCGGCTAGGAAACTTCCAGTAAATCACTTTATCTTCCCAGGCCTCAGTTTTATCTGTAAAATGATACACTTAGACCAGATCTCTCTCAGATCTGGAGCTCTGATTACATGGTGCTTATAAATCCATCTCCAAAGAATGTCTTAAGGTTAAGGAGTAGGTTGCTCATACAGAGATGTTTTAAAAATAACAATAATATTGTCTTCCTCTAACAAGCATGTACTCTGTGCCTGGAATCATACAGAGCTTAAAGTACAGCCTCTAATATTAATCCTTACAAATTCAGATTAAGGGGCTTAAATAAACAAATGCCAGGGTAATCAAACCGTAAGAGGTTTGGTTTCTGATAAATTAAAACCTCTCATTTGAGCATTAATTTATTAATAAAATTAAACAGCTTACTCCTACTTTCACTGAATCAATTTCATGCAAATATTTAACAAATATTAATTGGCTGGGGAAAATTATTAGTCTTTCCAGGATCCTCTTTAATCTTGAGCTGGCCCTCCTTGGAGAAAGATCATCATTATTCACGTTCGACAGGAAAGGAAGCCGAGGAGCATGGAGGCCATGTAACCTGCGCACTTACTCATCCCCATGTGGCCCAGATGGAGTTTGTCCCCACAGGACTCATGCTCTTGGGGTTACGAGATTTAGCAAACAAAAATATAGGACAACCAATTAAATTTGAATTTCAGATTAGCAATGAATAATTCTTTTGGTATAAGTATGTCTCAAAAATTGCATGGGGTATTTTATGCTAAAAAAATTATTTGTCATTCATCTGAATTTCAAATTGAACCAGACATCCTGTGTCTTTCTTGGACAACCCTATTTATGACAGAATTCTGTGATAGAATCTGACCTCTGTGCTTTAACAGATGCACTGGGGATGAGCAGGAGGAGGTCCTACCTCTGGGAAGTTTAAAATCCAGATGATGAAGCTAAAACAAAAAGTAGAATGAACATGGAAATATCCACAATAGCATCTGGGTAGCCTTAGAAAATAAAGAACACTTGTTTTGCCTTCAGGGCCTTGTTTTAGGTTTTTGCCTTTGGGATCTAGAATTTGCATTGCGGTAAGCACCACGGCGGTTTGTGCAGAATAATCACCAGAAGCAGACTTACAGACCTTCAGTGTTTAGTATTGGGTAGATTCAGATCCCGTATTTCATAGATGAGGACACAAATATACACAAAGTCAAAGCTAGTTGGGACTGAAATACAATGATCTGATTCCCTTCCCAAGGACCTATCAGGAGGAATGTTCCAGGAGGCATAAGGCTAACCAGATAGAACTGGATAATGACATGGTCTCCTGGAAATTCTATTGGGATCAAACTGTTTTTGTAGGTAGTTAAGTAGAGAATTCTATCCTGACCCAGACCCCCAGGCCATCAAGGGGCATGTCTTTCTCCATTTTGCAAATATTTTTATATTTTTATGAACAGATGCTACTGTTCACCCATGTATTTTCAGGAGCTAGATACCTAAATATCAGGTTACCCAGAGATTTTCCCCCTTCTTCCCTCATTTTACTAAGTTGCTAAGAATTATTTTATAGCTAACATGTTCTCAGTAATGTCTTCTTTAGAAAATAGGGAAAAAAGAAAACGTAAATCATTTATCTTTGCAACCTGAGAACAGACCACTCTGGAAAAGCATTAGTCAAGAAAGTGTTTAAAGAAATAGCTGATCAGTATTTATCCATAGATTTTACTAACTTATCATGTTCCTGACCCTAGCTACCAAAGATGATTCAGAGTAGACTGTGGGTAAGTTAGCACTTCCTGTGGACACGGAAGTCATTCATGTTCCCCAGGGTGTCACAGAGAAGCTGGATGATGCTTGGCAATCAGAATTAATTCTCAAAACATTTCTCAAAAGTTCTCATAGTTTTATTTTTCTATATACAAAGAATGCTATTACACAAAAATGTGTGTGTGTGTTTTAAAGACCGTGTATGTCTTTAATACAAAGATGAAATGATAAAGGCAAAGGATAAAAATCATGAGTAGAGAAGTGTGAATTACAAATCTCATTTGTCACTAGTGTAAATGTTTCTCCAGAGCAGAATAAAACACCTTTGAAAGTAAAACTAATTTGTAGTAAGGAAATACAAAACAAAACTACAAGATACAACCTTAGACTCATTAGGGTGGAATTATAAAAAGAATATAGCGCGCATTGGTGAGGCTGTGCAGAAACCAGAACCCTTGTGCACTGTTAGCAGGAATGTAAACTGGTGTAGCCACCATGGAAAACACTACAGCAGTTCTTCAAAAAATTAAAAGTAGAATTATCATATGACCTAGCAATTCCACTTCTGGTTTGTACACCAAAGCATTGAAAAGCAGGGTCTGGAAGAGATATTTCTGTACCCATGTTCATAACAGCATTATTCACAGTAGCCAAAAGTTGGAAGCAACCCAAGTGTCCATCAGCAAATGAATGGGTAAACAAAATGTAGCATATACACACAATGGAATATTATTCAGCCTTAAAAAGAAAGGAAATTTTGACACATGCTACACTATGGGTGAACCTTGAGGGCATTATGCTGAGTGAAATACACCAGTCACAGAAAAGGCGAACATTGTATGATTCCACTTATATGAGGTACTCAGAATAGTCAAGTTCATGGAGAAAGAAAGTAGAATGGCAGGTGCAGGGGAATGCAGGGAGAGGACAATGGGATGCTGTTGTTTAATGGGTACAGAGTTTTAGTTTTCCAAGATGATAGGGTTCTAGAGAGTGGTTGCATAGCAATGTGAATGTACTTAACACTACTGAACTGTATGCTTGATGGTGGCTAAGATGTTAAATTTTATGTGATGTGTACTCTTCCATAATTAAAAATCAACAAATAAGTAAATGAATATGTCTAATGTGGTCATTGCCTACTTTTCTAAACCAATATTTATTGAACATCTACGTTCCAAACAATATTCTCAACCAAAAGCGTCCAGTGCTGAGACTGATTTTCTGAGGTACTATCATGGGCATTCAGTAAATAATTGTGAAATGAAATGAATGAAAAAAAATTACATAAATGCAGACTCACTAGAAACAATGCTACATTTATCATGGGCATGAGGAGAAGGGGTGTTTGAAGAAGAATGGCACTTATTATATACTGGTCTTCCAGCACTGTCCTCTGAGTCACAAAATGAAAGCTAGCACATGCCTCCAAGAAATTCCAAGTCTAGAAGAAAAGGTAAAAATTGAAATTAAAAAATTGTAATGTAAATTTATAAGTTATGATACTCAGAATTAATTCATAACAATGATCTCCTATATTGAGGGATGGTTAATTATTATCAACCTCATCATCTTACTTTTGTTATTACTGTATATGGAGTAATATTTATCTGGAATATTGACTTTCCAACCTGCCTGTGCTGTGTACTATTGACTCTTTTGAGAGTCTTGGAGATTTCTGGTGCAAGGGTTTCTTTTGATTGCCATTCTATTGAAAACTTTTAAAATGTACTTTTGCTTCTAAGTCATGTGCAGCCAACATCACCAGAGGTTAAGAAGCAAAGGGAGAGACTGAGGTGATTGGGACGCAGGTGAGGTGCACGTGGTGGCCGTGGCCGAGCTGAGATGGTTGACTCTTGATCCTGCAGAGGTTAACTTCTGCTACATGATGTATATGTCCCGATGCAGTCCCTCAACACTCCAAGTGGTTGGTTAATCTTTGGAACTATACAATATCATTTTTAATGTACGATTGCCTTTTGTGAAATAAAACAGGCACAACCTGTAACCCACTGGCCAAGTTCTATTTGTTTCTCCCCATCATCATTTTAGGCCTCTGTCATATTTACTTCTCTGCCCACTTGGCATCAGTATAGAAAGGTTATTGAACTATAGCCAGACAAGGGTCAAGACAAAGCAGTTTCCACTGAGAAGTTTTATAAGACTCCTTTTTTAAAACTGTATGTGTGATGTACAATAATAGAAGTCCTCCCACTTGGATATATAAAAGCAATTGTGTAGCCTAGGCTGTGAAAAGATTTCTAAAGGGTAATACAAATTGTGGACTATTTAATGCCATGGGTTAAAAAAAAGATCAACAGGAAGGTATTAGAATTACAATAATGATATGAACAGTATTTATAGCAGATGGTTGAAGTCGGAGTTACGATGTAATCATTGCTATTTTGTAGCAATAGTTTTTACTTCAGTGCAAGTTTATTTCCTAAAAGCTTTAAAAAACTATAGCATAGTTCATATACTGTGTCACCCCATAATGAAGCCAAGCAAAATTGACTCCTCATTTTATGCTATTTTTCCCCTCGGTTTCTTGAAGGATAATTTTTTAAAAAAGGAATTAATAGATTCCAATCCACTCCCTTCTTTTCTTTTTACAGAACTTCCCCCTCCTGATGCCCTGTGGGAAAGACTAAGGAAAAAAAATAAAAGGACTGTGGGAGAGAAGTCAGTCAAAAACAAGTCCTCTAAATTCAAGAGGCTTTTTCAATTTTTTTCTTTTACATAGAGAATATTCACATAAAGGAATCAAGAGAGTTATAATTCCTATTATTTGGCTAGAAGCAGCACACAAGTACATACTTCCTGTGTGTTAGTCATTTTTGGTTGCCTAGCTGCCAAACACAAATATATTGCAAAACTATTTTTTCAGCACAATTGTACCCATCTGTCAAAGAATCTACTCCCCTAACTTGTTTTTTTAATATGTTAAAAACAATAGATGTCATCATATCAAATTCCAAATTCCTGATTGCTCCAACCTTGCTTAACTCTAAGTGTGATCCCCAGTCTAGCTTAAATGTTGGGCTTGGCTGAGACCGCATGAGAGAATTGCATAAAATAAACCAAAAGTCCTGGAAACAGGCAATGGTGGTACCCAGAAAGATTTCCCTCCCGAAGCCAGTAGAACAAAGAAATAAATGTTCTTATATGCTGAGATGAATTAAATTCCCAATTGCAAATTTCAAGTATGTTAGCATTATTCTAGAACAAATTGCTCCAGTGTTGACTTGTGGTGGTGTAATGAGTATTCTGAGATACTTGAATATGATCCCAGATTCCCTGGTGTTTACCTCCTCAGGGTTGGCGGAGGGTCATGGCTGACACGAGGGCGGCAAAGGCACTTCTGGAACAGGGTTCACAGAGCTGCTCTGTCTTCACTGTGCCCTGTGGTTGACATGCGCTGATGTGCGCCAGCTCTTACAAGGTCCAGGGCCTGAAGACGTGGTTCAGTAAGTCCTAAAGTGAGGTGCTAGAAGAAGGATAAGACTGTGATAACAAGTTCAGTGTTCTTGAACTTACCCTGTCTGCAGTGTAGGGGTATAGAAAACTGGGCCCCAACTCACGAAGGCACATTAGGGGCCTGTGGTGGTATACACAAAGCCTGATCTCTACCTGGACAACCTGTCCCATATCACTATCTCCCCAAGGAAATGAGTACACTGCCTGGTACATAGTAGTCATTTGATAAATATTTGCTAAATGTACAATGCTTTGGGGAACTTTGTACAAAGGGGTTCAACACAAGAATTCTACAGCTGCTCACAGAGAGATTTTAATGTCCTTAGGACGTCTTATAAGATGCCAGACCTGAAGACAAAAGGGGTCACCAGCACAGAATCATTTTCAGAAGCAAGAAAATTGGTCCAGGGTTTTCTTTTGCAGTGTCACATTGGACTCAACTACTTGACAAATGTCATTCTGACAGTAGAACAAAAGAGACAGTAACCCTTTCTAGGCATGATTATAGCTTCGTAATGGGCATGAGAATGAATCAGTTCAATAAGAAGTGATGATCCATGAGGTGACTACACGGTCCATGCTTCAGGGTTGTGAACCCATCTTGATCTCAGGGTCTTCTTCCTGGGGTCTTTGCTAATAGTCTCCAAGTTACTTCTTCCCCATTGACTTGCTTTTAAAGTAGAAATATTGTTAAAAAAAAAAAAAGAAACAACAAAGGAAAAACAATGAAAAAAAACAACCTCTGAGAACATGCATTCATGGCACTAGAATTGGTGGGGAGAAAAGATGAAATGCAAATTCATCTTAAAAATAGTAAAGAATAAGATGCCGGGGTTGGGATGACTAGCTGTCTCAATTGTCTGGGATTCATCCTAGGACACAGTTTTAGAGTTCTCCAGATATATTAACAATATATCAATTTTTGAAGTTTTTTTGCCTCGTATATATAAACAGAAGTGTATAAATAAATATTTTAATGTGAGTTCTGCAAAGCAGAAAATTGAACAAAGAAAAATGTGAAACCACATCTTACCCTTCAGAATTTTGAGGATCTGTTTTCATGCATAAAACTTTTACGATAATGCCTTATGTTTATGGTTTGTCTTCTCTCCAAAATGCATTGTGTCTTTCCATAGTTAGTGGTACGTAGCCCATCCTAATCAACCTGGTTAATATAAATGAAGCAATAGCAGACATAATTCAAAACTGCAAATAATTTTAAGAGGCATTTATGTTTGATTCTGGAAGGTACATGGTATTTTTCCTTCCCAATTGTGTTTATTAGACTGATGTTCAGTTCGAATTCCTCCATAGCACACACCAACTGACTGTGTAAAGAAACTGCCAAGATATCTCCTGTGGCCAGAATGGGGCCAGACCGAGATTAAGAACTTGCTGTAAGTAAGCCATAAAGTGGGTGTTTAGGAGCAGGCAGCATTATCTCATTTATTCTCACGCTGTCCCTTGAAACTAGGTAGAAATATAAGCAAGGATTTTGAATCACAAACATGAAGGAAAGTATGGGAACAGACCTGAATTAGAACAGATGAGGAGTGGGTTGGACTGTAAATATGCAGGGGCTATGCCCTTCCAGACCACGTGTGTTACCTAATTTTAATTCTCACAGCAGCACGGAGTTGCTATCCCCATTTTACAGAAGACTCCAAGAATTTGAGAGGCCAACTACCATGCCGAGGGCACACATCCCTGAGGAGTGGCACGTCTGGGAGCCACACCCGATTTGTTACATGGCTCCAGAGCTTTTCCTCTTTTTAGAAGAACCAGGAAGCTCACCAGACATCTTAAATATCACACTTAAGAGAGAAATTTATTTTTCTATGATATATAATAAAATTATAGAATTCATTAACAGCCCAGAAGGAAATCTGGTATGTTGGTGTTATATTCCTAATCATTCCTATCAGATTCCTAATAGGCGAACAGTTCCGGCTGCTTTTACCCTGTTTTCTCTTCAGAGCCTTTTCTTGGCGATTAGCCAGGATGTCTGCCCAGGGGCTCCCCACCTTAGAATCATCTCTGTCCCTTCTCCTCTCTTTTCTCCAACCTTATCAAATTAGTAACAACATTCTCATTGTTTTACCTTCTTAATGTTTCTCACATTTGTGCCCCTTATATCAGCAGCTGAAGTACAAGTTAGGGATAAGGCACAAGGACTATAGCATTAACCCCCTAACTTTAGCTTTGATCTTAGAACTACCTATGCCTCGTGAGCAGATTAATTTTTAAACATCCCAGTCCTTCCCATGCACCAGCCCCTGAATTCATATGCTATGGGAGACCTGTCCTTTCGGAGCTTATGATCTAGTGGGAGAAAAACACAAAAACATGTAAGCAGATACATAATTATGAGACCATAGAGCTCTAAAGGAAATATATAGGGTGTTGGGACAGAGAGCAGTGAGAAACCTGCTTAAATAAGGAGGCCAGGGGAGGCCTCTCTGAAGAGGTGATATTTAAGCTGAGATGGAGCTGATCTTATAAAAAGTCAAGGGTGAGTATTAAAGGTAATAGTGTGTGAAAAGCTCCAAGACAGAAATTACCTTGTCTGGCTGCATATTCATGGACAAAAGGGACTGTATCATGATGTGAGATAGAAAAAGTGAGCATGGGTCCAATGGTACAAGTCCTTGCAGTTCATTTCAGAGTCTTGTGTTCTGTTCCATGTGAGAGGAAAGTCATTGACAGTAAGGATTTCTGTATGATGAGACATATTTTAGGTTCTGAAAGAAAGCTGGTGTGGTTGAAGTGTAAAGAGCAAGGGAAAATGTGAAGCAAGGTGAAGCCACAGGTGCTGATGGGGCAAGACTAGGCAGGGTGCATTAAATATTTTGACTTTCAGCCTTGGCTGGTGTGGCTCAGTGAATTGAGTGCTAGCCTGCAAACCAAAGGGTTGCCAGTTCCATTCCCAGTCAGCGCACAAGCCTGGGTTCCAGGCCAGGTCCTCAGGAGGGGGTAAACAAGAGGCAACCACACATTGATGTTTCTCTCTCTCACTTCTCCCTCCCCTCCTCTCTCTAAAAATAAATAAATAAAATCTTAAAAAAATATTTTTACTTTTATAGCAGGAGCCCCAGGAAACCACAAAAATGTTTTAAATAAAAGGTGACTTTACCAGATTTGTTATGGCAGAGGGAACGGACTGAGGTAGACAACAGTGAGAACAGAAGAAGACCAGTGAGAAGGTTGTTTCGGGGATTCATGCAGGAGATAATATAATGGTTTGGACTAGGGTAATGGAAAAGATTGGACACATTAAAGGTAATTTAACAAGTTTTTTAAAATTATTTTTACTACTTTTATAGTAAGCACAAGATAATATCTACTCTCTAGCAAAATTTTAAGTGTATAGGACAGTGTTGATAACTATATATCCTGTGTTGCAATTAATATATCTCTAGACCTTGTCCATTCTGCGTAATTGAAACTGTGTGCCTTTTGGCCAACACCTCTGCACCCCCAGCCCCTAGTGACTACCATTTTGCTCTCTGGTTCTATGAATTTGACTATTTTAGATTCCTCACATAGGTGGGATCATACAGGATTTGTCTGTCTTCATTTGTGTGAAAGGGCTGAATCAAGGATGATGCCAAGGTTTCTGTATAGAGCTAGGAGGAGGATATTGCCACTTTTGAAGATTGGGGAACAATTTGAAGAGGAGGAAGGGGCGATAAGAGACCAACTTTGGACATGTTAAATTTGAGACAGCTCTTACATAATTCCTGGGCATCCACACAAAGGTGGCACGTAGGCAGCTGTATCTGTAAGAACGGAACTCAGAGAAGAAGTCTGGGCTAGAGATATAAATTGTGGAATAAAAATCAAACAGATGGAAATGAAGCACGCCAACGGGAATGGATGAGGTCAACTAGGGAGAGAGTGTAGAGAGAAGAAAATTGGGAGGGTGGACCATTGGGAGGGTGGACCTAAATAACCCCATTGTTATTTAGAGGATGGATATAGAAATACCTATCAAGGAAGAGCAGCTAGAGAGATGAGGAGAAAATCAGGAAAAGGTGGTGTTCCAGAAGCTAACAGAAAACATTGTTTCATGGGTCTCCCCCATCAGTAGCAGAGTTAGAGGCTGCTGAGAAACTGGAACTAAAATGAGAAGCATGACTTATTAGAAATGACTACACTGAGGTAGATAATGACCAGTGGAGAGGTGGCTGGACAGAAGCTGTTCTGGAATGGACTGAGCTGGGAGAGAAGGAAGAGGATGCAAATCAGTACTTAAAATCTCATTTAACTCTGCTACTTCTTAGTGAGAAACTATAGATGGCTTTCTACTTACTGCCTGCACATGAAATCCACATTCCCTAGCCTCATTTTCCACTTGCATTCCACAAAAGTAATCCATTCTGGTCAAACTGACTTAATTTTATTATTTCCTTTCCTTTCTATTTCTACCCATGTAAATTCTTACCCTAGGAATTCCCCGTTCACTCCTTTGGGACCCAGCTCCTGCATGGAGTCTGTCATGCTTGCCCTGATCTTTTCATCCTCTGGATTTTTACAGCTCATTCTGTCTATCACCCCTGTTCTGGCATTTATGAAACATTGCTGTTATTTATATTTCATGTCTTATCTTGACCAAAGGGTCGGATTACAATGGACATTACATTTAGCATTTTCCTAACACAAAATGTTACACACATTGGCACACAGTATTAATTGTCTCAATGGTGGTGACATGCTTCACTCACTAAGTCCTAATTCGGAGTCAGTGTCAAGGAGAACAGTCTCTCCCAGATTCTGCCCCAAGGAAAAATTCAGGAAAAGTGACGAGATCCTGATCCAGTGACTATGTTTCCTTCTGCTTTTAACAAACTTTTTTTTAAACTTTAGATTTATAGAAAAATTGCCAAGGTAGTAAAAGTTTTCATATGAGCCATATACAGTGTCCATCATTACTAACATCTTATATTAGTATAGAACATTTGTTATAATTAACCAATATCAATACATTAGTATTATTACCTAATGTCTATACTTTATGTAGATTTGCTTAGTTTTGTTTTGTTTTTATCTAATATCCTTTTCCTCTTCTGAGGTCCCATCCAGAATATCACACTACATTTCATCACCATGTCTCCTTAGTCTTCTCTTGACTGTGAAAATTGCTCCAATTTTCTTGTTATTGATGACATTGGCAGTTTTGAGGTATATTGTTCAGGTATATTGTAGAGTGACCCTACGGGTTTGCCTAGTGGTTTTCTCATGATTAGACTGGAGTGATGGGTTTGGGGGGGAGGACTACAGAGGCAAATGCCACCATTTGCACCACATCAGATCGAGTGTGCACACTATCTATATGATGATATGTGACTACTCATGTTGATCGTGATCACCTAGTGTTTGCCACATTTCTCCACTAGAAAGTTGTCTCCCCCACTTTCTATATTGTACTCTCTGGAAAGAAGTCACAATGTGCAGCCCGCACTTAAGGAGTGGAGACTTATGTCCACCTACTTCAGGGCTGTGTATCTAATACAAAACTTATTTGACATGCTTTTGCATGAGTGGCTTGTCTCTTATTCCCCATTTAATTAGCTATTTACCCACTTATTTATGTCAGGATGGACTCATGGATATTTAGTTTATACTTTGGATTATAATCCAATATGACTATTTTGTTGCTTAAACTGCTCCAACTTTGGCCACTGGGAGCTCTTTTTGTTGTCTCCTGTGTCCTTTGACATACCTCCACGTTTATATTTGTTTTTGTTCACTTTCTTGTTTTATTTTGAGTAGTTTCTTGTTCCAAATGTTTCATGTGCATTCTGTGTAATTCCTGCTCCAGTCCTAGAATCAGTCATTTCTCTAAGGCAGGGGTTCCCATTGGGACCTTGCCTCACAGCAGAAGGTGAGCAATAGGTGAGCAAGAAAAGCTTCATCTGTATTTACAACCACTCCCCATGGCTCACATTACCACCTGAGCTCTGCCTTCTGTCTGATCAGCTCAGCATTAGATTCTCATTGGAGACCCAACTCTGCTCTGAAGGGTGCTTGGGAGGGATCTAGGATGTACACTCCTTGTAAGACTCTATGCCTGATGACCTGAGGCAGAGCTGAGGTGGTGATCCTAGCTCTGGTGAGCAGCTGCAAATACAGATTATCATTAGCAGAGAGGTTTGACTGCCCAGAGATCATAACAAATCAGTTTTTTGCAGACTCATATCAAAACCATATCAGTGAGTGGCAAGTGAACAAGCTGCATCTGGTGGCAGGCTATAAAGCCATCCCTACCACCCTCCGGTCCATGGAAAAATTGTCTTCCATGAAGCCGGCTCCTGGTACCAAACAAAGTTGGAGACTGCTGCTCTAAGGATCCCTGGTTCCATTTTTTAGAGAATGGGATTAGAAACCAAGATCAGGGCACTATGTATGCTCACTGCTACTACGTTGTTATTGCATCTAGGCCCTCTCAGGTGACACCAAGGAAATGTATGTGGATATTATTAACCCATGCATGTATGCATGTCTCTAAATATTTCTATAGGTAACTATCCATATTGCTATTAAGCTAAATGTAAGTTCATACTGATGTCTCCAACTCTAATCCATTACCTTCTCCCCTTGTTTATTTGCAAACTCCCACTCCTACAGTGAGACCCCTGGCTCTCACCTTAGGCCTTTTATTTACTTGAGTGTTCAATTTCACATGTACGGTGGCTTCAGAATTTCAACCTATACTTGTACTCCATAGGGAAACAACTGCATCAACTAGGGTGCCGTCCTTGTATATAGGTCCTTTTGCCTTTAGTCTTAGAGATTCTGTTCATTTCTACATTTACTATGGTCAAAATCTTTTCACCTCATCCCCTTTGATGGGGCTGTTTTATATGTTTGAACACACTTAAATTATTTTTGTCACATTCTGAATTCTATCTGGGATCCCCTGAACTCATAAGTGATTTTTAAAATTTGCGTGAATTAAGGTTCACTCCTTATGCTGTAAAGTCCTAGGGTGTTAACCAATGTAGTATCATGCATCTGTCATTACAGTATCATGCATTACCCTAAAATTTGGCCACCATAGAATTTCCTCTGGACTTCAGCCTCTCCACCTCAACCCCTGGGCTTTTCCAAAACATCCCAAACATAGACTCACACAGAATGTAGCCTTTTCACAATAGCTTTTTTCAATTCACAATATGTACTTAAGATTCATTCATGCATTTGCATGGTACCTTGATAGCTCATTTTTTTAAAATCACTGAGCAGTATTCCAATATATAGATGTACCACAGGTTGTTTATCTGTTCACCTACTGAAGGACATCTTGGTTACTTCCCATTTTGCCAATTATAAATAAGGCTGCTGTAAACATTCACATGGCCATAAATTTTTGGATCAGTTGGATAAATACCTAGAAGCACGATTGCTGGCTCATAAGCTAAGACTATGTTTAGCTTGGTAAGAAACTACCAAACTCTATTCCAAAATGATTGTACCGTTTTGCATTCCCACCAGCAATCACTGAGAGTTTCTGTTGCTTCACATTCCCAATAGCCATTGGAAATGTCAGTTTTTTGCATTTTATTCATTCTAAAACATGTGTAGTGGTGTCTCGTGTTCTATAATTGGCACTTCCAAAAGGACAAATGATATTGGGCATCTCATCCCATACACTTATTTCCCACATAGAGATATTCTTTGATGAGATGTCTATTCAGATCTTTTGCTCCTCGTAATTAGGTTGCTTGTTTTATTGCTAAGTTTTGAGAGTGTTTATGTATTTGGATATAAGTTCTTTATCAGATGAATTTACAAATATATTTTCCCAGGCCTGGCTGGTGTGGCTCAGTGGATTGAGTGCCAGCCTGTGAACCAAAGGGTTATCAGTTCAATTCCCAGTCAGGGCACATGCTTGGGTTGTGGGCCAGGTCCCCAGTAAGGGGCATGCAAGAGGCAACCACACATTGATGTTTCTCTCCCTCTCTTTCCCCTTCCTTTCACCTCTCTCTTAAAATAAAAATAAGTAAAATCTTTAAAATATATATTTTCCCAGTCTGTGGCTTATCTTTTCATTCTCTTTATACTATTTTTCTTTTCTTTTTTTATACTATTTTTCTTAAACAAAAAGTTTCTAATTCTAATCAAGTTTAAATTATTAATTTTTTTCTTTCACAAATTGATTTTCAAGCCATACATTAAAAAAAAAAACTCATCACCAAACCCAAAGTCATATAATTGTTCTATTTTTCTTCTAGAAGTGTTATAGTTTTATATCTGAGTTGATGTTTTAGAAAGTATAGGACTGGGTCTAGGTTCATTTATGAGTATCTGGATACCCAATTGTTCCAACATCATTTGTTGAAAATATTACATTTTATTTATTAAATTACCTTTGTACCTTGAAAACAATCTATGAGTCTGTCTCTTTTGCTTTTAGTTCAGTTAACTGCAGGGGTTTTTTTTAATAGATGTTCTTTATCAAGTTGGGGAAGTTTCCCAATATTTTTTTTTCTTTTTTAAGAGAATTTTTTTTCAAAATATGAATGAATGTTAGAATTTTGAAATGCCTTTTCTGTATCAATTGATATGATCATATGATTTTTCTGCTTTAGCCCTTTAATATGGTGGGATACACTGATTGAGTTTTTTAAAAGTTGAATCATCTTTGAATAATTGAAATAAATCCATTTGGTCATGATGCATAGTAATTGTATATATTGTTGGATTTCATTTGCTAATATTTTATTAAAGATTTTTGCATTTATTTTCATGGCAGCTGTAGCTTTCTTTCTTATAGTATGTTTATCTGGCTTTGATTTTAGAATAATGCTGACCTCCTAAAATGAGTTAGGGAGTGTTTTCTCTGCTTTTATTTTCTGGAAGATAATGTAGAAGATTGGTATGATTTTTTAAACAAATGCTTGGTAGAATTCACCTATGAATCAATCTGTGAAATCAACTCTGGAACAAATCAGCCACTTGAACCTGATTTGTCATTGTTGTTGTTGTTGTTATTGTTGGAACCTCACTCGAGTTTATATTTATTGATTTGAGAGAAAGAGGAAGGGAAGGAGGGAGGAGCAGGGAGAGAGAGAGACGTGAGAGAGAAACATCGATCATTTTCCTTTTCTATGTGCTCCGACAGGTTATCAAACCTGCAACCTAGGTATGTTCCCTGACAGGGGACTGAGCCTGCCACCTTTTGGGGTATGGAACAATGCTCCAACTGACTGAGTCAGCTGACCAGAACTGGACCTGATTATCAATTATTGATTAAATTTCTTTACTAGATAGAGAGCTATTTAGGTTGTCTGTTTCTCATGTGAGTTATAGTAGTTTGTGTCTTTTAAGAGTTGGTCCATTTCAATGAGTGGCCTGATTTGTAGTTATTTGTAATATTTCTTCTATTATCCTTTTACTATAGATGGGATCAGTAATGATGATCTAGCTTTCACCTGATATTGGCAATTTGTGTCCTCTCTCTTTTATTTTACCCAGCTAGAGGTTTATCAGTCTTATTGATTTTATTTTTTTAAACAGCTCTTTGTTTCATTGATTTTCTTTATTGTTTTCCTATTTTTCAATCACTGATTCATAAACCAATGGCCTTTTTAAAATAATTTCTTCTGCTTTCATTCATCTGAAATTGTTCTTTCTTTAGTTTCATAAAGTGAAAGCCAGTTGTGGATTTTAGATCTTTCTTCTTTTTTAATGCATGCATTTAGTGCTATACATCTCCCTCTAAGCACTGCTTTTGCTACATGTCATAAAATTTTTAAGTTGTATTTTTATCTTTAGTTTTAAAGTACTCTTGAGGTTGCTTATTCAACCCATGTCTTATTTAGAAGTGTGTTGTCTAATTTCAAAGATTTGGGAATTTTATAACTATCTTTTAATTATTGATTTATTTTAGTTCTGTTTTAGTCTGAGAACATACTTTCTATGACTTTTATTCACCTAAATTTTAGGTATGTGTTTTATGGCCCAGAATGTGGCTTATTTTGGTGAGTTTTCCATGCAAGTTTGGGGAGTATATTGTGCTGTCTCTGGATGAAGTATTTGATAAATATGAATTAGATCAAGTTGACTGATAGTACTGTTTCAATCATCTGTATGTCTTTGCTGACTTTCTGCTTGCTTGACCTATGAACTACTGACAGAAAGACATGAATCAGTGGCCTTATTTTGGTCTTTGAAGCAAAGTCACCCCTCACCAGCACTGCAGATCCAACTCCTCTTTGGATCCACTCGGTTGTCTTTCCGTGAATTATAAAAAGTGGTATCTTTGAAAAGTGATGATATGAAATTTCTGGCATAAGGGTTATGAAGAAATAGGCTGAAGCACCACTTGTGGAGGATATTGTGAAAGGGAATCACAAAATCAGGACAAAGTCGAATTAGATGATTTCTAAGATCCTTCTGACTCTGGGATTCTGGATTCTCTTAATGATATTTTTTCTTGATTTTCTACTTCTTTGCTCTCACATTTTCGTTTCCACCTCACAGTCTTGGTAATAAAAGTTTTCTGTTAAATAAAACCTAATCTGTGACCTCTGACCAATACACAAGTGTATATTGGGGGGCCTGTGGGTCAAATATGTTTCTAGTTTTTCCTATACAAGTGCCTGTCTGAAAATATTCAAACCAAGGGGAAAGCAGTCCATACCCTCCTGGAAAACTTGGAGAAAAATAAGGAGACTTTATTAATACTTCTGGCCAAACTACTGCCTTTTCCTGAAATTTAAAAAAAAAGAGAAAAAGAGAGATGCATATATTCTTTTGAATTGGTGTTTCAGGATTCTTAGGATATAATCCCAGCAGTGGAAATGCTGTGTCAAAAAGACAGTTTCATTTTTAGTTTTTTGAGGAAATCCCATACTGTTTTCCACAGTGGCTGCACCAGTCTGCATTCCTATCAACAGTGCACTAGGGTTGCCCTTTCTCCACATCCTTGCCAGCACTTGTTTGTTGATTTATTGATGATAGCCATCCTGACAGATGTGAGGTGATATCTCATTGTGGTTTTAATTTGCATTTCTCTGATGATTAGTGATGAGCATTTTTTCATATGTCTATTTGCCACCTGTATGTCTTCTTTGGAGAGGTGTTTATTCAGGTCCTTTGCCCATTTTTAATTGAACTGGTTGTTTGTTTTTTTGGTATTGTTTTATGTTCATTGCAGTGCTATTTACAATAGCCAAGATATGAAAACAGCCCAAGTGTCTGTCAGTAGATAAAACAGCTATGGGACATTTACATGATGGAATACTACTGGGCTATAAAAAAGAAGAAAAATTTTCCTGTTGCTCTGCCCGCAGGCCATCCCCCACCCCCTGCCCCCAGCAGCCATGGATGAGAATAAGTCTACTGAGAAATAATCTGCTTGGGGAGGAAAGGTGGCCAATCTCTCAAAGAAGGGCCAGGACCCTGTTCCTCAATGGGCTTTTATTGGATTCAGTTTGCACAGGAATACAGGTAAAGCTCATCAATCATTGTCAGACAGTAAGGATCAAACAATAGATAACATACAAAGAACTAAGAGGGCCTATTCTGAGTCAGGGTCAGTTAGCTAAGGGGCTATAAAACTTTGGGGAACAAACTCATTTCCTGCTCAGACCCTTATCATTTAATTGAGAGCATTCTTAGCAAAAGCAGGTTTCACAGGATTTTATGCATTCCTTCTTAGGCCTGATGGCCGCAGGGAACCCGCCCTTTCCAGCACAGGGCACACCCGCCTTCAGCATTGTTTCAGGCTTAAGTCAGGCAGTAAGTAAGGCATCCAAGAGATTAGGAGACTTCTTACAGACAGAATGAGGACTCAGGCTATGTCAAAGCTGAGTGGTGAGGATCCATCGTCCCCTTTTTCTACAGTCCCCCAAGTTCTTCCCTGATAACCCCATCGTGACTATGCCTGACTTAGGTCATCCCTCCCTTGAGGAATCTTACCCATCATCGGCTAACTGGTCATGCACTGGGGGCCAGGCAGGGTGAAGTAAAGCGGGCAGAGGCAGCGCCCCTGCCAGGGAAATAAGCTTTGTCTCCTTAGTGGCTTATGGTCCCAAGGTCTCCACTCAGCCTTAGCCAAGGGGAGGGTTATAGCTCCTGAAACCAGGCAGGGCAGTTCCCAACAGGTAGACCTGGAAAACATTATGCTAAGTGAAATAAGCCAGTTAGAGGAAGACAAGTATCATATGATTTCACTCATTTGTGGAATTTAATGAACAAACAGAACTAACAAGCAAAGTAGAAACAGACTCAGCAGGCTGCCAGTTCTGGGGATGGTTGGGGAGATGGAGGGATTGAGCAAGAAGGAAAAAGTCCTCATGGACATAGAAAACAGTGTGGTGATTGTTGGGGGAGGGGAATGGGTGGAGGTGTAAGAGGGTATGGGGAGATAAATGATGTTGTAAAAAATAAAATAAACTTAAAAAAGAGAGAGTGAGGAAAAGATAAATGAAAAGAAAAGAAAGGAAAAGAGAAAGGAACTATCTAAGACACCTGAACTTTTTTGTAGAAGATTCTTCTAAATGGGGGGAAAGAGTGCAGGGAAGACTTGCTCTACTGCAATTGTACTTTTTCCCCCAGAAAAAATGAGGAGCCTGGGAAATGTTGACAAATGACTCTTTTATCATATCTAAAATCATTCATACCAATTAGCACATGTCATGCCTAACAGAAAAAAAGTTCCCCAAGCCTTTCCTCTGTAGATACTTCGTTGAGTTTTCTTGGGATTCTCTGACTTCAGGAAATTTTTACTATGTTTTAGGTCCATGAGGAAAAGGAGTTTGGTTAGGGTTAGCATAAAACTTTGGCACAAAGCCTGACATATGATCTGACAAAGGAAGAAACTTTGCAATTAGAACTACCGTGGAAACTGAGGAAAGTACAGGTGCTGCTTACTGCTCACCTCTCTCCCCCACAACAACTTCCTTTTGAGAAAGAGCCTAGTTATTCATTAGTTCTCTGTGCTTCATGTTAGATGGATGAATGACCAGGATTTTCATTCCATTTTTGTAGACCAGAGTGAGAAACAGCAAGATTTTAATTATTTGCTCAAGGATAGGACTGGTCTTCTAATTCCAGTTCCTGTTCACTGCCTAAGCAGTTTCATAGCCTGTAATATTTAAATTACTGCCTAAATGTTTTATTTAATGATGAGTGGCTTTTGCCAGCATAGATGGGAAATAGCTTTGGCCATTTTCTCGCTTGAATAACCGGAGTCTCTGAGAGGGTAGGCTTATTCTTCAAGGGCCTCAAATGCGAAATCTATTTTAAACGTGTCCAAGTGCAAATTAGCTTTCTTAAAGGGAAAAAGAAAAAACACACGCACACAGAGTCCCAGTTTTTCCTTCATTAACCTTCAGCTCATTGCTCCAAAGAAAATGGGAGTTGTTTTGCAAATAGCACTTTATTATTGTGATAATATCTGTGGAAACTCCCTAAAATTTTAAAACAAGATAAAATAATAAAACAAAACAACACACACACACACACACACACACACACACTGAGTTGTGGATAAAAGCCTGCCATGCATTTCTGAGCTATTTCTTCGAAGAGAATACTACCTCAGGAAGCAGTGTCAGAGAGGGATTCTAAAAACAGAAGCTAAAATTGGACATTATCTAACCATTAGCTCAGTGATGAGCACCTCATTCATACAACAGAGTAAGTCAGGACATAAGTGTGTCTTGTGTCTCAGTTTCCCCATCTGTAAACTTGTGCATTTTGATTTGAGCAGATCCTCCCATGCTCCCCAAGCTCAAATAGGAGCAGGCATTTCCTGGGGGATTATTTGCAACAAAGAATCTGCTCTCACCTCCTCTTCTGCTAAGACCAGGCATTTTCATGATTAATTATATATAGTTCAGGCTTCTTGAATCCTGAAGTTTAAGTTTAATGAAGAAGTTGTTTTGCAGCTTCTTCATTCTTTCCAGGACCTGGCTGATCGTAAAGCATGTTTGCTGACAATGAAATCTTTTCACTTGCTGCCCAGAGTCTTTTACAGATGTTCCCTGTATCAACAGAGCAGCAGCTGCTGCCTGGCCAGTGTGAGTCTAAGGCATCTGCTGGTGTCTTTTCATCTTGGCAAATATGGTTCAGATAAGCAAATAACTTTCAAAAAAATCCCAGAAGAATCTAGGAATGTGACAGTTTCCTTGTCACTTTCTGTTCAGGAACTTGACTTCATTTTGATGTTTTTATCACCTGGGATAAAGATTTATAAGGGATCCATCAATTGTGAGAAAAAGCAATAATTGCCTTCAGAGTTGAGTGTAAGATGCTAAGCCAGTGTGGAACCCTGAATGGTCCAGATCTGTAGTGAGTGCTTTATGCTTTTATTTTACCTGAGCACAATGGGGAAAGACATTGTAGGTGTGCCTGCAAGCAAAGTGCAGTAGATATGAATCCTGAGATCAAGCTCTGTTTTGCTGAAATGAGGTTAGAAAACAATCTAAAGAAAAGTTATGTTTTCCTAAAATAAAAATTGAGTTCGGGCTCCAAACTATTGTACATGCTTGTTTAAATAAGATTTGAGCACTTTCAAGTGATTGCAGGTTTCGGTTTTCTGTTTGTAATTCCCTCCTGCAATTTCCCCTTTCCTGCTCGCCTAAGGTTAGGAAAAATACCTCAGATGGGATTTCTTTTATTGCCTACATAATTCATGTACAATTTTGATGGCTAAATCCATTATTAATCTTGAAATAGGTAGTCTTAAAAAACTGACCAGACCCTTAATATTTTATTTGTAGGAGATATATAAATATTATATTTGTACACATATGTGTGTGTATATATAAGCAAAAGTGGAAGATATGGTAAAATGTAATATGTATATAAATATATATTACATATTATTATATAGAAGTGTATATTATATAAAATAATTTTATATATAAATTTATATAGACATATATGTATATTATATAGCTTTGTATATAGAGATGAGGAAGAAAAGCACTGCTTTAGGTGCAAAATAAACTATGATCATCCCATCACAAAGGTAATTTTAAAATGTCATTTAAATTCTCCCTCATCAGTCTGTAAAATAATGATACCATGTGACCTACTTACTTCATAGTCTCAAATGAAAAAATGTCCCGAGGAAAAAATGTAAATGTGAAGTTTGCATGGTGCACCCTAGTGATGTGCGGGTATGTGAAGAAATGCACACCCACTCCACTGCAGGCACCCCTGTCTGTAAACATTCACATGACTGAAGCAAACACAATGTAACAAAATTTCTGATTCACATTTCTAAAAAGGAGGATGGCTTGTTGAAAAAAAGGAAGTATCATTGTAGAATGACTATCTCTATCAAGTTGTAGTGAATTGTAAAAGGTCTCAGGAGCATGTCTAGTGTAGAAAGCAGAGTGTGTGTTTTAAAGCAGTGGTTCTTGTCCTCCATGGTTCCACAGTCACTCAGGCCCCACCCCCAGAAATCCTCAGTCACTGGGTCTCCGCTGAGACTCTCCTATGGTGCAGTCTCAAGCTCCTTCGGTATTCTAATGGACAGCCAGATTTCATAGTATTATCTCTGAATGCAAAGATATAATATTTAACACGCATCCAGGAAAAAGTTACTACATTCAGGTCAATATTGTTAGCACTGAATTTTAACCAGAAGACTATCACAGCACATACTGTATAGGATGATCTGTCTCTCCGCTCTCCCTCTCCATCCCTCTTTCCCCCTCTCTCCTTCTTTCTCTTTTTTTCCCTCTCTCCTTCCCTCCCACTCTCCCTTTTTTCCCCCCGCTCTCCCTTTCTTCCTCCCTCCCTCTCCATTCTCACTCTCCTTTCTTCCTCCCTCCCTCTCCATTCTCCCTCCCTCCCTCTCCATTCTCACTCTCCTTTCTCTCTCCTTTTTCTTTCCCCCAGGTATGCAAGTCTATCAGTCAGCTAGCGATTACAATTTCCTGCTATATTGTGCATATCAGTTCAGATTAACTCCTTTAGAGGAAATTTTATTTCCTTTTCCTATATGGAATTGCCCTTTTTAACAAGTACATTTTAGGTAAAAGCTTTTCAATTTGATCTGTTCACTGCCTGTTCATTGCAATAAAAATAGTGTGGTCCTGAATAAGTTGGAATGCCCTTGAGTTAGGGAGAGAAACCATTTTGTTTACCTAATGTTCTTGCTGATTTCCTTTCCCCTTTGTGCATTGTGACCTTTAAAATTAGGAACAGTGCCTTGAATATTGAGATGGAGTTATATTATATGTCACACTTTTTAAAAGCATGACATGTGAAACTTAAAAACTGCTAAAAATTAGAGATAATGCTATTCACCAGAAGATGCTTCATGAAAAATTAAAGTTTGGCTTAAGTTTATGAATGAGATTAAGACAGAAATCTTTAATTAAAGCAGTTCAGAGCCACACATAACAGAAGGCGATCTTTGGCAAGGGTTGTATTTTCTCCTGCTTTCTGGAAGACTCCCATGGTGTCGTGGGATTTTGCCGGTCTCTTCCCTTCAGAGTAGGAGGGGAAGCATTTGTTTTGGACTTCTTGTGGCCTGGGTCATCCTCCCAGGTCAGTGGGGGAGACAGAAAAGAGACATCAAAAGAATAGGTTTCTATTCCTGCATCTATCAATCAAGTAAATTGAAAAATCCATTTCATTTGTCTCTATCAGGTTTCCTCAACCATCTAGAAAATGGTGATTATAGCACAGGGCTTGAGAGGGAGTCTGATGGGGATGCCACGCTGTCTCAGGCAGGATGATTAAGGAGTACCTCCCTTCTCCAGTCCATGTCTGCTGACTGCCCTCACATGGTCTCAGGAGAGATTGCCCAGGTATGAGGGTGAATGGGAAAAAAGTCATGAGAACATTCTTACTCTCTGCTATAAACTAAATGTCTGTACCTACCCAACCCTACTATCCATATGTTGAAGCCCTAATCTCCATTGTGATGGCTTTTGGAGGTGGGATCTTTGGGAGGTGATTAGAATAAGCTGAGGTCTTGAGGATGGAGCCTTCATGATGGGGTTATCAACTCTATAGGAAGAGGAAGAAACCAAAGCTTGTTCTTTTTCTTTTTTTAAAATATATTTTATTGACTGTGCTATTATAGTTGTCCTATTTTTTTCTGCCCTTTATTCCCCTATGCCCTGTATCCCCTTTTCCACCAGCATTCCCCCACCTTAGTTCATGTCCATGGGTCATATATGTAAATTATTTGGCTTTTCCATTTCCGATACTGTTCTTAATCCCCCACCTCCACCTATTGTGTACCTACCACTTATGCTTCTTATTCCCTGTATCTTCTCCCGCAGTCTCCCCCCACCCACTCGCCACTGGTAGCTGATAACCCTCCATGTGATCTCTATTTCTGTGATTCTGTTCCTGTTCTAGTTGTTTGCTTTGTTTTTTTTTTAAGGTTCATTTGTTGATAGTTGTAAGTTTGTTGTCATTTTACTGTTCATAGTTTTGATCATATTCTTTTTCTTAGATAAGTCCCTTCAACATTTCGTATAATAAGGGCTGGGTGATGATGAACTCCTTTAGCTTGACCTTATCTGGGAAGCACTTTATCTGCCCTTCCATTCTAAATGATAGCTTTGCTGGATAGAGTAATCTTGGTTTAGGTCCTTGTTTTCCATGACTTTGAATACTTCCTTCCAGTCCCTTCTTGCCTGTAAGGTTTCTTTTGACAAATCAGCTGGTAGTCTTACAGGAACTCCTTGGTAGGTAACTGTCTCCTTTCTCTTGCTGCTTTTAAGATTCCCTTCTTCTCTTTAATCTTGGGTAATGTAATTATGATGTGCCTTGGTGTGTGCTTCCTTGGGTCCAACTTCTTCGGGACTCTCTCAGCTTCCTGGACCTTCTGGAAGTCTACTTCCTTTGCCAGATTGGGGAAGTTCTCCTTCATTATGTTTTCAAATAAGTTTTCAATTTCTTGCTCTTCCTCTTCTCCTTCTGGCACCCCAATGATTCAGATGTTAGAATGTTTAAAGTTGTCCTGGAAGTTCCTAAGCATCTCCTCATTTTTTTTTGACTTTTTGTTTCTTCATTCTGTTCCATCTGAATGTTTATTTCTTCCTTGTTGTCCAAACCATTGATTTGAGTCCCAGTTTCCTTCCTATCACTGTTGGTTCCCTGTACATTTTCCTTTATCTCACTTTTCATGGCCTTCACTTTTTCCTCTATTTTACGACCTTATCAACCAATTCTCTGAGCATCCTGATTACTAGTGTTTTAAACTCTGCATCTGATAGGTTGGCTATCTCTTCATTGCTTAGTTCTTTTTCTGGAGTTTTGATCTGTTCTTTTATTTGGACCATATTTCTTTGTCTCAGCACACCTGTTATGTTATAAGGGGTGGAACCTTAGGTATTCACCAGGACAGAGCAATCCACTTTACTGCATTGTGGCACTGTAAGTGGTGGCGGGGTCCTAGAAGTAACTATGCCTCTTGCTTGGCCCTTAGCTGGCTTTCAGTCACTTTCCCAGCTACCCACAAGCAAATTGGGCCCTCCTGGTGCTGATTCCAAGGTGTGTGGGCTTTTGTACATTGTAGGACCCTGTGGGTTTCTCCAACGAACTCTCCTATGCGGCTGGGAGTTTCTCCTGCCACTGCAACCCCCAAAGGTTTTTATAGTCAGAGGCTTTGAGGCTTTATTTTCCTGTGCTGGAACTCTGGGCTACGTGGTCTGTCTCTCTCCCCAGTTGTTCCTCCCAGTTTATCTGCACGCAAATGTGGGACCACTCACGCTGCCAGCTGTGGCCTTTCCCACACTAGTCCTCCAGCCACTGCCTTGCCTAGCATCTTCTCCACCCCAGCTACCCATTTCTGCCCCTCCTACCAGTCTGGGTGAATATTTCTTTTTTAAATCCTTGGTGTTGGGCTTCCATACAATTAAATCTTCTGGTAGTTCTGGTTATTTTTTGTTTTTATTTTTATTTTTTTAATATATTTTATTCATTATGCTATTACAGTTGTCCTATTATCCCCCCTTCATTCCCCTCCACCATGAACACCCTCTCCCACCCACATTCCCCCCTTTAGTTCATGTCCATGTGTCATAAGTTCTTTAGCTTCTACATTTCCCATACTATTCTTGCCCTCCCCCTGTCTATTTTCTACCTACCATCCATGCTACTTATTCTTCGTACCTTTCCCCCCTCTCTCCTCCTCCCACTCCCCTGTTGCTAACCCTCCATGTGATCTCC
>CM052538.1:65507294-65535048 GCA_028533065.1 Trachops cirrhosus
TGCGACCAAAATCAACCAGTTCTGTGAGTATCCTGATCACCAGTGCTTTGAACTGTGCATCTGATAGGTTGGCTATCTCTTGGTTGCTTAAAAGGATGGGTTCTGGGGCTTTCAATTCTTCTTCTGTTTGAGCCATCTTTTTGCTGGTTTTTTTGTTTGTGTTTTTTTGTTTGTGTTTTTTTGTTTTGTTTTGTTTTTTGGTCTTGTCGAGCTCCTGTAGTGAGGGGTGGGGCCTTAGGAGTTCACCAGGGCAGGGCACCCCAGTGGCTGGGTTGTGATGCTATATGTGGGGGCAGGGTCCGAGAAGGAACAATGGCGCTTGCTCTGCTCTCTGTAGGACCTCAGACCCTTCTGCCGCTTTCCGTAAGCTAACTGGGCCCCTCTGGCACCAATTCCGATGTGGGTGGGCCTGTGCACCCCGAGGGACCTTCCTTTTCAGTCAGTGCCCCAAAGCTCTATTTCCCGGTGCTGGGACCCTGAGTTGCGTGCAGTGCCTTGCTTCACAGTGGCCACCTCGCTGGGTCTGCGGGTTGCCACCCCCTGGCTGAGGCCCACCAGCCACTCGCCACTTGTGCGCCCAGAGTCTGCCTGCTGCGGACTTGCACGCTGCCCCGGTTGCCCCCAGCTCTCTGCTCTGCGTCCCTCGCCCGGCCCGACTCCACCCCTCCTTGATTAACGTGTCTATTTTTAACTCCTTGGGTGTCCAACTTCCATACAGTTCAATTTTCTGTCAGTTCTGATTGTTATTTTGTTTCTATATTGTTGTTGTCCCTATCTTGGTTGTGCGAGGAGGCACAGTGCGTCTACCTATGCCTCCATCTTGGCCAGAAGTCCTATTTTTTGTTTTTAAATTTGTTGTTTTCCCTCTTTTGGTTGTGTGAGGAGGCAAAGTGTATCTACCCACCTTGTTCTCTTTCCACCATGTGACGACACAGCAAGAAGGCAACCTTGAGAGGAAGAGGGCTCCCACCAGATACCAAATCTGCCAGTACCTTGATTTGGACTTCTAGCCCCCAGAACTGTGAGGAGTAAATTTCTGTTTATAAGCCACCCAGTCTGTTCAGGGCAGTGTAAACTGACTAAAACAGTCTCTGTCCTTGTCTCGTTATTTTTCTCTATTAGTAGAGTTCATAAGTGAACTCTATTTTCCCTTTATTTTTATTTTTTGTAATAATTTAAGCTTGTAAAAAAATCACAAGGATAATATGAAGAATATCATATACCTGTCTCCCAGATTTCCTATTTCTTAACATTTTGTCTATTTGCTTTACCCCTCTTTCCATACATATTCTTTCAGAATCATTTGAGAATGAGTTACAAACCCAATGCCCTCTACTGCTAAGTTGTTCAGTATGTATTTTCTAAAAATAAGAATGTTTTGTTATATAATGATAGTACAATGATCAAAATCAGGAAATTAATATGAAACAGTACTATGATACAGTCAACCTCATTCAGAGTTCTCAGATTGTCCCAGTAAATGTCTCTTACATGCAAAAATATTTTTTGTCTATTACATATGGCTAAAAATATTTTCTATGTGTATATGTCTAAAAGCATTGATCTCTTTTTAAGCCACACACACACACACACACACACACACACACAGTTGGCTTTTTAAATTGGCTAATTTTAGTGGCAAGGAAAATTATTGAATAATAATAGGTAGTTTAATAATCTCCAAAAAGGCCAGACAGCTACAGTCTAAAGCTATGCAAGTAGGAAAAAGCCCAAATGAAAGACAGGGCTCTGTCCAGGATAAAAACAGTGCTTCACTGCTCAGCACCCATGTGCTTGGGACTGAATTCTAAGATGCTGTGAAGGCTACCCCCAGAAGAGTTTGGGAAGAGTTACTTTCTTGTACATGGCCATCTGCTTTTCTTGCTTCTGAATCCAAGGCCTTCATAGCTATTCCTGATTGGTAGAAACTAAGTCAAAGGCCATTACCCTAGCTTCAAGGAGAAGTGGCAATGCAAGTTTTCTGGCTTCTTAGGATCTCATGGTGTGGGAAACTATCAACATGTAGGAAGAAAGACGTTGGACTGTGACAAAAGATAATAGTAGCAACACCCATTGCAAATAATAACAGCTGACATTACTGATCATGCCTTACATGCTAGACATTCTTTTAAATATTTTGCTTTTTAATGCATTGAATCCTCACAGCAACCCAGTGAGGTGATTAATATTATTATCCATAGTTTATCGATAAGGTAACTAAGGCACAGAGATATTTAGTAAATTGCCCGAGATTATTAACATGTAAGAAGGAGAAACCAGATTAACACTGGTTCTTAACCCTCACATCTTTCTTTTTAAAACACATACTAGAAAATAGTTTGGCAGTTTTCCATAAAATTCAGCAATTGCCTTCTTGGGCATCTATCCCAGAAAGAGGAAAAGTGAAGTTCACACGACAAATGTTCATAGCAGCTTTTCAGTACCAGACTTGCCCTCCCACCATAAACAGCAAATGATGATAGAACAATTAGACCTCCATATGCAAAAAAATGAACTTTGATCCTCATGCCAAATTTTTAAAAAATGACTCAAAATGACCACAGACCAAAGTATAAAACTTAAAACAATAAAACTTTTTTAAAAAAGCATCAGAGAAAATCTTTATGGCTTTATGTATAGGCAAGGGTTTCTTAGATATGACTCTAAAACTATAATCTAAAAGTTGGTAAATTGGACTTCACTAAAACAAAGCATAACAACATAAAAGTCTTATCTTTGAAAGTTATCTTTAAGGTAAGGAAGAGACAAGCCATAGAATGGGAGCAAATATTTGCAGATCATATCTTTGAATTATATCCAGATTATATAAAAAAAACTCTCAAAACACAACAATAAGAAAATAACTCATTTTATTTTAATCATTGTTCAAGTACAGTTTTCTGTCCTTTACTCCCATCCCAGCCCACCCACAATAACTCACTTTTTAAAAATAAGTAAAAGATTTTAACAGGCACATTTCCAAAGAAAATGTTCCCAACATCATTAGATATTAAAAGTGCAAATTAAAACTAGAATGAACTATCCCTCCACATTTATCAGATTGGCTACAGGCAGACAACTGACTATTTCAAGTGTTGGCAAGCATATGAGGGAACTGGAATGCCCATACACCACTGGTGGGAACACAAAATGATACAGTCAATTAAAGAACAGTTTGACAATTTTTTAACAAGTTAATATATAGCTACCATCTCGTGCATCATTCTACTCTCTGTTGCTAACTCAAGAGGAACAAATTCATAGTTCCACATAAAAATATGCACTTAAATATTCATAGCAGTGTTATCTGTAACAGCCAAAACTGGAAACAACCTGGATACCTTTCAATAGGTGAGTGTTTAAATCAACTGTAGTAGTACATCCATACCATGGCATACTATTACTCAGCAACAGAACGAAAGAAATTATGGATTTACACAACTTGAATGAATCTCATGGGTATTATGCTGAATGGAAAAAGCCAATTTCAAAGGTTTATGCTGTAAGATTCCATTATTATACAATTTGTGAGGTGATAAAATTATAGGTTTGAAGTACAGTTTGGTTGCCATTTAGGGGCAGGAAGGGGGCATAAGAGAGGTGTGTGATTATAAAGAACAACGTTATGAATTCTAGTGGTGATGGAACTGTTCTGTGTCTTCACTGTGGTGATGAATACACAGCGCTACATGTGTAATAAAATTGCTTCAAATCAAACGTACGTACATACATACACAAGTGAGTGATAGCTGGGAAAACATGAAAAAGATCCATGGATCATATTGGTGTCAATATTATGGTTGTGATGTTACACTGTAAGTTTTGCAAGATGTTACCAATGGGGAAAATAGTTAAAGGATAAAGGATCTCTGTATTAGTTCTTATAACTGGATATGAATCTCTAATTATTTCAAAATGAAAAATTTAATTAAAAATACACATTCATATCCAAACAGCAGCATGAGATGAAATACCTTTATTGAGGTCTTCAGTTTTCAAAAACTGACATCAGAGGCAGGACAGGAGACATACAATTGATTTTTATATATCCTATTTTTAGAACACAGGATTAACATTTCAACTTTACTTGCATGCAGGACAGTTTGTGCATATATAATGCCACTATCAATCATTATTTTAACTTTGTCTTTTCCAATTTTATCAGTCTCAGATTCTTGGTTGCAGTAATAAGAACAAACATAATTATCAAGCCAAAAAAAAGGGGGCTGTTTAGTGAAGGATCTGGTGAGCTCAGAATCCTCGGGAGGGCTACAAAACCAGTTTTGGAAATGAGCAGAAACAAAGGCAGTTCTGGAGGTCAGAACCTCATACACAAAGTGGTCTCTTGGTAGAAATAGGTAGCTGGGGTGGCAATGGTGTCTGAGAAGAATGCCCTCCAAGCATTTTCAGTCATAATATCACTTATTCATGGGTTAAAATCTAGCAAAAAAACCACTTTCCCACTGAAGAACTTTCACCACATGCCTTCCTCCTGGCTGTATAGAGACAATGAGACTAAGGACCTGGCCTTCTTGGTCCTCTTAGTGAGGGGCCAGCACCAGAATTTAGCACTGCACTGATTTCCCACAGTGTAGGAGGGATGCCTTCCCTAGCAACAACCAGGAAGCGATTAGAAAGAAGTGTGTGCTGGCTGAGCCCGTGATGAGGTCTGCCTCAACACGGATGTTAAAGGGGAGAACAAGACTTACACATATATGGAAGGAGTATGGTATTTAAATAGTGCTAGAAGGCAACTTTTCTGTGTCCCAAATTCCTTGTCTAATTTCTGAAATTCCATCATCTGGGGATATGTTCTTGTTAAGCATTAACTCTCATCTGAAGGTCCATTTAAAATACATATTCCCCTGGTGGAGGCAAAATGCCAAGTTGCAAATATTGGAATATTAATGTCAGATTGGAAACTCTTAGGAGTGCTCACCTGGATGTGAAAGTTAAAAAAGAGGCTGTGCCTGCTCCAGTTTTCTCCAGGGCTGGCCCCACCTAAGAAGCGATTTCGGGGCAATGAATCTGTTTTAGGTGTTGTCAGCCCCAGGCTATGAAAAGCTCCAAAGCAAGGCAGAATCAGGAGTCAGTTTATGTACATGATATGACTACAAACAAGACATATGCCAAACCTGCAAATGGCTCCTCTGAATGACCATTTACACTAGAAATAAATATACAGGTACCAGCCAACTAAAATACCACAGGTAAGAAATTGATTCTATTCAAACATAACCCAAATAAACCTCAGGGTCCATGTAACCTATTCTTGGCACAATAACTCATTCATATGAACACAGGCCAGGAACCAAAAATAATTACTGGAAAAATGATTTCACTTTTGTTTGTATTTTCCCAAAAAAGATTAACCAAATTGCATTTAATTCATAACCCACAACATTTCCCCAAGCCCCTTTCCTTGTTTCTCTCCTCTTTACTTTTCACTATGCAGCATACCTGAGGACTCTCTCTAACTCTCAGCTCTCAGTTCCAAACCCATTTTTGTCTCACATCTCTCTGTCAATTCATCTTCCCTCCTTCATATATAAATGTCAGAAACATCTAAATGCAAATCAGATATCACCACTCCTAGCCTCATCTTCACCCAAGTCCCTTGCTGACAGCCTTGATCCACTTGAGAGTCAAGGGCACTTGGGGGAACAGAAGGACAAAAAATCTTTTTCGCTCAATAATTTTGGGTCCTTGTACCCAAGGATTTAATCATGGGTGACTGGGCAGAAAGTGGATTCCAGGTGAGGAGCGGGAGCTGCAGAGTGTCCTGTTAAGCATGCATAAGTTCACATCACCAACGTGATGACGGTCAGACTCAGCCACGCAGATGAAAGTCTGTCATTCCCTCTTGCCCTGATAGCACACTTCATCTTTGGGCCATAAGTGTAGATCCACCTGCCTTTTTCTGGTGCCTGAATCGTTACCACAGAGCAACTGGATTCTGGTCACAGTGACAATCTGTTCATGATACACAAGTTTTATGTATTTTCACAACACTCACATTGAGGGTCTTCAGGCCCCCTCTGCAAGTCAAGATGTCCATTTGGCATCTCTTGTCCCAGTCACTTCCTCCAGCCTTGTAACTCAGAGGTGCTCTTGGCAATCCCATCTGCAAGTGTGATCAGGTGTAAAAGAGGATGGGATACCAAAGTGACACTGCTGTCACCTAGGATGGGCTTCCTGTGGCTGACATGTGTACACGCAAAAGCAAGGTATAGTCTGCTCATCTAAATCCATTGGCACCGGGATGAGAGCCAGAGGGGCTTTGATAACCGGAAATACAGTGCCCTGTCACCAAAGACTAGCAGAGCATAGAAAGATTTAATCCTTTCAATAACCCTAGCACATAAATTCTATACAGATTGTGACTTTAGAAGGTTTCAGTACCAGACTTGGATGCAGCCTGTTTCTGTCACGTACAAAGAAAGCTTCCCATTCATTGTGCTACAGAAGTCTTCAATGGAGGGAAAGAATCGGGATGGTTAACTTTTACTCAATTATTCCCATGCCAACAGTTCCCAAAATTTGTTTCATGGAATACTAGGATCCTTGGAGTTATTAACAGGCACTAATGTTCAGCATTAATTCCAACTTAATATTTACTGAGTTCCTTCCTTAATATGTGTTAGGCATGATTCTAGACTTAGAAGATCCATCAATGAACAAAAGAGACAAAAATAAGAAAAGCTGATAAGGAGGTCTCTGTTGGGGGAAACTGGATCTAAGAATAATTCTGGGGAGGGTATTTGGAGGAAAAAAGGCCTAACTTCATTAGACTTCTTTCATGGATGGTATCTAATATTGTCTTCCTACTTAGTAGTGTCTCCAGAGAACTTAAACATTCTAAATGCAAGATAGAAGTATGTGCGCCAGGACTTCCACTACCTGGGGAGGAGAAAAGAAGGAAGTTGGTATTTCAATAACAACTATGGTTGGCAAACTAATTATATTTTATTTAATCTGAATACTAACCCTATTATGTGGGTATCGGTCCCATTTTATATACAAAATTGCATTGGTTTTCAAAACTAGAAAAGAATAGAATGGTAATGTTTTCTTTATCTTTTTTCTTTTTTTTTTATTGTCGTTCAAGTACATTTGTCTCCATTTTTGCTCCACCACTCCCCTCGCCACCCCAGCCATCCCCACTTCCCACCCTCAATCCTACAACCCCTTGGCTATGTCCACATGTCCTTTATATATGTTCCTTGACAACCCTACCCCCTTTCCCCCCATTATGCCCTCCCACCTCCCCTCTTGTTACTGTCAATATGTTCTTTATTTCAATGTCTCTTGTTATATTTTACCTGCTTGTTTGTTTTATTGATTAGGTTTCACTTATAGGTGAGATCATGTGGTGTTTGTCTTTCACTGCCTAGCTTATTTCACTTAGTATAATGCTCTCCAGTTCCATCCATGCTGTTGTGAAGGGTAGGAGCTTCTTTCTTTCTGCTGCATAGTAGTCCATCCTGTAAATATACCACAGTTTTTTGATCCACTCATTTACTGATGGGCAGTTAGGTTGCTCCAGCACTTGGCTATTGTAAATTGTGCTGCTATGAACATTGGGGTGCATAGGTTCTTTTGGATTGGTGTTTCAGGGTTCTTAGGATATAGTCCCAGCAATGGAATTGCTGGGTCAAAAGGCAGTTCCATTTTTAGTTTATTGAGGAAATTCCATACTGTTTTCCACAATGGGTGTACCAATCTGCATTCCCAAATGTTTTATTTTTAAAAGCAACCAGTTGACCAGCATCAAAACCAAGAACTCATCCACAAATTATTCACACAAAGTACTTTTTAAAATCTTTTACTTGATCCTTCTGGATATGCAAATTCTCAAAAAGAAGTTTCCGGATAGTGAAACAGTATGACTCTCTTATTTGGCTTGAAAAGAGAAGGAGAGAGAAGTTTAGGAGAGAACCTAATTCTTCAATTGATAGTATTTCCTGCAGAACATCCTAGTAAATAACCACATACACACACACACAAACCCTTTTCATACTAGCCAGAATTCTTGATTCAGAGAGCTCCAAAGAACTAACTGTATGGCTTAAATCTGTTGATCAGTTACACCATACATTATACAAAAATGTTTCTAATTCTTACTAGAATTTTCAAGATTTGCAGCATAACACACATTTATGGTTATGATTTACATAGAAGAATAGATGTTGCTAGTTATTGTCAGTAAAATAGTGTTTATATCCTAAGGTAATTTCTAAACAAGCAGTTCTCAGATGTTTTGATTTCATATTAAAAAATTTTTTTATATTAAAAAAATTTTGAGAATTCCAAAAAGGATTTAAGTGTTATGTTTGTCAATATTACCTTATAAATTGAAACAGAAATTTTTAAATTATTAATTCAGCAAAATAATAAATCATTACATGTCCATTTTTAAGAAAAAATATTATTTGTTAATAATCATATGATAGTTACATTTTACAAAAAAGACTGTTAAGCATGACATTATTTTACTTTTTTACAAACCTTTTTGACATCTTACATATTAAGACAGCTGGGTTGTCATAAATACTTCTGTATCCGATCTGTTGCAGTATCACACACCATGCAGCCTCTAGAAAACACCACAGCGTGCTTATGACAGAATGAGGTGAAAAACAGCAAATACAATCGTAACATTATTATGCAAATAGTTTGACTTTACTTGCATTCTAAAGGGGAGTCTGGGACCCACAAACATCCTCAAGCCACACTTTCAGAATGTCCTAACTAGTTCAAAGAACTTCTCTCTTTGAGGGTAGTCTCCCAGATAGCAACTGTGTGACTCATGAAAAAGGAATGGGAAGTTATCAGAAATACAAAAGAGAAAAGTAAATTTTATTCCTTTGGTTCCTATGGCAAATGATGATTTTAATTCAGTTGATACAACTTGGTACATTTTTATATATATATATATATATATACACATATATATATATATACACACACACACACACACACACACACACACGATGTTGTGAAAGTTAATGGTCCCTAGGATGTTTCTCAGCTTTGAAAGGTGCTGTGGGCAACGCCATCAGAGACGTTCGCCTCCAGCCCCTTCAACCACCAGTCAACAACTCTGGGCCATCCCAATCCCCCCTCCTTACTGTATATTCCTAATTATTCAAGAATTGGAACTTCCTACTTTAGAAATTATAAAAATGTTTTCTTATAAAGTGAAAAGTGTTCATATTTTCTCTCTTAAAAACTCTGATTCTCCTAGAAGACATGTGCAAGGCAAATAAAAATTACTTTCACCCTTGAGTTTGTGAAATGAAGACAGAGAAAATTAATATGCTTAAAAGTAGACAAAGGCTTTTGGCTCTCTAACCATTATTAATTAGGAATAACCTTTAAAACACAATAGGTCTAATAAAAGGAATTGGCAGAGTGAACCTATTTTTATTTTTATTCTCATTATGTCCAGCTCTCCAAATTGCTTACAGTCAAGGTTCTTGGGACATTTTAATGAACATAAAGCTAGCTCTTCAAATTATCATATAACTTCTATCCATGAGAGTATACTTCTTTGGAAATATTAGTATATAATTTGCAAGGCTGTATGTTAGACCAGATGGCAATGGATAGAGGACATGCCAGCATGTGGTGGCTCTAACATCCTGTGTTCTGGTTATTAGTTGTGAACAAAGTATCACCAAGTTTGGCAGCTTAAAACAATCATTTCATTTTGCTCACAACTGTGTAGGTCAGGAATTCAAGAAGGACGTGGCGGTGCAGTCTTCACTGAGGGTCTCTCATGTTGGCCGAGCTATCCCGTGATCTGAAGGCTCACCTGGTGTCAAAATCCAATTTGGCTCACTCATCTATTGATGCTGGTCAGCTGGAACTCACGTAGGCTGTCAATCAGAATGCCTGTATGTGGAATTTCCAGTGTGACAGTTTCAAACTTCTTACGTGGCCTCTCAACCCAAGCAAGCATCTTAAGAGAAGTAGGTAGAAGGCTCTTGGCTTTTTCTGACCCAGCCTCAGAAGTCACTTAGCATCACTTCCCTAGCATGCTATTGGTTACAAGGGAATCGTGAGAGTCAGCCCAGATTCAAGAGGAGGGTACATGGACCCTACCATTCAATGAGAGAAATGTTCAATAGTTTGCAGACATGCTTTAACATTGATTCGCCATGTAAAGTTGGGAGTGCCTATTTTAATATTTTCAAATAAAAAATTTCCCATGAAGTCTATATAATGCCAGTAAAAATTCGTTATATCTTTATTATAATTAAAATATTTTGTGATCACATGAAAACAGTTTATGTTCAAAAATCTTATTTTGATTCTGTTAAAAAATGTTGTAGTCCATGTAAAGGAAGCAACCTTTTCTAGAAAACATTCTAAAGAATTCTTTTTTCCAAAGCTAATTTGTTAAAAGCTGCAGACTGGTAGGCTGTTGAAACAGTTGCTGTTAAATTAAGTATTATTGTGTTAACAATTGTTTAGATAAGCTCTGAGTCAGGAAACTGCTGAGGGAAGGATATTTCACTCTTCTGATTGGAAAAACAAACATGAAGAGAAGATTTGTGTATTCTCAACAGAGGGTTGACTAACATAGTCTCATTTTTTTTACATGGAAGTAAAAAGGGACAGTGAAGAAAATATAAAAAAGAAAACAAAAAACTCCATGCAGAATTATAAGTACTTCAATAGTGGGCAATAATGAAGGAGACTATAAGCCTAATTTTCAAAACTAAAAATGAACATGGCTTACAAGTTGAAAGAACCTATAAGTGCTTTGGACACTGGGTTGTCCTAATGTGCAGGAATTGAACCAGATCCAGGACAGGTTAACAGTGGAAACAAAATTTAGGATGAGTTAAAATGAAATATTCTAATTTAGGACTGAGAATTAGAAGAGTTAAATTAAGTTGAAATTCATAGTAATTTACAGAGACAATATGATACTTCTCTTTGATTTTAGATGCAGAAATTTTATGTCATAAGAAAAAGCTTGAAAACAAAAACCCCATATGAATTTTAGGTTAAAAAAAAAAGTCCCCCTTTATCCTTTGCCTGAATTCGTGCTGTCAGCTCCTAACTATGCTCCATGCTTTTTACCCTTGGCAACAAAATTATTATTTTAAAGCTTATGCCAGTCTCACAATTTTTCAGGTAAAAAGTAAATGCCTTACCATGACTTATGAGGCTCTTCATGATCCACCACAACAATTTCAGTAGAACCTTCTACTGAAACCACCCAAGTGATGGGACATTATAATGAGAACAATATGTGAGTTAATGTTACTTTTCTTCAGCTTTTTTCAGCTGTTCAGACCAACCCAAAGAAAGAGAGAAACTAAAGTTATCTTAAGTTGAAATTTTCTATTGTCAAAGAATAAAACAAATAATGCCAGGACTTTAAAAAGATGCAAAGTCAATTGTATTGACTTTTCAGGCAAGAAAACACACCAATGAAGAAATACTCTGAGTAGTTAGTTGGAAGAAAATGTCAGAGGTCATTAGCATTGGAAGTGGGACCATTCATAGTGATTATGTTAATTAAAAATTGAAAACTAGCACTCTAGATAGAATGGAATCCATAGGTCTGTACAGAGTTAATTTTAAAAGTTACATTGCTTATTATTCAGAAAGAGATTTGAGGTAGGTCCAGTAAAGTCTGCTATGCTAGGTCACTCAAAGTTCATTATCAGGTTCAACTGTTAGAACGAGTTGTAATGAAACAGAGCATTCACTTTTGACACCTCCTAGGAAACAGGAGTTCTTCCTTTCTGTCATGTAAAGGAGAAGGAAAGAGGGAAAGAAAAAAAGAATTATGTTGTTGGGAGACCACAGAATGTAAGTTGACTTAACAGGAAAGCTGACAAGAGGCTGAAAGAATATGCATCCTGTGTGTTGGGTAGTAATTCTCTATCTGCTTGAAGGGCAATGTCAATGGGGCTCTTTAAGCAAGAAAGCTAGAAGAGGCTGTGATTGGATAATGAGGTGCATGAACTTGTGATAGCAGATGTGACGGCAAAGTCATGGGCATGATGGCGGGGTGGCGGAAGGGCAGCAAAGGAGGTGATCTGACCAGATTTGAGAGCTAGAGTGTTGCATGTATCTGTGCATAGACTTTAGAGCTCCTTAAAATGATGGCAACAGCTCAGGTACAGAGGAATGATGGCACCAGTTGGGGTGAGAATCCAGTGTAGCAGATGTTGTGAGATGCAAATTAGCAGAGGATTTGTCGTGGTCTCTAAAGAGTTTGGATAAGCCTGGAGGACTCTCATTTTTTCTAGTCAGGCCACATGGAGTAAGAGAGAAATGTTTTTATTAGAGTCACATTAATCCTCTGAAGAAGGTATCACCCCAATTTTGCTGATGAGGTTATACAATTTGTGTATTTTCATATATATGTGTGTGTGTGCATATATATATATGAGAGAGAGAATGTTCTAGGGATAAAATAATAAGCATTTGTGTATGATTTAATTTCTTCTCAGTTGTTTTACATTTCTTACTTTCCAGAAACTTTGATGTTTTGGATATCTGGGTTTAAGGCCCAGCTCTAATTTTTCTAGCTATGTGATTTGGCCCATATGAGCAAATCTTTCTAAAGTTTGGTTTTCTCATCTGTCAAATGGATCGAGGGTAGTTATGAGGATAAAATTAGATATTCGTGTAAACATTTACTATAGTAACTAGTACATAATAATTGTTCAGTAAAAATTTACTGAGTAACTAGGCAAAGAATGTGTTTATTTACACACACACACACACACACACACACACAAACAGATACACAATCTTGTCACCAACCATTTTTTGACCCTGGGCAAATCACTTTAACATTTAGGCACCATTTCTTCACCTGGCCACCTATTAGATCTCAGAGAAGAACTAGTTTATTTCTGAGTCATTGCATTAGCACCTCATGAATACTTCTGCCACAGTACTCACTGAAATCTTGTGTGCACTTCTTTTCCCCTCTAGACTGAGCTCTCTGAGGGCAGACTATGTATTAATTAGTTCAGGCTGCCATAGCAAAAATACCATAGCCTGGGTGGCTTAAACAACAGATGTTTATTTCTCACAGTCCTGGATGCTAGGAAGGCCAGGACCAAGGTGTGGTCAGATTCAGTGCCTACTGAGAGCTCTGTTCCCGGCTTGCAGACAGCTGCCTTCTCACTGTGTCCTCCTGTGGAGGAGAGAAAAAGAGAGAGCAAGCACTCTGCTGCCCCTTTTTATAAAGGACACTAATCCCACCATGAGGGCCCCACCCTTGTGACCTCATCTAACCTTAGTGACCTCCCAAAGGCCCCATCTCAAAATACCACCATGTTGGGGGTTAGAATTTTAATCCATGGATTTGGGGAGGAAATAAGCATTTCTTCCATAACAGACAGCTTTTATATCTATGTCCACAGGGCTTCACATGTCATTTGTCCCTCAGGAGGAGCCTTCTGAAAAAATTTTTAAAAGATCTTATTTATTTATTTATTTATTTATTTATTTATTTATTTTCAGAGAGGGGGGAAGGGACAGAGAAATAGAGGGAGAGAAACATCAATGTGTGGTTGTCTCTTAAACATCCCTAACTGGGGACCTGGCCTATGACCCAGTCATGTGCCCTGACCAGGAACCAAACTGGTGACCCTTTGGTTCACAGGTTGGCACTCATTCCACTGAGCCACACCAGCCAAGGCAGCTTGCTGAAACTTTAATGCTCCATCTTGTCCCCAAATTCTATCATCTAAAAGTAATGAAAAAATATATATCCACAATATGGTAGTTTCCCCTTATATAAAATAAAAGAACTTGGGTGTTTTCAAAATCTAATAGTGTGGTGTTGCTTTGATATAAGAAAGCTTAACTTGCTGTATCATTGCATATTCATTTAAAAATCCATTTTAGTAAGTGTCCTTGGAAGGAAAAATTAAGAAAATTAATTTTCCCTGTTAGATAATTTTCATTCACTAAACAGAGTAACCATTAAACAGCACTCACCATGTGCCTCACATTCATCTGTTCTCAGTAGGAAATATGGTCTGTTTCCCACTGTATTCAAAAGAAAATATGGAAGGAAGGCTCCTAGTGACTAACATAACACCTGCAAGTGTCTAATGGTATTGTCACCTAAGCCACTTGGATAAAGAGTGTCACAAACCAGAGTTCAAGTGGTGTGGAAGTTTTGTTGGTGCTTTTGTTCTGCCTCAAAAATATCACCCTGTTTTTCAACACCAAGCTATTACATATTCATCTCTTTTAATTCTCCCCAAAATGAAATACATTAATGTGTTCCTATTTAATAGAAACAGAACAAGCTAAAATGCTTCTGATTTTAATGAAAACTTTCAAGTCTATATGGCAATTCTGAGATGAGTCACAAAGAGCTTTATTACTCATTATATCCACATCTAAGTCATTCTCAGTAAGTTTTTATTGTGGAAATAAACATGGAAAAAATATTAATATAGT
The DNA here is from genome assembly GCA_028533065.1 of Trachops cirrhosus. NCBI lineage: Eukaryota > Metazoa > Chordata > Mammalia > Chiroptera > Phyllostomidae > Trachops > Trachops cirrhosus. The sequence goes on from CM052538.1 coordinate 65,521,749, forward strand.
TTAGTGTACTAAGTAACATCTCAAAATCCCCAGGTTTGCTTTGCCTAACAGATAAAACTTTTGTGTCTTACCTCAAACTTACTAGGTTGAAATCCTCTGAGGATTAGGTTTTCATTTATATTCTCAGTAACCTTTTCTTTTATTGTGCTAAGTCATTTTTTTTTTACTATCCTAAAACAAAATGAGGGAGAAAGAACAATGCAGACCGTATTTGAAAACTGAACTAAAAAAAAACCCCAACATGGTGAATTGGGAGGCTTGTTTTGGCCGTCAATTATAATATACTAGCTACATTATTGGGCAAAGGGGAGGTTAATAATTTTCTTGACAGGTTGATTTATTTAGCATTCTTTCCAGTGCCAATAGGATAGTGTTTGCAGACTAAAGGCAGAAGGAACGTGACATTTTGGGGTGGATTTCAGGTCAGGGAGCATGAGTGGGCATACAGTTCCTCTTCACCACAAGCTTGCTGAGAAGAGAAACCAAAGAACACCAGTTTTCCCCTCTTAAAAAAATCTTCTCACAGTTAATCCCCTTTTCAATTCCATAGCTGCTATAGGACCTCCATCTTCACATTGCCAAACTGTGCTGACTTCAGCTCGTTTTGTTGCCCATTTCCTTCGGTCTCGGAATGTTCAGGCATAGAAAAGAGGGTGAAGTCTGTCTTCACATGTAATAAATCATTTATGTTGATTCTAACCGTTGTGCTTCACACAGCTAACAAAAGTATGGTGAAATAAACTTTTACTCATGTCCTCTGCAGAATAAGGCATAAGTGAATAAGAAATGTAACAAAATTAAGTTCGCTTTCTTGTGGTAAACTGAGTATAGGGAGGGAATGGGAAATGGTGTGCTGGTAGCTGTTTAACAACCCACTCTCTGGGCAACGAAAGCCCAAATATGTAATGTGTGCAGACATCTGTGGCGCGAATGTACCGCCATGGCCAATTTTAAGCTACCAACATGATGTCACTGACCACAGATATAAAGAGAGATATTCACAGTTAGCTCTCACAAGTGGATATGAGCTGGCCCCAGCACACTACTAGACAAATAGAACCTCAGTTTCACCCTCCGTGGTGAATCACCTTCCCACCCAGGGATGTCTACAAATTACTGACAAGTGGAAATAAATATATTAGCCTTTAAATCTTTTATAGGTAAAACTCTTAATTCCTAGTGAAGTTATAAAAAATAGAAACATAGGAAAGAATTCAATAATATTCTATTTCTGGATCTCTCCAGCTTTCTCAGTCCCTTCTCTCACATAGCTTTTCTTTGGACCTCAAATTTCTGCACCTTCTTTTCTTTCACGTCTATTATCGGCTCTCTTCCGGTTCCATTTCCTTTCCCTACACAGGCTAAAATCCATTGTCCATTGCTTCAACTAATACCTCCTGGAACCCATAGCTACCTCACTCTCTCTTCCCTCCCCACCTGCTCTTTAAAACTGCAGTCCAAGATCAATCCACTCATATGACTTCTCTTCTCCTAACCTGGACAGCTGAGCACAGATTGAGAAAATCTCAGCCCCAGGCAGATGGTATTCTTCCTATTTATAGCTTACAACATCACCATGGCCTTCAAATAAGTGAACTTTTGCTGGGTTCTCTCTCCAGGTACACATATTTAATATTCTAAATATTTATCCCTTTTTTCTAAACCCACTACCCCATCTCTTTCTCCTTACCAAACTACATTGCTTCCAAATTCTCACCTCTCATTGCTCACCCATAAATCTATAAATGTATCTATAATCTTACTTCACTTGTTCTTGTCTCTTTTCTGCCTTTCTCTTGTCAAAACCAAAATCCTCCATCTGTGTTTTGGTACCAGTTCCACTTATCTGTTCCTGGTTAGCATACCACCCCCAAAGTTAGTGGCTTAAAAAGCATTTATTGTTATCTCTTGTGGTTCTGTGGGCTGACTGGGTTCACCTCGGTATTTCTCACTGGGCTCTCTCATGCAAGTAAAGCCAGGTGTTGGCTAGAGCTGGTCATCGGAGGTCTTGGATGAGCATGACAGCCAAGGTGGCACCCTCTGGGCTGGCAGTGGCTGCTGGCAGCAGGCTGGGAGCCCTGCTGGGGTGTGACTGAAGCCCCTCCATGTAGCCCCTCCATGTGCTGTGGGCATCTCACAGCCCAGCACTGGGTTCTGAGAGAGAGCAAACCAAGAGAAAATATTCCAAGACACAGAAGTTGAAGCTGCCAAACCAGTTACGGTTCATGCCCAGATATGACACATTGTCCAGTCTACTGTGTTCTGTTGGTCAGAGCAGTCACCGAGCCCACCAGAGGCAAGTGAGTGGAGAAATAAACTCTACCTCTTGATGCAGCAGCAGCAAGGTCACATTGCAGAGAAGCACATGGAGTGGGAGATATTATTGTGGCCATCTTTCTATAAGCTTCCACAGTACCAAACTCTCCTAGTTTTTATCTGCTTCCTTCCTTTTGGCTTTTTTCCTGCCTTAACCTGCATAAGCAAACTCTTAGCTCTATGTTGTAAAAAAAATAAGAGATCAATGAATCTATCACTTATGATATGTATACTTTTCTCTGCATGTATTATAATTTAGTAAAAAGTTTATAGTAGAAAAAGGGAAAAAATTGTGGCTTACTGCTGGCAAATACGTGGGTCTTCATAATATGCATTTCTTCTAGGTATTGCCCCTAACTTAGCACTTTTTTCTAGAGAACTAATTAATGTTTACCACATATATAAAGTCAATGTTATAGTGAGTCAATATTACACTAACGTTGAAGTAAATAAAACTACTACATCAATCTCTATTACCCGTCTATCTACCCATCAATCTATCTATCTATCTAGGAAAGCAAAAATTTTCAATTTTTCTATGCCTTACATTTTTACTAGTAAAATGAGATAAACTAGCCTCTTAACTTGGATACAAGGGGATTAGATAAAGTACAGAAAGGTTTTGAGGTCTAGGAGGAAAGTCCATATAAATATAAGCTATATGATTTCTACTATTGTTCAAGTGACGTTAGGTAAAATAATATCCCTAAGAAGTCAAAATAAAGATGATCCTGCATATATATTCTAGGATGGAATTTCTTTGTGTCCAGGAAAGTAGGACAAAGCATTTTCTCATCCCTGGTTTTAGGAAAATGTTTAAACTTGTCAGTCTTCAACATCCTCCATCTTTCCTCCTGTGTCCTGCTCACCGCTTCTCCATACCGTGTTCTCTTACCTTCCCTTTTACACCGGAGACTGCTGAAAAAATCAGAGGTTAGTCATTGAGATCATTTCACCCTGAGGTGTAAATATATTAGCTCTCCCAGGATGTGTACATTTAATCTTCTCTATAATTATACAGTGGGGCTTTTTCTTTCCATGTCAAAGCAACCTGAGTATCAGGGCATAAAGGATGTGTCTGGATGAAAGATACATCCCGTTGACATGCCACCAAGTGTCTCCATGTGGCCCTGCTTCAGTGATTTACAAAATACCAGTAAATCATTGAGAAGCTTTAAGGAATTCATACTTGAACCAGCCTTATGTGAACCAGTCAGATCTTCTGATTCTCAGTGTGTGTGTGTGTGTGTGTGTGTGGAGAGAGAGAGAGAGAGAGAGAGAGAGAGAGAGAGAGAGAGAGAACTGTCCAGAAAATATCCAGCCATATAATGTGAAAAATAGACACATTTATTGAAGAATGTACAAGATACAAGAAACATTGTACATAGCCCAGTGATGCCTCTGTCCCCTTCAAAGTAGGCACCTTGATGCCTCACACAGTTCTCTCCATGGCCATTAGCTGCCCCATCATATTTTCCTGAATCTCACCGATGGTCTGAAATCTTTTCCCTTTTAGAGGTGATTTGAGCTAAAAACTGCACGAGATGTGATGCATGAGTGGGTGCATTGTCATGATGAAGCTGCCAATTACCAGCTGCCCATAGCTTCTGCCTTCTGAATCATCTGAACAGTTTCCATGGAGGAATGTTCAAATTTAATGTAAAATTTGAGGCAGATTCATTGCTCTACTCACTCAGTCATTTTGAATGTGATGCCCATACAGTACACATGCTCACCCACCTGCATCTACCACCCCCACTGACTAGTACAGTGAAGTTGTCATTGTTCACACATGTGCATCCCAGTCCACTCTCCTTGGCTCCCATGTCACATTGATGTCTCATAAACTGTTCTCATTTATATTGACAATGGTTAGACTTTTTCCAGACATCTAATATATGTGGGGGGGTGCACGCGCGCACACACACACACACACATATATGTACAATGCACACTGTACATACACACATATTGGGGGAGAGCCCCAAAAGCTAAAAGTCTAAATTCAGCATCAGTTCTGAAGAACTAACATGTGGCCTTATTCAAATTCATCAGAGCTTTAGTAGGAGAAACTTATATTCACAGGCAAAGCAGCTGCTCCCAACAGTTCCACGCCAGGAAAAATCCACACTCCTCCCAGGACAGGATCCCTTTTTATAGGGTGTTAATAGTGAAACCGTATGGTGGGTAGTCACAGAGACCACCAGAAAGAACAATGCATTCCTAAGTTAACAGATAACATCAGGCAGTTATCACACTCCATGTATTCATTAACCTATTTCCTGGGGGCATGGCGTTTATCTTTGTGTGGCATTCAGATTTTTTAGGTAGTCAGCCAAACCTGAGGCTGCGGAGAGTTGAGCAGAGAGTCCAGCATTTCCCAAACACTTTTGCTGCTGGTGCCATATTGCATCTAAAATGAATTCCCCTACATCTACCAAAGCTCAGAAGCAGAAGTTTCCAAATTAGCAAAATCCCTTCTACAAATCCTTGAGTTTCTTTTTATTTCCACTCTTAAATCTTCAACCTCATATCCATGCCGTTCCTTAAGCCATCACCTGCCCAGCTTCCCCAGCCCAGCATCAGCATACATCTGCTGTATCCTAGGCAGAACCACAGCAAAGTGGCAGCCCTGCCAGCCTGCAAACAGTCTCCAAACAGGGACAAGTGATATACTGCCTCTTTCTTGGTAATATATCTTGGTTGCCTCCAGCCTTCTTATTTTTCTCTAGACATTACCGGACTTAGGAAAGCAGTGGCCTGGAGTAGACAAGAGGCAGACTGCACTTTTCACCCCACCCCCAGCTTGCAGAGAAGAGCAACTCCCTGCTATTGCACCATAAATAATTTAAAAATCTCTTCCAGGCAACACAGTCAAGATGCAGATTTAATTTATTCCCTGGGAGGACTAAAGGTGGCTATATAGACCCAGTTCATAGTCCAGCTCAGTTGGGGACACTAGTTTCTTTCAAAATGTGTCAGACTTACAGAACACATGCCCTCAGGTCTAGCACTGAGCTTCATTGCTAGAAATGGTTGGTTTTGTTTTACATTTTTTTTTTTTGCTTTGTTTTGTTTTTCCTGAGTACTCACCATTAGGGAAAGAAACAACAGGAAGGGAAATAATACTGATGGAACTGCATGGCATTTTGCATATATGTAAATTCACAGAAAAATGTCTGCTCAGATTCTAATGTTGACTGGTGAGAGTTGGGTGCAGGGGTTGCACAGTAACTGCAGGGGAGGACAAAGAATAACAGATACACAGCTAAAACTCCCAAACATACTAACTAGGGTCACTATTGAGTACGAAATTGAATAAATTGATTTCTACACATTAACCTCCTATCGATGTTTTATAAAAACATTTTACATTTTAAAGAAGCATATCTTTTAAAGATGTCTAGCCTGCCTTGGGATTCCTCACTTTAGAAAAAGTTGACTCGTTTTCACGTGAAGTATTTCCTTTTGGAAAGCATTCCGTTTACTCTTCCTCCCTCCCTCACCATTCACTATGAGGGCATTTGCAAACTATGTAGAGTATGATTGGAACCTTTTTGACAAGTACTTAATAATATCAGGCTTTGTTTTCAAGTCTGGGTTGCTATGATTATATTCCTAAGGAAGCTTGTTAAGTTTTGGAAAGACTGTATAACTCTGGGGCCTGACCTGTCCCTCTGACCTCTGAGGTGATTTGAGGAAGTGACTTCAACAAATTAACTTCTCAGTTGTTTCAAAATGACTTGGAAATTCAGCATGAAGAAAGTCACTGCAGTAGTTTAGAGTAGTGATGTTCTGCTGAATGCTTTATACAATTTTAAGTAAAATTTTCCAAATCACGGAAAATCATTCCAAACAATGTCATCTGATTCACTTTACACAGCTGTCAGCTGACTGCAAACATTTATGGTTCCCATTAAGAACTTAGAGGGAGAAGATGCGGGTTACTTCTGGTCCATCCACACTTTGATAAAAGTCCAAGACTGTGCTGACTCTGTTAGACACATGGAAAATAAACCCACAGAAATAAGAACAACTACAAAATTCTACCAAAATTTTAAATGCTCTCATAGGCTGGTGGGCTTTTTAGCTTTCTGGGCACATGGATAAGGAAAGAGGAGAATTTTGTCCTCTTGGTGAAACCTCTAGCCAGAGAGGACTGTAACATGTGAAATTACATTATTTCTGGAGCGGTGTCTGTGCTTTGTATTACACATACAGAATCTGGGGGCACAGTGCACTTGGTGAAGTATTCCGAGGTCCTCCCCTACAGGGTGCTTATTCCAAGAATTTCTGCGTGAGCCTTTTTGGTAGTTAAAATAAAACACAAACTCAAACCACTTAAATTTCTCTCTCATTCGTGTTGAATCAGCTCTCCTAACTCAGTACATATTTGTGTAAATACTCACACACTCACACATTGGCGCATACACGCACATATATTGTACCACACTGGCCAATGCAATATTTATGTTTGTATTTTGGGCTGCCTAAGATTTTGTCATAAAATCTACGGCTGCTGTAGGGGAGAGAGCACATAAAACTTTCATGACTAGTATAAAAAATACAAAATGTTATCATTAATATTTAATAAAATTTGCAGCAGTCAATGAGCAAAATCAATGTTTTTTAATTAAGTTATTCATTTGTAATATGAGCTGTACCTTGTGTGTTAGCATGGAATTTAGTAGGTTGAACTTAAAATAAATAAATAAACCTAATGTTATAGCCCTTGGCGTGATGGTATTAGTAATAAAACTATTAATTGGTTGCCTTTCTTTGATAAGCAAACAGGGTTTCTTCAGTGACAACATCTTGTATTCCGAGGTGTTTTATGACTTGCAAGCTGGATGCTGGCCAAGGTGTTTAGTGAGATGAATTGCAGTTCAGACTGTTTTTAACAGGTACTTCCGTGCTCCTAGCATATCGTCTATTCTCACAGGGTCTCTTTTATAAGGAATGGGAGCAAGTGAGGGGTGGAAGTTTATACAATGTGAGTGGGTTTTTAAGCAAGGTTTCAGAGTCATTGTATGTTAAAGAAATTAGCAGTAAATTAACGGTTCGTTAATCCCTCCGCCTCTACCTTACTCTGACGTTCATTTTTCCGACCTGTTGTCTCTGTCCAGTTCTCCTTTCCTCATTGATTTTCTGACCCTTACTCCTTTGCCTGGCCTTCGAATTTCTGAGGGTGTGAAGGAAACAGTGTTCTAGAGCAAAGTTTACCTGTGCGGGTGGCACAGTGTTTTTCCTTATGGCCATTTAAAATGCAGGTGTGATTGGCAAGATGTTAACGCAGCCTCTGTACATTCCCTAAATCTAGTTGATATAAATAATAGAGTGAAACAGCATGTTACCCACCATACCACCGTGTTTACAATATACTTTACCCACATTGCAGAGGAAAGGAAACACAACCCTTATCTACATCTTTCGATGGTGTCCTTACAAGTTGTTAACTGTGAGTTGAAAACAGACAAAAGACTTCTGACACAAACTTTTCAAGGTTTGTAGGTGAAAAAGGCATATTTTTCCACCTACCACAAATTATTAAAGAAATACAAATTATTGGTATAATTTCTAAATGCAAAAAGTTTAGACCCATTTTATTATATATTACTGTTGGTTAAATATATGTAATGGGGACATTATGAAATCCATGAAGGCTCAGTGTGAACAAAATAACTTAAAATGAATAAAAAAGTATGTATTGGTACGATATGATGTGTAGAATTTGGGCTTAACTTTATAACTTCTAAGGAATAAGCAAAGCAAGATATGCATCTTGATAAATGTTCCCACTTCATTAATAATATAAAATTGAAGGTATGAAGGACACTGTAGATTTATTAGGAAAGCCACAAAAAAAGGATTTAACTTTGATTTGTTTTAAGAATCTCAATAAATAAATATCAGCTATAAACTAGATTTAATTAGAATAGCTCAAAGATGATTTCCTGATCAGAGTCATCAAGAACAATTACTACAGACCCTCTGGGAGGTAGGAGAATATGGGAAGAGAGTGTGCTAGCTTACATTATGCTCAGCTTTTTCAGTTGTTTAGTGAAATGTGTCAACTTTATTGCTAATATTTCACTGATGGTTCGTTCTTCATTTCTTCAATATAGAATTCAATTTAATATAAAACCTGGTATTCCATCTGAAAATTTCAATTCCCACCAGAAGTATAATTCAATTAAGTTCCAAATATTTCTTTTAAAAATACAAAATAAAATAATTCTTTCTACATATGCTATTTCTGCTCAGTTCCAAAAGGATAAGAAACTGCATTTGTTTAGTTTTGGTTCATCTATCACTTTGTACATTTTTATGGATTTTTATGTGTAATCACATTTTCAGAGGGGATTTTTATAAAGTCTGCTCCATTTCTGCAGAGTTATTATCTTTCAGCCTTAAAATTATAAAAATTGATACACAATCTTTGGTTTCTTTTTCCTTGGCAAAGTGATAGGTAGCCATTCATCATTCAATGTGACAAGCTGAACTGGCTTTGTTTGTAGTGAAAGATGACTTCTATTCCTGTTTCTCTTCCTTCCCCTTCTGACTAACAATGGTGATGATGATCATAGTGGTTTTGATGTGTGTTGGGGTGGAAGGTTGGGGATAGCACCTTATTTCTAAGCCTCAGTAATAATCTGCATTTTTCTCCAAAAAGCTCAATGAAATGTGTCATTTTAAAGGAATTTATAAAAGAAGTCAGACTTCCATCTGCCTATCCTGTTGAGGCCCCTCTCCATACATTGCTTCCCCCTGCCTCTCTCTACCAATTTTCTCTTTATAGGATGACGGCTCTATCACACATAAAATGCTGCCTTTTTCACTTAACTATGCAATAGCTGCTCTCTGTAGTTCTAGGGCAGATTTAATGGTGCATTTATATTCCTTTCAAACTTGAACACAGCAAGAGAAAACCTACCCACAGGGATCATAAGTACTGGTGGCATTTGTGGGGATCTGAAAGCTTTGCATATGGTATTATATTTACCTAAGCCATTCCAAAGCGTTATCATTAATACACAATTGTGCTTTCCAGGTGTCAGCTGGGCATAGATGAGGTTAAGAATCATTTTTATGCCTCTTCCCTATGGCTTATGTAGAGGCTCATTTTAATATCTGTGTTGGAGCAAAGGGCCATTAAAAAAAAACACCTTAACATACAGAGTGGGCAAAAGTCGATTTACAGTTGTAATCCAAATAAATATGATAATTAATAAATAATAATGCAAGAATAAACTGTTTTGCATACTCGCAACTGTGAACCGACTTTACCTACTCCTATACATCAGTCTCAGAAAAAAACAAATGTCAGTTTCCATTTTTCCACCCCTGTACACCAGTCTCTTAGAAGAAACCAATTGTCAGTTTCCATGTGAATATCAACTGAAGAAATGCCTTCTCTTACAACAGGGTGGAAGAAACACTAAATGATAAGAAACAAAAGAGCTCTTGGAGAAAAGCTTTCACAATGGGCCAGTCTGGTGAGATTTCATTCAGTCCTCAGCCCTCAGCATATGCTGAGAGACAGAGCCACCAGCTTACCCAAAAGAGCCCTGCCACTGATTAGAAGAATATAGGTGCATCGTAGGTGCCCTCTCTGTCTCTTTCCTCTCCCATAGCGGAAACTCTCACACATGGACAAGTGTGGCTACTACAAGTGAGATGGCAACAAAGTGCTACATTTTATGAGACTGATCAGTTTTAAGGCAGTTTGACCACTCCAATTTCCTGGTGGCTGAAAGACAAACTTGTAAGCTATGAAAATGGCTCTTTACTGACCCCAGTCCTCACGGTATATATTGGGCTTCCCATTCTGTGGAATGCCCTTCCATTTAAAAGATTAATTCTCTTATATTCTCCTCTGCTTTCTTCTTACCAAATCTTGCTGCCAGGAAAGAATTGTCATCATGCATTCCTTCACATGAAGGTGAATTTCAGATATAAACTGAGATGTGTTTTAAAGCGTAGCCATGTTTGGTCCATGTATGATTATAGGTGCATGTGTGCTTGCTTGTGTGCAGGTAGAGATTGAGGAGCTCACCTAAATTCCTGAGTCACATTCCCTCAGCAGGATGGCAAATGGAAAATTTACACTACTCACCTATTAGTGATTTCACATTCCTTTTAGAAAAGTCCTAATTCAGTGTACATCTAAAAACTCTCTAATTTGGCTCCATATAGGTGAGTAACTGGTGTAGATTATACATAGAAAAATAGAAGGAATTCAGTGATTTAGGCAAGCAGTAATTTGACCTTCCTTCCTCCTCATCTTTAAGGCAGTATGACTAACTATTTTTTGATTGGATGGAAGAATCTCAGTTGCCTGGAATTTGGGGAAGAAAAGTTGGCAAGACTGGGAGACAATGAGTACAATGGAAGGGTTGAATAAGAAGCAGCCAATTTACTTCCATCCTAGGTAGATGTTGGATAGGTTCTTTGTTCATTCATTCATTCACCAGTTCTGTGTCACGCCTATTGTATTCAACAGTCCTGGCACAGCCTCTGGTCCCCGTCAGTTTGGCCACATGCATCCCTTGTATTCATTCATTCAACTAGACAGGACCTAACTTTTTTTGAAGCCTGACCCAGATCATGCCAATGAAGATGCTCTCTTCCAAGGCAGGAAATTCATAGACTGGGGGAAAGGCTGATATAGAAAAGACAACAGTGGGTCACTGACCTCCCTGTCTTCATGGGAAGCCAAGGCAATCCAAAAGCTTGCGATTTCCAACTGCACACAGAAATGCCTCTACCCACTACACTTCCCATGTGGGGAACCCAGAAGTCTCCACTGCCTCCACCCTCCACCAGGTGACTTATTGGGATCCTTTATCCCTAAACTAGAAGGAAAAATGTCAATTCTGATTTTAATGTCAATCATTATGGGCTCAAGAGCTATCCTTTCTTCTGCTATCTTGAGGCTTCATTCTCCTGAGCCAGCCACAGATGTGATATAAACCACAGGGTTTTCTGTGAGTGTCTGAGCACTGAGTTCTTCTCCAAAAGGGAGAGGAAGACACTGAGCAAACACCCCCTGTGTGTGCACCAATTCCCTTTCATGAAACCTCGAGTCTAACCTTATTTTTGGTGCTTCAGTTCTGTCTGCTCACCTTCACAGCTCTGAGATTCAGGCTTCTGTCCCCTCTTTGAGAAGATGATACACAAAGATCTAGTATGCAAATCTCCAAATGGGTTAGCCTAGACCAGATTCTCTGTTCTATAAGCACCTTCTGTAGTTGCACAAATGCCCTCAACTTTGGCCCAAGTTCTGGAAGAGTGGTGGTGTGTGCTGACAAGACTTTCCTTATCTTAGGTGAGTGGACAGTTTTCTCAGTAACAATACAGAACTAACTACCTGTGGAGGAGAGAATGTCTGTTTCCAATTAGAATTAAGATCACATAATTGTTTATGACAGAAAGCATGAGTTCTCCCCGCCCCCACAAATACACAGATGAAAGGAGCTTTGTCTCAGCATCTCCTTGTCTCTTTCAATCTCTGGGTGAAGATCAGTGTCAGGCAAAATGAAGAGCTGGGACTGGGTTGCCATTGATTCCCTCAGATGCATTATATAGAAAAACAAACAAAGATTTTATCCTTTACTTTTCATATGCCTAACTCCCAGCACTATCCCATGTCCTTTTCCTTTTTGCAAGAATACACAAGGGGCCATTAAATACTTGTCTCTCTATATCCAGGGGAATAACTGGGGAAATTGTACCCACAGGTAGATATCTTTAGGTAATCAAATGAAAGCAGTTAATGCTAAAGCTGCACAGCAATGTTCTTTCTCATAATGGAAGGTAAACACTGTGACACTTTTCTAACACAGCTGAACATTTTTTAAAGAGGCCGGCAAGTCCAACTCCATGCATCTAGCAAAGACAGGAAAACGAAGCTGGCTGCTCCTGTCTCTCTCCAAGCACCCACCCCTCAGCACTTCTCAGATTTACAGAAGAAGCAGTGCTACGCTGGCTAATACTGTATTTTTTAATGCAACCTGCTTAAACCCAGGCTAGAAACTTGACTGAGAACTTCACTTTGGCCTATCCACTTAAAACAGAAATTAAATTGGTTAAAGCTGAGTCATCGCAAGCTCATCCTCGAAATTGTTCATATCATAGATTCTCAGCATTGTTATGTTTGATGTACCAATACCCTCCCAGGAAGCCCAGCATTTAAACCGTCCTGAATGGATAGGTGGCAATTCTGTTTGAAAAGCTTTCTAGGAAAAGAGTCTAGGGGACAACTGTCTAAATCCTTTGATACCCAGTTCAGGAATCTCTCCTTCTGCCTGATCTGAATTCTTCCCAGTCCAATGAAATCCCATTATCTCATGCCCCATATGGAAATAAACACTGATTCTCTCCAACTCTCCAATACCTGTGATCCTTTTCCTAAGCCTTCTCTTCACCCAGTTGAATATTTCCAGTGTTTTCCAGTAGTTGTCCTGCCCTGCTCCGGCCCACCACCTCTCCACTGCACACCTTCTGTGGACTCTCTTGTCCAGCCCGATGGTAGTGGCACCTCGGAGATGACCATCTTCCTAATTAGAAAACCTGACATCTAACCTCCTGAGGAATCTGACATGGAGTGAATGAAAGCAGTTCAATTTTCATTTTTAAATCCATTTGGCAAATATTTATTCAGCCAGCTAAGTAGAAGAAAATGTGCTCAATCTAATGGGAGTCAGGAGGGGTGAGATAAGGTTCCCGTCTTCAAGGACCATAAATCTTAAGTCTGTGAGTAGCTAAATAAAAAAACATGGTAATGATTCAGGCAGTGGTACAAGGAGAGGCAGGTCTGTATTCGCTGAAGAAAGATTGGTGTTTTACAAATTCCAGGAGACTGTCGGGGGCTGGGCATACGGAGGAGGACAAACACGGGATTTGGGTTTGGAAAGAGTTAGATTTTCTTCCATGCCTACTGGTAATGGGGCACATGTTGTGGTTCTAGGCCTGACTGTTCATA
>CM052538.1:65535148-65558478 GCA_028533065.1 Trachops cirrhosus
GGAAGACCTATAGTATTCCACAGCCCTGACATTACCACTCTTCAGAGGAGCCGCAACCAGGCCAAAGCCAACAGAAGTAGAAATAGGTCTCTCAGTCCCATGAGAGGGAACAAACGCCTTGGGAGGGGAGGAAAGGACATTTGCTCCTGACCCCACAAACAGATCTGAGTAACACTTCCTGTCCAAACAAAGGGTGACTGTCAGGGAAGAAATGTGGGCAAAGCAGCTTGTCTTTGGGGCTTGAGCGGGTTGTGTGGCTTTTCAGGACCAAGAATTCTTGCACAATGCTGATTTGAAGCATAGTACTTCTAATGTTTGTACCTAAACTGGATGATGATTATTAGTTTAAGATCTATAGATAGATTTTTTCCATCATGTCCAGGAAGATTAGTTTTAGTCCCATTTTATCTAAAGCTTTTTTTACACCTATTTATGAAATCTATAAATTAATAGATTACCAAATATAAACATCCTTACCTCTTGGTGGCAATCCCTATTAATTCTTCACTTACAATTCTTTTAATATATGTTAGATGTGATTTGCTGTGATTTTAGATATTTTTACATGTATCCTCATAAGGGAAATGTTTTTAATGTCCCTTCTTTTTCAGATTTGATAGAAGAGCGTGCTATGTTTACCAAGTAAACTGATTATATTTTACATTTCTCTATGTTCTGGAACAAATCATATAGTAGGGACTGATTGGTTCTTTTTTTAAAAAAGTAACTTTTAAAAAAATTTTAAGTTTATTGGGGTGACATTCGTTAATAAAATTACATAGATTTCAAGTGTACAATTCTATAACACATCATCTGTATGTTGTATTGTGTGTTCTCTACCAAAGTCAAGTCTTCCATCATCATTATCCCTACTTTACCCTATTCTACCTCCCTCCTACCTCCCCCGACCCCCTTTCCCTTTGGTTATCATCATACAATTGTCTGTGGCTATGAGTAGGGTTTTTTTTTTTTCACTCAACCCCCAATCCACCTCCCCTCTGGCAGCTGTCAGTCTGTTCTCTGTATCTATGAGTCTGTTTCTATTTTGTTTGTTTATTTTTGTTCATTAGCTTCCATCAGTTCTTAAAAGTTTGGTTTTGTTAAAAGGTGGAGTGTTGAAGAAAATAAGTAAGACCTCACCAGTGAACCTGATATGGAAGCCTAGGAAGATCATTTTTCCTACTTCTTTTTTGTTTTCATTTTTCTTTTCTTTTTTTCCAGCTTCACTGAGATATAATTAACAAAAAAAATTGTAAGATATTTAAAGTGTACAATGTGGTCATTTGTTATACATACACACTGTGAAAGGATTGCCCACACTGAGTTGTTTAATACAGCCATCACCTTACATACTTCCTTTTGTGTGTATGAGAAGATTTAAGTTCTACACTCTTAGCAAATTTCAATTTTATAATACTGTATGATCAACTATAGTCAGCACATTTTATGTTAGGTCCTCAGCCCTTATTCATGTTATAACTATATGTTTGTGCCCTTTTACTAACCTCTCCCTATTTCTTGTACACCACTTCCACTTCCCTACCCTCAGCCCCTGGCAACCACTTCTCTACTTTCTGGTTCCATGTGTTCAACTTCTTTTGTAAATTATACATATAATTGATACCATACAGTGTTTGTCTTTGGCTTATTTCACTTAGCGTATTACCCCCCAGATTCATCAACGTTGTTGCAAATGACAACGTTTTCTTCTGTTTTTAAGGCTAAGTAACATACCTTTGTGTATATATATTACATCTTCTTTACCTATTTATTCATCAACAAACACTTGGGTTGTTTCCATACCTTGGATATTATAAATACAGCTGCTGTAAACATGGCAGTACAGATATCTTTCCGAGATAATGATTCTGTTCCCTTTGCATGTATACCCAGAAGTGAGATTGCTGGATCACACGATAGTTCTATTTTTAATTTCGGAGGCAACCTCCATGTTGTTTGCTATAGTGCCTGTACCTGTGTACATTCCTACCAACAGCACGCAAGACTGCCCTTTTCTCCACATCGTTACCAGTAGTTTTTATCTCTTATCTTTTGATAACAGACATTTCAGTAGGCATAAAGCAGTATCCAATTGTGGTTTTGGTTTACATTTCCCTGATGATTAGTGATGTTGAGCACTTTTTTATATACCTTTTGGCTATTTGTATGTGTTCATTGAAAAAACGTCTCTTTAGGTCCTTTGCTCATGTTTTTAATTATTTTATTTTTTGCTATTGAATTACATGTGTTCCCTATATATTTTGGATATTAAATCTTTATTGAATATGAGGTTTGCAATACTTTCTCCCCTTTGTAGGTTGCCTTTCATGCTGTTGATGTTTTCCCTGGCTATGAGGAAGCTTTTAAGTTTAATGTAGTCCCATTTGTTTATTTTTGGCTTGTTGCTTTTGTTCTTGGTGTCAAACCTGAATAATTATTGCCAAAACCAATGTCACGGTGCTTACCACTTACATTTTCTCCTAGGAGCTTTACAGTTTGAGACCTTAAATTTAAATTTTTAATAATTTTGAGTTGATTTTTGTGTATGGTGTGAGATAGGCCTTTTGCCCGTGACCGTTGAAGTTTGTCTTTACTGCGCGGAAGCTTGTTAGTTGGATGCAGTCCCATCTGTTTACTTCCGCTTTTGTTGCCTTATGATTTTCATTTTCTTGGTTTACTTTTCTCCCCCAAATAATCAGTTCATTGACTCATTTCTGAATTAATTTTTATTTTCTCTTTCTATAGTTTTTTATCTTTTGTATCCTTCTATTTTTCTCAACTTTTTCTTACTCTCACAGATATAATGCTTAATTTATTTTCATTCATTGTTTAATAAATACACTCCATTTATAAGTTTTATATACAAGTATTTTAACATTTTTATCCTCTAATTGTGAAGTTTTTAAAAATTTTTTCTCTTTAAGAGTTATTTAGCAGAGACATTTTGTTTTGCTTTGTTTTGTTTTAGATATCCAACTGATTTGGTATACTTACTTATATTTTCATTATTTTCTAGTTTTACTGAATTACAGTCAGAATTTATGACCTTTAAAATTCTTTAAAAAAATTTTTTAATGATGTATTAGTTGATCAAGGGTTTTGCTACAATTCCATAACTATTGCTTTATATAATATGTAGTTGGATAGGTGTATACATATTCAATTCTACCTATTTTATGATATTTAAATCATATCTCCTTGCCTTTTTTTATTCTTCCTCTGTCAAAAACTGAGAGAGATGTAATTCTCAAAGAACTTTATTTTTGTCCATTTCTTTTATTTCTGAGTTTTTTATTTATTGAAATGCTACCTAAATTGTCATCTATGTGTTTGAACATTTCTCTAATGATTATACTTTTAATAATAAAAAGTATGCTCTTTCTTATTTAATGTTTTTTGTTTGTCCTAAGTTCAGTTGGCCTTAAATTGTTATTTTCACCTCTGTTTCTTTCTATTTGTGGCTGCCTCTTACATATTAGTTCATCTTTCTTTTGTCTTTTTCTTTTAAACATTTATCTGTCCTTTTATTTCTCTTAAAAACAGTTTATAGTTGCATTTTGCTTTTAACATATTCTTAGTCTTCATTTTTAAAAACATTCATTTTATGTTTTAAGCAAAATGTTTGAAAAAACTTCTATGGTGTTATTTTATATATTCCATGTTTATATGGGCCTTACTCTTTCAAAATTATCCCTCTTTCTTTTTTCTTTCCAGAGATAAGGAAGGTACAGTCCTGGAAAGTAGAAAAGCTTTATTTACTCTAATGGCTTGATTCAGGAACCATTGCTTTAATTCCTCCTCATGTATGAGGGATTTATAGTGCTCTTACTTTTCCCCATTCACCTTTTAGCTAATCTTTGAGTGATATTGAAGTTCATACCCTAATAATAACTCCTTTACAACTTTTACTTAAAATTTGTTAGTTGTTACACTAAATGTATTTTCTTTCAAGAATCATTTTAAACATTCATATTTAATTTTGAACTTTGTAACTATTATTTCAATGTAATTCTGTGGGGTTAACTTATTTAATTGCTTACCACACTCTGTTCACACCTTGACTTGCCCATGCTGAATTTCTTGCCTTAGATTCATCTCACTTATAACTGGAATAGAGTTTGCACAAATTTTTAGAACTGGTACATGGATGATATATTTGCAGAGACTTTGCATATCCAAGTAAGGCTTACTTTTGCTTTAAAATCTGAAAGCCAAAAAATAAAAAAAATAAAATAAAAATAAAATCTGCTGAAAGCCATCTGGCTGTGTACAGAATTCATGAGTAACCACTTATGTCCTTCAGAAAAAATGTTCTACTTTATTTTTTTTCTAAAATTTGCAGTTGAGAAAGAGAAGTCTGAACAGAAGGGCCCTTCTTTTATTAAAATAGCAAATATTTCAAACCACTATTCAAAGATTAGTAAAATTAGACAAAGATAAACCCATTATCCACCTTTAATATAAATATAGTTTTCATATATACTTTAGTTCTGTTCCTCTTTTAAAGAAATAAAATATTAAGTTAGCTAAATTTTCTATCTGATTTTTTATTGTAATATTTTGCTTTGGTCTTAACATTTAAAAAATCTCTGTGTATGGGTATGTGTCTCTTTACATTTAATATTCTTTTCTGGAGCACAGATGAATCTTTTCTGTTTACTCATTTTTCTTAGTTCAAAGAAGTGTTCACTGAATTTTTTGGTCACTCTGAATATGCTACTAACTTTAATGTCCATCATTGATTTAATTACGCATGTAAGTGTATATATATACATATGTATATGTGATACATATATACTTTTGTGTATATACATGGTTGTTTGTATACATATATACATGTGTATATATATATAACACATAAATAGTAAGATAACCTCTGCTTTCAGAACTATTAAAAAGTCTATATAGAAGAGGGAAAACTATCAGCAACAAAGAGATGTGGCATTAGATATACATTTTGTTTTCTTTGTTGGGAATGTGGATTTACCATTTATAGGATTACCAGGTTTTTTCATTTGATCTTTTTTATTTAGTTGTTGTTTTCCTACAAATTACCTGTAATTTCTTTTCAGTATCAGTGTGCTTTCTACTCTGTCAATTCTGTTTGTTTATTGCCTTGAACACACATTTTCATTTACTCTGGTGATTCTTTTTGTACATGACTTTCTTCTCTGTCAGTTACCTTTTCACACTTTAGCCAGATTCCCTCCCTTCTAATACTTAAATCTCTCATTTAATCAAATTCATGCTTCCTGAGTTCCATAGTCTATAGTTTTACATAATGATGATGACGATGGTGATGATAATGACAGCAAATGATGGATACTTCCTTTGTGAAGAGCATTACATGTATTAATTCATTTAATTTTCACACCACACGATGCTGTTTTGTTTTCCATTTCATAGATAAGGAATCTGAGTTCCAATAACTAAATAACTAATAGATGGAAAAACCTAGAATTTTAGGCCAGATTTTGGCTCCCAAACTCCCACTCTGAACCATGAGACTGTACTATGGGTGCCATTCTGTGTGAGGCAAACTTCCATTGCACCTATAGGACGATGGATCCTTTCTTTTACTCTGGTGCTTTTTTTCATAGACCCCCCCGCCCCGCCCGCATTAAATACTTGGGTTGTTTTTCTTCACACTGATTCTCTAACAAAGAAAGATGTGTCTATACCCAGGGTTTGCCTGCTGCCAATCTGTCTGTTTCCAGAGCCTACCTGGTGCTGCTAGAATCCCTTTGCAGATCTGAAGCTTGATAGCACAAC
This sequence comes from Trachops cirrhosus, assembly GCA_028533065.1. Lineage (NCBI taxonomy): Eukaryota > Metazoa > Chordata > Mammalia > Chiroptera > Phyllostomidae > Trachops > Trachops cirrhosus. The sequence continues at coordinate 65,540,921 of CM052538.1, forward strand.
GCTGGGTATGAGCCACACAACTTGGTTGCTGCCTAACGGTCATTTATCCAGTGCAATTCTACTTCATTGAGTCTGGGCACGACTGGCCATTATTCCTTCTTCAATACATTTCACTTATTGTGTAGTTGGGGATAATTTCTCCTAAAGATCAGTGATGTTTTCAATTGATAGCTTTCTTTGTTAGGGCTACTGCACTTTTGCATCTTTTAATGTTTTTTGGAGGATATTGGGAAAGAACCAGGCAAAAAGTGATCCTGGCACAGCTCGCAGATCACCATCATAATTCTGAAGAATGCAATTGTTATTACCAGAGCCATTTATTTCCCCCAGAGAGCTCGTCAATGTAGTTTAGATTGTTATTAGCTTCCATCTGATTGCTCACGCGTTCAGTCTTGTCTCATAAAATGAAGCCATGAGCAAGAAAAAGGGAAGAAAACAAAATGAGAAGAGGGGAAGAGAAGAAGACAGAGAGCATGGGACCTGTGGAGTGTCCCTCATGTTGCTCAAATTCCCACTGAACCTCGGAGTTGAAGTGTGGCTTTCCTCACAGTTTGTTTTCTTAAATGCATCTCCCCTCTCGTAACTTGATGGCAAGCGGGGTGGCAGTGTTCTGCTTCTCGACATTACTTGCCCGAATGGGGAAGATAGTTGATATTGGTTTAATTCTCATTCATAGCAATGATTTTGTGCCCTCTCTTTCTCAAGAAATTCAATTCATTATTACAAAATCCCACTGCTAACATGAACAAATTGAATTATTCCATTGGGTTTTATTGCTCTAAAAAGCAATTCCTTCAATTGATGAGAAAGACTCATAATATACTACAAAAGAGAAATACAATCCTTAATGACAAGAATGCTCCCATGTGAATTTTCTCTCTGAAGACTTTCTTGTGATTTGGGCCTTTGACAAATAAATAAAATACATTTTATTATTCTACTCTTATTATTTTATTATTCTATTAGTCCAGATTTTAAAATACTGAATTATAGCCATCACATTCTGGGTACAACACTAGCCTTTGGACCATTCTCTTGCCCCTCACTGCAACCTCAGTCTAAGTACGCTCTGGTACCTGATCTTGTCATGACTCTACGGTAAACTTCATTTCACCTCTAGTTTATAATCTCTGAATATTGTAGGATGGCAAAAGTGCTTGTTATCATTCTCCCTGTCTCTTGAAATGTTAGTTTCATTCTTTCTAATTAAGGTGAGATGGCACTGGGAGTAAAAAGTAGTTTGCTTTCGTGTTTATATTTTAATAGGCCTTCATGCGCTGCCCGGACAGACAGTGCCGTGGCCACCCAGTAGCAGAGACATGTGCCCCTCCGTGGGCAGCACGCATACCTGGGCACCTTTCGAGCTTTTTCCAGAAAGCTTTGTAAACTTAAACACTGACAAGAGGAGCAGATGTATATTAAAAATAACAAACTGCCAAGCAATAAGTTAGACTATTATCAATTTCACTGTGTTTATTTCTAGCTTTAAAACTCCTCATAGAAATTGGACATTAAAGAAATAAAATCTGAGAAGTACAACATTTTTTCATTTTCCCCGATTTCATTTCCTGCTTTATAGGGAAAAGAATATGTTTTATTCAGGCGGTGAGGTTGCAATGGCCCAGCATCTCTGAGAGGATCCTGTTTTCAACAGGCATTCTGGATGTGACTGGCTCTCTTTGTGGTTTCCCTCAGTCGCATGGGGCTGCTGCCCAGAGGAGCATTTTCAGGCGCTGGGGAAAGCAACCGAGTGCTCCTGCTGTGGGGTCATTCACAAGAGTCCCTGGTAGGCTAGTGTGACACTGTGGGGGGGAGGCTGTCTAGTGGGTGCTGTCACATGCCCCATCACTGTGGTCAAGATGACATGGAGCCCAGAGATGTCTAAGGGAGACTCGTCTTGGGTGGGGAGGCAGGGTGAGGAAGGCATGGAGGAGGACAGGTTAGACCATATGAAACTGCGGATAGTTGACCATTTTTACCTGTAAAGATAACTATTTCGTGTGGTTTAACCTAACACATTCCCCTCTTGCTGCCAGTATGAACGAAATGACATGGGCAAGGACCCTCTCATCATGATTTTCCTCATCCTCTTTCTCCTCACCTTCTTTTTCCTTTTTTCCTCTTTTCCTCTTTCCTCCTCTCCCTCCTCCTCCTCCTCCTCTTCCTCCTCTTGTCAAGGGTTGTTTGGGAATGTGATTTAGGAATTAACAAGGAACCAACCCCACAGTCTCAGCCTCTCTCTCCCCACCCCATTATATTTTGAAAACGAATGAACAAACCTGAAAATATAGCCAAGGCTGAATAAACAATCATCTCAAGGATCCTCTTCCCCAGTTTCCCAACTCGGTAACAGTGACCCCAAGAAAAATGGCTGTACCGAAATGGGACTTACCGAGAGCTGGAGCTGCGTTTCCCAGGGGCTGGCTGTGGGAAAGCAGAACCCCGCATGCCTGCTGCTGGCGGAGTGAACTGTGGCGATTCAGAAGGTGACAAGTGATGCTCCTCACTCCAGAGCCTAACTTTACTGTCCATTGCTAACACTGAAGTGCTTTTTAAATGTCAAAGGTCATGTTCTTAGTTCACACAACTCTGAAAGACAGTGTGCTCTCAGAACTCCCTACTTTTCAAATTTATTATATACAAAGTGAAGCCTACTTCTTTAGTATGACATTTAAGACTATACAGAGAACTTATCCTACATTCTCAAAACACACACACACAGTACTTTAATTATTTCTTGATACCTTGCCATGTTTAGGATATATTTTATACTTAAATAACAACTCTTTACTTAAATGTTTTCCTGAAATGTAGAAAAATCTAAATAAATTAGGGTCCAGAGGAAGTTCTGTCTTCTTTGTGAAGATTTTCAGAATAAAAACCAGCCCTCCACGCCTTTGAACTTATATACAGGACAACTGCACACTAGTTTTTGTGCCTTGTCTTTTTGTGTCAAGTGGTTTTTTTGTACGTGCAGGTATCTGTGGTTTACTTATTGTTGTGTTCTCTGCTCATGGGAGAGTATCTGGCGCATTGTAAGTGATAAGTGATTTTTAACACTAATGATAGGTCTTTGGAGATGATATGCAGGTGTCTGCTTTACACTAAGCCATGCATTAAAGGGAAATGTTTTCTAGGGGTACTACAAAGTAAAGCAAAAACAAAGTTATCCATGATAGATGGTTCTTCTTTAAAATCGTATGAAAAATATCAGAAGTACAGTTCCAGTCTAAATCTAGAGTCTAGGCCTCAGGTTGGCAGGAAACAAGCAGAAGACAGAAATTTTATTGTGTTGAGGGATTTGTTTAATTGAGAATCAGTTACCTTTTCCTTTCCAGCTCCTAGAGGCCTCCTGCATTTTTTGGCTCAGGGGCCCGTCCTCCATCTGCAAAGCCAGCAGAGCAGCATCTTCAAATATTCTTTTCTGGCCAACCTCACCTCTCCTTCTCTGACTGAACCTCCTCCCTCCTTCTTTCCCTTGTAAGGACCCTTGTGATAATGTTGGACCTACCTGAACAATCCAGGGTAATGTCCCACCTCAAGATCCTAAACTTAATTACATCTTCAAGGCCCCTTTAGCATGTAAAGTAATGTAGTCGCAGGTTCCAAGGATGAGGGCATGGATATTTTTGGAGGGCTGTTATCCCGCCTACCACATCTCATGACCCCAGAAAGAACTCAATCTTTCCAGGTATTCAAAAGAGCTGGACAGATGGTCTTTTGTGTTTGTAAGCCAATGTTCTATCCATGGTCATTTCCCCTTCCTCTCCTCCCCTCCTCCCTCTCTCTTCCATGTCTTCCTTCCTTCCTTCCTTCTTTCTTTCCTCTCTCCCCTTTCTGTAGTCCCTATGAGTCTCTACTGAGGACCATGGAGTGTTTCTAGCCCAAGTTAGAAGTACCAACAGAAGTGACTTGACCATCCATCTCCCTTTAACTGTCCAGACAAAGCTATTAGGATTCACATGTCACCCAACTTGGAATTCTTTATAGGAGCCTTCCATAAACAAGTTTAAGCATCATTGTGTCAGAACACTTACTGAATACTTCCAAGTGCAGAATTATGGCCAAGTGCTTACAGAGGGAATGCCCTCCTAATACTTACATTTCTTGACAGAGAAGACTGTTGCAGATGTAATCAAAGAACAGTCTGAAAACCAAACAGGCATCAAACATTTCTCTGCATTAAAAAAGTAAATGAGTAACATGTTGATGTTATTTATAAGCTGTTTGTGGCATGCTAACCAAGAAGCTGTCAGAGGAGCGGCATTTCTAGACAGGGTGGGATTTGTGGGTAGGGGTAGGACACAGATGCTTGTCTGGGTGTCGCAGCTTCCTAAATTTGCAGTTTAGAGTGGACACCTCTGCAGCCTCTCTCAAGCCTTAAAATCGCTGTCACCAAGTTTAAAATAACCGCAGACTGGCAGAATCCTGGAGCTATTCCTTCCCAGATTTGCAACATTGTTATATTTTCTAAACTCCACTTGTGAAATGTTGAATGCCAATCCAGCTGGCGAAGGCATCTGATAAGAGCACATCATCCCGAAAGCATTTCTGACAGTCAGTGTCACTATGCATCTTTTTTATCACCCTCTGTTTTACAAGGTATCACAGATAGCACATGAAGTTCAACTATGATTAATAGGACTCTCTCACCATGGACTTCACTGGGCTCCAGCCTACGAAGAAAATGTGGCTGCTGATAAATCTCATAGGATAAGAGCTGTGTTATGTAAGCAGTTTGGGCAGGCATTTCAGTGCCTGTTATGACATGGAGGTAGTTTGCCACACTCAGTTGAATCGACGAGGCCCCTTGTTCCATTGATTTTGCTAAGATTCTGTGCAGTGAGGCCAACAGATACTTGTGGTATGAAACCCATGCACACATAATAGACGGCTTGGCTGCTGGTACATGGTTGTTGTTGTTTTGGGGTTTTTGTTTGTTTGTTTGTTTTTTTGGAGCCACTTCCAGAGTATAATACACATGTTGAAAAGGTTTTTCTAGGGGTCCTTTTATTTTTTATTAGAAATTACTAGTATGTCAAAGTTTCTGGTGGAACATAAAGTTGAAAAATTAAAAATCGTCTAGGAAAGTCCCGGACATAAAGACAGAGCGTGGTTGTTCTGCTTCAGCCTGTGATGCTCCAGCTGTGTGTGGGGGGACACTGTTTAGCATGTCAAGTTGTATATGTGCATAAGACTTACGGATGAAATGGCAAATTATTTAAGTTACTAAGATTCTAAATGACAAGGGACTTAAGTGATAGGAAAAAACACCTCTGATTTATGAGAGCATAAAGAACATTCCTTCAAGGCATAACTTGTTTACTGGAAACATTCTGAAGGAAAGTTAATTGTGCACACAGGGTATTAAGGGGCATAGAGAGGGCTTTCCAGTGAATTGAAGTCTGTTGGGGGGAAAAGTTGGGGGAGCAGCTTCCCTCTCAAACCATGATTTGAAGCGCAGCTAAAAATCATTCTGTCACTGAGCAGCGTGCAGTTATCAGGACTGGTTAGGTACACAAATTCTGAGGTTTATGAACCAACAAGTGGGGAGTAGTGCCTTTATTTGGAAGCCCTCCTCTTGTAGCTCATCTGTGTCCATGAACTCCTGCCTGAAGCCACACTGGAAAGCCTGCATCCCCCACCCTTGCACTTGATCATACCTCCATGGCTACACTCAGCTACTCTGTTAGACCAACTATTTGTATTTTAAGACCCAGAACAAAGAGTCATCACCACCTCTCATCAAAGCTAGTGAGTGCCCCTTTCCTGAAATCCATTCTTTTGTAAATTCATTGTTATTTATCTACAGCAGGGTCTGTTCCCAACCTCCCTTCCCCCATAGATTGTGAGCTTCCTGAGGGCTTGGTCCACTCCCTCCAGTGACTTTCATCTTGGGATTCCTGTCCTGCCCACAGAAATCATAGACACCTGGAGAGTTCTTATTCAATGATGGGACAAATTTGTGCCCGGAGAAGAGACACCAGATCCTCAAAGGGACAGCCCATCATCCTCCTTATATTTCTAATCAAACAATGTATAACTCTTCATATAAAATCTTCTCTGATGAAGAAAGCAGAAAAAGGTTGTGGAACTCAAAATCCTCTAATATAAAATGTTCATGTGGGCAGATCCAACAGAGAAGAAACTAAGCCTAGGGGATTTTCACTCTGAAATCCATGGATTTGCTTTCTTGTTGTTTTCACCTCTTCCCAGTAATTCCATGTGATGGAGGCATTTTGCTGGGGTTAATCTACACGTAATGAAGTTTCAAAGAAATTATATACTGTACTCTCCTTATGGCCCCCTGAGGTTTTTCTTTTCTAAGCAGCACAGTACAAAATAGTGATAAATAAGCCAGTGTTTATTTCTGTAGATAATACTTTCCTTCACTTTTTTTTTTTTTTTTTGGCAATCTCCAAAGCAAGTATGTATTATTGGGAGTGATTTCTTCATTAAAATTAGAGGTTTTGCACACATTCTGGCAAAACTGGAAATTTCTTGATAAACAGAAACATGAAAGATCCAGGTGATAATTTTATTTCAAAAGACCTTCCATACTTCTTGCTTGTGCCAATCTGACCTTTGCTTTCAAATGAAAGTAATGAGCAAATATCCAGGTCCAGCGTGAGCTTGAGCCCTGAGATCAAGAACTCAGCTCTGCCAATCCTTCTCCCTGTACCTGCTGACTGAGAAAGCATAAGGCTCCCCTTCCCTCTAGATTTGCAGCAGGAGGGTATAACACAGAGAGTCCCCCAAAGTGACCTGATTTTAAACCTCGTTCTCATTGTGAGAAAAGTAAGTAGCTCATCTGGAATCCTCAATAATTGCTTGAGGAATGTAGACTATTTTCTGTGCATGATAAATTTGGGGAAGTTACAGCAAGCAGAGTCTTACACAAATGCTGATCTACTTTAATCTTAATCTTCTAGCCTGGAATCAGAAGAACACAGATTCCTGAGATGTAAAGAATGGAGTCAAAGTAATGATAAAGAAGTTTGTTTTAGTTTACTTTTGTTTCTTCCAAATCTCAACTGATTGAATTTTAGTGACATATGAGTGTGGTTATTTTTCATGACTTTTTTCTGTCTGGTTTCAAAATGAAAATAAAATTAATAGTCAAAAAATGAGAATAATGGCGCACTGAGACTGAAGAGCATTCAATCAACTATTGTCCAGATTTCTGGAAATCCATGGTGTTTCCACATAACTTTATATCTAGAGCTGGAGTGCTCAGAGGTAAATTATCTACGCTACGGGGGTGGGGTATGGAGGAAGGACCACAGTGGAGTTTGGGGACAGAGAATGGAGCATCCCCTGTGCCCCTCACCGGCAGCATTGTGCTAGGGCAATTTACAAGATTGACTGAGCTCCTTAGGATGTCTTGGAAGAAGTGTTTTGTGAGCATAATAAAAAAGCATGCAATTATCCATAATTCCAACCAATCCTTAAAAATGTAGCTTTATAATTTTACTGATCTGCCAGCCAATCTGATAAACAGGAATGAGATTTTGTTTACTGTTTGTCCATTTGTTGAAAGAAAACAGCTGTTGAAGCACCAGGTGCCTCTCTTTCTGGGAGGTGGGCTGCTCACTGGGAGAGGCGAGCTGTGGCTGTGGTTGCCCCACACATCAGTGTGCAGGATGGCACCGTCCACTCCACTGCAGAGACAGGAGAAGGAAATGATGGAAGGAAAGAGTGTAGTGGGGAAGTTTGAGGTGCAAAGCGATTTTTCTTTTTAATTTAAAAATATTTCCAGAAGATTAGACATACATACTTTAAGTCAGAACAAATGTAAATAATTTTCAGCTTGTCTGTTTGAGGATTATTCCTAGTGCTTTTCCTGCACATTAGTGAGAGCACTGGGAATTGACTGTGGTGTTAACCCTCTCAGATACAAATCCTTAGTCAAAGCAGGTCATTTGGTCAGAGAGCAAGCAGGACTTACCTGCCCCTAATAGTCAAACTCCATGAAACAATTGCTAGTCCCCCCTCTAAAACAGGTTTGAAAATAGCTGTTAGTGTTAGATTACTGTTGGAAATTGAAATGTGGTATTGATAAAATCCAAAAGCTTTTTCTTTCAATAATACTAATACTACTACTAATAATAATAGTAATAGGCAACTTTTACTAGATTTCTTTTTTGTGCCAGAAGCAGTACCAGTTACTTACATACATTATTAGCTCATGTACTTTCATGTTTACAACCCCGAGAGGTATGTATCGTACTTCCCATTTTTCAAATGAACAAACAGCAGTGCATATTACTGACATAACTTGGACAGCCTTTTAAGAGGCAGAGCTGGGACTTCAACCCAGTTCCAACTTCAGGCCTCACTTTATTCCCTACTCTGTGCTGCTGCTTCATTGTTTATTAGCTAGATGAGCTGGATGGATGGATTTACACATCACAGGTCTTAAGATCAAATAACCTCTGTTTTCACATCTCAATTCTGTCACTTATTACCCCTGTGGTCTTGGAAGAGTCTGTTAATCACTCTAAGCCTTTGTTAATCACTCTTTCCTTTGTAAAGTGTTGTTGTTACTGGGCCTTCAGCCCTCTCTGGATGGTTGGGTGGACCAAGTGCCATCGTGTGTACTGAGTGCAAGACAGGTATAGGGTCTCCTTATGATTCTCCCTCATAGTCATATCATTTGCAAGGCTTGTTCTTAAAAATATGTTTTTCTCAAAGGTTTTGTATTTTTCTAAAACATGGGCATTTATTGAGTAGTAGAAGCAATGATATGCAATGGAACTTTAATTAGAACCTACATTAAGTAGGAACTCTTAGTTATCTACATTGTTTTTCTACATTCTTTCCTTGAACTTCACTTTTGAGAGCAAGACACAACGAGTAAGAAAATAAGTGATTGGCAGAGGTTTGCTAAAGATCCAAACTGCTCCTCTGGTATTTCTAGGGTTGCAATCAGAGCCTGTTAGAGCAGGAAGTCCCTAGAGACCACAGATGTCAAGTCACTCGTCCAATAGCAGGTTCCCAGGCTCTTTCTGTCATGTCCCCCGTATTTCTATCTCTCCTCCTTGTCTTGGTTTTGAGCCCACACAGGTGCTCAGAGTGAGAGTTCTCCAGATCTTCTCCATCCACACGGGAGGCGGACTTTTCTGTTCTGTAGACGGTGCTCATTCATGGTTACTTCATTCATGGTGAAAAACTTTCAGCCCCAAAAGCTAGAGATAGAAATTTCAAATCAACAACATGTTTCATTCTCCAAACAGTCTCATTAATGTTTTTTTTTAAATTGTTAGTTGGCTTATGAGGGGGGACCCAAAAGGTCTAATTTATTTATAAAGTAATGTGTATTTATTTTTACATGTTTAAACTTCAATCACCTTCAAAGTACTCTCCATTTGATGAAATACACCTATCAAGACATTTTTTTCCACTGCTCAGAACAGTTTATGAACTCGTCAATTTTGATGCCTTTTAGTGCTTCTGCCTTTTTTTTTTTTTTGTTTCACCTCTTCCACATCAGCAAAATGTTTCCCTTTGAGGACGTTTTTCATCCAGAAAAACAAAAATGTCACTTGGGACGAGATTGGGTGAATAGAAAGGGTGGGGCACAGGGGTCATGCCATTTTTGGTCAAAAACTCCTGAACACTCAGTGAGGTGTTGGGAGGTGTGCTCATAAATCACCCATCAAGAAATGGGCAAATGCATTGAAAGAGTCTTCCAAAAAATTAACTGAAGCTGAACACAGCCTCTCACAACACCAGCTGGTACAATGACTCAGATGGGTTCCTAGAACACTCACCTAGCTGGGCAAGCCTGTACTACAAAAGGCCCACCCTCCAGAAAATAATTCCAGTTTTGGGCAGTCCCCCTTTGCATATAATAATGGCAAAACAAGTTTGCATGGCAATATCTGTCTGGGACACATAGTGAACTTGAACTAGTCATTCCCATAATCTACTGTTGGGCTCTGCATATGGCCCAAATTTACCAGAAAACTGCCAGTCTCACTTCTAAATTCTGCAGATCTACCACAGAGGGAGGCACTGTGCAGGATTATAGAAGATAAAAAAACCACATAAGGGTGATTTTTATCGTGATTGTATAAGGCAAACACAGGGAAATGCTGTGTTTGTAAAAGAGAGTTCAGTCCAGTCATTCCTTACTTTCAAGCGGAGGGAATAATACTACTTGAAAGAAGAATAGAGGAAGTGCCAAAATGTAAAATGTGGATATCATTTTGCGTGGTCCTTATATTCTTATGATTGTTTCCTTTCAAACACTGACTCCCTTGGGATATCCCAGATAGCAGGAGAACAGACCATTCTAACATTTTGCTTTGAAGCAAGGATTAGAATTAACTGCCCTTTAAATACAGCACAAAATCAATCCACCCCAAGTCCCAGTGAGAGAGGTCAGTCAAATTTGTCTTATTTCCCAGATGCGGGCATTTCACACAGAGATACAAGAGAGGGTAAATTACTTGCTCAAGGCCACACAGCAAGTTACTGAGCGGCTTGGAAGCAATTACACATATAGAGAGATCTTAATTGGTTGAGCCCTAAGATGATAGAAGTGCCATGACATCTGATGCCCCCAGCAGTTCTCTGCAGTCCCAGTGGTTGCCATATCAACAGCTATGAGGTTGGGAGACACCAGGCAAGTCCAGGAGTCAGGCAGCAGCAGAATGCAAGATTTATAAAGGCACCGAACCCCCTCTACGTTCTTGGCCACAGCTGCAGGACCTAACACCGTGGCCTGGGTCTGGGCACAGGGTTCCCAGAGCAAACTGAGTCTAGGAAGGTAAGCATGGAGTGCACTATATGTTACTAGAATCAGAGCTCTTAGACCAGAATGACTGTGTTAACGATAATGGATGCGAGTCAGACCAAAGATAATTTTAACAAAATATGTTTTTAACCTGATTCTCATAGGGCAAAAAAGTCCAAGTGGTAGATTTTTCATTTGGGGCCAAAAAGAATTGGAGGTAATCTCAGAAGTTTACCTCTTTGGGCCAGAGGCAGAAACTTGCAGCTCAAAGAGGAGAATAATGTGAGCTTTAAAATGGATTATAGAGAGCCAAATAGAATAAAATTGGGATCTGAGTATGAGTCGGTAACATGTTACTGAGTTTCCTGAGATGAATCATCTGCACAGTTCAATAGCACCAACATGGTGGCTTTAACGTAATGTCTAAAATTGCTAAGCTTTGATATTGTAAGTAGCCTGACCACATAGAGTCTGAGTAATTTGATTTCCCTAGTATTGTTCTAAAGTGGATCCTCTTTATAAAAGCCACAGATACATGGGGCCGTTTAAAAGATAATGCAAAAATCCCTCTAGCGTAGAAACTTCAGTTACTGGTTTATATCATCAACTTTCAATCATACCAGAAGTCTAGTCGATGGGCAGTTGGTTATAAAGGCTTGTCTGAACTTAGGAAAGGGATGATTGCAAAGAGTTATCTACTGTGGTCAATTACACAATGAGCCACCTGAAAGGAAATCTGTATTAAATATGGGCAGCCTGTCAGGCACAATGTGTTACGTGGTACTCAGTCAATCCCCAGACTTCTTCTGCATGCTACCCTGTGGTAAATCCCCCATCTTAGCCCTGGTGAATCCACTCTGAGACAGATCCACTGGAAATGTAATATGATTTCTTATTCTCTCTTTATAAGCTGGAAAATATCTGTCCATAGAGAAACCCAAAGCTGTATTTTTAAAGAATTTCTCCTACATTGCTCACACCTTGTAGTCTCCAGGCAATACCATAGGACTAATCATAATGGCTCTACAAAGCTATTTTCCTAAGAAAGAGATATTGGTCATTTTGATGTGAATTTGATGCTGTTACCCATGCTACACATTTGAATTTTAACTGTAATTGTGAAATTCAAAGCTTATTTTCCAATCAATGAGAAGTCAGTGAGAAAATTTCTGCTCCGGACCAAGATGGAGTAATAGAGACTGGATTTACCTCTCCATCTGATGAAACTATTTGAGAAGGACAAAATACATTTTATAAATATAGTAAAAATTTATTTTTGAAAAAGGAAAACAGTCTGCAAGGCACTGGGCACTGGACAGTGATGGAAAGTGATCCTGAGGTGACAGGACGAGGTGGAGGAAGACTGTCAGACTTCCAGGATTCTATAAGCAGGAAGCAGGCTGCTGGAACTGTTCAAGGACAAGCACGTTCTACCCAAGAAAATGGAAGAATGACTCTGAGGATGCAGCTACTGATGCAAAGGGCCAGCAGCAGACCCAATGGGGGGGCCAATGAGGCCTCCACGGGCTCAGAGGCAGGGTCCTGGGATCTGTGCCAGCCCAGACAAGGGAGCTGGTTCAGCCTTCATGGGCCCAGATGGTGGATCAAGCCTTAGAGAATTATTCTTAGGCTCTAAAACTTAATGGAATTTGTCCTAATGGATTGCAAATTTATTTAGACCAGTGACCCCTATATCCTTCAATTTCCTCTTTTTTCTTTGTGGAAAGGGAGTGACTATCATATGCCTGCCCCACCACGTACCCTGGAAACAGGTAACTTATTTTTTAGTATCACAGGTCCACTCATAGGCAGGAATTTCCCTGGGGTGAGTCATACCCATAATCTCACCCATACCTAATTTAGAGGACTTATATGATGATGTTTGGAACTTTTTGGAGGTGATGCTATTTAGATGAGATGTTAGATTTAAAGTTAGTGCTGGAATGGGTTAAGACTTTTGGGGCTACTGACATGAGTTGAATATATTTTGCAAGTGATATAGATGTAAATTTTAAGGATCCAGAGGACAGACTGTATTAGATTGAATAGTGTTCCCCCAAAATCATGTCAACCTAAAACCTCAGAATGTGACCTTGTTTAGAAATAGGATATTTGCAGATGTAATTAGTTTAGATAAAATCACACTGGATTAGTGTGAGCCCTAAATGCAATATGACTTGTGTTCTTATAAAAAGAAGAGAGGCAACGCAGAGACATAAACAAACACAGGGAAGACAGACACAGGACAACAGAGGTCAAGAATAAAGTGATGCAAACTGCGGGACCCCAAGGATTGGTGGTAGCTTATAGAAGCTAGAAAGGAAGGATTCTCTCCTAGAGTCTTCAGAGAGATTATGGCCCTGCTGACACCTTCATTTTGGACTTCTAGCCTGCAGAATTGTGAGAAAATATATTTCCATTGTTTTAAGCCACGCATTTTCAAGTATTTTGTTACATCAGCCCTAAAAATCTAATGCACCATAATAACACTAACAAAAATAAAGTTGGAATGGCTTTATCATTAGTAAGAATACTTCCAGGGAATAAAGAGAGTCATCTAATTATAATAAAGTCAATTCATCAATTGACCCAGAAGGCATAGAACTCCTAAACTTTTATGCATTTAATAACAGAGATTCAAAGTACGTGAAGTAAAAACTGATAGGGAAAATAGATCTACACAATTCAGAAATTTCAACGGTCCTCTCTCAAAATTGGTAGAACAAATAAACAGGAAATCAGTGAGAAGAGATGTGAACAACACTTGAACCAACTTGACCTAATTGACATTTATAGAACATTGCACCAAACAATAGAATTTATATTCCTTTCAAGTGCATTTGGAACATTTAACAAAACAGACCATTCTCTGGGCCATAAAAGAACTTTAATTGATTTTAAAAGTATTCAAGTGATACAAAGTACACAATTTAACAAAACAGAATTGAATTAGAAATAATAACAGAAAATCTCCAAATATTTGAAACTAAAATATACTTCTAAATAATGCATGTGTCAAATAAATCAAATGGAAAATTAGAAAGTATTTTAAACTTAATAAAAATAGAAAGACAGCATATCAAAATTTGTGGGATGCCACTAAAACAGTATTATGGGGGGCATTTTAGCACCAAACCCTGATACTAGAAACAAAGAAGAGTCTTCAATCAATGACTACAGTTTTCACATTTAGAAACTGCAAAAAGAAGAGCTAATGAGGCACAAAATAAATAAAAGAAAGGAAACAATAAAGATGAGAGTGGACTAGAAAACAGAAAGATAACAGAGAAAACCACTGAGACCAAATAACTGCTTTGTTGAGATCAATAAAATTGCTAAACCTCTAGCTAAACCAATTCAGGGGAAAAATTTAATAATAAATATGAAATATGTTATATCATTAGAGTTTCTACAGATATCTAAATGGATGTGAGGGGATAGTATTAACAACTTCAGGCCAATATATTTGACCACATAGACTAGGGGCACCCAATGTTTACTGTGTAGGACCAGAGAGTCAAAATTTTAGTCTTTGAGAGGGCCACATACAGTATACGTCAGACTATTTTTCAATCTTTAAAAATGTAAAGAATCCAACATTTTAGCTTTAAGGCTGTAGGTCAACTGCTGACTTGGATGAAATAGACAAATTTCTTGAAGGAAATTACTCAAGGTCACTCAAGTAGAAATAAATAACCTGAATAGCCTTGTATCTAATAAAAATTGAATTTGTAGTTAAAAACTCTTACAAAGAAAACTCCAGACCCAGAAGTCTTTACAGGTAAATTCTACCAGATATTTAAGGAAGAAGTAATACAATTGTGAACAAATTCTTCCAGAAAATTGAAAAAGAGGCAATACTTTCCAATTTATTCTATGAGACCAGCATCACCGGTAGTACCAAAAGCAGACAAAGACACCAAAAGAAAATTACTGATCACTATCCATGTGAACATAGATGCAAAAATTCTAAACAAAATTTATCATATTAAATCCAATAATATATAACGAGGAAACTTCTTATAGTGATCCAACATTATATACAAAGGAAAACTCATGATGACCGTGTGGATTTTATGCCAGGCTTGCAAACTTGAAAATCATTTAATGTAATTCACCATATTAACAAACTAGAAGAGAAAACTATATGATCATCTGATAGGCACAGAAAAGGATTTGCCAAAATTCAACATTCATTCCTAAAAGAAAGAAAAAAAAAACTCTCAGCAAACTAGGAACAGACAGGAACTTCCTCAATCTCATGTGAAAAATTCACCCCTATTATCATACTTAATAGTGAAAGACTGAATGATTTTCATCTAAGATCAGGATCAAGATGATGATGTCTACCCCTCCACTTCATTTTCACACTGTACTGGAGATTCTAGCCAGGGAATCAGGAAGACTGTACTATGAAAGGGCAGTACAAAGGACATCTGCATGGAAAAAGAAGTGGAACTGTCTTTTCAAAAGCAACTTATTGTCTAATATAGAAAATTCTATGGAATCTACAAAGAAGCTACTAAAACTAATAAAAAATTAGCAGTTTGGTAGGATGTAGGATCTACATGTGAAACTAAGTCATATGTCTATGAACTACACCATTTATGATACCACCAAAAAACGTATATGCTTAGGAATAAACTGACAAGAGAGGTGAAAATTTACACACAGAAAACCACAAATATCATGGAGAGAAATTAGAGAGGGCCTAAGTAAATGGAGGGAACATCAGTTCATGGGTCAGAAGACTCAATATTGTTATGGTGCCAATTTTCTCTGAATGGATCTATAGAGTTAATGCAAAATCAGTCAAAATCCCAGAAGTCTTTGTTGGAAGAAATTGGCTGAAATTCATGTGGAATTGCAAAGGACCTAAAATAAACAAAATAACTTTGAAAAAGAAAAACAAACTTAAAAAGCTAACATTACATGATTTCAGGGTTTATTATGAAGCTGCAGTAATCAAAACAGTATGATAATGACACAAAGATTGACAAACAGATGAAGGAAACAGAAAACAGAGCCCAGAAAGAGACCTATATGCAGATATGGGACAGCTGACTTTCAACAAAGGTGCAGAGGCACTTTGGTGGAAAAATGATAGGGTTTTCAACACATGGTGCTGGACCAATTAGACATCCATATGCAAAAAGGAATTAAACTTGATTCTTATACCACATAAAATAATTAATGTAAAATTATCACAAGACTAAATATAAAACTTAAAACCATAGTACTTTTAAAAGAAAATATTGGAAAAATCTTTGTGACTTGGGGTAGGCAAAGATTTCTTAGCTACAGTCCCAAAAAGAATAACCCAAAAGCTGGTAAATTGGACTGCATAAAAAAAAATTCTTCTCTTTGAGAGAAATCATTAAGACAATGAAAAGACAAGTCACAGACTAGGAGAAAACCTTTGAAATTATGATTTGAGAAAGAACCCTTAAAATTCAACAGTAAGAAAACTCAAAATTTTTAAAGTGGGGCAAAAGATTTGAGCAGGTAACTTCTCCAAAGAATATATACAGGTGCCAAATAAGCACATAAGATTTTCAACATTATTAGTTAATTAGGGACATTCAGATTAATCTAAAATGAGCTACCACTATAACCTGTTAGAATGGCTAACGTTTGAAGGACTGCTTATACCAAACTACGGTGAGGGGGGAAGTACTGGAACTGTCAGTAATATATTCTCATACACTGATGGCAGAATGCAAAATGTTACAGTCACTGAAAAACAGTTTCGCAGTTTCTTAACAAGTTAAATATACACCTGCCACACGATGCAGCCATTCAACTCCTAGATATTTACCCAAGAGAAAGGAAATCATACAATGTTCATATACAGATGTGTACATGAATGTCCATAGCAGCTTTATTTAAAATAGTTAAAAGATGGCAACACCCCAGATGTCCATCAAGCAGGGAATGGCGGGACTTCCTGCCAAGATGGAGGCATAGGTAGACACACTGTGCCTCCTCGCACAACCAATATAGGGACAACAACAATTTAGAGACAGAATAACAACCAGAACTGACAGAAAATTGAACTGTATGGAAGTCGAACAACCAAGAAGTTAAATTAGACACGTTCATCCAGACCAGTAGGAGGGGCGGAGTCGGGCAGCCTGGTGGAGAGGGGTCGCAACACAAAGAACTTGGCACCGGGTGCGTAAGACCACAGAGGGTGGACCGTGGGTGCCAAGTGTCAGCTGGCAGACCCCGGCTGAGGGGTGGCAACCAGCAGACCCAGCGAGGTGGCGATTGTGAAGCAAGGCACTGCGCGCAACCCAGGATCCCAGCACCAGGAAATAGAGCCTTGGGGCACTGATTGAAAACACCTGTGGGGGTTGAGGTGCAGGGAGAGACGCCCAGCCTCACAGGAGAGGTTGTTGGAAAGACCCATGGGGTGCACAACCCCACCCACATGGGAATCAGCACCAGAAAGGCCCAGTTTGCTTGGGGGAAGCAGCGGAAGGGACTGAAGTCCCATGGAGAGCAGAACAAGTGCCATGTTGCCTCTCGGACCCCACCCCCACATACAGCATCACAACCCAGCTACTGGGTTGCCCCACCCTGGTGAACACCTAAGGCTCCGCCCCTCACACAAAACAGGCACCACCAGACCCCCGCCCCCGCTCAAAAAAGAAGGCTGAAACAGAAGAACAAATGAAAGCCCCAGAACCCATCCTTTTAAGTGACCAAGAGATAGCCAACCTATCAGATGCACAGTTCAAAGCACTGGTGATCAGGATGCTCACAGAATTGGTTGATTTTGGTCACAAATTAGATGAAAAAATGAAAGCTACAA
>CM052538.1:65558978-65580043 GCA_028533065.1 Trachops cirrhosus
GCCCAGGGTCTGCCTGCTGCGGACTTGCGCGCTGCCCCGGTTGTTCAGGTCTCTGCTCCGCGTCCCTCGCCTGGCCCGACTCCGCCCGTCCTACTGGTCTGGATGAACGTGTCTATTTTTAAATCCTTGGGTGTCCGACTTCCATACACTTCAGTTTTCTGTCAGTTCTGGTTGTTATTTTGTTTCTATATTGTTGTTGTCCCTATCTTGGTTGTGCGAGGAGGCACAGTGCATCTACCTATGCCTCCATTTTGGCCGGAAGTATTGAAAATTATCTTTACCTAAAGAAAAAAAAATATTTATCAGGCTGACACGCAATTAGCATGGGGGCTGATGTCCTCTGCTTTCCTGTTGTCAGCTAATTTTGGAAGCTGGCATGCTGCACAGGAATAGACGGTGTGCTCTTGCTTCAACGCTTCCCAAAGAAGAGCTGTTTGACTTGTTCAGGGGTGGGAAGCAGAGGAGCAGGGCAGGAAGAAGACCTCTATTTCAGATGGCTAAGCAAAACCAGCATCACTCTGCACCAGCGAGTGGTCCACACATTTAAAATTAAAGTCATAACAGGCTGACAGTGTTCAGAGGGGAGAGGGGAGGGAATTTCAGGGGAAAAGGGGAAGGGTTTACAGGAACAAGTATAAAGGACACATGAACAATAACAAGGGGGGGTGGAAACAGGAGGAAGGTGGGGAGGGCTGGGTGGGTGGGCTGGGATGGGAGTAAAAGATAGAAAATTGTACTTGAACATTAATTAAAATAAAATTAAAAAAATTAAAGTCAGAAGCTCACACCCTCCATCATTCTGGTCTGCCTCTTACCCCTGGGACAACTCTGTTTCTCAGAGCAAATAATTTTGCTTTGTCATTTTTTTCATCATTGTTTTCATTTAATTTTTAGCATTCTGCTCTCCTCTTGAAGGCAGATTATCTTGGCAATGATAGCTAAGAAAAGGAAATTAGTACAATTAAACTCTGAATACAGCTTTAACTCCAGCAGGCATTTTTTTTAAGTGAATTTAAGAGATTGGAATTACCTTCAGGTAGAAAATGTTTCATAGTCTCATCGTACTCATATTCATTGAGAGCCTGGTTTGTGCCAAGCACTGAATATTTAAAATTTTGAATAAAACGTGGTCTTTGACTTAGGGGAGCTTTCAGCTGTGGGAAAACAAAAGGTGTTCACTCCTTCATACCTTATGTAACATCCTTTACTGGAGTGTAAACACTTGGAAAGAAGGGTCAGGAACTGATTCATCCTGGTGCATTTTGAAGCACTGAGCGTGGTTTGTGCTGAACATATTCTGCAGGTCAGTGAATATGTTGAATGAATAAGTATTAGTGCTAAAGACCACTTACACTTAGAAAGCAATATTAATAATGGACATTTTGACCTATAAAAATTCACTGAAAAAAGCATGGTCTTTATGGTACCTTCATTTTCATAGACTTTAATTTTTAGAGCAGCTTTGGCTTCACAGCAAAATTGCAGGGAAGGTAGAGACATTTCCTACGTACCCCTCGTCCTCACACATGCACAGGCCCCCGCCCCACTATGAACATCCTCCCTCAGAGTTGAACCTTCATTAGAATTGATGAACCTACATGGACACAACATTTTCACCCAAAGTCCACGGTTGACATTCGGGCTCACTCTTAGTGTTGTGCAGTCTATGTGTTTGGGCAAGTGTATAATGTCGTGTGTCCCCCATTACATCATCCTACAGACCAGTCTCACTGCCCTGAACAGTTTCCATATGGTACCTTCTGTACGCTCTCTCGGTTGGGTTGTAAAGGAGTGTTGTCTCTGTGAAACAGCATATTTTGCTAAATTTATTTTCCTCGAGGGTTTTTTTAGAAAAGGTATAAATTTATGAAAAGATGAATAATTCAGATTATTTGTCCGCAATAGTAAACAGGTAAAAATGAACAATTTATCATTTTAAAAGCTTTAGTGTTTTGCTGATCTGAAAAGTGGCTGTTGGTTGGTGGGTCCTGGCCGCACTGGAGCAGTCAGATACAGTTGTGCTTTCTTTGTACTTTTTTAAAAATCATGGGACTACATGCTCCAGTGGGATCATCAGGTTTTTAGGTGACATCACTTAACCCATGTTCATCCATTCATTTGTGTTCACCACTACTTACTTTTCCTATGAGGTAATGTCTGCAACTTTAATGTTACTTTTTGAGTACTTGGTTGTATAAAACATAATTTCCCCCTGCTAGTACTCACTGTGTGGAGAACATAACTTTTCCCCCAACATTTTTGCTCTTGCTGTAAAGGTCAGGCCAGCATCTTTCTGTCGAATGTGTGGATCTACTGAGTGGGCTTAGGCATTGTCTTTCATGCAAAATCACGCCCATATGTCACTATTTAGAAATTTCTGGTTTATTTGTTAAAGGAGTAAAAAACGAAAAAACACTGCATAAACCTTGTCTTTTGTCCCCCAGTATTTAGAACTGTCTTGCTCCCAGACCTAATTCAACATGTTTTCTTAAATGGCTTGTTATTTTTAATCTTTCCAAGGAATCTGACTTTGTTTTAAAAGAAACAAAAAGTTTTTCACACTCATAGCTCAACGGTTTTATCTCATGTTTAATCAGATTTAAAAATTAGAATGAGTTCCACTAAGATAAGTGGATCAGGGAAGAAATACAACATACTCTTTCCTGGTAAGTATGCAGACTGAGGGAGCAGGAGCTAAAGTGAGACAGGCATCTTTAAGAGAGCTGTCACTATGCTTTTTTGCATGGGAATGGAGAACGTTGGTTAATCCAGTGAGGCTTTGAAACAGAAGTCAGTTATCCACCCTAAATTTTATTGCTGTATTGCAGTGGTTCTCCATTGAGGGTAGCTTTGTCCCTCAGGGATATTTGGCAATGTGCAGAGACATTCTGATTACGAGAAATGGGCGTTGCAGGGAGTGGATACCTCTAGCATCTAGTGGGTAGAGCCCAAGGATGCTGCTAAACACCCTGCAATGCACAGAACAGCCCCTCAGGACGAAGGAGAATGTCAGTGTACTGTGAGGTTGTGAAATGATGTAAGTGGACTTATTATAATGTATGTCCTAAGTAGTTTAAAAAGATACCAAGGGGGCTCATATTATTAAAATATGGATAATAATCTGGAAAGCAAAAATAAAGAGTTAAAAGATTAGAAAGAAGGACAGGTAAGTGTACCTCAGCCCTGGGTTGCTGCTGTTACTGTGATCAAGTTCTAAACTCACGGCATCAGAAGTTCAGAAAAGTTCATTAATTCATTCCTTACAAATTGAACAAAGATTTATTGAGTATTCACATATGTTGGTGACAAAATGAAAAGTAATAAAATTTAAAAGATATTTCTGTTGTGATAAATATCATAAAGGGAGATGAAAGGGCTGGGTACTTCTCAGCTGGGGTATCCACAATTCCAGGTGCTGTTTGGAAAGAGAAATTTCTTATGCAGGCACTGAATTCTTAGAAGAGATGAATAGATGTGAAACATTCGTCTGTGTAGTGGGCAAAGCTTTCAACTGTGGTTTTTGCTGAAGGAATGAAAAGTTTCTCTCAAAAGCCAGTTTCTCTACCATTGAAAGCTAAAGATTTAATATTGTATGATTGTTTAGGAAAGAACATCTCTATAGCAGTGGAACTTAGAATCACTCATTTATTTAAGGCAGGACAGCTCTAAGGGAACCAGCACATCCCTATTACAGACAATAGGTAGGAGAAAGTTCTCAAGGCCAGGAGGGCCCCAGGCACTTCATGGAGGAGGAAGTCCTTTATTTGAATTGACAAGATGAGTAAAGACAATGTGAGTTTAAAGCTGAGATTTCTAGATCAGGGCTGACATATTTGCTTTAGGAGGTCCATAGACCATCTGCATTTGGACATCACATTTTGTGTGTATATGTATGGGTTTATGTTATATTTTTGTAGGTAAGGTGTTTATATTTTTAAAGTGATCACATGACCCAAAGAAGTGGCTGCACTAGTGTTCCTAAGAATTACACTTTTTTTTATAATACAGCCATCAAATATTGTTTTTTACAATATTCTACTTACAACAAGTAGAATCATAATTACCATACAATAAGAACTAAGTACTAAATGGAAATACACTAAAATTCTTTCTAGTTTATATAATTATAGGTTATTTTATTTTGGAGGTCTTCCTGTATTTTTCAAATTTTCTACAATAAACATGGATTGCTGTGCAATTCAAAATTATATTTGAATATTGAAAAGTAATATAAACATTTTAATTGCAAATAATATTTAGAGAGAGCTCTCCATGGAAAGTAAAGTGATCCTTACTCTCAGCTGCCTAGTGATAAAGCCTTAATTCCTAGACAAGAGCAAATTTCCTTTCTAAACTCTGCCACTCTGACTATAAAGATGATAAATAGGATTGCTCCTTCCACATTTTATTGTCCACAAGAAATAGTCCCTTCATTATTGTTTTCTTCTACAAAGGTTTTTATAAGAAGAGTAAATGTCAGCTTTATTTTGTGTCTTAGTTTTTCCAGAAGGTCTAAACCCCATGTAATATACAACCGAACTTTCCTCCTTCCTCTCCTATCTACTCTCCTTCCCCATCTTCCACTCTCTTTCTAGCTCCTTCTCTCTCCCTCCCTGCCTCCCTCCATGTCTAGGTGTGTCTCTTAAATACTGCCCTTAGACCAAGATGCTAGCTCTTTCTTTGATTTTTTTCTGTGCTTTACATAACATTCAGAGTATTCAAAGACAACTTAAAAATTTCAAAAATACAACTCAATTGCAGTTGTACCTTTAAGATATTTCCAAGCACCATAGCAAACACCTGCAGGTGTGATGTCAGTCACACATATACACATACACACAAAAAACAGCAAGAAGTCAACCTGATATTTATTCAAAAGGACATGTGATGAACTTCTTTTCGAGAGCAAATATTCGGTCCATTCTGAGGCTGGGGCAGGAAGCAGAAGCTGGCAACAGCCTATCACTGGAGAGAGGGCAGAAAAGTGGTGGTAAATCATTAGCCATTTCTCATTTCTGTCTGTTAGTTTTGAGGACACCTGGCGGAATGGATCACAGAGAACAGCTATGCAGGATCGGGGCAGTTGAGAAGGATGTTCAGGGAGGACATCAGGATGACCTTCATTGGTAATGCTGCTATTAAGTCAGACACTGAACATTTTCTCAAAAACTTCCAAATCAAGATCTAGACCTCATAGGACATGAAAATAGATAACATCACCAGATGATTGTGCCTTTTTAATGGAAATCTCCTTGAAAAAGTGAAACAAACATTCTGAAAACTCTATGTCTTGCAAAGAAGAAGTGTCCAGAGAGTATCAAAAATTGTATTCTCCCAACTGAACTCTGAGTTTTATCTTCCTGTTTTGACTAGAGGCCTCTTGGTGAAGGGTATACCTTCATCATACACACACATGCCCCCCAAAGCAGTAATTCACCGTCCTTCACTGTGTCACCGTGACTCACACCGGATCACTGGTTTATTAGAAAGGATAGAACTCAGGAAGAGCCAATTGGAAGAGATGCCGAGGGGCATGGTGTATGGAGCTTCCATGCTCGCTTCAGGCATGCCAACCTCCCAGTTCAACCAGGAAGCCCACCTCCAGTTTTAAAATATCTTAACATCAATCTTCATTCTCCTCCTCCTCACTTCTCATTATTTTCAATAGCACATCCCTGATGGAAGGACAAGATACTGCAATTAGGAAAAATTTAGTTTTTAAATTTCTGTCTGGTCACTCAACTAGAGACTTGTCTTTTGTGCCATTTGACTTATCATAGCATCTCCTTCAATAATCCCAGCCGGTAGGACATTGTAACAAAGGAATGAAAAACAGTAATTTGCTACTAAAACAATTAGATTTTGTGCCATACGTATTCCTTCATAAACCTCAGGTGACAGAGCGCATCAGCGTAAAGACACATTCTCAACAGAATTTATTCCTAAATGATTCTTGGGAAGAGAAGACAGATGTTTTATTTAAGTGAAAAATATTTGAGAAATTTTGGTGGTTTAGGATTTTTTTTCCTATTTCCTTCTGTATGTTGTACATTTTTAAATTTTAATGTTTTAAACTTAGCTAAGTCTTACCACCAGGAAGCAAAGGCAGATATTTCGCATGTGTATAAAGTTTCCTTTGAAAATAGCCTTTGAAATGTTTATGGGAATTAATCAAAAATGTTATTAGACAATGTTAAATCAACAGCTGCATACACAGTATCTTTTGCAAATATATGATACCGTTATTCCTTGGCATATTATATTATGGTTTTATTAAACATATTTTTAGAACTTAACAAAATAAGCTTATCACACTTATCTTCTTTTTCCCCTCCAGAGAGACAACCACAGAGTTAGCTGGAAATCTACCAAGGTGAGCAGACACGCTTTGCTTAATCTGTGTGTGATTTCTGATGTACCCAGAAAAACGTGCTGTAAGCTTTCAGAAAGGACTTCATTTTCTCTTTCTTGCATCAGATTTTAAGACCCCATATTTCACTATGTAAAAGGCAAAAACTGTGTATAAGTTACATAGAAGTGATATAAACACGAAGTGATGAGGATGATGCCCACATGCTTAGAGAAATTCTTATTCGGTTTTGAAGTTCTGTCCTTTATCTGGGGATGTGTGGATGAACTCTCTTCTTCACAGAAATCATCAACATGCTGTTTCTTTTATTATATTCGTGGGATTGGCAATCTAAAGGTGCATGGAATTGATTTCTTTTTCTTCATTGTATCTGTTATTGTCACTGTGTTCAAGGATTTATAGATTTATGAAAGAATCCTGAGATTCCCCTAAAGAATTATAGTTTTGATGGTGACATATATATGGTCTTTCTTATCATCATGGAAATAAATAATTAGTAATATTATCTCACCAGCAAAAAGAAATCAATATATAAAGTAATCAATATATTTTATATATTTTTGATATTTTGTCACTTTACAAAGTAAGATATGATTAAGAGAATGCAAATTATAGAGAAGTAGCCATCAAAAATGATTACCACCATTTATTAGAAGAAAAAAAGAAGGGGAGTGGCAATAATTTGCTGGGCATCACGTACAGCACCTAGCATTGTGCCTTAGTCTTTGAAAGTGCTCAGTAACCATTTGTGAATGAAGGAATAGGGTGTAGAGTATTGGGAAACGGAAATCAAGGGAACCTTAAGAACAAGAAAAAGAAGTGCGAACAGACTATGATAATGAACAGCACTAAGGAATAAGAACAGTACATATCGTCACCATCTGTTATAGGAGATAAGCACATTTGGTTGCTTTTTTATGTAAAGAAAATCTTTGCTTATAGGATCATGATTAATATTGCCAAAAAACTGTTTACTGTGATCCAAATATTTAAATTGCTCCGTGTCTTAATTCTTTGGATAACATCCCAAAGAAACATTTCAGCTGTGTGCCAGTTTGCAGGGTTAGAGCAGATGAGAGTTCTAGTGTATGTATCCCCTCTGCTTATTCGTGGTTGTGCCTTCACTCTGGACGAGGTCCGCTCTGGAGGCTTAGGCATCCCATCATTTTCAGGGAGAAAGAGAGTTGTGTATCTGCCCATGTTTGTGGTGAAGAAGTTAATCCCCAAATAATGAAATCAAGAATGACTTTCAGACGTTTCTAAAATGGCTCAGGAGTGGACCACCCTCAGATGAGGCCCACAGGGAGCTGTACATGCAGATAAAAATTACTCAGCTATCTGAAAAATCTGGTGCACACCCTGAATTCCGTTACGTAGCAGTGTTTATTATTGTGAATACCAAGTGGCATTTCCTGTATTCACTGCAAGTGATCCTCTGTTGTAGCTGGTTTATTACCCAGGGAGAGTTCTCTCTCTTCTTGAATTTGGTGGGAGATATTTTATTAATGAACCTACTTATTTTGTTCCATGATTTTTTGTTACTCTGATGTGGTATCATGTAGCAAACAAACATGACAGTAATCTCATTTAAACTGCAATTCTCAGTCGTCCTCAAGGCATGGCAACCAGGGTGTGAGAAATGGCAGTTACTTCTCAATTAGCCTCAAAAGGAGCCTCAGGTATTCTTCCTGACTTTCCCCACAGGCGGTGTAGGACATGTCCATGGACCATTGTAACCCTCCCTCACATTAACATGAAATCATATAATATGTTGCTAACGACTACTTCTCTTTGCATTCAGGATTCAGAATATTTCTTTTGCTAGCATTTGTTTGCTTGTACACTCTTGTAGAATTCAGTTATTCAGCTTTCAGCCTTCCCCTGCCCCCCAATTTCTTCAGTCTGTCACTGGGAAAGTGCAAGTGAGCCCTGGAAAACCTTGGTGCCCCTCAACACAAGGTACCTGGTGTGTTGTTTGTTTGCAGCTAATGGTTAGTGGAATGTGACTTGAGGGTTTTTATACTTTTAGCCATAGCAGTATGCTTCTGCTGTGACATCCAGGAAAAACGAAAAATTGTGATTCAGGCAACTGCTAAGTAGTGGGTGATACAGGTGGCTGGATATAAGACAGTGGCGTCTTATAGCGGTTTGGTTTTCATTGGCTTTGCATGCCTTGAAATTTTCCGAAAGGCCATTTACAAATGTTGCACAAGGGTGGAGTTATTTCAACTTTCATTGCCTTACATGGCACTAATTTAAAGTAGCTGGCCACTGGTTGATAATATTCTGTGAAACTGTCCAAATCATGGAGCAGTGGATGGTGTCCCGCTAGTTAAACATGCTTTGAAGCTGCAATGAGCCATGTGCACAGGGTGCCTGAGCAGGCAGCAGGTTTGTTCTTCATTACTAATGATAACCTAAAGTGTTTCTGAGTTCTTGCTATTGCTGAAATTAAAGCCAAGTAATAATGTGTCACCGGGAAAAATTAGATTATACGAACAACATGCACTAAGCATTGTAATTATATTATAAATATTCAAATCAATGATCTTCTTGGGGTTAGAACATATTTAAACTGGCTTCAGGTACTACTCATGCTGTCCTCTTTATCTGGAAGCACTGTGGAAATGGGATGAATGGTTCCATTTCTTGAAATGGGAAGTGATCATTTTTAATCTTACATATAACTCCTTACTTCTGTTTTGCTGTAGCAAAGAACCCTTTAGCAATCTGAATAATTTGGGTTTTTCCCCCCATTATAAGCATGTCTTTCAAGAAGTTCTTTAATGGTGAGGCGTGTTTAGTTTATATAGATGTGTTTTAATTAAATAACGGTAAAATCCAAATTGTTCTAATGGGATGCAGGCACTAAATTAGTTATTATAAGCTGGGTTTTTAATGCAAATGATGCCTATACAGAGACACATCTTTATTTTGGATAGCAGAGTAAAGGTATAAACAAGGTTTATGTTAACAGAGATTTTAATGTAATCATGCAATATTAGTGGCTGTTTTTAAAAAAGAGAGAACATTTTAATTCCTTCTTAATGTAGTCTGCTGTTTCTCAATGTAAATTGAACAGTATGGAAAATAAAGTGGCTTAATACACTTTACTGGAAGTAGCTTAAGTGTTAGAACAGAGATTCACAGGCTGGTTCTTAAAGCACAACACCGAGAAGTCAGGATAATCTTTGAAGAACATGAAGTATTGGTAAATGAAGCTTAAAATAATTAAGTATATAAATAAGATGTCATCTTTTACTAGATTTTAGCATAAAACAGAGGAGGCAGGAGACAAAGACTAAAGTAAAGTTATTAAGGAAAAACTTAGACATTTTTTTTTGTATTTTAATCCAGTAACTTGATCTCTTTTTCTATGTCTTTTTGAGGGGGTTAGGGAACATAAGTACTCAGTATAAGAAATGGAACCCCCCAATTCCTAGAATATCACTACTCCCCATAGGATGACTGTTTGAGACCCTCTACCAAAAATATAGGAACTACTTGCTTTGTGTGGCTATCAGAACTAAAAGCCATTAATTGCATTGCAACTAACATATGCAATTTTTGTCTTAAGCTATTGAACTTTGTTCTGCAAAATTTGATCTGAACAGATTCTATGTAGTAGAAGGGCAAGAGTGAACTTCCTGATTGACCATATTTCTCAGTCATGGGTGTGACTGGTCAGGTAGCAGCAAAAGGAAAAGGTGGAAGCAAAGAGAATCAAAATAAGCTCTGCCAGCTCAACTCACCCCGTGTAGCTCTAGAGGGGTTTCAGTTAGATATTCAGTCTCCTGTGGAGGGCTTTAGTAGCTAACATAATCTCATATTTCTCATTGTCTCCAATACGAAATGCTGACTTCTGAAAGACCTTTGAGAAATTAAAAGATAAAAGCGTCGGTAACCAAAGGCAACAAAAGCAAAAGTAGACAAGTGGGACTACATCAAGCTAAAAAGCTTTTACCCAGCAAAGAAAACCATCAACAAAATTAAAAGGGAACCTAATGGATGAGAAAGATATTTGCAAATCATATATCTCATAAAGGATTAATATCCAAAATATACAAAGAATTCACACAACTTGATAGAAAAAAAAAAAGCAAAGGATCTAATTAAAAAGTGGACAGAAAACCTGAAGAGGTATTTTTCCAAAGAAGATATACAGATGGCCAACAGGTACATGAAAACGTATTCAGCATCACAAATCATTAGGGAAATGCAAATCAAAACTACAATGAGATATGACCTCACACCTGTTAAAATGGCTATCATCAAAAAGACAAGAGATAACAAATGTTGGCAAGGATGTGGAAAAAACAGAACCCTTGTGCTCTGTTGCGGAATGTGAATTGGTGCAGCCACTGTGGAAAACAGTATGGAGGTCCCTCAAAAAAGTAAAAATAGAACTACTATAGGATTTAGCATTACCACTTCTTGGTATTCATCCAAAGAAAATGAAAACAGGACATGGAAGAGGCACCTGCACTCCCATGATAATGGCAGCGTTATTCACAAATGCTGTGGAGATACGGAAACAGCCTGCCTGTCGGCAGATGACTGGATAAAAAAGATGTGGCATCTGTATATGATGGAGGAGTGTTCAGCCATGAGAAAGAAGGAATTCTGCCATTGTAATGTCATGGATGGACCTTGAAGACATCATGAGAAGTGAAATAAGCCAGACAGAGACTGCATGGCTGCGTAGTACCACTTATATTTAGAATCTAAAAATAAGTCAAACTCATAGAAACAGAGAGTAAAAAAGTGGTTGCCAAGACCTTGGGGTGGAGGAAATAAGGAAAAAAACAAAAACAGACAAACAAATAAAAATGTTGGTAGTTCCAGGCCAAACTCTTGCTAAGTAATCTAGACTTTATGAACATTTCCTATCTTTTTAATAATCCCAAGAAAGAACAATTCCCCTAACTTTCATGGGACCCAAGTCTGGTTCAGTATGTACAAAATTTATCATTTATTTATTAATTCAACTAAGGTGCATCCAGCACCAGCTATATGCCAAGGAAGATTGCAGGCTCTGTGATAGAAAACAAACAGAGCATCCTCTCTTCCCCTAAGTAGTTTGGTCTAGTGTGGCAGATACAGACAATCATAGTGCAGTGTGGAAAATATTTAATGCCATTAGAAAGGTAGAAAGACATGTAATTAAACTAAAGGCACCAAGGGATTGCCAGCAGCGAGATGGGCCACTTCTGTTTGGAGGAAGCAAGGACAGCGTCGTGAATCAACTTTCGGAGCAGATGGATCAGGTTTAAGCCTGTGGCAGCGGAGTGAGCCGTGCACTCCACACAGAGGGAATGTCATCATTGATGCCTAGGGGAGGTGTGCAGCAAATATGTGTAAAAAAACAAAAAATGGTACCATCTTCTTGGCTGGAGTGCAGAGGCAGGAAGAGGAGCTTGGAGGATGATTGGTTGATGTGAAGGGTTTAGACACCAGCCTGAGGAGCCATCCAGGGAATGCTCCAAGCTATCCCTTAAGAAGGGTAATCTGGAAAAATCAATAGAATGGATTTGGGGAAAGCAAAAAAGGCTTGAACTTCTTTGTATAGAACCTCATGGTACCCCCAAACCTCACAATCCTCAGAGCCCCTCTCTCTTAGATTTACTACTTAGCTAACACACAAAAAATAAGCCCTCTGGCCTAAGAGAGTGGTTTCCAAACCTTACACTACCCAATTTTCTGCTTTCAGCACCCAAACATCATATTGCATACTGACTCTGAGGTCAGTCACAGTGGTAAGATGTATTTTTTTTCCACCCTGCCTGGGCCCCCCATCCTAAACTTATGCAATGCATCTTCTACTCCTGGGGAGTGACTCAATTCTCTTTTGCATGAACCTTGCTCTAAATATATTTTTTTTATTATTTTTCTCAGGTTGACTCCTCTAAAAAGTACTGTAGCTATGTCAGGCCAGAAAAATGTAAATTGAGTTTGTAGCTATAGTTCAAAAGGTTGGAGAAGACCCAGCGTTAATCCAGTACCCTGGTACATTCCTTTTTCTCCCCTGCCATTCTCGGCATGTTGGGTATGGTGTGCGTCCTGTTCACAATCTGGTTGCAGCAGCTCCAGCCATCACATGGAGACCTGACCACGTTTAGAGAAGGACATTTCTTCTCATGTATCTTTATTTTAGGAAGAATTTGTTGCCCATGTCTAAGCTGTTAGAGAGAAAACTGGGCTTCTGGTGTTTCCAGACCTTATAATGAGAGATATATTCTGCCATCAAGGAGGAAGGTATGCGTCAGGGTAGGGGGAAAATGGCTTGTACATACTTGAGGAATGATATCCGCCACAGGACTCTTCTTTTTTTTTTTCCCCCTCAACCTATACCAGCCAGTCTTCTGACCCTTTGATTCTACTATACAGACCTGGTCAAGGTCAACAGCAGCCTCCATCTAGCTAAAATCAAAGGCCATTTATCTGTTCTCTTATTTGGCTTCCCACTCAAGATAAGGACTTCTTCCTTCTCCATGAAATACCTCCTTAGTGCCTGAGACACCAAACTCTCCCCACTCTCTTCCTTCCTCACTGGCCATCCTTTCTTAACTTTTGTGACTATTCTTCTTCTTTTACTTGACTGTACATGCTAAGGTGCCAAGGTTCCTCTTGTTCAGTTCTCTCTTCACTTGTAGAGAGAATGTGGAGAGAGATTTCATCTAGTTCCATGGTTTTAAACACTATCTTCATATGGATCATTCCCATTTTTATATCTCCAGCCTGAACTTCTTTAAGCTTCAAATCTGAATACCCAGGTGTCAATTTAACATCAGTACTTAAATATAAAATAAAAAACTTGATGTGACCATAAAGAACTTCTGAATCCTACCCGTACCCACTTTATCACCATGCACCCATTTGCTGAGACAAGAAACCTAGAGTTA
This sequence comes from Trachops cirrhosus, assembly GCA_028533065.1. Taxonomy (NCBI): domain Eukaryota; kingdom Metazoa; phylum Chordata; class Mammalia; order Chiroptera; family Phyllostomidae; genus Trachops; species Trachops cirrhosus. The sequence continues at coordinate 65,572,251 of CM052538.1, forward strand.
TATATATTGCCTTTTCCTCATACTTAGCAGACTGTACATCAGCAAAGCCTACAAAATTTATCTCTAATTTGTTTTCCCCATCTCTCTCTAAGCCATCATAAAGTCCCACCTGCTCTATTAAAATGGCCTGCCAACTAGTTTCTCGTTTCCTCTGTTGCAATGCAGTTTCCACATAGCAGCCCAAGTGATCTTTGAAAAGTTATCAAACTCTCTCTTCCTTCTTTCAACAGCTCTAATCCCATCATGAGAACCTCCTAACCCCCACATGACCTCATCTAAACCTAATCATCTAGAAGGCTCCATCTCCAGTTTCCATTACATCAGGGGTTAGGGTTTTAGCATATGAATTTAGGGGGATGCACACAAACATTCAATGATAACAGGAAAGGAAGGAGGGAGCTTTAAAGAAATCTTGTCCCAAAGAACTAGTGGTAGATGAGATATAGTATCTGTGCCCTCTGTCACCCTTCTCCCTCTGCTCACTGCTTTATATTCTTGGCACCCAGAAAAAAATCATCTTACTGGCTGAAATGTATTAACCTGAATTTGTTAACAGGCTGTTTGGAGCCATTGTTGTTGAGTGTATATTAGCATAGAGGTTAAGACATTGGACTCTGGGCTCAGACACTTGAATCTTGTGTTCGCCATTTCTTAGTCATGTGACCTTGAGCCATTTAGTTAATGTCTCAGTTTACATGTTTCATTTGTAAATTTGGAAAAATCGTGATATCCATCTTATAGTGTCACAATGAGAAGATAATCCTTATAAAATATTTAGCTCAGAGCTTGGCAAACAATAAGCAAACTAATACATGATAGCTATTATAGTGATTCATTCAAAGACAGCTTCATGCTAATTATTTTTTATCAACACTTGGATAGTGTCCATATCCAAGACGAGACGCCTTATTACATTGTAAGAAACAGCCTAGTGAAGTGATTTAGCACATGCGCTCTGGAGCCGAAATCCGGCGTGTGTTCATATCCCAGTTTGGCCACTTACTAGTTCTGTGACCTTGGTAAGTTTCTCAGTTTCTCTGTGCCCTGTTTGCTTCATCTGTGAAATGGGGGATGAGACAGGACCAATAATTCTGAGAATGAAATGAAGTGATACATGAAAGTGCTCAGAACAGTGCTTACTTTGTTATTTTATTATGCGAAATTCAAGTAGTATACTGGTTGAAATTTGAGGTGGGGAATGAAGGAGTGTCAAACCATAGGCTATATAACCCTCTAATTAGATATTAATTATTCAGCGGCCAGATTTTTGCTTTGCTATGAAGGATTATTGGTTAAAAACAAAATACCCAAACATTGAATATAAACTTCCCTTGACCCTGCTATAATACAAGAAAATAACAATTACCCGAAGAAAGTGTGTATGCAAATACTCCCCATCTATCATAGACAGCTATATCAGTAACACGGTTTTTATTAACTCTCCAAATTACCTAAATCAAAACATTTAATTCTTTATAGATGCATTTAAGAGCCCATAGTGGCTGAATTAAATTACACTTGTTTTGTAATATAGTGTCCTGATGTGTAACAGACTATCAAAGGAACCATCTTTACAAGGAAAACTTTAGAATATTGTTAACTTACTCACTGCATGACCTATTTAAACTGCTCAGATTCTTCTTGTTGTAGACTACATAATTAGATTTTAAATGGAACATGATAAAGAAATTATACTGGTGATCTCCAGAGATTTTGATACCCTGTTTGGCTCTTCATAAGAGTATAGCAAAGGCATACTTTAAAATTTAATAAAGGCCTGGCCTAATTTTTTTCTTTTTAGATTTTCCTTATCTGCTCCAGAGCTATGCTATATTATCCACAAGTGTTACCTGAAATAAATGATCAAAATAAAGATTCCTAAAAGCACATTTATCCTAATTTGAGAATTTTATTATTTGCACTTGAAAGCTTTTGTGTAGCAATTGAAGTCCTTTAAGATAAAATGTGCCATTTCCTGAATACGTCACTGTAGGGAATTGGGGCTTTATTCGCTCTGTTTGTGGAAGCATTCATAGCTTCAGAGCTTCTGGAGCAAGGGGGTTGAAGACGGTTTCAGCGGAAGATGAACTTTTACAAGTAGAATTCCTTTTTTTGCTGTGTGAAAGTCGCTCCTCTTGAAAGGATGAAAGAGAACGTGCGCGCGCACACACACACACGTGTACACACACGAGCACGCGCACACACCCAGCCTGCAGAAAGCAGAGCCAATGGCAGAAGGAAGGAGAGTTCCTGGCTTGAGCGTCCTAAGAGCCATCACATCCTCTTGGGTAAATAATTTTGTGTCATAACTTCCAGTCGTTCATTTTCTTTTGTATTTAAAGGGATACTGCCGAGACAAAATGGTATGTTACACACAGCTATTTTTTATTTATGCAATACCACTTTGCTGACTGAAAGCTTCTCTGGCCCCTCTGAAGGGTTTCCAATTTTGTTGTCCACTGAGCTTTGACAGAACACCAGGTGGGAGAGTTCTCTTGCTGTTGGTTTGGTTGTCTTCAACGCTTGCCTCCGTTGATGTTTGCAATTACCAAGCTGCCAAGAGTGTATAAATTAATAAAAATCATTCTCATTTATACATACTTAATTTTAAACCTTGTAAACTTTTCTTTGCAGATTAGGTTTTATAAATGTTTCTATTATGCATTTCCCTTTTCCCTCTTTCTGGCAAATATACAGTTTTCCTTTTGGGCCCCAACCACTCAAGCATCCTGTGTTGTTTTCATTTTTCAAATAAGCAACATTAAACTCACATAACAGTGTATGAAACCAAACATGAGGCAGTGACACAAGCCAACAGAGAAAATAAATTCACCATTTAGCCTGACTATTCATCCTTAACCCTCTGCTTGTATGGGTTCATCCTTATTCATTCCTAACCTACTACTGAGTGTAACTTTAAGGAGTAAAGCTGAGTTACATATAGGATTATAAAGAGAAATCCGGATGGGGAGCATGGTGATCCAGTGAGTAAGTGGAGATCCTGTTTACCACCACAGGGCAGCACGGCAGCCCCTCCCTTAGATCTGTGGATCTCAGGTTGGTATCTATACACGTGTCATCTGGTGTCTCACAGTTCATTACAGAGTGTGTCGTTCTTCTTCCAAAGTAAAGGAAATCATTCCCAAATTATATTTTAGTGAATTAGGTTTATGTGACTAGCTCACAACTTATGTAAATATTTAATGACTAAGAAGAGGCTTATGGACATAATAAATGATGAAACTTTAAAATGAATCTGTGGATATTAATAATGTCCTTATTACTAGTTGCATCTTTGAGAACCTGGAAGATAAAAGATACAGCTATCCCTGTGTTTAAGAACCAAAAAAATTCTAAAAGTGGAACTCTGATTTATAGTAAGAAAAACTATGTTCTTCCTTGGATCCCAGTGCAAGCACAGGGTCTGTCACATGATACGGTGAAGACATTTTTATTGAGTACATTAAGTACCATATAAATTGACTAAATATTTGAGTTCACAGGAGAGAGAGAAAACATTTTTTGTATGGCAATTAGAAAAATATCACAATGGATGATATAGATCTTCTGGGAAAGGAAACAGCAGTAACGAAGCAAAGAGCAAGGAATGTGGAGTGCCCTGAAATGGAAATTCAGCCAGCTGGTTTCAACCAGATGGTTTGTTAAGAGGATAATGAAATACGGGATTAGAGAAGTTGGTAGAAGCCAGCGTGCAGCTTTAAAATGATATACTAGTTTTGCTTTTGGTTTGCTTTGTTTTCTTTCCAGGAGGCCATTGGAGGCATTGGAGCAGGATGCATATATGATTCAAAGAGTGTGTTGGCAAGGTTAATCAAATGGTGTCCTGCAGAATGTATTGCAATGGGAAGAGAAGAGCTCACCAGCCCAGAAACTTCCTGAGGACTAGGGCCAAGTCCATTTTGCTCACTTTTTTATCCTCAACACCTAGCACAGAGCCTATAGCACAGAGTAGCTGCTCAAATATACGACAAATGAATGAATAACTGAGGGATAAGGATTTTTCTAAATAGTGTAAATGAGGAAAATGAATGCTTGAAGTAGCCTGGTCATTGTAGAAAGAAAAAGGCACTGTCTGATTAGAGAAAGTAGTGGGAAAAGCAAATCAATAAAACTTAGGTAACGAAGGAGAAAGCAGTCCAAACAATCATCAAGTTTCCGGTTTGGGAATGTTGCAATAATGCTGCCACCAATCAGGGCAGTCTGGAGGAAGAGCTTGCTGGGAAATGTGGCTAGAAAGAGGGTTGTTTTATATTGAGTTGGAGATAAAGGCCAGCTATTAAAATGAGTATTTCTGGTGGGAGTGAGGGACGCTTGTGGACATGGAACCGAAGGTTTGACTATCTGGGAATAAAGTGTTTGGGAAGTCTGCATGGAGGTTTTGTTGAAGTCCTTTTGTCCACACAAACAGGTCTTGCAGTTGTCTTTCATGGTGGCATCCTTTGCCAAATTAGGCTGGATGCAAATTTGGAAGGGAGTCCTTGAGGACAAATAATGTTGAAGCAAAAATAAATGCAATGGACCAATGGCTTCTGGTTCATTCTGGCAATTTCTCAGGAGAATAATAAAGGAGTTCTCTGGGGTGACTTACTTCCCTTTTAAATGCCTAGTTCAATTGCCATCTTGTTTCTGACTTTCACTATGAAAATTTGGTGCATGACACCGTTAGCAGAGTTCCGCTGGCAGCAGAATTGTGTTTGCTGCCTGCTCTCATTTGGCCTGTCTCATTTTGGCCTGGTGCTTCTTGGCTAATTCCATCATGTCAGAAGTTTCGTGTCTTTTGGGTTCTTGCCTGCAGCTCTGGCAGCTGACAGTGTTCAGTTGAGAAAGACCTATCCAAGTTCAACTTCCATGATGCAAGAGTCTCCCTTTAATACCAGGGTAAATTGAAACCCAAGTTGAATGCAACATTTTAGCTCTTCATTTTGTAAGCTAGTTCCCATATTGCTTGAATATTATAAATTAAAATTTTCTATAAAAGAGCACAGATTATTTTGGGGATGCTTTGGAACAACTTTACGTGTAACGGTTAAGGGAAAATAGATCATAAAGCAGCACCTGGTAGCTTATATAATATATTAGTGTAGGGGTTGTTGGACCACGTAGATTTTAAATTTTTTGATGTGCAGGGACACTCAGACAACCATACAGAGATGCTTATGAGGGTGAAAAAGTTATACTCCTATTTCTAGCTAGAGTAAAGGACGGTAGTACTTAGGAGTTGGAAAGTGAGAGCCTGTGAAAGCAACTCAGGACCAAAGGACAAGGTGAAGTCAGAGTAGTTGTCTTGACTTCTCACAGTCAGTGGTTCTGCAAAGATTTCTCAGATGCTTCACTTCTCTTCCCCTTCCGCTCTCTCTGGAGTCTCTCCCTCCTCTGAAAAGCATGTGCATTGTAGCTGATGTTGGTAAAGTAGAAAGAAGCAAAGAGACCTTTAGAAGGAACAAAGGTAAAGAAAGGTAAATGTAAATGGTTACTCTCACTCAATACAAAATAATTTAATACACTATTTAAATAAATAAATGCTTTTCATAAAAAAATAAATGGGTGCTCTCAGTGGAGTAATAATTACATTTTAACATTAAAGTTGTAGAAGAACACAATGTAATCTGCATGAGAATTGTGCAACTATTCTTATGTGAATATTCTCCTGCCAATATGCCCCTGGATTGGTTTTTTGTTTGTTTGTTTTATGTCGAATGTTAGTACTTTAGAGCTAGATGGAATTTATTTTGTATAATCTTGTTTTATACATACACAGGCTGAGTGTTAGAGAGTCAAAAGCAGGTCCTCATAACCCCACAATTTTCGTTTGCTGGACAAGCTGATATTTATCTGGTGTCAGTGGAGTTCAGTCATTATTTCAGGGCCTATTTTGGGGTCATAGAACCAGAATCCCCTTTAACTCCTTTTGGCGTCTGAACTTTCCCCCCTTCTTTGGTAACCTCTGTATTTCCACCATAGCCTTGTTCTGCTAAATGAAAGCAAAGTGCTGAAACTAGTGTTGGTGTCACTTATATCATGGTGTACAATAGTACTCCTCAAATCTTAATGTGCATGTAAGTTGCCAGAGCATTTTATTGAAATGCAAGTTCTGATTCAGTTGGTCTGGGATGCAACCCAAAATTCTCTCTCTCTTTTTTCTTTTTATTGAATTTGTTGGGGTGGCACTGGTTAACAAAATTATGCAGGTCTCAGGTACACAATTCCACAGTATATCATCTGTATACTGTATACAGTGTGTTCACCAACCCAGGTCAAGTCTCCGTCCATCACCATTTATCCCACCTTCACCCCTCTTCACCCTCCTTCATCTCCCCAACCCCTCTCCCCCGGCAGTCACCACACTGTTGTCTGTGTCCATGAGTCCTTTCTCTTTATTCTCTTTTTGCTCAATCTGTCCAGCCCCCAGCCCTCAATCCTCTCCTACCCTGACAGCTGCTGGCTTGCTCTGTATCTATGAGTCTGTGTCTATTTTGCTTGCTAGTTCCATTTGTTCATTAAATTCCATATATGAGTGAAATCACATGGTACTTGTCTTTCTCTGACTGGCTTATTTTACTTAGCATAATGCTCTCCAGGTCCATCCCTGCTTTCACAAAGGGTAATATTTCCTTCTTTTATACAGCTGAGTAGTATTCCGTTGTGTAAATGTACCACAGCTTTTTTATCCACTCATCTACTAATGGACAGACTGCTTCTAAATCTTGCCTATTGTAAGTAACACTACAGTGAACACAGTGGTACACGTATTCTTTTGAATTAGTGTTTTGGGGTTTTTGGATGAATTCCCAGAACTGGAATTGCTGGGTCATAAGGCAGTTAGTTCCATTTTTAATTTTTTGAGCTATCTCCATACTGCTTTCCACAGTGGCTGCACCGGTCTGCATTCCCATCAGCATTGCGAAAAGGTTCGCTCTTGTTCACATCCTCACCAGCTCCTCTTGTTTGTTGATTTATTGATGATGCCATTCTGACAGGTATGAAGTGATATTTTATTGTGGTTTTAATTTGCATTTCTCTGACGATTAGTAACTTTGAGCATCTTTTCATGTTTATTGGCTATCTGTCTGTCCTCTTTGGAGAAGTGTCTGTTCAGGTCCTTTGCCCATTTTAATTGAATTGTTTGGGGTTTTTTTGTGTGTGTTCTCTTTTATATATTCTATGTAAAATTTAGATATTAACCCCTCATCAAATGTATCATTAGTGAATATGTTCTCCTATGTAGTGGGTTGTCTTTTCATTTTGTTGATGATTTCCTTTGCTGTGCAACAGATTTTAGTTTGATGTAGTCCCGTGTGGTTATTTTTTCTTTTGTTTCCCTTACACAAGGATTAGGTCAGAAAAGATATTGCTATAAGGAATGTCCATGATTTTACTGTCTCTGTTTCCTTCAAGGATTTTTATAGTTTTTAATCTCATCTAAGTCTTTAATCCATTTTGAGTTTACTCTTGTGTATGGTATAAGAAGGTGATCTGGTTTCATTTCTTTGCATGTAGCAGTCGAATTTTCCTGATATCATTTATTGAATAGACTGTCTTTACCCCATTATATATATGTTTTTGCCTCCTTTGTCAAATTTGATTGACTACAAAGGCGTGGATTTATTTCTGGGTTCTTTTTTTTAAATATATTTTATTGATTATGTTATTACAGTTGTCCTATTATCCCCCCTTCATTCCCCTCCACCCTGAACACCCTCTCCCACCCACATTCCCCCCCTTTAGTTCATGTCCATGTGTCATAAGTTCTTTAGCTTCTACATTTCCCCTAC
>CM052538.1:65580543-65639933 GCA_028533065.1 Trachops cirrhosus
TTGAACTGTGCATCTGATAGGTTGGCTGTCTCTTGGTCACTTAAAAGGATGGGTTCTAGGGCTTTCACTTCTTCTGTTTGAGCCATCTCTTTGCTGTGTTTTTATTTTGTTTTTTGGTCTTGTGGAGCTCCTGTAGTGAGGGGCGGGGCCTTAGGAGTTCCCCAGGGCGGGGCAGCCCAGTGGCTGGGTAGTGACGCTGTATGTGGGGTGGGGTCCGAGAAGGAACAATGGCGCTTGTTCTGCTCTCTGTAGGACCTCAGACCCTTCTGCCGCTTTCCGCAAGCCAATTGGGCCCCTCCGGCACCAATTCCGGTGTGGGTGGGCCTGTGCACCCGAGGGACCTTCCTTTTCAGTCAGTGACCCAAAGCTCTATTTCCTGGCACTGGGACCCTGAGTTGCGTGCAGTGCCTTGCTTCACAATGTCCGCCTCGCTCGGTCTGCCGGTTGCCACCCCCTGGCTGGGGCCCACTAGCCACTCGCCGCTTGTGCGCCCAGGGTCTGCCTGCCGTGGACTTGCGCGCCACCCCAGTTGCTCAGCTCTCCGCTCCGTGTCCCTTGCCCGGCCCGACTCTGCCCTTCCTACTGGTCTGGATGAACGTGTCTATTTTTAAATCCTTGGGTGTCCGACTTCCATACTCTTCAATTTTCTGTCAGTTCTGGTTGTTATTTTGTTTCTATATTGTTGTTGTCCCTATCTTGGTTGTGCGAGGAGGCACAGTGCATCTACCTGTGCCTCCATCTTGGCCGGAAGTCACTATTTCTGGGTTCTTTATTCTGTTCCATTGATCTATATATCTCTTTTTATGCCAGTGTCATGCTGTTTTGATTACTGTGGCCTTGTAGTATAGTTTGATGTCAGGTAGTGTGATTCCTCCAACTTTGTTATTGTTTTGCAAGATTGCTACAGCTATTCAGGGTCTTTTGTGGTGACATACAAATTTTTTGGAATATTTGTTCTATTAATACGCCATTGGTATCTTGAATCTATAGATTGCTTAGGGTAGTATGGACATTTTAATGATGTTAATTCTTCCTATCCATGAACATGGTATGTGCTTTCAGTTATTTATATCTTCTTCAATGTCTTTCTTCAGGGTTTAAAGTCTCCATTTCTAACAGCTCCCATAGGAGTTCTGAGAATTCTGGTCTTTGGGCCACCCTGTGAGCAAGGAAGGAAGTGTGGAACCACCAGTCACATTTCATTTGAAAGACATGGCAGTTACTTTCCACGTTCTACATCCATATCTTTAGAAATATGATGCTTTTATTTATATTATTTTACCTTACATCTCTGGTTGGTTTGTTACTATTTACTTTTTGAGAAAATGCTACAAAGGATTTTGGACACTGCTGCTGCAAGAGTAATTTCTTTTCAAACTCTGAGTTACTATAAACCTGTTGAAGAAGTCTGTGGATTTAGAAGAATTGTATAAAGGCAATATTATGTTATTGGTTTCATACGAGTTTAGAATACAATACCAATCAGGATTTGACTTTCAGTTCTGAGTTTATAATGAGTAGTTATCATTAAAGCAGAGTTTGGCTATTAGAACGTTTTATTTTATATCTATGAAGTCTTGTTGATGTCAAGTAATTGAATTCCCAGGTGTTCTCATTCTGTACCTATGACTGTAGACAGACAGTATATGTCTAGGTGGTCTGGCCATATGAATATATGTGTATATTCATATTCAGGAACAAGCTTCAGAACTGTAGTTAATTCTCAGGCTATAAGCTGATTCATGGAAACTGACATTTATGGACTGCATGGATGTTAAAATTATCTTTTATTCATTCTGTATGAAACTGAAAAGTGTTTTCAAAGCAAAAAGTACTTCTCTCCTTTCACCTCTATTCCCATTTATCTCCTCCTCTCCCTTCTACTAATGTAAACTGGGGTGTCTTGGATATCGCAATCTAATTTGGAATGATTCAAGAGAAACAGAAAGACAGGTAACATTGAATATGCAGAATTCAGTGATGAAAAATAGTCACTTTTGTGAAAAGCCAGCTGTTCTTTGTTTTCTAATAGCTTGTGATGTTGGTGAAAAATAGCATTCAAGTCAACTTTACCAAGTAAAATTCATTTGATTCAGGGTATTACATTGTTTTGCAGAATAGGAAATGTTATTTAGGTGGTAAAAAAAGAGCTGAACAGTACAGCCAGTTCAAAGACCCAAATACCAAAGGATTATCTTTAAATTTAGAGAATGAAAGATGCTACTGCATTATATTATGGCATGGTATGATAATTCTTTCAGAGAATATGCCTGTGTTTTCTGCATTTTTCAAATTTCATTTGAATGAATGCTTTATGGATTTTTGTGACTCTTAGGGATGTGTTAAAATACCACTGCAAACATGCCAGGCAACTTAGGTTTAGAGGATTCTCAACTTGAATTATCACATTCTGCTATTTTCTTACTTGGAAAAAAATAAGAGTTTTGTCATAATTCGGAGTTACTTTTCTGTATCTCCCCAATGAGTTTGTAAGTTCAGTGAGTTCCCCCAGAGCAGACTCTGAGATAAGGATCCGAGTGCAAGGATGTGAGGAAAGTGAGGCAGGGAGGAAGGGCAGCCAGGAAATGCATATTCATGAGCAGGTTACTGCCTGGGCAGCAGGGACTGAAGCCCCCTCAGACCCTTTCCACTGGGGGTAAGCAAGCTGGAATAACTGATAATTTCTTACCCTTCAGTGGTTGACATTGCTCCAGGCCCCTTTGTTCTGAAGCTCTCAGTCTTCCCTATGCTCAGGCCAGTCACTCCAAGGACTAGAGAAAGCCCTCTTTGAATGACTGAAAAAGGCAGGAATCCATAGACATTAGGGAAGGAGCTGCAGGTGACCTTCAGGGCAAACTCAGGGCATAAAAGCAAGGCATTGACAGTACCTATCTCATCAGTGTGATCACATTGCATTCCCAGTGCCTGTTGTAGTCCTGGTACCTAGCAGATGCTTAGTAAGTATTTATTCAGTGTATGAAGGAAAGAAGGGAAGGAGAGGAAAGGGGTGGGCGGGGAATGCATGATTCCACTAGGACTGGGAAAGCCAGCATTGGTGTCTGGTCAGCCAACAACTGTGCTAACTTTGTAACTTGCCAGCAGGGTGGTCTTTTGTCCCCTTTTCTGGGGTCTGAGTGATGTTCTGGGGAAATCACACAAGAGGAGCGCCTCAGAAAACAGCTTCAAGCTTGCAGAGTTTGACAGTATCAGCAAAGGGTTAATAAGTTAGAAATATGTATTCCCTGCCAGACACATGAACAGAAAGTGCTTGGCAATGATTGCTTTCTTTGTTCCTGGAGGAGTGAAGACATGTGCTGCCGGGCCACCGTGCAGCCGGGAGCCTAATGCCGTCTCTCCCCTGGGCCTGCTGTGGCCCTGGCGCTGCGTGGCAGGCCAGTCACAGAGTGATGTGGGAATGTATCCATAAACACTTGCTTTCTTTAGCAGGACTTCTAGCTCCTCCTGACAATTTCCTCATACTGATTTATTGATTTAATTTTTTGTTGGCCATAGTGGTAGTTATAAAGTAAATTTACCCCAGAAAAAAAGGATATTTGGGGAATTCATTAAGGCCAACATTGCACTTGGATCTGGACTCCCTTTGTATCTGCCCAAAACAGCTACATAAAAGAAGCAAGTGACACCAAGCAAGTGACAACTAACTGTCTTTTCCATTTATTCTGTTGGGATGGTGGGAATTGAAGAATATGAGTATTGTTTTTCTCTTAATAGTTAATCTTGGAAATCAAAAGTCAAATCACCCTCACAAACACCACATTTGTCCTCCTGTTTGAATTTCAGCTGTGTATTTCTCTTTTCCCATTTTGATTTAGGGCTCAGAAATAAAAATTGTCTTGAATATGTTTTTTCCTACTCTTGACGCTGTTTTTGTGTGACAGATTACCGCAAAATTTAGCAGCTTAAAGCAACAAACCTATGCTATCTCAGTATCTCTGGCTCAGGAATCTGGGTATGGCTTTACTGAAGCCTAGTTCTCCCAGGTTTTCACAAAGCTGCAATCTCATATGAAACCTCAACTAGGGAAGGATCCACTCTCAGGTGCCTACACATGGGTTTTGGAAGGATTCCGTTCCCACAGACTGTTGGACTGAGGGCTTCAGTTCCTGGTTTTCTGTGGACTGGGGCCTCCCTGCTTCCTTGCCCTGTGGGCCTCTCCACAGGGAAGCTGGCGTCCATTGTAGCAATCAAGAGTAAGAATAAGACAGGGCCAGCAAGATGGCAGTCACAGTCTCTTTTTAATCTAATGCCATAAGTGACATTGTGTCACTGTTACTGTGTTCTCTTTGTTACAAATGAGTCATGAGGTTGAGCCCATACTCAGAGGAAGGATGATACAAGCACATGAGTAGGAGATATGTGAGGACCATTGGGGGTCATAGTAGAGGCTGCTTATATAGATATGATTCCAAATTGCAATCTGATGGAAAGTTATTTTTGCTGCAATTAAATGCTGTATTCTAAGACAAACTCTCAGTCGTTTGTTATGATGTGGATCAATACCTTGAGGGTGAAGGAGAAGGAAATCATAGGGCCAAGTAATTGAAAATTTTCCCACCATGGCTAAGAAGGAACCGGAGTTAAAGCCCAGGCTAGGCTCAGGGCAGACCCCATATGTCTGCTTTTGTGGGTGAAGAAACAGGCACTACTATCTGATGAGTACCTGTGAGGGCTGAACTTCTACCTGGGACTGAAGGAAGAGTTGGTTAAGTTTTGAAAGGAGAATGACATGTGGTCAGGGACCTAGATAAGATGGTAGAGCAGACACTGAAGTGTGCACTTCTTAGCCTTGAGTGCCTTGGGTAAACTGAGAGCCATGTGGGCTGGACATAGCCGGGCTCGCTAGAACAGTTTCAACAGTGGTGGAATCTGTGCCTAGTGGACGCAAGGGTGTCGGAACGCCTGGGAGTGTCTCTCGGGCTAATTGGAGGTGGCGAGATCTCTGGGAACCTCTGTGTGTATCTGAGTGGCCAGTGGTGTTTATGGCAGTCACTGGCATTACACTGCACGGAGCTGTGGATGCTTCAAACCTGATGTCCAGGAGTTGGTGACAGCAAGGGACTGTCAGCAGCATCAGCAGCTGTTCCAGGATAGAAGCCCAGGAAAGTGGCAGTTAACTATGTTGACAAATTTCTGACGGGGCTATTACAGTATGTCAATGTGCACTCTCAAACAATATGTTTCCATCTTCCCGCCTTTCCCCCTGCTGGTTTGATTGAGAAAACCATAGCGACCAAAAGTGTGAGATTTATACAGACAGCGTAGCAGGGGATTGGGTTGTGAGCAGGGGGCCCCTTTGGGAGGAATTTACCTTTTAAAACGAGAGGGGGAACAGGTGCTCTGGAAATGGCTTGTAACTGCATGAGGGTGGGGGTGGCATTCCTGGAGGGAAAGGTTACTTAGATTAACAACACTCTGCTGAAAATGATGCCATCCTGGCTCTGTCATTAAAACAGGTGGCTGTCATTATGGCCGCTCGCTCATAATGGGAAGATAATACAGGCAGAGAGAGATTTATATAGGCCCCAGAAAGATGAAATTGCACATAAAGGAGGAAACAAGGCATACAGAGGGCCAACTGGGGGGTTTCTGTCCCCACAGGACTGCACGTGATGCTCATTAATGGCGCAGCATTTGTGCGGCTCTATCCGGAGGCTTCTTTTCCTACAGAGCTTTCATTTATTCAGGTTTATTCAGGTATCATGCAGGAAAGATTCTTTTTTCCCTCTTTGGATGTTTTTCTTCCATGTAAGAGAGTAGTAAGTATAAAAATTTACTGTATACAACAAAAGTCACCCCTCTTCTTTTCTGGCCATTCATCTTGGCTGCTTAGGAGATGGTTGGGAATTTGGAGTTGGCTCCTGATAATGAGGTCATAAAGGTTCCCATACTGGGCGAGGTTGGTGATGGGCCTATACGCCCTGTTTTTCTTTTCTTAAAAAGATGAAGTCTAAAAATTTATTTTCTATTTTAATAAACACTTATATGGTGCTAATTATTGCCAGGAACTGTTCTAAACATTTTGTAAGTGGGAACTCAGTTAACACTCACAATAACACTTTTGAAAGAAATACTGTCATGATCTCCATTCACAGTGACTTGTCCAAGTTCACACAGCCAACAAGTTGTGGAGTTGGGGTCCCAGCCCAGGCAGACTTGCTTCAGAGGCTACGCTCCTGACCACTGCAACACACTGGCTACACTATATACATTTTGTTCATTTTCAGTTTTAGGGTCATTTAAACTATTCATCTGTCCTCTCTTTGAGTCTCTCTTCTGGCAAGAACCCATTTTAAAATTGTAGCTTGTTGGACGTGGTTGCATTAAAGGTCGGTAAGCTATCAGAATTGCACTTAAGCCTGAGCAGACTGCGGTGTTTTCCATTTCACGGGGTGTCTTTAAAATGTGCAGCACGTGTCACAGTCAGACCTTCGGAGCCGTGCTCTGCCTGCTGTGTGTACACTCAGCGGAGGTGCGGTAACCTTTTAAATCCATTAGAAGTGCGCACACACTCTCTCAAACATAAAAGATCAACCCAAAGTTTCAGATATGCTTACACACTTGCTACAGCCACTCCTTCCCTGCCTTTACATGTACAGTTGGGAGGATTTCTCTTTGGCCATCCTGAGCACATTTTTCCTGGAGATTTAGAGCTGAGTGGGCACAGATGGAGGCAGGGTAATTTACCCTTTTCCTCCCCCTCCCTGTTCACCATTTGACAGAAGACATGAACAGCTCTTTCGCCTTACACGGCCTAGCCAGATTGCCAAGTAATTACCTTGATTTATGAGGGCGGGAGTAGATGGCAGCACAAAACATAATTGTTAACTGAGATGGTTGGATTATCACTCCTGCAATTTGTAAATCATTTCATGTTGTGTTGGATACCTAACAAGCATATTGCATAGGTAACAGTATCTTATTACCTTTGTGGCCTCAGTGCCTAGGACAATGTCTGACTTTCAGTATTTGTCGAATGCAGAAATGAATGAATAAGTACCCAGCCTCTAGGTGTCCAGCACCTGGAATATTCCCTTGTAGAAGAGATTTAAGGATGCCTTCAACTTCCTGCTTTCAGGGTCATAGTAGTGTAAGAGGACAACGCTGTATCACAGCTGCATAACAGAAATGTAGCATTATAGAAGAGAGAGAAAATGCTTTCAGTTTGGAGGACTAAGAAAACTTTCTTAAAAAGGGTATTGGAGAGAGCTGGGAGAGGACAGGGGGACTCCAAGAGCATGAGATAGGAATGGCCAGGACGTGGTAGAAAGTTTGCTAGTCGTCTGTTGGAGGTTAGCTACGTGCAGGTTTTACAAGGGAGTAACGAAGCTGGGACCAGGTTTTGACACATTGTAGGGCATGGTGACTACCAAACTGAGGCACTTGTGTCTGGTACACCAGGCAGCAAGGAACAATTGAAGATTTCAAAGCCAAGGTCACAGCTTGCTTTGGCAAGGCAGAGCTCACAAGAATCTGAAGTGAGAGGCAAATCTGGAAGCAGAGTGACCATTTAAAGGCCGTTGGAGTCATCTTGAGGAAGAGAAACTGGGAAAAGGTGGCAGCTGTGAGAATGGGGGAAAAAAGATATCTCAGAGGCATAATTTATAGGAATTAAAATTATTGGGTAAGAAGCAAAAAACAAAGGAGGATTGAGCTGCAGCTAAAAGTCTGAACCAGGGAAAATGGTGGTCAAGAAATAGGGTGGTCAAGAAGGGAGGAGAAACTGTGGAGCTGAGTTTGGTGGATGGGAAATAGGAAATCGTAAATTGCACTCTTGCAAGTTGGAGGGGTATGGGTCTGAGTTATGGAGCTCAAAGTCATCTCCGTGGATGTAACAGTTAAAGAGAGAATGAGTCACAACCCTAGGGGGAAATAGGTGAGATGAGGTATGTGAGAATGGCTTGTACGAGTCAACAAGAATAGCAGTCTTTAATATTTCATGAGCACAAGGCAGCCAAGAACAGGAACTCATATTCCTCAATGGTGACCAGAATCTACCACCATCCACCACAGATGCTGTGCATAGTGAAGGCCACTGGGCTCGCTCAGCCTAGGGAACACATTCACACTGACTCCGGATGACTGTTGGTGGGAGGTCAGGCCTGCCAATCCCCACTACCTAGTGACCAAAGTGGCAGTTATTGGGTTGTTGGTTGCTGGAATTTGACAATCCTCCAACTGGTTTCCTTGCTTTTCCTTTCAACTCCTTGGTCTCATCCCAACACAGAAACAGGAATATGATAATATAAAATTCAGACCAAGGTGCTCCTCCCCGAGACTCGCCAGACTAACAGCCACAGAACTTCTAAGCATTTCAGAGCCCTCTGCAGTCTGTCCAGGAAGCTTTGCCTCATCACCTGCTGGTCTCCCCTTGGTCACCCTGCTTCGGCTTGACCAGGTCCTCTGTTCTCCTTTCTTCTATCTCCTGCCTTGGGACTATTACAGTTGAATAATCTTTGCTCAGATAGACTCCTGTCTCCCATCCTCACCTCTTTCCAGGGTTTTTCTTAGATGCCTTCTTAGGGAGGCTTTCCATGAGGTCCCTATTCAAAAATCACTCTTCCACCCTGACCTGACTGAGCAAATCTTTTCCCCCTCATCCCCTCTTCCTGTAGCAATACAGCAATGGTTGAGAGCATGGACTCTGGCCGTACAGCCAAAGAGGGGATCTTGGCTCTTCTGTTTCCCAGAATCATGACCTTAGGTTGGAGACATCAACCTCTTGTGAAACCTCAGTATTCTCATCTATAAAATGGAGTATAATAATAATAAAGTTGTAGTGAGAACAGAATAGGTTCACATGTATAAAGTGCTGAGAACACTACCTGACATGCAGAAGTTTTCTACGAGAGGTAGCAATTATTATTCCATAGCATTTACCACCATTGAGCACACCAAATATTTACTAGTTGATTTTTGTTCATTGGTCTGTCTCTTTCCACTAGAATGTTAGCTCCACTAAGGTGGAAATTTTTTTCTCTTTTTTACTACCATGTGCCCAGGGCCTAGAATGGGGCCTGGCATATAGTAAGTGCTCAATACCTATTTGTCTAAATAATGATACACATCATTATTATTTTCTTGTTTTTGTGTCTGGTTTGCTTGACCTTGACATTAGGAAGAATAGATTTATAAGTTGACAAAATCAGTTGGTTCTGGGTCAGGATTTTGGTATTAGATTCTAACTAGCCTTTGTAATGCAGTTCCTTTTCTGAGGGTCCTTCAGACACTGAATTGCCTCCCACTTCTCAAAACATGTGTCTATGTGTAATACAAAAGACCCTTGGTTTACGTCAGTTCTGGCACTTTAATTATTGGATCCATTAACTTCCCAAATGCCATGTCTCAGTTCTCGGTGCTCCCCAGTGGTTCTGGGAAGCAGTGAACCTTCTCTTTCATGCGACCTTTCGCAGGCCCACCTCAGGCCGTAGGTGAAGTCACTGAGCTGGGTAGCCATCATCTCTGACAATACCCTCTGAAGCCCTCAGACAGCCAATAGTTTCCCACGGTTGGTGGGATGGGCCTGAGTACAGGGCAGAGGTAGATCTGGATCTGTGATCGCCTTTGTTAGTATGTGCTGTGTCCTCCATCATTCACTGAAGTGCCACAAAATCAGCACATATCTGAAGGTAGTTTCAAACATCCCCTGTGGGACAATCCAGTACCTGATTAAGGCACCATTACTCATGTTCCCCAAAAGCCCTTCTAAATGTAATATTTTGTCAGAGAACATAGGCACCTCCCAATAGTTCATTTTCCCAACTACCTTCTCCATGTGAGACTGAAAGGTGGCATGGGCCATGGGATCCATCGAGGTATCCAATCAAACTGGAAAAATGTCATGTCTAGAGTGGGGGTCTCTTCTCCTTATTCCTCTCTGCCCACCACTCACCATAACACAGAAGACCCCTAACTAAGGGTTCTAAGCCTACAACGCAGTCTGACTGCCACTGCTCTAGGCCTCACCAGCAGGGACAAGCTAGAAGACAATTGTCTTTGGCCCCAGCCTCCATCTGGCTGTGGGTGAAGTTACACGGGACATGCAGTGGAAATTAGCCAGATGACTTGATGGTGCTCATGCTAGGCTAATGATCAGAGGGACTAGACTTAGTATGGATACAACATCCTGGTCCACTACCATTATGGTGCCCAGTTCTCTCAGTTCCAACTGGGGGTGAGTCTGTGCATGTTACCAGAAACTCAAGAAAGTGGGCAAGTTAACGCATATGGGAGGACTTACTGGAACCACTTGCAGAACACAGCCTGGCTGTACCTTCTTTGTCCTACCACTCTGTTCTTGGACAGGTATGCAACAGCCCTTGCTCCCCAGCAGAGCTCACCTGCTGTCAGTTTCTCTACTTCCAGGAAATGACTGAGTTTACATCTTTCCATTAAATGTCTTTCTTATCTGAAGTAGAAGCAGGAAACAGAATAGCTTCAGAAGGATGCTCTATATTTTAGGTCTAGAGCTCTGTGGCCTTGAAAGAAACATTTGGGCAGCCCCTAAACTTTGGGGCTACTGCCAGAACTTCATGGTAGGTTCTGATGTCACCTTCTGTCTTGGCCATAAAACTTTATATACTGCTGGGGTTTTTTGTTTTCAAACTTTTTATAGCTTTATGGGCTTCAGCCTTTTTTCCCTTTGACTGAATTAGCTGTTTTTAGAACATTTCAGAGGGTCTTAAGGATGTTCAGAGGCCAAGGCTAAGTCTGGTCATCATCTTTCAGTTGGAGATGAGGGGCTCATTCTCTGCAGCAGGCTCCATAACATACTTTGTTCCCAAGGGTCTGAACCTCTGAGCATCTCCCCTTCACTCTCTACCTACCCACATCCCTCTCTAAGACAAGAAAACTACCTTTCACAAGGATGGCACGTTTTACCTTCTACGTTGTGGATCCTTGCAAACTCTCCATTGTCCTTCTTAATGTGATCAAACCCCTATTGGAACTTTTTCTGTCCCAGGCATTGCAGGCTCTGGCTTCCTGAAAATGTCTTCAGTTGCTTCTATACTTATCTAAAAGAGGAGGTACCCAAAGAGGGAGCGACTCCTTTATGTATTCCAAATACTGCTTTGACCTCAGTTCCCCCAAATGAACATGCATACAGTAGGTAAAACCAGTATTTATTCCAAGAGAATCAGAGGAGGAGGAGGGACAATCTTCAAAGGGAGGAAAAGATTTGGGGTGAAAAATATTGGGCATGTGCTACAGCCTGAATATTTGGGTACCTCCCAAAATTTATATGTTGCAATCCTAACACCCAAAGATGATGGTACTAGTGGCTGGGGCCTTTGGAGGTAATTAAGTTATGAGGGTGGCGCCCTCATGAATGGGATTAGTGCCCTTGTTCAAAAGGCTCCAGAGAGACCCCTCACCTCTTTCATAATGTGGGGACACAGTGTAAAGTTGCCACCTATGAACCATGAAGAGGGGCTTTAAGAGAACTATGACCATGCTGGCACCTTGAACTTGGACTTCCCAGCCTCCAGAACTGTGAGGAATAAATAGTTTATAAGCTACCCAACAAAGACCTGTAATATATTGTTACAGCATCCCAGACTAAGACAGCATGGGAAGGCTTTCCTCCCAGAACTTGAGGGTACCCATATAGATGTTCCCTCCTTCTCTAAACCTGTCTCCTCCAGCCTTCTTCAAATTCATCTCCTTCCCACATTCTTTTTCTCTTTAATCTCTGTCCCACTTCCAAAGCCGCTGCATTTTCTGGAACCACCTATCAGTTCTGAATGGGCTGTGACCCTAAGAGGTCTCTCCCAAACCTTGCTTCATCACTGTGGACAAGAGAGAAAGGATGCTGAATGTAAAGTGAAGGACAGGATGGCAGGACGGGATGGCAAAAGGAATCTCACTCAGGGGTACAGACCATTGTTCTTTTTTTTTTTTTTTTAATCCCACCTATAAATTCAGTGTGCTCACAGCACAAGGACCAGCTTCTGGCCAAAAATACTTACCTTTTCTACATAAGAGACTCACAATCTTCAGGTTGACAGAACTTTGACTTTTTTATGCTAAAAGAGCATTTTTCCTTTTTCTGACCCTGGGTTGCTTGAGGGGCCTTTTTGATGACCTTGACAATGCAGGTAGCCTACCTCATCATTCCTGAGTTTATCCCCATCTACAGGATGGGGCTGGGGGAGGGTTAGGGGTGGGCTGGCAGACATACTTGTCCATCCTTATTGTTTCCAGGCTCCATGGGCTCTGCCTTCATTTTGTGTTCTTGAACACAGTGGGAGCTTGAGCTGGGTTAGGACCAAGTGTGGTCTATATCTTTGAATTGCTAGAGCCCCAAAGAACATGACTGAGGGAACACAGAGGGAAGATATTGCAGGTGACTACATGGCGACTTGCAGCTCTTTTGGATCATCTGTTTTTGTCCATGGTACCAGCAAACACTGGATCAGAGTCACTGGGGCAAGGCACTGTTGATATTTTAGATGGGAGCCTAGACAAAGAGCAGAGAAACTATGTGATATTCTTGTAAATAGTAGCAACCTCAGGGGGAGGTGCATGTGATTTGTAATAGTCTGTTCTGTTTATTTGAGGGTAGGGAGCATGTGTGATTTCTTTAATACTAATAGGCTACCAGGGACTACCCTTTTTAGGGAAGTGTGGAAGAATCGTAGCATCTCGTAAGGAAGATATAAAGAGTGACTGATGCCACCTATTTTGGAAATAGGATACCAATTGCTTATTTATCATTTTTGCATATAAAATTACAACTCATGTAATTAAATTGCCTCAGGGCAGAAGTACAAAACATTAAAGTTTAGTTCAAGTATATAAGACAGAACAGCAGGAGCTATCAGCTCATATTAAAATACCTACTGTTAAAAATGCCTGTAATGAAGGTAGGTCACCCATGGCATCCTACCTTCTAGTCCTGTGCCAGACAAAAGTAGAATTTCTGTGAACAACTCCTTGTAAGTCAAGTTTGAGAGCAGTTAGATTTTAGCTTTGTGTTAAAGTACATAGCAGCAGTTATTCTCTCGCAATAGTATTATGGTAACTCATGAAAATAGCTCATGTCCTTTCTGTATTTAATGATGTGCTATTTAGCTAGACCCTTGATGCCTCCAAAAGCCAGTCACCAAAACGATCAGAAGAAATTCTTCAAGCCTACTGGGAGCTCACCTTCAGTGCCATTGTCCTTTTTTATAGTTCCAAATATTTAAGCCCTAATTTTAATGAGCTTCCGTTCAGTGAACAACCACCAGCTAAGGAGGAGGGTGACCAGGTGGGTGAGCACAGCTTCATGCTGTTGTGCTCCTCCCAGGCCACGAGTTGTGAAGGTTGAAAACCATAGCCCTCCCCGATTCCATGCCTCCTGTTCAGTCTTTCCAGCTGAGCGGGTGTCTGCCCATTAAAGCCCACCCTTTTCCTATGGGGCAAATGGGAAAGAAGGAGGCTTATGCTTTTCCACTGAAATCACACTCTAGGGGCCTAGAGAGAGAAGAGAAAAAATAAAGAGATTATCTTCTGTTCTATCCCTCCCAACCATGCATCTGCCCCCTGTGGCCCCGCAGCCCAGCTATAAGAAAGCCATGGCTAAACATACAGACTAGCACCAGAGAGGAAAAGCAACTCTGCATAAAGAAATGTCTGGAGCCAGTCTCCAAAATGCCAGATTCCTCCTTTGTCTGCACTTTGAGTTTCTGGGGTCGTCCCACCATCCAGGGCTCTACCCTGCATGGAGAGGAAGGAGCGTGAATGGCAAGTAGAGTCAGAACCAAGCCAGAGCAGTTTTCTGGGTCATGTTGGGTGTGTAGCTGCCCTCGGGCATGGGAGTAAAGGCCCCAGAGCTGTTCTGCAGGTGTCCAAGGAGAATATCTGTGGACATTTTCACACATCAGGGAATAACAACAGGAAATTACTGTGCCCAAATTACCGTCTGGTTGTGCGTTCTCAGGAAAGAGCCATGTCATAACAAACTCTTAATCCTTATCCATCAGTTTTGCACCTGTTATACACTTTTCTCATCACAGCTGTACAATCTAGACAAACTCGGAAAAGAGCCAAACTCTCATGCCTTTGAAAACTGGGGTATCGGACCATCCCCCAAAGAAAAGAGTTACAGTTGCATGTGGCTTCAAATTTGGAGCCTCTTGAAGTGAGAAGGCAAATGTTAGAGAAGGAAGAAGAAAGACAGGAAGTGGAGAGGTGGCAGGGTATAATCCCCTGGGAAGTGACCTTTACTGGGAAGTCCCAGAGTCTATGTTTATTGTCTCTGTCTCTACATAAATATTTTAACATTTATCTCTGTCTAGCTACCTCTACTTATGAATAAAAAATTACTGAGTATGAGATGGTCCAGAAAAAAGGATTATAGTTATTTAAGTGGCTACTTTAAAGTTATTTTTAATCAGGCATTTGTAAAATGTAATTATGGCCTATGGCTTTATGGGAGAAAAGCATGGTTCTAAAAATTAAGCACCGATAGAATGGAGAAGTGATGCCCCGACTGTGTTCACCATTTGCTCCATGTGTAATTAATTAACTTGCCTCATTCTTCTGATAGCCAGGCATCCAGAGTAATCTCTGCATTTTGCAAGAGCCCAGGTTTGATGGTAGTAAAAGATGATGCAAGAGAAAAACAGATTGGTGAGTTGTTTCAGATGTCTACATAATAGAAAAACAGTAATAAAAATGCCATCATCTACATATTGTAGGAAGATAGAATGCACTGCTCATCACGGATGAATGGTTAGTCTCATTCTGTCCTCGAGCCATAATCAATTGTACATCATTAACAAGACACAAAATCTTTAGTAATTAGCTTTTATGATTATATTGTTATTGCATGGAGGCATTTAAAGCATTGAAGATAAAGGAGATAAGATGCCCACAGAAAAAGGAATTCTTTGAAAAAGGGGGAAATAATGCCCCATCTCCCATATCATCTTCAGAAATGTTCACTATTACCATATGTAATTTTTAATTCAATTCACAGTGAAAATTAATATTCTTAGTAAATGAGTGACAACTGTTGAAAAGAGGGAGAAGGATATTGAGTGTGCTTTCATATCAGGAAAATGGAAAGAAATTCAGCTGCTGAAGTTATCTAAGAAGAATAATTATTCATTTTCTCTTTGCTAGAAATCTTCAAGGCTGTCTTTTTCCTATTCTACATATAACTTCTTATAAATTGTTCTTCTCTAAATATATGAAATAAAATTTAGCCAATTAAAAAAAGAGTTACATCCATACCTTCCACCAGGTTCCATTTCCAATGGAGTAAAGATTTAAATGCAAAATATAAAACAAACTTATCAGAAGAAGCCAGGGAAGAATTCTGGGGTAACATCAGAGTGAGAAAGTCCTTTTAAAACCATGATACAGAACCCAGAACCATTAAGGAAATATGAGAAACATTCAACTCCAAAAAGAAAATTCTGCACAGCAAACTAACAAATTCTACACAAAACAGCAATAAGCAAAGTCAAAAATAAATGACAAGCTAGAAAAAAAAATTTGCAATTTATATTTTAGACTAAGGCCTGCTATCTCAAATATATAAAGAGCTACTATAAATCAAAATGACAAAGATGCAAAAACCAATAGAGAAATAGGAAGCAAAGGATATGAATAATCATTTCCCAGGAAAGGCTAGTCAGATTGTTCCAAAACATGAAAATATGCACAATTGTTTGCATAATAAGGTGAATACAAATTAAACTACATGGAGATACCACTTTTGATTGTCAGATTGGCAAAGATCAGAAAGTTTGACAAGATCATGTTAATGGGGGTGTGAGAAACTGGCTCTCTCATTGGTGATCGGAATATAAATTGGTACAAAATCTATGGAGAGTGATTTGGCAATTTCTGACAAAATAACAAATGTACAAACCCTCTGATCCAGCAACTTCACTTTGAGGAATTTATCCCACAGATACAGTTGCGTGCGAAGATTTATTTAAAAGTTATCCGTTTCCGCATTGTCTGTAACAGAAAATGCTAGGAAACAACCTAATGCCCCTCAATGGAGAACTAGTTAAATCATAAGCCATCAATCAGTGCAATAGTATGTTTCTGTAGAATAAAAATGAGGATATTTTTATGTATGGATTTGTAAAAAAAATCCCCAAGATGTATTGTTAAGAAAAAAAAGCAGCATGTAGCGAAGAGTACATAAATTAAACATGTTTCCAAAAGGGGAAAAATACAATACAGATGTATTTGTTGTTTAAAAAGATAAATGCTAATTCATAGTTCTTAAAAGATTAAGTCCCTGTTCCAAAGGCTCCAAAAAGCCAGCACTTCTCTATTATCTTTCCTCCTGGTTTGAGCAGTCTCTATAAGGATAAGCATAGATTTTATTTATTTATTTATAAATTAAAACATGGACTCTATTTGAGCTTATGGAAAAAGGAAAGAAGCAAAAGAAAAAAGATTTAATCTAATATGATGTAGATTATTTTCATATCAATAAGACATTCATTGGATAGAAAGAAAATTTTCTGCACTTATTCTTCTTTAATTCCTAAAGCTGAAACTAGATCAAAGAAAAATTCTTATCACTAATAAGCTGATGGCCAAACATGCTACTTCTGCTTATTAAGCAGTAGATGTCCTAAAGGCATGGATTTTTACATTATTTATTTATTTATTTTTCACATTTAAAAATTTATCTCTTTAAAAAATTTTTCCCATTACCATTTATCGCCCTTATACCCCTTCCCCCTGCAGTCACCACAGTTTGTTGTCCACGTTCATGCGTCCTTTTTCCTTTTTGATTGATCCATCTACCCCCCTAACCCCCCTACCCCACTCAAGAGCTGTCAACCTGCTCTCCATCTATGAGCCTGTCTGTTTTGCTTGTTAGTTCAGTTTTTTCATTAGATTCCACATATAAGTGAAATCATATGGTATTTGTCTTTCTCTGACTGGCTTAATTCACTTATTATTGTTGATGACCTTCTAGAGCTCTCATAGGTCTGTCTTTACAGATGAGAAAACTGAGACTCGGAGAAGATAAGTAACTTACTCAAGGCCATGTGGCTAAGAAATTGCAAAGCCGGTGTTTGAACCCAGGTCTGTCTGGGTCTAAAGCGTGTGTGCCTCTCACTCAACCATACTGAGCGAGTTACACTTCTCCTGCTTCTAGGGACCCATGGGAACTGAGGAAATGGAGTTTTCACCTCTGGCTGGTGGACTTTGCAGCTTCCTCTGTCCTGTCCCAAATGTTTTAATCCGACCCTTCAGAATAGAGTCTTTATGTGTGGGCTTTTGAAAGTTCCTTGGATGAGCCTGAGACAGAGGTTCAGAACTACTATCACTCAGGGATAGTAATAAAAGCACATTCTCACATTCATTTAATCATCAGATAACCATGGGACGTAGCTACTGTCTCAGAGGCGGGACCTTACCCTTAGAGAGATTAATAATTTGCCCAGTCACAGAGCTTGTAATGGAGTGGGGGCTGAGATTTAAAGCCAAGTAATCTGGCTCCCAGGCTGTTACCCATTGTGCTGTATTCTTAGCCACATGCTGTGCAACTATACAGTAATTCCATAAGCCAAGATTTTGGGATATTGTTGTAGGGACATGCTGGTATTCACGTAGACTGAGGTAAAAGGGACCACAGGGGTTTCTTCCTATTCCTCATAAGGAAACCAGGCTCAAAGAGGCAAAGGGTGACAGTAGTTTAAACACTTAACACAACTCCCTGCTTCTTTCCAGGTACATCACTGCAAATCAAGACATCACCTGGAATTGTTCATGCCTACCTTAGGAAAGATTACACTTGTTAGAAAAAAATGGGAAAGAAAGGGCAACTGAGAATCTATTTGCCCTGGCGTTTAAAGTTGTCTTCTCTGGATGGATCAGTTTACAGACATTTTTATAGCAACATCCTTCTTCCTTTTTCCCCCTGCTATGTTTAATGGGGAGCTTACTGAACGCTGATACTGAGTTATTTTAGTTTATGGCTGCCACAAAACGGCTCTTAATAAGAAGTGAAAAAAGACGGGTGAAAGCTTATGGTCTCTCCACTCTATTTCTTCAAAAGAGGACTGTACTCAGAGTTTTCAGGTTTTAAGATTCTTCTCAGAGAAAATGCTTCACTGTCACAAGCAAACAATGTTCCAGGTGCCATATTTACTTACATATTTCTCTCTCTTTGTAGCTGTAATTTCCCCCTGAGTGGCGGCTGTTAAATGAGCTCAATCTTGGGAATAGCCCACACTTGAATCAAATCCTATTTCTGCCTCTAATAAGCAGTGTGACCTGAAGCATGTGTCTTAACTTCTCTGAACCCTGGTTGTTAAACTTATCTGCCACGGTGTTAAATAGTATCTACTGGGCAGGATTGTGAGGCAGGTGGTTCAGTGAACTGCCATTTGTCAAGCATCCACCAAAGTGGTTTGTGCGTGGTAGATGCCCCTTCAATCTTAGATGCTCTTACAATGAGACACACTCAGTGACTGGCCCCAGCTCTATTCTCTGAGCACTCAGGAGCAAATCTAGAATCTTCTACAGGGCAGCATCCCAGGTATTTAAAAGTAGCCATCTTTTCCTTCAAATGCCCTCTTTGCTTCAGCACTCTAGAGTTCTGGACTTTTCCAGATATGATAATTCTTAGTCTCTTTATCATTTAACCAGTTTTCCCAATAATTCCAACAAACTGGTTTATGTATTTAGCTATGACCTGAAGTACTGGTTAATTTATTGAAAGAAGTATATTACTAGTAATGGTACATTAGGACTGTGTAGAATTAGGGTTCTCTTTGTGTGTATGTGTCCTCGGGGAGCTATTCACTCTCTGAAAGGATGATTCCAGAATGCCTTTTGTTTGAATGTTAAAGGATGAATTGATTCACCTATGAAGCAATTGTAAG
Organism: Trachops cirrhosus; assembly: GCA_028533065.1. Taxonomy (NCBI): domain Eukaryota; kingdom Metazoa; phylum Chordata; class Mammalia; order Chiroptera; family Phyllostomidae; genus Trachops; species Trachops cirrhosus. The sequence continues at coordinate 65,599,416 of CM052538.1, forward strand.
CTAAGGCAGTAAGAAACCTATTGGTATTAAACAGGTTGTGCTTTAAGCAACCAATCAGTCCACGTGAATTGTTGAACAGAGCCTTTCCTCTCTCTCTCTCTCTCTCTTCTTTCTTCTTTCCCCTCCACCTTCTCCTCCCCTCCCCTTCTCTCTCTTTCTCTCTCCCTAGAAAGGAACAAGTCATTACACAGGTCAAAATCAGTGAGTGAGCTCTGTGAGGGAGGAGAACTAATTTTCCTTCTACCCTTCTGAGTTCTTCTGGCTAGTCTAATAATCAAATTGCCATGAGACATACTATTGCATATGTAATTATATATGCACATAAGTTGGGCAGTCGAAGCTTATATACCATCTTGAGCTAAAGAGAAAGAGGGATGTTGGTTAGGACTTCAAAGAGGCAGTAGGCAATTCACAGGCCAATGAGAAGGAGCAAACATTTGGTAAACAAATTTTTTTTTACCTGGTCCCCCAGAGGGGACTCTAATAAACAGACTTTGCTAGGTTCTTCTTGTCTGCCACACTTAGTTTATATTATGCTAAGGTGATAGCTCCCCTCCTTTAAGCAGGCTTTCCTATCCAAATTTCTTTAGAGAAATAAGGGGGAGGGTCTTTTTGAGTCTTTTGTTTTTTAAACAACTACAACAATAGCAACTTAAAATCATCAAAAAGACATACCATATTCCAAAGAGACATACAAACTCTATTCCCCCTTACCTCTTACTTGCAGAATACTTTAAATGATAACTTATACTGTCCCCTCTTATAGTAAAATGACTCATAATTGACCAAGTTGTCCAGCTTTTATCTATACTCAATACAACTCTTCAAGAACTTGTAGCTGGAGGGCAGAAACTGGTTAGGAGGTCAGAACAGACATAAACGTTTTCCTCAGCTTCCTCATTGGAAGATCATTTTGGGATCATATTCTCTACTGCATTTACTTTGCACATGCCATAGTGATACTATGAGACTAAACACTAGAATCACTTCAGATGGTTCAAAAGAAAGTCATTTTGTGAAGTACGAGTAGTGTTAGTCTCTGTTCTTGTTATCTCTTTCAGAGGAGTGTTGGGACATCAGAAATGTTTATGAAATCTCCAGCAGGCTGGGATTAAGTGGACAGATTAAATGTGAATGATTCCTTAGAAGTAAGTCATTGAGGGCAGTCGAAAGCTGTACTTCATCAAGGAAATGTTTAGACTAAAATAAGCATGTGTCTGTCTCTTTGTCCATCTATCTAGAGAATGGGATGTATGTGGGGAATTGAACAAGTTTCAACAAGAAAGAGAAGCTTGTTCAAGCATGAGGGAGACATTTCACTGAAATCTGTGCTTGGCTTCTTCCCAGTTAGTGCTTCTCCTGGGCTTTGCAGCTGAATTCTCAGGGATCTTTCCTCAGAAGTACTGTGTGTACTAATTCATGGAATGAACAGTGGAACCAGGGAGATGGAAGTGAGAAACCCAGCCATCTGCCCCAGATATTTTGCTCCCTAGCCTGAGGTTCTCCAGAGCAAGCATGTGGACCATGGGGCGCTCTAGCAAAACTGTGACACAGGGCCTCTGATGACAAAATGCCCTGCTCTCCACTTTGAAGTGTCACCTCATTGCTCTGCCTTTCACATATGTTAGAAAACAAAAAAAGAATAGGGCTACAATATCACTACAATGTATGAATGTGCTGTGTTGCTTGGCATGTCAAAAACTCGGCTAGTACATCTTTCTAGTCCCAAGAAGCCCCAGATCCAGTTTAATATGCTATGGACTAAATGTTTGCATCTGCCCAAAATTCATGAGATGAAACCCTGCTCCCCAGTGTGGTGGTATTTGGAAGTGAGGTCTTTGGGGAGGTGATTAGGCCATGGGGGTAGAGCCTCCCTGAATAGGAGTAGTGTCTGTGAAGAAACAAGAGAGAGGTGATCTCTCCCAGCCATGTGAGGACACAGTTCAAAGACAGCCATCCACAAACCAGGGAGAAGGCCCTCACTAAGAGCCCAGCCCTGCTGGCAGCCTGATCTCAGACTTCCAGCCTCCAGAACTTTGAGAAATAAATGTTTGCTGTTTAAAGTACCCTATTTGTGCCCCAGCTGCTGTGGCTCAGTTGGTTTTGTGTTGTTTCACAAAAGGTCGCCGGTTCAATTCCCAGTCAGCACACATGCCTGGGTTGTAGGTTCGGTCCCAGGTCAGGGTGTGTACGGAAGGCAGCCAATCGATGTTTCTGTCCCACATCAATGTTTCTCTCATTCTCTGTCTCCCTCCCTTCCCCCTTCTCTAAAATCAAAAATTAAAAATGAAAAAAAAACTAAAGAACCCTATATGTGGTATTTTTGTTATAGAAGTCCAAAGGGAACAAAACAAATACCTTTTGTGGCACGTCACAACTATGGCCTTCTGCATATCAGTGAACAAGGTCATCCATTTTATTATGGCCCACTGGTTTCTATATGGCATTTTCCTTTCAATAGAAGACTGCAATCATCTTTCATAAATATTTACTGAACATTTAAAATTCTTTGAGTTCTGCTCAGAAGAAAACAATTAAAAAAAAGTTACATGCATTTCACAAGGGATACTGATAAGACTCCAACTGGGTGATTTGTCCAAGGTGGAGAATCACGTTGGGATTCCAGGAATGTCCTTAAATTTCCAGCCAGTGCTATTCAGTGCAGTTCTACTGTCTTCCTAAAATTACATTACATCTTTCTTCCTTGGATATTTCTGGTCCATCTGCAGAAGGTACTGTCATCACATAGTTATTGTCTGGCCTTTGCAGAGAGAGAGAATGACCCCATACCCCAGAGGGAGTTACCTTAGATTATTTTCCTTTGTAGAAAAAACATGGTTTTCAGTCTCCTGGATGAAAAAAGCATGAGGTAGGTGCAAATTGTTACAGCATTGAATTATCATTTTCCTCTTTAATTAGCACCAGTAGCTGTCACCTTGTGTGACCCAAACTGAAAAAGGATTATCATCAACATGCTTTTATTCCGACACAGTGGTTACCTACATACACATGAAGCTGTCAGGATTCCTGCTACCAGCTTCAAAGCTCTTCAACCACTTGAGATGGGCTTAAATTGCATTTTGGATTTTGTAGCCAGATAGTAAACTTCTTAGCCAGCCTTTCAACCTGTGGCATATTCCTTCTGGGGCATACTGGGGTTCTAGAAGCACAAGGTGTTTACAGCTACAGAGCTTTCTGTTAACTGTGTTGCAGGAACAGTGGTGGAAGAATTCAAAGCAACTCTATTTCTCTCTGCATTGCCACCCATCTTTAGTGGCAGAGTCTTCTCTCCCTAAGTCTTTACATCACTCAAACCACATGAAGCTGGTACTCTTTGAGGCACTGAACCAATGTACTGCTAAAAAAAATGCAAAGTAAAAAATATGCAAAACAGAAAGCCCAACTAATTGGTTTTCCTGTTTGGTCAAGTATCCACACAGTAGAAACAATGTACTGTTAAAGCTAGTTGTTCGAACATCTGTTAACTAGAAACTTCTATTAATTAATATAACCATAACTCATTGGACATAGTGAAAACTGAAGATCATAATGGTGACCTGGAGGCAAGGAAATTTTCGAAAATGTCTCGATTCATCAGGGAATGATTAAAATATATTTAGCATTGTCTTAGGGTTGAGTGTGTTTTATTGTATTCCATATCTTGCAAATTGGTAATGCATACCTAGTATTTTTTATAATAACCCTATTAAGCAGAATATTTGATTTGATACAACATCCCATTTAACAGAGCAGGATAACAGAGGCCTTTTGTTATATCTGGCTGGTTGTACTGCTTAAGGCTAAGTTTGGTCATTCTTATTTTTTATAGGGAATGTAATAGGTATGAGTTAGAATCTGACTTCTTTTTTCTTTTAAATTGGGGATTAGCTTTACAGATTTAAATAGACCAGGCTTATTTTAGAGGGAGGTATTATAACTAGTTGTGCCCTCAGCCAGAAAACTCCCTGCTCCTAAATTTCTCAAAGAACAGCATTCTCTTTGGCTAATGGGATTAAAGAGAATGTAGCAAGGATGGGGATCTCTTTCACTGCTCTATCTCTGCCCATTTCTTTATCACAGCCCCCAGCTGCTCAATGGACTTTGAATTCCAATATGATCCTCTTACAAGTACTTTTTTTAGGCCTGAGGAAGGCCAAAGAGTTAATTTGGAATTGAGAGGCTTCTGTTCTTTTCCTTAAAAAAAAGAGAAGTTCTTTAAGTAGGTGAGGGGATTTGGAGCAGGGAGATAATGATCTTGAGTTTTAAAGGAGACACAAAGGAAAGCTGACCTCATTTTATTGACAGAAGATTACACTGTGTATTTATAGTTCGTGATATTGACTTCTTGAAGAGAAGAAACAAAAAATACATTGTGAAATGATACTGCATTAAAGAAGGAGTCACTGACATTCCCATCCAGGTAAATTTTTTCATTTGACTAATTAAACAGTGGTTCCAGTATCACTGAAGATTTAGTTTCATTTTCTTTTTTATAGATATTTGAAATTTTTCCCACATTATTTAATTTGGGCTTTTTAAGTTCATTTGTCATTGTCTTCCTGGACATACTTTTCATATTTTTTCCTCACTTTTTTCTCTCAGATCTTTTTTCCAATTCAAGTATGAATAAAACACAAAATTTAATTAAAAAATAGATAAGGCTCTTTCTTCTCTCCCATTTTTAACTCATAAGCCTCACGGTACTGCGTGGTGGAGATTTCTGAAGAAACAAAATAGGGTGTTGGGTACCAGTCCCATAGCCCTGCTCCATCTGTCCCCAGGCCCATCGCCCTGCTCTGCAGATCCCATGGGCCCTGATGGTTATGGGGTAACACCATCGTTCTGCCACAAGAGGCTTTTTGCTCAAAGTAACAGAGACAATATATTATATTGTGATAAGAAATTTCTTTTTCAACAACTAGGGTGAGACAATAGAGGGAGGAGCGAAAATGATAGGGAAAAAGTGAGAGACAAAATTTGATATTTCTTCAGAGTTCTCAAAAGTCAACCAAACCATTGGCTGATGCTGGAGTAGGGTCAGCTCTGTTGCCTGGCTGTCTGACCCTGTGCTTCATGTGTCATGTCTTCATCAGATGTGAAATGCCCTCTCGGTAAGTCAAATGGATTAACCTTTTCTATAAGCAAATTCTGTTTTCCTGTTAGTCCACACTTAAGGTTGTCATCCTTAACCTTTTTTGCTTAATAGCATCTTTAACACTTCTCACCATTGAGGGTTAGAACTTTTCCTTGAAATTTGTCAGAACTATACATACAATCAATCCTCGAGGCTGAAAGAAACTCCTGTGAAGAATTTGAGGGGAGCGCACACGGGCTAGCTTTTGCCTGGCAGTGTGAAATCTTTACATAGTGTGGGTCTGTGTAGGTCCTTGTATCAAATAGATAAATGATAGATAGATAGATAGATAGATAGATAGATAGATAGATAGATAAATAGATCATTACTCTTGGGAAAGCTTTTAATCATTGGTTTATTGGAAAAATGTAAGGTAGCTTGTGAACTTGGACTTAACATATGAATTTTGGGTAAGAGTGCTGAATTGAAGTCATAGTAAATGTCACATTAATAGGTAAAGGTGCCCGTTGAAGGGGACGAAAGGGATTTTGCCTCCTGAAGCTGTCACCCTGATCCTGTTGATCCCAGTTTAATGTAGCAATGCCTTTTGAATTTTTCCTATTCTAGTATACTCGCCTACCCCCTAGAGACCCCTCATGAGCAGGTTATTCAGTTCTCACCATATTCACAGTTGTCTATAAAAATTCAGAAGGATTCTCCCCCACACTGAAATCTAAATTCTAATACAGACCAAAATCGAAAATCTAATACCATATGCTCCCGCTCAGTCTGAAAGCATAAATTAGAATCAAGGAGATATTGGACTAGATGTCTTCATTAGCATCATAAAGCATGGCTAATAGAGAAGAAATAGCAGTCTTTGGATAATATGATTTGCTATTATTGGACAAATTTATAATTAAAATCTCCTTTGGAAGCCATGGCGTGTCTTTAGCTTACTAGGGAAATTCTAAAATCTCTTCAGGTACCCATCCTAAATACAGTCTTAAGGGTAAATTTGATAATGTCTATAAAAGTGCTTTATGTTTATCAGAATCTAGTGCTAAAGAATTGAAGCTATTTGGATTGATATTATCAGTGATTAGGGGGTAAAATGACCACTTTTTGAAAATGATTTAACACTTACAGAGCTTTGAGATGCCGTTGAGTGCCTTGGAAAAGGTAAGTAACTTAAAAGAACTGATGACCACCAAAAGTGAGCATATTATTCCGTTTTTACTTTTAGGATCAGGCCTATAGAATTATATGTGAAGTCATCACTTTCAAAAGGGTTTGATTTTATGTCATTTCAGCAACTTAAAAAAGTATCTTGAGAGCAAAAGAAAGCCTGGGGTTTTTTATTTGATTGTTGTACATTTTCAGACACATCTACAGAAGGAATAAGAAAATAGATTTTTAAAATTTTAACCTGAATGTGAACCTTCCCTTCTTCTATTGTCTTTTTAGAATCAACAAAATCATTAAGCCTCTCATGCAGAAAAAATGCAACTTTTAGGCCAAACAATAATAATAACAATAATAACAGATATCTAATTTTATTTCATACAGTGTTTTAAACCTTACAAAATGCTTTCATATCCCACTATCTCACAGTGTCAATTATGAATTAGCTATGAAGGGCTTTTTTTTTTCTCTGGTCAGTAGGAAAAGATTTCAGCTAGGCATGAAAAAACTCTCTTAGCTCTCACAATAGTTTAATACTGGCCTAGTTTCCTGAGAAAGGCTGTAGAACTGTTTTTCTTCGATGATAAAAACAAAGCACATTTAGAAACATGATTAAATTTACCCCAACCCAATTCTTGGAGTCCAGGAAAAATGGCTTTCACCTCATGTTTATCGTTTACGCAAAGAACATCTTACCTTCCCATCAATATTAAGTATATATTTGTAAGGCAAATATTGAATCATACCTGAAGAGATATAATCCAATCAGTATGGTCCTCTCTCTTGAATGTCCTGTAGTGCTGTTTGATTTGCATAAATTTAACTATTTATTGTCCATCAGTTTTTTGTTAATTTCATGTGTGAGTTTTCCCAACTTGATGGAGAACTGTTAAAAGACAAGACTCATTCTTGGAGCTATTTTTGTCCTCTCCACAGGGGTTTTGACATATAGGACAGCTTTCATTGACCTGTGTTGGTACAACTCCCGGCCTAAAGATAATAGACACGTGAGATCAATTGTTCCCAAACCCAAGCATGGATCAGAGAGAGGACTTGTTAAAACACAATTCAGGGCCCCACCCTTAAAGATTCTGATTTAGGAAGTATGGAGTGGGGCTGATAATTTGCTTTTCGAATGTTTCCCAGGTGAGGCTGGTGCTGCTGGTCCTGAGACCACAATTTGAGGATCATTGCATTAGATTCATGTGAAAGTCTCCTTCCAATTTTATTTGATGATAGTTAAGATCTGTACTAGTTTTTAATTGGGATCCAAGAGTACATAGCAATATTATTCATAGAGATAAATGCAGTTAAATCCACAAGTTAAAATTTAGGAACTTACTGCTAAATCCACGAGTTAAAAGACCTAAAAGAAACTAAGCTGAGCTTCATATATATCAGGCTGTGAATGAATAACTGATTAATGATAATTCTCTAAATGAGGATGTATCCCACATCATTAGCACAGCTATTACCCAACTTATGAATGGATCAGATTCCACAGTTTATTTGGGGCCTGTTGTTTGGAACTCAAAATGTGTTTTACCATAGAAGAATTTTGATAAACAATTGTAGCAAATGTCTCTCTGACTCATAATTTACCCAAAGATAATAGTACCATGGGTCCCGATCCTGGATTTCTAAGAGGAAAACTTTAGGATTTACAGGTTTGTATCACCACCAACTAAATAGGGTACCTGGATACAAGGCCAGGGAGGAAGGAGATGGGAGTTTCATTTTGGACATACTAAGTCTGAGTTTTCTTTGGCACATCCAGGTAATGTCCACTATGCAGTGTTATGGAGATATCCCCACCTCACTGCAGCAGACTCAGTGTCCATTTGTCCTTCTCTTTTTGTCACCCAGGCAGTGATGGGGAGACTGGTTGTGCTTTCTTTTATGGCAGGATCAGTGAGCGCAGCCCAGGGGGCTAAAGAGTTCGGGGGAGCTGTGCATCGTGTGGTGTAAACCACTGTGGATATTTCTGGTTTTCTTTTTCATAATACCTGTATTTGCTCCAAAGGTCCAGTAATGGACAGGCTTACTTAGATATTTCAGCACCAACAACTATAGTTTTGCTTACTCTCTTCCCTTCTCTCATGGGCTTCTTCCAAGACCCTCAATCCTTCCCTTTTCTTTTTCTTATTCAGATTTACAAAGGACTTAGAGCAGATAAAGGTGTTTTGGGGATACCCACTCACCTGCATTACAGGGGAAAACCCAAATCACCTGGATCTGAGCAGGTGTTCTATATTGTGAAGAAGCAGAATGTCTGGGATTAGGGAATTGAGGAAATGTGACGAGACCAGGTAGCCAGAGAGGGACCGGGAGAGCTGCTGTGCGTAGGTCCTGCAGCCCCATATCACTGCATGAGCCTCCTCAGAACTCAAACTGGATCACAGGTAGCAGCTTGTTCTCTATCATTTTAGGGTAAAGGAAAGGAGAAGAAAGGAGTTGTCAAATCATAAAGAAAAAGTAATTCCTCTAGCCACCTTGTTTGTATTATCTAGGGTGAATCAAAACCGCTATTCCAATAGCTTTGTGAGCCAGGAAATTCCTGAGTAATATCTCTCTCTCCCTCTCCATAAAATGCCCAAATCAATTTCATAGGTTACTGATTCATACTTCCTACACCTTATTTCACATGGAATTACAGACTGTATGAATCTGAATGCTTTTGGAAGTAGGCACCAAGAGAGAAGTAAACATGCGAGGATTTTATTAGGGGAAATACCAGTGAGAGAAGAGGGGGGAGAAGCCCGGAAATACTGAGAAACTGGCTAGACTGCAGTGACAGACCCTGTGGGAGGGAAGGTTGGATGGAAGTGTCCCAAACTGAAGTGCTGTCTCAGGAAGATTCTTCAAGTCCTTGAGCAAACCTGACCACCAGAGCCATCGTGTGTCCCCCAGGGATGGGGCTGCCTTCCTGTCCCTCCTGTGCTCATCCATGGCTGGACAGCCAGTGGGACACGTGACTGCGAGTGAAAGTGCTGATGGATTTCAGAGCACAGCAGCCAGGCACCTTGACATTGCACCTCCTCCAGGTGGAGTTCTGTGAGGTGTGTGTCCTCACCTCACGTCACCTCACCTCACCTCACCAACAGCCCAATAGCCAAAGTGCCTTGGGTAGATGTAAAAGTTGTGCTTTGCATTGAGAATGGCATGATATCGGTTATGAAAGAAAAACAAAAGAAAAGAAGCAATGCTTCATTATCTTTAGTACTTAGAAAGTAGAGAGGAGAGGTCATTAAAATCTACCATGATCTGAAAATTTTACTTCAAGCCTGCAGTTTTGGCCTATCTGTCCTCCAGACTGGTATTAAGAGCTGGTAAGAAGATCAAAATGAACTGTCTTGGCATCACTTCTCTCTCAGTGCTTAATGAAAGGGCAATAAAACGCTATAGAGTTGGAAGCAAGAGGGAGGAGTTCAGCATGGGGGGCATGGGTAGGGAGGGCTGCAGAAAGCACCAACTTAATAACTGCTGCTTGATGATCAAGAATTGGCAGTACATCCTTTTTTTATTTTTATTTTTATTTTTTAAATATATTTTATTGATTATGCTATTACAGTTGTCCTATTATCCCCCCTTCATTCCCCTCCACCCTGAACACCCTCTCCCACCCACATTCCCCCCCTTTACTTCAGTCCATGTGTCATAAGTTCTTTAGCTTCTACATTTCCCATACCTTTTTTAATTTTTTTTGATTGCTAAAATTTTCACTCTTTTGACCCAGAAAACAAATCTTGGCCTTTAAATGTGGAACACCTAATTTTTCATTTTATAAATAATCTGTGTACCATTCCACTGTGTGGAATGCATAATGATGTTTGGAATACCAGCTGCCACCTAGAGATGTTCCCAAAGTGAAATATACATATTTCCTGCTGGATTTTAAATTATGTAAATAATTTGCTTTCTGTCTCTTCTGATGTTGAAATGGAGAAATGAGGAGTTATGATTTCCAAAACCCAACGGATATTGTATATTTTATGCTGTTTGTAAGAGGTGGGGATGCATGGGGAGTAAAATTTCTTTGAGATAATTTTTGAAAAGCTTAACTAGTAGGACAGTTCCCATGACGGTGCATGTGCATTGTATTCTAATTGTATCACACACATTTCACTCTGTGTTCTTTTAGGCTTAAAATAATGTGGAACAAAAATGACAATATATCGATGAATTTTGCTGAAAAAGTGATAGAAGACATTCAGCCAACTGAGTGGGACAGTTGCCTAATGTTTAGTATTACTTTTTTTTGGTCAAGAATACTTACAATTCTAAGGACTGGAGTTAAAATTAATAAGATAATGACTCTAAGAAAAAGACCTTTTTTTTCCTTGTTCAAAATGAAAATACATTAGCCAGCTGTACTAATACACAAATGAGATTAACAAAGGCCTTGGTTTTTCTGAGATGGAGAACAGCTAAGGTGATGATGATGATGGCCATGATGAAAGTGTCAGGCAACAGTTTCAAAATGTGGGACTCAGGCAAACCCCAGGCCTGGAGTGAGTTCCAGTAGGTCTCAGGCTACAGGTGTGCAGAAGCAGTGAGGTGCCTGTAAGAACCGTGAGTAGGAGGGGCTTCCAGTATTTCAAGAGGTTTATTTTCTTAATGAAATGAAGATTTAGCCGTTAAGTAGAGCATTTAGTTGCCTGTGGATCAACCAGGCCGTCCCCTTAGTTTACATAACAGTGAACAAACTACTTGCTGCACACACAATATTGCGTGTTCTCTATGTCTCTGTCCCTGTCTCACACACATGTGCACACTCTCCCTCGTAGACACACTCACTCATTCACACACCCACTCTATAAAAAGGGAGGAATGGTCTCTATACCTTTTTGCCTCAGAATGCATATGAAATACAGTTAGACCTCTGAAATAATGTGTAATTACTTGAGATCTGTAAGTTTTTATAAACTTATATAAGCTTTAGCACATAAAAGATGCTTATCCTTAGATAAGCTGAATTGTCAGTGGCAACTAAATAAATGTGCATTTAATGGTCCTGTTTTCAGTAGGATGCTGGCTGATGCTGGGTATAGGTTACTAATTTGCCACCTAACAATTGTGGTTTAAATACTTGTTTCGGATGGAGACCAACTTTCCCCAGCTGCTAGCTTGACTAACAATGGGGCGTCATCAAGTTGCTGAGTAGGGTAGCCTTCCGATTAAACCTGATTAAAACTATATCTTTAGAATGGAATAATTTCCATTTCTGTTAAAATTTTTAATATGACTTTAGCAAAAGAACTGAATGTAACTGAATTATAGAGGAAAACATCTGAGAGCTTCTGTTTGTGCAGTTCACTTAGAACAAGATGTTTTGCAGAAATGTCTTTTAAATATGTCCAATCCCCAGAATTCATGCTTTCTCCCAAAACAGGAGGTAGTTTGTGGATTCTTGCTTGGAATTGCACAGACAAGAAAGCCTCTTGAAATAATTGTTTTTAAAATGATTACCAAAAATTCTGATCATTTTATACCTGTAAGTGGTAAATAGTGATAACCAAGAACAACTCCCATTTTCTTATGTAGAAAAAGGTGTGATTCCAACAATGTGGAAAATACCATCTTGTTTGCATCTATTCCACACTTCTCATTCAAAATTCTGGTCTTGCATAAGTTGTTTGACTTAACTCTTAGTTCAAGATTAGCAAAATGAACAACATGTAATTTCTTCACTCATAAGAGTTTGGTTTATTTTGGCTTGGACTATCTACTTATACACTTCAATTCACCAAAACTTTTGGGTTGTGTAACTTTAGATATTGGGAATTAAATAATAAAACAGAGCCCCAAATTACAAAAGAACTGATAGATGAGGTTAAGGATCCTGTAGTTGAGACACCCTGTTCCGTGGACCCAATGACGTGTAATGAGAAGAGAACCAGCTAGAACTAAAAAGTGCTCAGACCCCAGTTCTAAATGTTCTTCCTTGGACACACTCTGTTCTTTAGCATCTCCATACCTTTCCTTCTGGCTCCTGTCCCTTTTCAGTGGCTTTCATTTCCTGCTTGCCTTTCTTCTATTTCCTATTCCTTGCTCCTTCCAGGCCCGAGTCAAAGGCTACCTCTTGTAAGGAGCCTTACTCAGTCCCCCCAGCCAATACTGAGCTCCTCCTCTTTGGATTCTCCAAGATGGGTACTTTATTTTTATGTGGGCACTCCTCACATTCCATCTTGCATCTGGTTCCTTTCCGTGTCTTCAGTACCTTGCTCCAGCATTTATCCCTCCTACCCTCCTTTCTCACTCCACATGTTTTTGGCTTTTCTCTCTCTTTTTTTTTTTTTTTTGTCCTTTCAGCCTATAAATTTGCATAAAGCTTTTTCACCCTGAAATGTCCTACAATTGCTACATCCTCTCTAGTTCAAATCCTGTATGTCAGTGGTCCTCAGCCTTTTTAGAACAGGGGACTGGTTTCGTGGAAAGACAATTTTTCCACGGATGGATGGCGGGGTCGGGGAGATATGGTTTCAGGATAATTCTAAGTGCATTGCATTCAAGTGTTAACCTCCTGCTGTGAGGCCCAGTTCCTAACAGGCACAGCTGGTACCGGTCCATAGGTCCATGGCCCCTGGGTGGGGGACCCCTGCAGTGCCTGTCTTTCCAACCTGTCTTTTGGAAGAGTAATCAACATTCTCACTTCTTACTATTAATTGGTCCTTTTCCACTTTGCCTCCATCCTTACTGCTCCACTAAAACTGCTCTGATAGAGGTAATCAGACCTTTGACTTGCTAATTGTCAAAATGCAGCCCTTAATGTGTCCTCATACATAGGATTTCTCTGTGAAACCAATATTGCAGACAATTTCTTGTTTAGGGACACTCATGCTAGGTTTTCCCAAAGTATGCAACAACGAACATCAGTTTTGAGGGATAGGAATAGATTTTATGTAAAATGAAATGTTTGGTAGTCAAATAATTTTAGGAAGCTCTACACACTATAATCCCCTTTAAAGATTTGCAATACAAATTAGCAAGACAGTTTCACTTTAATCTGTAAAACTCATTATAAACTAAGAATATTCTTTTGGGAAGTGCTGCTTTTCAAACTTGATACCTTCATTTCTGTTCTCTCTGAGTTTTCTGATTTCTGTGCCTGTCCTCTTAATTCTTCTCTTTGTATTGTTATTTCCCAGCACCCTACTTTGACCTGCTACTCTTCCTTCTATATATTTTTTAATGGGTGAACTCACTCATTCTCTCTGTGGTTTTAATTATCTCCTAAATATTGATGATTCCCAAACTAGGTCTTTGGTTTCTGAATCTCCCATGTACTTTAGACTCAAGTATCTAATTTTCTAACCATGTATCTCCCCTTGGATGCTCCTAGATGCTTCCTTTACCTTGATGCTCCTCGGAAAATTGAAACTCAACATGTCCCAGATTGATATGATTATTTTCATTCCCACCCCTCATTTTTGTACCTGTTGCTGTTCCTGATATATGGTATCAGTTAAAGGCACCCACGGAGTCACCCTGGTCAGAAAACGTAGGGGCACAGTTAATTTCGGCTGTGGCTTCATTCCCAATTCAGTCAGCACTGCAAGACTGTCACTAAAGGATGATGATGTGATCAGTGGAAAGCTGGGAACAGGGAATGGGGAGTTTCTTTAATGGCAAAGGATACAGAAACCTAGGGAGATAATTAGACAAAGCAGAAGACAACAGAACACACTCCCAAATGGGATGACTTCAGGGGCCCGGGTTCACCGTGACACGCCATCTCGGCAGAGTGCACATTCCACTAAGTGTAAGAATTTTGCCTGTGACATTTTTAAAGGGTATTATAGCCTGGCACCCACCCACTCCTGGCTTTTCTGGAGACCATGCCTATAAGCCTGCCTACTCACCATGTGGATGAAGCACAGTGGGAGTGGGATGATCAGCCACCAGCTCTTTCAAGACAGGCTTGGTATACAATTTTGACAGTTTGACCCAAGCTTTCTTCTTCAGTTCCTCCGTCCCACTGCCTTCCTGATTTGGGCTTCCATTTTACAGCTCCATTTCTGGTGCCTTCCCCACACTTCATTTTTATTTTCTCATTAGGCACACAGTGATTGTAGGGCTTTGTAGGCAAACGGAACCTCATGGACTTGAGTTCAGACACACTGGTGTTTAAATCCCAACCCTCCCACTTCAGCTCATGTGACCTTGGACAGGGCACTTAGAATTTTCTGCAAACGGGGGAGCTATGAGGATCAAATGAGATAATCCACATTAAGTGCCAAGCACTTGGTGGTCATTCAGCACTCAGAGGCTGCTATGGCTCATTATGTCAGACTTGCTTCCTGGTCTGGGTCTCTTCTATGCCTCTCCCTCACCATTACTGGTAAATCACATATATAAGTAATATACCTCATGATTCCACCAAAATATTCTCACATTGTTTAAGAGGTTTCACAAAATTTCCTCTCTAAGTGCTGGGAAGGTGTTAGAGGCAGTAAGCCTGAAATTCAATACTTACACAAAGAAAACGAACAAGGTATTTAGAGTCTCCATAAGGAAAACCGGATTTGAGTTATAAAGCCTTATTTGAGTCTCACACAAAATAAAAATCTATGAAATGTAATTGATCAAACTCAAGAAAATGAAGAGTCCTACGCAATCTGAAGGGATTTGAACTTGAGGTTTTAAACAGCCCAGGGATAGCAAACCTGAAGCTTAGTGCACAAAGCCCTGCCCTCTGGCTATGTGATTGTATGCAGCAATCTACTGTCCAGGAAAGAAGAAGGCTTGCCTAGTACTGTTTCCCCTAATCCCACCTCTCAACTATGGTAGCGGAATCGAAAATACCACCTTAAAGAAACATTGCATCCTGCCATGAGTCAAATTCTCATGAACCAAGACTGAAGTTAATTTCCAGTTTACAGTGTAGAGTCAAGTTTCTGTTTTTACCATAAAGGCAAGGCACATAGTGATTTTAAAGTGTTCTGACTCAAAAATTTATCTACCCCTATTAATAGAAACTAGATATTTATCTGAAAGTATGTAAGAATTACTTGTAATTAACAATAGATTGAGGGTGAAGAAGAAAGCCAGCAACTTTTAGTTTTCACTGAGAGTAAAATATGTAGACAGTGCTGTTTCTCACCTCCTTTCTAGCTGTGTGACTTTGGAGACATTGTGTAAATGATTTATTTTCCCCAATGAAAAGATTCAGGGATCAGAAGTTCAAAGACCTAATTTGTAATGTCAAGTCTATGAACTGATCACTCAATTTCAGTCTGCCTCCCTTGTAGAATAGGAACATCTAACTTCATGGAGATCTTAGATTTGAAAAATATGCATAGGTGATTGATTAAGAGGAATCTGTTTATCATTTTAAGCTAACATCCGTCCATGCCATCTAAATGCCAAACAGTGCCATATACATTGGAGAATATAGAAGAAGGCAGATCTCATTACTTCTGTTGTTGCAGATAAAGACACATGGGCTTGAGTATGGCAAGTGATATGGCCAAGTTACACAGTTGGTCACTTCCTGAGGCATGTCTGCAATGTGGGTCTTCCAACTGCAATCTAATGCTTCTTCCAAGCATTGCAAGACTATGCTGCAGAGAGTTTGTCTGCATTTATCTCCATGAAATGAATATGTCTTATCTCATGTCAGGCTTGGTGTTTCTTTTTATGTTAAGCTATATTACCCTTCCACTTTTCCATGCTTTTAGTTTCAGGGAGGGGAACTTGAAATCACCTTTAATTTTGTTCCCCTTTTCTTCCGACCCTTTGCTGGATTTAATTGCTGGTTCCACTTTCCAGCTGAGGTTCCTAATCAGTCCAATGACACAGTGCAGCTAATGAGGCTCTGGATATTGCAGAGTGTTTGTAGACATAAGGTATTGATCATCAGTGTCGTGGCTAACACCGTAATTATTGAATGTTATTTTCTTTCACCTTTAACAATCTGGCTTCTAGAAATTTCCTTCTCTTCCCTTAAGGGAACTCAAAATGTTGCTCATTTGTAACCCTGGTTCTCTCTCTCTGGGGCCCCGTGGTGCATGTGTCTGTTCTCATCATTTACTGTGCATTTTCTGGGTGACTGTTCTTCCTGCACTGCTCAACCGTAGTCTTTTCTACTGTCTCCATCACTGAGTTATTTTTGAGTGCAGATTCCACCTACAGATCTGTGTCCTGGAAAGACACGAACAAGTTCCCACCGATTAACTTCCTTCTGTCAAGAGCATTGCCCTGATTTGGACCAACTCTTGACAGCTTTCCGTGGGCAAATATCTGCAGGAGCCTGCTGGTAGCCACAAATGGATTCAGGATCTGCACCAGGTCTAATGCTCCTTTTGGAAGTTTATGTGAGAATAAAAACTCATCCATTGTTCTGAGACTGTTGGGGAAACGTGAGGGGAACTTCAGCTCCCCACAGGTCATTTTGTTATTTGAAGGGAACAGCAGCAAGAACCCAGAACATCTGTTGTTTGAGACACATTTACACAGACACTTAGCAATGCAGCAGACCCAATGGTGTTTGCATGGTATTTCCAAAGACTGGATCAGGAAGGAGTATTTTTAGTCTTTGGTGAATATTGTACATCATAGACTCATCGTTGACATCTGCCTGGTTCATAAGCAACCACAGAGATCTTTCAAAACAAAACTGTTGCAAAGGATATTTAAACCCGTAATGTCATTTGGGAATAAAATGTTCCCTTCTCTGACTGTCTTTCCTGGTGTGAAATGTACAAATTTTAAAGATTAGGAGTGAGTCAATTTAGATATTCTGAAGCATGGAAATGGAAAGGAAGCATTTTTTTTTCTGAATGTCATCTCTTCTGAAAGTATAGGGAAAAACTTTGCAATTTTCTTGAAGGAAAACGGACGGATTTTATACATTGTCCTCCCTGGATTCATGCAGGTACATCATTGTGTACTTGGCAGTTCCATGTCGTGTGCCCTGGAGTTGGATTAGACTCATATTCTGCCTCCATTGCTTCATGGGTGTATGGCCTTGGACCAACGTCTAAATCCTCAGGCTCAGATTCTTCCTCTGTAAAATGGGGATATCGATAGTCCCCATCCCCTAGGGTTGTTGTGAGGAATAAATGTCTTACCTACAAGCAGTGAAAATCAGTGCCTGGTGCAAAAAATGCTCAGTAAATGTTAGCTGCTCTTTTGCTCTTACATGGAAGTGAATATGCTAAAGAAGATATAAGTGGTGTGTTTTTTTTTCCTTTTCAGAGAAAGGTGCTTAACTTTAGATGATTTTTTTGAAGTTCATAATAGATCCACATAAATGTTTCTATAAAATCACCATACTTGACTCTTGAAATTATATGATTCAAAAATCAAAACAGAACACTCACTGCTCTCAAAACATTTCCAGACTTCGCAATACATCGGTTTTACAGCATTGTTCAGTTATTCAGAAAATAAATGTCCAATTTTAGCCTAATGCTTAGCAAAATCCATGTCAGAGTTTCACCATTTACCTACTTATAGCTTGATAATATAAGTCTTGGGGAAAAGCAATCAAATGTTAATGAGACATGATTTCCTTCTTTTTAAAAACCTGTGTTAAAAAGCAGCCTGGCTCAAGATTTTTTTTGTTTGTATTTATGTTTTTTATTGATGACATCGATTGCTGGCCAATTAAGGAAGCAAGAACTGAAACATTCTCTATAGCCCTTAGGTCTCTGAGGTACTTTGTAGATTTTCAAGACACAAAGTTAATAGGAGATTGGCAACCACAAGTGAATCAGTGTCCAGAATAATTGACTGAGTCAGAACTCAAAAGTTGTACCACACATGCCAACAACGCAATAAAAACAATTGGAATATTATAGTAGCTTGTGAATGGAATACTAGAGCCATATCTAGCAATTGCCTAGGAAGGGGGGACAGGAAAAACTGGCAAGACTCAATAGCTCTCAATTATGTTGGAGGCTATTACCCTAAGCCTGGAAACTGAATATGAAGAGAGGAGGAAAAAAGCTATAAAAATTGAAAAGGACAAAAACTGTCATTTAATAATATCAGTATCACTGATGCATAAGATGAAAATTAACAAAAATATTCATGAGCAAGGAAAGCCTTATGATGGTGTGATTCATTGGCCGGCCTCAGTTCGTGATTTCCTTGTGGCCCATTTTGAGGATTCCAGCCTTCTTATTTCCAAATACCTTTAAACTATACTTCAGCTTTCAAGTTGCACCACTTTTCTGCCCTTGAAGTTCTTCTCTTTACTGGCTGGCCCCAGGTTTGGTCACCATTTTCCAGGAGAAAGTGATTGAAACAAAGCAGCTGAGAGGAAGGAGAGATAGAGATGAAGTATATTGGGGTCCCTCCTGCACACCCACATTTCTGTTCTCTTGGCTCCAGGCATGTGCCTTCCAACCATCCAGATACAGTCAGGCCCAGAGGGCCACTGATCAGCGAACTTCAGCTCTTAGGTCCAGGAAGCTATGATAGGAAAGAGCCATGGGAATTACTTAAATAATCATTAATGATAACAATTATAATAAAAATCACATTGGATTATAACTTTACAATTTGAAAAGTGCTTCAACAAATAAGCAAACCAAACTTGAGGATGCCTGGAAGAGCAGAACATCAGAACATCTTCATTGAAACTTCTGAAATGGGGGAAATGGAATATTGGTAAGGAACCAAAAGAGGAAAACTCTGTAATTGCAAAGATGTTAGTAACTGTATCTCTGGTTTCTTTTTGATAAAAAGAAATTATTTTTTGTTAGCATGGTTGTTTTAAGAAAATCAAAGGGCTTTGTTTTCAGAGAGAACTTTCACAGCATTTGCAAAGGCAAAGCAGAGGCAGCAAACAAGTCAGTGTTATGTAAGCACTCAGCAAACCGGGATGCTAGGCCCCATAAATCAACTAAAAGACATCTGACTTTTTCCTAATACGTTGCTAAAAACAGAGGGAAGAGAGAAGAATACAAGGAAAGAGAAAGAAAAATTGCAATAGCTTCAAAAGTCAAAGAGCAGTAACAGCAGAGGAGCAATCGTTACACTTAACAGATTCTGAAGTGTAAATCGAGTACTGTTAACTGTAGACATGACGTTGCACAGCAGGTCTCTAGGACAGATTCATCTTGCCTAACTGAAACTTTATACACGTGGATTAGCAATTCACCATTTCCTCCTCGCCCCAGTCCCTGGCAACCACATACCACTCTCGCCTACGATTTGGCTATTTTAGATACTTTACATAAGTAGAATCATGCAGAATTTGTCTTTTTGTGACCGGCCTTTTTCACTTAACATAAGGTCCTCAAAGTTGATTGATTTCACTTATTGCATGATTCTTTTTTAAGGCTGAATAATATTCCATCGTGTGTGGGTGTACGCACATTTTCTTATCCATTCATGAAGCAATGGACATTTAAGTTGTTTCCATATCTTGGCTGTTGTGAACAATGCTGCAGTGAACAAGGGAATGCTAATATCTCTTTGATATCCCAATTTCAATTTCTTTGGATATATACCTAGAAGTGGGATTGCTGGATCATATGATAATACTATTAATATTTTTAGGATCCTCCATACTGTTTTGCATAGCAGCTGTACTTTTGGCATTCCCACCAATAGTGAACCAGAGTTACAGTTCCTCCACATTCTTCCTGTTGCTTGTAGTTTCTCTCTTTATATAAATAGATAGACAAATAGATATAGATACAGATATAGATATATACACACATATGTATATGCAGTGACATCTCATTGTGGTTTTGATTTGCATTTCCCTGACGATTAGTGATGTCGACCATCTTTTCATGTACCTATTAGCCATCTGGATGTCTTCTTTGGAGAAATGACTATCCAAGTCTTTAGCCCATTTTTTAACCCAGCCATTAGGTTTTGTTTGTTTGTTTGTTTTTGCTCTTGAGCTGTAGGAGTTCTTTATATATTTTGGAAATTAACTCCTTACCAGGTACACGGTTTGAAAATATTTTTTCCTGTTCCATAGGTTGCTTTTGAACTCTGTTGGTTATTTCCTTTGCTGTTCAGAAGTTTTTGTGTTTATCTTGCAGCACACACAGAAGTCAAGTCAAAGGGATTAAAGAGTTAAACATTGGACCTGAAGTGGTAAAAGTCCTGGAAGAAAGGCCTGGGGAAAAGCTTTATGACATTGGTCTTAGCAGTGAATTCTTAGATATGACCCCAAAAGCACAGGCAGCAAAAGCAAAAACAGGTGTGGGGGGCTACATCAAGGCTTGGTTGCATTTCATCTTCTACCTTTTCCAGCATCTTTGCTGATGCTCTATTTCGTTGCACATTAGTTTCTCTTCCCAAATTATACAGTTTCATCTTTACAGATGTCATTGTTTATTTAAAAGAAGCTGTTTTTTTCTTTTCCCTCCAAAGATGAGATACATCTTTTTCACGAAGAATATTATCTTTAAAGGCCTCCTTGGATCGTAGACTCTGGTATATCCCTATTTAAGCCGTGTCCTACAAAGTCTACACTCTCTGTGGCTTAGCTCTCTTAAGTTCCCACACTCTACCTGCCTGCCTCGGCTCTTCTGTGCTGGCCATCTTGCTGGTTCTCAAAGACCACCAACTTCATCCTGCCTCAGGAGTCTGCACTTGCTCTTCCTGACCGGAATGCTTTTTCCATATCTCCTGTGCTCTTCCTTCCTCTTCCTCACCCCACACCTCTTAGTCAGGTATCTGCTGTAATGTCACTCCTTCAGAAAAGCCTTCCATTATCAGCATATATAAAATGTCCCTTAATCTACCCCCACTTCCTCTCATCATTCGTACTCCTTTTCTCTCGTTATTTTAACTCCACTGCTCATTTACTACCTGGCATGAGATCACATATTAATTTGTGTGTGTTTACACATAGGTTTTTATAACAAAGTTTGTCACAGAATCCTTATCTACTAGCTTCTGGGGGCTCTGGGTTAGTGGCACATCAGGGCCCTCATGACCTTGTAACATACCAGCTGAAGTCCCACAATTGGTATATATTAGGCACCCAATAAATATTGTTGAATGAATATTTCCCACTTCATTCTCTTTTTTCACTTCATTATATGGACTTCTATAAAATACTGTAATCAAAGGTCATTTTTCTTTAGGCAGTGTGGATGTTAGAACAGAATGACTCGTTGAGCGGCTGAGTGGGAAATGAGCTCACTAAACTGTACCAACCTGTCAAAACATTCATTGGCTTTTACCACATGCTTAGCAATACCCTACTGAAATCGCATTTTGAGAACACTAAAGAGTAATAGCCGGAAGAAGTAGGATGCATTTAGTCTAATGCATTCAAGGTTGGAGAACCTGCATCTACAGTTATTTAATGCACATGTTAATAAGTACTTCACAGGTTGGCATCTATATTTTTAAAGTACTGAGTTTCTAATAAATAATAATATATACACAGTGGTCTATTGTTCATGCACACATTATTTTCACTGAGACTCTTGCAAAAGTAGGTATTCTGAATAGTACGGCCATAGCTACTCCCCTTTCTAGGATTTTGCTAATTTTATTACATTTTACACTAATCCTTTCCCACTGATATGTTATAAAAATAATAAGGATAGTTAACATTTTGTGTACTTTTTGTGTGCCAGGCATTGTCCAAGCTCTTTTTATACTTTTCCTCATTTAATCCTCTCTACTCCGTTAGACAGGTAAAAATAACATTATTCTCATCTTAGAAATGAGAAAATTGAGACTTAGAGAGGCCCCACAGTTACTCAGGATTTAAACCTTGGTCTGTCACATTTCTAAGCCTCTGTTCCCAACTGCTTTGCAGACCACCTCCTCTACTTTCTGGCACCCTGGTGATTAAAATTCTTTGGCATGTAGACTCACACAGAAGTCACAGATAGAGATGTAGGAGGTCTTATTATGACCCAGAAACCCCCAGATTCATGCCCCGCATGTTGTTTTTCTAAACTGACAAAGGAAAGCCAGCTTCGAACTAACATGGGAAATGAATCATTAAATGCTACAGAAATTTCTGAACTATCTATCTTGAGGGCCCAGCTGAGGTTAATCAAGCAACTCTTGGTCCCTTGGAGAAGAGGGAAGAATGGAACCCAACCCTGCCAGGCTAGAGGTCCAAAAGGAAGGAGGTGAGGCCAGAGCAAGTAGGAATGAGGTCCTGGAAGGAGCTCCTCATCAGATCAGAGGAGGATTAGAAAGAATATATAGCACCTTATTGTCTTGTACTTTCACTTTGATCTGAGGGAAGAAGTTGGTTCTGTCTCCAGACTAGATTCATTTTTTGACCCGAAGCATATTCATGCAGGCAACTTGAGTGTTCATTTTCCCACAGCAATTTTAAGGCTAATTAATTTATCAAGTACTTGCCAGTTTTCCCATTCTTGTTCATAACTACCTCAAATCTTCAATTTCTAAAATGATTTTGGTTTTGAAGTTACTTTTATTTCTTACGGTCTGGTAGAGCTTTCCTTATTTTTTTTTTTTTTCATGTCTGAAATCTTATGGGAATACTGCACTTCTAAATGTATTCATTTACGTTTTCAAAAAGTATGTTGTCAGGATTACATGCTGAAGAAGTCCTTTACCCCAGCTGTATTAATGGGGTTGTTAAATCGTCACTGGCTTTAAGGCCACCTCTTAATTCAGCAGGTTAGCTGACGTACTAATTTTTTAAGTGATTTAAACCCTTTTAAAGATTATTTTTCCAAGTTTTGGAAGGTGCATTCAGACACATGGGCTTGTACAAGATGAAACTGTTAAGTAAAATTAGCGATACAGTTAAACAATGTATCGTAAACATTTTTACTTAAACACCATGCATTCCCACGTGCAGTATATGCACACATCATAGTTCAATAAATTAAGGGTGTTTGGGGGATGGTATTGAGTAAGCGATCTGTGCCTAAGTTGATACATCCTCCTTAACTTAATGTTTACTTGGTTGACTTGAGTAAGGACTCTTAAAAAATGAAATTAGCCATAAGAACCAAAGAGCAAGTGCATACGTAGTATGGCTCTTCTACTGGACCCAGCAATGCAATCTACAGTTTTTAATGAGTGTCTATAAAGGCCCTGTGTTGTGGTAGGGACTATGTAGATACATATTTTTTAAAGTAGATTTTTATTCTTGCCCTCAAAGATTAAGACCAGCATTTCAATTTGCATGTATCTCTGATTTCAATGACTGAACTATTAAGTTGAGAATGGAAAACTTATGTATATAAGTTTTTCTAAGGCCTCAGGGCTAAGGGAGATCGTGAAAAGGAGCAATAACACTTATGAAGTATCTACTGTGTGACAGATTCTTGACATCTCTTCCATTATTTTATCTTTGTAATGTTTATATAAAGAATGCATTATCCCCACCTTACAGATAAAGAAATAGGTTCAGACAAGAAACTTTCTCAAGGAAATTCAGAGGGTCATTGTGTCAGAATTTGACTTCAAGCTCAAACTTATTCTAAAACCTTCTTCTTTCCAGTACATTTCACATTCAATCATAAAATATAAAATTAAATAAAGTTTTGATAGCTGTTTAATAAAATCAGTGCAGGTGGCCGAATAGAATAATTAAGAATTTAAAATAGCGATTTTGCTTTGACTACTTGGCTTATTTAACTGTCTACAGCTACAAGTTAAACAGATAATTGTAAAGTGTCTAAATTGCTTTAGGTTCTGTGGGTATAAGCCTGATGTGGTTTCACTCTGACTCTAATTACATCTAATTTCAGATTTATAATAGCTCCTTGTCTAGTTGGTGTCCTAGAGAGGATGCTTTCAGTTGTGTGCGTTCAGTGGTCCTCGGAGCCGGACAGCTGTGCTCCCCTTTAAAGGAGCTCCATTCAGGAAAGTCAGGCTCACAGACACACATGAGGAAACGATGATTTGCTGACAGAACCACTCTTCTTTCTTAAAGGTATTTACCACAAATTTCATTTAATTAGTAAGACCCTCTAGCATATTTAAAATATTACTTTAATATATGAATGTGAATTGTACTTCTTTTTGAAAATTTATCTGTTATTTCAAATCTTCTAAAACTTTGGGAGGAAATGTAATAACACATTGCCCCTACTTCTTTTCCAACTTCTGAAAAGGCATTTTGACTGGTAATTAGATAACATTTATTTTATATATATTATACATGAAGAAGTTTAAACTGTGATTGTGTGCAATTTGACAGAAATGTTCCTGAAGATTGACCTACTCAGGAACATTAAAATGTACAGGGGTTCACACTTTTATGATAATTTATCATTTTGAAAACTTATTCTTAATAGACCCCTACATTACTTTTCAATAGAGTGGTTTCATTTTCTTTAACAACCATTAATAGCTATTAGTGGTAAAAAAAAAATAAGGCTTTATATAGATCATTAAAGTACATTTAAGTAATTTAAAATTGACAATTAAATCAGCATGGCAACGCATTATCATAAGTTTGATAGGTCTGCCTTTTTAAAAAGTATTGAGAAGAAAGGACCCCTTTGTAAGGCACTCCACTACAGACTATTCGTGCATTTTAATTGATCACAAAGAGCACATTGTCTCCATATATGTGCTTGGTAATCATCTTGTACAAGTTTCCTTTTGTCAGAATTTTGAAGCTGTGTGTGGGAGTTTGGTTCATGCTAGAAAGACTGTCCTTGGTGAGATTTGGAATGACCAGCGACTGCCTTTAAACCTTTCTCTTTGCCAGTGTCATAATATATATAAAATATTAATCATCAAAGTGGCCCACTTCGAAAGCCTAGATTCCTCATTTTCTCTTTCTTTCATCTCTCTAAAGACGGATGAATGTGGACTAAGAAGGCCACATCTCAATGTTACCATGACGATGGCCAAACTGATGGGGGGATGGTCTGGTCCTATCAAATGGTACTGCCCTTATCCGCTCAGACCATAAAGGAAGCGTGCAGATTGTGTTTGTCAAATTTGGACTCTTTTACTCTGTCCTAGCAAATTTGTGAGCTTAGCATGTAGAAATTATTGTTGTGATCAAAATACAGAAACATAATGCCATTTGAAAGGGAATTCTAATCATTCATAAAATTTTCTTCCTCAGATAATATTCCAAAAACTTCATAGATAATTGATTAGCTCCCATTTTTCTGTATTTTCTTATGCCAAACAATAACAATGTAACTATCCACTTAGCATAAACCTTAAAAAACAGTACATTCTCTGTATATTTCAAAATATAAAATAAAAAAAGAATAATTTCCATGTAATTTGCTATACTCTAAGATAGGTCAAAGTACCAATAGATCTTTTCCCCTCTAATCTAAAAGAGATACTTTATAATATGGACATAGGCAAGTTTTATGTGAGGTTGATTACTTTTATAAAGATTTATCTGCTATAAAGATCTTCCTGCTGTTGTTTAATTTATAGATTTTATGGGTTTTCATGTGAGACAAATGCCTTACATAAAGGTGGAAGGGACGATGGGTGATTTTTAAGTACCACAGGTTTTAAAATATTGAAATCAGTTAGATATTGATACCCAATTAGTAGAAATTAAAATTTTGATTTAGTTGGAAAGGGGAAAGGAGTCTCAAACTGAATATTTTATATTGTAGTATAGTTGCATGCATACAATAGCTACTCAGTGATCTTTTAAAAATTAAATTGAATTAATTCAAGAGGTTCAAAGCACATTTAAAGTGTAATGGGTAATTCAGCAGACCTCCCCATGCCTACCTCACTGCACTGCGGCCAGACTCACTAGCAGGAATGTGTGCAATACATACATGTAGTGGTCAGGACCACATGCCATGTGTTCCCACCGCCATATATAATGGGTAATATGAACATATTAAAGGGAGGATGCGGGACTCAGAGGAGGCCCTGAGCACTTCCAGCTGTGGTAGGAAGGCACAGATCCAAGGGGTAACTGATGAAAACACTGAGAGACTCCTGTAGAAGTGTATAAATTGTTTATTTTATGGGAGGAAGCCAAAAGTCAGAGACTTTCTGAAGGTCAGCCACAGACAAACTTCTTGGCAGAGGTGATCTTTAATTTTCAAATCCCACCATCTCAATTTGAAACTATTCTACTATTTGAAACATGATTGAAAGTATTAACAAAAGAAATCAAGAGCGGCAACACTGTAGAGACTCTTGAGTGAAAAATCAGGCAGCAAAATGGCTAATAACTTTAAAATATCTGGTCAGTCAATAGAGAAAACATCATAAGTGATGTTCAAAGATTCCCACCCACCCCCACCAATCTCTGGTAGAGCACGGAAGCCTCTCTAATTCAAAGTAGTCTTTCCTAAAATTGAAGAATTTTCCAAATGTAAACTAATTGTTATAAATATTATAATAAACTAAGGCAAATATGTCCTACTTAGTTGAATGAAGTGTGTTAAGTGAAAACATGTCAGAACAAGGCTATATTAACTGTGTTTCTTAAACTTTAAAATATCGTTACATCATTTACTTTTAACATTTTACTCAAAGATAATACAAGTTCTCTGGGATTTCTAGTTAATATGGTATTTTGACTATGGCCCTTGACATCATTCAAAGATAGAGTACATGAAAAGAATCATTCTCTACAACCACTTACAGCTTATATCAAGAATAAAAAGATATTTTTGTTTTGGAAAACATGTTCATATAATGCACCACCTCAGGAGGTCAATGAGGAAAAAAGATCTCAAAAGATACTCAATAAAATTCAAGCCTAATTCCTAACGTGGGGATGGGAAACTCTTTAAAAACCAGGAATACAAAGGAACTTTCAACACATAATAAAAGATAGCTATCTTAAACCAACTGTTGGCTGAGAGATGAGCAAGGGTACAAATATCATCATTCATTAAGTTATGCCTGGAAGCTCTGATTATAACAATAAGATACAGAACTGAAATAACAAATATACTCATCAGAAATAAAGATAATAAAATTGATCATTGGACATGATATGATATAAACATGAACAAAGATACTCAGCTAAAAACCTCTAAGTATTTAAGGAGTGTGTAATAAAAATGTTTTAGATCAATAACTTTCCTTTAAATCAGTAGTAACAGAAGTGGAAATTGTTTGAAGAAAGCATTAAGTCCTTCAATAGAGAGAAAGAAATTAAGATTTTAGTGAATTTAAGCCATGTTTCCAGGTAGAAAAAGCAACTACTAGAAATATGTTAAATTTTCCCAAATAAACCCAAGGGTTGAATTCCAGTACCAGACACAATCTTAGTAGAATTTTTTTTGAATGGACAAGGATATTCTAAACTTCAACTTGAATTTCCTTTTGCAAGGAGAGAGTAATACTTAGGGTAACTTGCTCTTCTGGATGTTATAAAATGCAGCCACCAAGTTTTCCTACTTAAAACAATGAGGTACCAACATAACAAGTGACAGAGAGATTCAGTAGCACTAAGTCTAACACATGAACATGCACATCATACTCCCCAAATCACAGGAAAAGAGTAGATCACATAACAAATGATATTGCCTATTTGTGAAAGAGGGAAATTGCAGGCTGGAGCTTCCTCTCCAAAATAATCCTAGATGAATCAAATACAAAAGTGAAAACCAACAAAATATAAAGGAAAAGATTAATCTAGTTTCAGGATGAGCAAGACCTACTATCATGTAAAAAATAAAATTATAAGGGAAATTATTAAAATATCTAGTTATATAAAAATTTTGAAACAGTACTAAATTTTTTAAATTAAAAGTAAATGATCTAGAAAAAATGTATAAATTTATAAATCCTTTTTTAAGAATTAAAATAAGAAATATATAGAATGACAACTTCTGGCCAAGATGGACGTGTAGCTAGATATACTTTGCCTCCTCACACAACCAAAAGAGAGACGACAAGTTTAAAAACAAAATAACCAGAATTCCCAGAAAGTTGAACTGTATGGAACGTCTGACAACCAAGGAGTTAGAGAAGAAACATTCATTCAAACTTGTAGGAGGGGCAGAGATGGGCAGCTGAGGTGGAGAGAATGTGTGGTAAGGTAGCAGCTGGAGGACTGAGCAGACCAGGTGGTGGCTCTTGAACTGGGTGGTCACGGATTTGTGTGTGGGTAAACTGGGAGGAACAACTAGGGAGTGAGAGAGATCACACAACCCAGGATTTCAGTGTGGGAAAGGAAAGTCTCAAACCTTTGGCTATAAAAACCTGTGGGGATTGCAGTGGTGGGAGAAACTCCTAGCCTCATAGGAGAGTTCATTGGAGAGGAACACAGGACCCTAGAATGTACACAAACCCACCCGGGAATCAGCATCAGAAGGGCCCAATTTGCTTGTAGGTAGTGGGGGAAATGACTGAAAGCTGGCTGAGAGCTGAACAAGTGGCATTGTTCCTTCTCAGACCCCTTTCCCACATATAGCACCACAGCACAGCAATGTGGGTTGCCCCGCCCTGGCAAATATCAAAGCCTCCAACCCTTACAATGTAACAGGAGCACGAAGACAAAAAAATATGGCCCAAATGAAAGAACAGATCAAAACTCTAAAAATAGAACTAAGCAATGAAGAGATAGCCAACCTATTGGATGCAGAGTTCAAAACGCTGATACTTAGGAGGCTCACAGAAATGGTTGAGTATGGTCGCAAAATAGAGGAAGAAGTGAAGGCTACGTAAAGTGAAATAAAGAAAAATGTGCAAGGAATCAACAGTGATAGGAAGGAAACTGGGACTCAAATCAATGGTTTGGACAACAAGGAAGAAATAAACATTCAATTGGAACAGAATGAAGAAACAAGAATTCAAAAAAAATGAGGAGATGCGTAGGAACTTCCAGGACAACTTTAAACATTCTAACATCTGAATCATTGGGCTGCCAGAAGGAGAAGAGGAAGAGCAAGAAATTGAAAACTTATTTGAAAACATAATGAAGGAGAACTTCCCCAGTCTGACAAAGAAAATAGACTTCCAGGAAGTGCAGGAAGCTGAGAGAGTCCCGAAGAAGTTGGACCCAAGGAAGCATATACCAAGACACATCATAATTACGTTACCTAAGATTAAAGATAAGGAGAGAATCTTAAAAGCAGCAAGAGAAAGGAGATAGTTACCTACAAAGGAGTTCCCATCAGACTGTCAGCTATTTTCTCAAAAGAAACCTTTCAGGGAAGAAGGGGCTGGAAAGAAGTATTTGAAGTCATGAAAGGCAAGGACCTACATCCCAGATTGCTCTATCCAGCAAAGCTTTCATTTAGAATGGAAGGGCAGATAAAGTACTTATCAGATGAGGTCAAGTTAAAGGAGTTTATCATCACCTAGCCCTTATTATATGAAATGTTAAAGGGACATATCTAAGAAAGAGAAGATAAAAAATATGTACAGTAAAATGACAACAAACTCACAGCTATTAACAACCGAACCTAAAAAAAAACAAATAGTGAGCAAACAACTAGAACAGGAATAGAATCACAAAAATGGAGGTCACATGGAGAGTTAGCAGTGGGGCGTGGGGGGACAGGGAGAGAGGGGGAAAAGTTACAGAGAATAAGGAGCATAAATGGCAGGTAGAAAATAGACAGGAGGAAGTTAAGAATACTATAGGAAATGAGAAGCCAAAGAACTTATATGTATAACCCATGGACTTGAACTAAAGGGAGGGAATGTAGGTGGGAGAGGGTATGTGCAGGGTGGAGGGAAATAAAGTGAGGAAAATGGGACAATTGTAATAGCATAACCAATAAAATATATTAAAAAAAAGACAAATGACAATAAATATTGGGGAAAATATTTATCTTCATTAGAAAGAGATGGAAATAAAACAGTGAGATAACAGGTTTCATTCCTTACATTTGCAAATTTAAAATTAAGTAAGTGTCAATATGTTTGAGAGCATAGCAAGTCACACATTCTTGTCATGTGGAGGAGTCAATCAATGGCTGCCAGTCTTCCCCAAAGCAGGTTAGTCACATATGCTAAGACTTACTATTGTTCTCTTCTCTCGGAGGAAAATGTAAGAAATGAAACTTGTTACCTCACTGTTTTATCTGCCTTTCTTCCTAAAGAAGATAACTATTTCCCCTAATGTTTATTGTCACTTGTCTTCTTTTTTGAATGGTCAGCTTATGTACCACTATGCTGTACACCTGAAACTAAACAAAATAATATTGAATGTAAACTACAATTGAAAAAAATAAAAAAATAAAAATAAATAAAGAATTTTCATCTCAATGTTACATATAAAAGTAAAAATTTAGAAGCACTGCTAATATTTAATGTTAGGGAAGTAGTTAATAAATGATGGGACATCAGTAAAATGAAATAACATATAATCCTTGGAAAATGTTTTTTTAAATAATTATTTGTTGGATAAAATAGCTCCTATTGTTTTAAAAAAGGCACTAAAAACTATATGATTAATACAACCTAATTTTATAGTAAAAAAAATGGAGTTTATGCATTGAAAATGACCAAAAGAAAATATATTAACAGTTAAATAATTATTTTTCTAGTCAGATATAGGTAATGATAATTTTTCTTCATATTTATCTATATTTCCCAGCAAAATTGTTGAACATGAATTGCTTTATAATCATTAAAAAATACATGTTATTTTTTAAAGGATTACAATCTATGTCCAAATAATCACTAAATCTGATATATGGCATCTAAATTAGGACCATTTTAACAGTAAAGTTTTAGTAATACAATATAATATACTCAGTGGGAATTCAGTATAGTATTATACTGATAAGTTTTGTTGTAGTAAGATGCTTAATATAGACTAAAAACAAAGGAATTATTTCCCAGAAATATTTAGAAAAACAACTGTTATAAAACAAGTTCCGTTTCAGTCTGAAACAGCCCAGAAGTGGATTCAGTAAATTGCTCACAAACACCCCAACTGGTGCACTTTTCTACATATGTCAACATGGTTTGGCATCTTTTGGGGTGTTTTATGTTCCCATCTGGGCTCCCAGAAAGCCCCGATATTTGGCCATCGATCCTTCACATAGATTCCTAGGAAATGCTTTTCTCGCTCTCTTTTTTTCTTATTTATTTATTTATTTATATTGTCTTTTTTATTACCATTTAACCCCTCATTTTGATTTCATCTTAAATTGTATTTTTTCCAGTACCATTTAGTTCTCTTATTCTTCCCTCTCCCCAGCAATCACCACACTGTTGTCCATGTCCATGAGTCTTTCTCCTTTTTGCTCAATCCCTCCACCCTCTAATCTCCACCCCCACAGCTGTCATCCTGCATTCCATCTATGAATCTGTGCCTATTTTCCTTATTAGTTCAGTTTGTTCATTAGATTCCACACATGAGTGAAATCATAGGGTATTTGTCTTTCTCTGACTGGCTTATTTCACTGAGCATAATGTCTTCTAGGTCTATCCATACTTTCCCAAAGGGCAAGATTTCCTCCTTTTTTATGGCCAAGTAGTATTCTATTGTATAAATGTTCCATAGTTGTTTTATCTGCTCATCTACTGATGGACACTTGGGCTGCTTCCATATCTTGGCTATTGTAAATAATGCTGCAATGAACATAGGGGTGCTTATGTTCTTTCAAATTAGTGTTTTGGGTTCCTAAGGATATATTCCCACCAGTGGGATTGCTGGGTCAAAAGGCAGATCCATTTCTAATTTTTTGAGGTATCTCCATACTTCTTTCCACAGTGGCTGCACCAGTCTGCATTCCCAACAACAGTGCACAAGGGTTCCCCTTTCTCCACAGCCTCGCCAGCACTTGTTATTTCTTGATTTATTGATGATGGCCATTCTGACAGGTGTGAGATGGTATCTCATGTGGTTTTAATTTGCATTTTTCTGATAATTAAGTGATGTTGAGCATTTTTCATATGTCTGTTGGCCATTTGTATGTCCTCTTTGGAGAAGTGTCTATTCAGGTCCTTTGCCCAATTTTTAATTGTGTTGTTTACTTTTTTGATGTTGAGTTTTGTATGTTCTTTATAAATTTTGGATATTAACCCCTTATCAGATGTATCAGTGAGTATGTTCTCCCATTCAGTAGGTTGTCTTTTTATTTTGTTGATGATTGCCTTTGCTGGGCAAAAAACTTTTCAGTTTGATGTATTCACATTTATTTATTTTTTTCTTTTGTTTCCCTTGCTTGGGGAGATATATCCAATAAAATACTGCTACAAGCAATGTCCGAGGTTTTGCTGCCTATATTTTCTTCTATGAATTTTTCGTGTTTCAGGTCTAACATTAAAGTCTTTGATCTATTTTGAATTTATTCTTGTATATGGTATAAAAAGGTGGTCTAGTTTCATTTTTCTGCACATATCTGTCCAACATCATTTATTGAATAAACTCTCTGTAGCCCATTGTGCTTGCTTCCTCTATTAAATATTAATTGACTATAAATGTATGGATTCTTTTCTGGGCTCTCTATTCTGTTCCATTGATCTGTGTGTCTGTTTTTATGTCAGTACCATGCTATTTTGATTAGTATGGTCTTATAGCGTAGTTTTATATTAGGTAGCATGATTCCTCCAACTTTGTTCTTTCTCAGGATCACTGTTGCTATGTGGGGCTTTTGTGGTTCCATATAAATTTTAAATATATTTTCTCTAGTTCTGTGAAATATATCATTTGAATCTTGGTAGAAATTGCATTGAATCTATAGATTGCTTAGGGCAGTATGGACATTTTCATGATATTAAATATCCATACTATTCCATACTATGTCCATACAGAGATCCCTCTGTCTCCACTTTGCTGAGATATAAATGGGTGCTGCATCTATTGATATGATCATGTGGTTTTTAACCTTCATTTTGTTTATGTGGTGAATCACATTTATTGACTTGCAAATGTACCAACCTTGCATTCCTAAAATAAATCCCACTTGATCATGGTATACAATCTTTCTGATGCACTGCTATGTTCAGTTTGCTAATGTTTTGTTGAGGCTTTTAGCCTCTATGTTCATCAGAGACATTGGCCTATAATTTTCTCTCTTTGTAGTGTCTTTATCTGGTTTTGGAATTTGGATAATGCTGGCCTCATAAAATGAATTTGGGAACCTTCCCTCCTCTTGAATTTTATGAAATAGTTTGAGAATGACAGTTAGTTCTTCTTGGAATATTTGGTAAAATTCACGCATGAAGCCATTCAGTCCAGGGGTTTTGCTTTTGGGGAGTTTTTTGATTACTGCTTCAATTCCACTAGGTGCAATCTGTCTTTCATTTTCTGATTCTTCCTAATTTAGTTTTGAAAATTGTACATTCCTAGGAATTTATCAATTTCATCCAGTTTGTCCAGTTTGTTGGCATACAGTTTTTCATAATCTTTTCTTACAGTCCTTTGTATTTCTTTGGTGTCAGTTGTTATTTCTCCTCTTTTATTTCTGATTTTATTTATTTTGGGGTCCTCTCTTTTTTTCTTGATGAGTCTGGTTAAGGGTTTATCAATCTTGTTTATCGTTTCAAAGAACCAGCTTTTGGATTCATTGATCTTTTGCATCATTTTTTAAGACTCTATTTCATTTATTTCTGTTCTAATCTTTATTACTTCCTTCCTTCTGCTCACTTTGGGCTTTGTTTTTTGTCTTTTTCAAGTTCCTTTGAGTGTAAAGTTAGATTGTTTATTTGAGCTTTTTCTCGTTCT
Source organism: Trachops cirrhosus (assembly GCA_028533065.1). Lineage (NCBI taxonomy): Eukaryota > Metazoa > Chordata > Mammalia > Chiroptera > Phyllostomidae > Trachops > Trachops cirrhosus. The sequence goes on from CM052538.1 coordinate 65,633,186, forward strand.
TTGACATAGGCCTGTAATGCTATGAATTTCCCTCTTAGGATTGCTTTTCCAGTATCCCAAAGATTTTGGATTGTTTTGTCCTCCTTTTCATTTCTTTCAAGTTATCTTTTGATGCCTTCCTTGATGTCATTGTTGACCCATTCATTGTTTAATAACATGCTATTTAGCTTCCATATCTTTGTATGTTTTTCGGTGTTCTTCTTGTGATTGATTTCTAGTTTCATAGCATTGTGGTCAGAGAAGATGCTTCATATGATTTCAGTCTTCCCAAATTTAGTGAGACTTACTTTGTGTCCTAATATGTGGTCTATCCTAGAAAACATTCCATGTGCACTTGAAAAATATGTATATTCTGCTGCTTTAGGGTGAAACACTCTAAAGATATCAATGACATCCATCTGCTCTAGTGTGTCGTTTAGAGTCACTGTCTCCTTGTTGATTTTCTGTCTGGAAGATCTACCCATTAAAGTCAGTGGGGTGTTAAAATCCCCTACTATAAGTGTATTTCTGTCAATCTCTCCCTTTATGTCCTTTAAGATTTGCTTTACATATTTAGGTGTTCCTGTGTTCGGTGCATAAATGTTTACTAGGGTTATGTCCTCTTGCTGGATTGTTCCCTTTATCGTTATGTAGTTTCCTACTTTTTGTCTCTTACTATAGCCTTGGTTTTAAAGTCTATTTTGCCTGATGTAAGTACTGCTACCCCAGCTTTTTTTCCCTTTCCATTTTCGTGAAATACCTTTTTCCAGCATTTCTTTTAGTCTGTGTGTATCTTTCGATCAGAGGTGGGTTTCTTGGAGATAGCATATGTATGGGTCTTGTTTATTTATTCAGCTACCCTATGTCTTTTGGTTGGAGCATTTAAGCCATTTACATTTAAGTGATTATTGACAGATGCATATGTGTTGCTATTTTTAAACATTCTCCTTGTTTTTTTCCCCTTTTCTTCTTCTTAAAGCAAGCCCTCTAATATTTGTTGTACTAGTTTGGAATGAATAAATAGCTAAATCCTTTAGCTATTTCTTGTCTGGGAAACTCTTTATTTCTTTCCATTTTAAATGATTGCCTTGCTGTGTAAAGCAAGGTTGTAGGTCCCTGCCGTTCATCACCTTAAATATTTCATGCCACTCTCTTCTGGCTTGAAATATTTCTGGTGAGAAATCAGATAACAAACTAATTGGAGCTCATTTGTAGTTAACTACTTGCTTTTCTCTTGTGAATTTTAGGATTCTATCCTTGTCTTTAAGCTTTGCCATTTTAATTATGAGATGTCTTGGTGTAGGCCTCTTTGGGGTTATCTTTCTTTGGGATTCTCTGAACTTCTTGGATTTTTGTGTCTTTTTCTTTCACCAGACTAGAGAAGTTTTCAGTCATTATTACTTCAAATAGGTTCTCAATCCCCTGCTCACTCTCTTTGCCTTCTGGTATTCCCGTGATGCAGATATTGTCCCAAAGTTTCTTACGTTCTCCTCATTCCTTTTAATTCTTTTTTCTTTTTGCTGCTCTACTTGGATTTTTTTTTTCCTACCTTGGCTTCCAAATTGCTGGTTCAGTTCTCTGCTTCATCTAATATACTGTTTATTCCTTCCAGTGTATTATTTACTTCAGATATTGCATTCTTTATTTCTGACTGGTTCTTTTTTATTGTTTCTGTGTTCTTTTTCATGCTTTTAAGTATCCTTATGATCATTACTCTAAACTCTATATCTGATAAATTGCTTGCCTCCCTCTCATTTAGTTCTTCCTCTGGAGGATTCTCTTGTCCTTTCATTTGGAGTCTGTTTCTTTGTCTTTCTACTTGTGCTGCCTCTTTGTGTTTGTTCCTAGGTATTATGTAGACCTGCAAAGACTCTGGTGCAGACCTATGTCAGATGCTGCCGTGAATGTCCCTGGGAAACCTGTTTGCAACTATCAAAAATCCACAGCTTGTGGCTCCCTCTGCTTGGCCTGGGTTTGTGCAGAAAGAACCAGGGTGTGCGCCAAGGTCAGCTTTTATCAGCACTGGGCCCAGGAGAGGGTCAGCTAAAGTCTCAGAACTCCCAGAGATCTGCCTTAGTTGTTAAACATCACTGAGAAAACTTCCAGCTGTGTTCCTCAGCAACCAGCTTAAGCTCCACAGGAAAGGGCAGAGTAATTCCTGCGAGTGAGGCTATTGCTTCTTCTTGGGCCACAGCCAATTGGTGGGGAGTGCTCTGCCTGAGAAAGATGGCTCCTGCAGTGTAGGGGATGATTTGGCACATGGATTGTGGCAGCTATTCCTTCAGTTCTCTCCCCAAAACCACCAGCCCCAGAGTCTCTTCGTGTGTCTCTCATGCACTCTGCCCCGCTTCTGCCAAAGCCCGAGGTAAGTGGCTGCAAATGGAATTTTGTGTTTTGTCCCTTTATGAGGCTCTCTCCATCTCTAGCCGTCTCTTCCTGGTGGACAGGCTTTTCACAGATGGATGTTATCTGGGTTTCTTTGTATCTGGGCATCTCTGGTGCTATAGGCTGAGGAGCCCATCTTGTGTTTTAGAGCCCACACTACTTGGGGGAGGGGGATCCCTGGCCACTAAAATATCCCTCCTCCAGGACTTCAGCTGCCACCCATGGGACCCCAGCTAGCCCTCTTCCGCCTCTTCCACACTCCCTATCAGTCACATTGTGGCGAACTGGTTTCTTCTGTCTGTCCTGGGTTATAAAGCCTCTCTCCAGCTAGTGCTTAGTTGGATATTCAAGATGATTTCTATACAATTTAGTTGTAATTCCAGTTTAGTCCAGGGAGGAGGTTTGAGCAGCTTCCACTTACTCCTCTATAATCTCGGATCCCCCAGAAATGTTTTTCTCATTTATAGAAATGGAAATGAACACATGATTATAGCAGGTTTTTGAGGTGTGGTGTTGGAGGGAGTTGTTCTTATGAAATATTCCTTTTGAAATTCAGAGCTTAGAGAAAGCATGAGTTTGGTGAGTATAACTTTCAAATGCATAAAACAGCAGCTTTAATCTTATTTTATTATTGGCACCAAACAATAAGCAAACTATCTTTTTATTCTTCAAAACACAGTATAGGCCCGACTGGTATGGATTAAGTGCTGGCCTGAGAAACAAAAGGTCACCAGTTCGATTCCCAGTCAAGGCACATGCCTGGGTTGCAGGCCAGGTCCCCGGGTGGGGGGGTGTGAGAGGCAAGTGACAGCTGTATCTCTCACACATTGATGTTCCTCTCCCTCTCTTTTTCCCTCCCTTCCCCTCTTCTCTAAAAAGTAATAAATAAAATATTTAAAATAAGAACACAGTAGAATGTGTGTGCATATCTGTGGTGTTGGACATTCATGTGTACACGTGTATGTGTGTGTTGTTCAAAGTAAGGCAAAAGGTTTGAAAAGTTCAGCTGCAAACACTAATGAATTTGGCGTCCTTCAAGCTCTGTCTCGTAAGGAGCAATTCTAATGACAGGCCCGTGACACATGCTCTAAGGGAATGTGACAATGGTCTCAGCCGGGAAGACTTCTGCTGTGAAGACCTGCTTTCATCTCCCATGTGTTTGCCCAGGCTGCATAGACCTTTGGTGACCAGGCTGGGAGCTTCAGATACTGTGACACCCCAGCCTTTCAACAACAACCAAAGAGATCAGTGGGTTAAGGGGGCCCATAAACTGACCACAACAGATTAGATGATTACAGAGAAAAGGTCACCTGAAGGGATATTAGGAAAGTTTTACTTCCTCGTAATTTTGTTTTCTTCATTTTTTTTTTCTGAAGGAGGTTCAGGGGGTTCAGGCTTTTCAACTTTTGTTAATTTTCCTAACATTATACATGACTATAGACAGGCACTGCTGCTTTTCATGCCAATTGCCCCCCAAAAGACTCATGCAAGTTCACAGTAGGAAAAAAAATGCTCTTTGAAGATTACTGGAGTCACATAGAACGTCTGTGGCCTTTTGAACATTTGATCATCAGAAAATAAGTGGCAGGTAACATTCTCTTATATGACTTTGCACGGACCACATTCTACTAACGCTTGCTCCCAGACTCACTTCCCTCATTTCCGTCCTATGTGCCTGTTAATTTATTTTTTCTAACACCCCCTTCATGTCTCCCTCCCTGTGGTTCTTTGATCATCTGGTCGTTTGTTGATTTATTCTAGTATCTAACAAACATTTATTGAACATCTATGTATCAGGCATTTTAGTAGGCACTGGAGAAATAGAAATTGTCACTGTGGTCTCTGGTCTCAAGGAGCCAACAGTCAAATTGGGGTACAGAAAATAAAAGTAATTTACTAGACAGTTGCTGCAGTGAGGCTGCACACTAATGATTCCACAATACAGCTTGCAACATTATACACTTACTCTTACACTGTGAGTCTGCGGGTCAGTTGTGGTTTGGCAGATTGGGTTAGGTGGCTCTCTTTCAGGCTGTAAGTCTGCTGTGCTTGGCTCTAGTCTGTGAGTTGGGCTGAGATCTTTTCTATGTGTGTTTGTTCTGAGGCTCTGGTGGAAGGGGTATGCTTTTCTCATGGCAGGTCACAGAACGTAAAAACCCAAACTAAACCACACAAGCACATTTAATATAATGCCTGCTGACTTTTTAACAGCTGAAACAAGTCACATTGTCAAGCCCAATGCCAGTGGAGTATGGAAATATATTCCATCTACTCCAGTGCACTATAGGTCACATGATAGAGACAGGGCATGAAGAATTGGCAAGATAATCTAATCTACAACACAAATAATGACAGTAAAGTATGACAAATGGTACTAGAGAAGTATATTTAAGGATTGGAGAAAGTACAGAGACTTATCTTAGGGGAGTGGTGTGTCAGTCAGGGTCAACCAGAGAAGCAGGGGCAGTAGGATAGATAGATGGATAGACAGTTATTACAGGGATTTGACTTCACGCAGTTCTGGCCATAGGTTAGGTAGTTTCTGTAAAGGTTTTTCCTCTGCATCTGATTCTAAAGTTGATGTCCACAGGCCAAACAGTCAAGAAAACAAGTGGAGGGTGGGGGAGATCAAGGGCAGGCTAGAACCCAGAAACCCAAGCTGGAAGCACTGGAGGATGGACTGAAACACATGTCAGTTCTTGTTGCCTCTGCCTTGGTGGCCTTGAAGGTAGAGGTAAACACATAGTCCTGGCCCAGAAGTGACAGACACTCAGGGAGGATCATGGGAGGGTAGAGCAGTTACAAGCCCAGCCCATCAGCAACAGTGGCAGTTGCTTCCCCTCAGTTCTTCACCTCTCCTGAAAATCTTCCCGTGGCATACCCTCCCCAGATACATTAAAAATAATTATAAAGTCAAGTTTGGGAGATGTAGTTCAGCCAAGGCAGGTTGACAAATTACAGAGCCATCACAAGGGAAATCTAATTCCAGTAGGGGAAAGAGTAGATCAGGAAGTGCTTGAAGGGAAGGTGATATTTGAACTGAATCTTGAAGGATGAGCAGCACATAACCAGGAAGGAGGAATGGCAGTTCAGGCAGGCACAAAGCATGGGAAAGGTAAGGTTCAGGAATGTAGAAGATCCTCATGTGGAAGCCCAAAAGCCAAAGTCCCCAGGATCACACTCTGAGTCAAAGTCAGGTATAACTTGCTCTAGCAAAGGAGCATGCTCACCAATGGTATGATGGGGCACTAGAGAAAAAGGAGTTAGGAGGGGACTTAGTGTGGACATAGGGCTTGTGTGCACACTAAAAAGGTTTTAAGGAAGCAGACAGTTCTTGACTGGGTGTTTTTAGGAAGCATTGGGTATTGTTATTGACTGAATTGTGTCTCTGCCCTGCCACAAATTCATGTAATGAAATCCTAACCCCCCGTATCTCATGTGTCTGTATTTGAAGCTAGGGCCTTTAAGGATGTAACTGAGGTTAATGAGGTCATAAGGGTAATAGAACTGGGTCCTTATAAGAAGAGGAAGACACAACAGGGATGTATGTGCACAGAGGAAAGCCTGTGTGGGGACACAGAGAGAGGGTGGCTGTATGCAAGCCGAGGAGAGAGCCCTCAGGAGAAACCAGCTCTTCTGACATCTTGATCTTGGACTTCCAGCCTCCAGAATTGTGAGAAATAGATTTCTGTTGATTAAGCCACCCAGTTCGCAGTAATTTTTTATAGCAGCCCCAGCTGACTAATCCAGGGATCTTGGTAGTTTTATCTAAAGATTAGGAAGATTAAAGCAGAGCCAGACATCATTGGGAAATAAGCAGTTGGAAGAAGGGGATATTTCATTATTTTTGTAGCTGCAATGTCTTTGTCTTTCTCTTGTTCTACAAGAGTCTCAAAGTCTGATTATTTCTGTGTTCTGTAAGAGTTGTTTATAAGTTGGAAACATCATGGCCTACCAGCTGCCAGAGCTGTTTCTAACTTTCTCATTGGCATATTTGGAGAGGATTCTCATTTACGGATCCAGAAATTACACTGAATCCCCATTGCTTATTATGTTGAATCCAGATTCCTTTGCTCAGTTAATAAGATTCACAGTCTGGCCTCACTCTTCCTACTTTCTTTAATTTCCCGACATTTGTCAATACTTGTGCTATTTTATTTAGAATTTCTTTTCATTGTCTCCCACATAAACTGCCTTCAGTCTGGTCTCCACTCTGTGGCCTCCCCATGTGGAATCACACTTTTTTTTTTTTTTGGTCCTCTCAGAAGACTTGGTTTTATTCATTTCTTTTTTTTAAAAATATATCTTATTGATTATGCTATTACAGTTGTCCTATTATCCCCCCTTCATTCCCCTCCACCCTGAACACCCTCTCCCACCCACA
>CM052538.1:65640433-65682586 GCA_028533065.1 Trachops cirrhosus
GATGAACTCCTTGAACTTGACCTTCTCTGAGAAGCACTTGATCTGCCCTTCCATTCTAATTGAAAGCTTTGCTGGATAGAGCAATCTGGGGTGTAGGTCCTTGTCTTTCATGACTTGGAATACTTCTTTCCAGCCCCTTCTTGCCTATACTTTTTAAGATTGCCTCAAATCTTACTCCTCCATGAAAGACTCTCAGATTGCTCCAGCCACCTCTCACCTTCCCTTCCTTGGAGCTCTCATGGCTCATAAACTACTACAGCAATAGACAATTGATGGTCCTTTGTTTTGTATGGGTAATTTCTGTCTTTCTAACATGATCATACATTCTCTGAGGGCAGAGGCCATGATTAGTAGCTCCTTTGAATTCAACTTTAGAAAACTAACATTGTAGTCCCTCAAAAAGAGAAAAGTGTGGTTGATTTGTTTCATCATATTTTTTTTTAACTGGGACTATATTCTGACATCTTTGTATTTCCTTTGCTACTGAGGCAATACCCTCGACTTATTTATGTATTCAGCCAGCCAGCAAGTATTTTTGAGCACATATTTTTGTGCTCAGCACTTGACATTTAAGCTCAATAAATAAAGCAGAAATAAATCCGGTGGGAGTTGGAGATCACCAGGAAAGTTTTGCATGAGCAGGAAACAGCATGAACAACAGGACAGAGGCAAGAGTAACCAGGTTTTTGAGAACTCAAAAGAAGTCTATGGAGAAAGAGCACAGTGTGCCAGGTGAGAAGACACATGAGACAGGGTTGGCCATGTGGGTAGGGCTCATGACCCAGTTATGCGGCTTGGACTTTATCTTCGGGGCAGGGGGGGGAAAGTTCTAATGGGTTCCAAGCATGAGGCAGCTATGGCCATATTTTGATATTAGAGACATAGCTGTGTGGAGTAGGTAGCATGGATCAGCACTGGTGAGATTGGCAAAAGAGAGTCCCCTTGGAAACCCTGAGAGCCTGAATCAGGGTCGTGTAGGTGGTGGAAAGTCAGTGGGTTCCAGAAAAGGTGTGGTTCCGCTGACTCTCACTGCCTCACAGGCAATTTTTACTCACAAGCATTCTAGTTCTTATATATTTATAGTCATCAAATCATGCTTTGGTTATGGGATTGAAAACAGACCCAAGGTTTTGTTCATCTGGGTGAAGTTCCCTCTGTAATATACTCATGGGTGCTTTTCTCTAAGTATATGTCACTTCACTAAAAAGTTTAAAATAGTTGACCCAGGAAATGTTCTCCAAGTCTATAGTTTATAGTTCTCGATAACTTTCAGAATCCTTACGCAACATTCACAGACACCTTCAAAAATGACTTTTGCTGTTGCTTCTCTGTTCTGTAAACTGGGTGCGAGGATGCAGATGTGAAAGTAACTTGATTCCCTTTCAAACCAGGCTGCCTTTTACAGTTATCGCTCCAGTTCCCGACGGATTCCTGAAATTTTCAGAACCTTCCTGCCTCTTATTTGTACTGCCCTGCTTTTTCATTTAGCATCCAAACAAATAATTCATTGGGATCAGATACAGCAAGGTAGCTCAACGCTTGACGTGCGTATGTTTTCTCTCCCCAGCTAAGTTTAAAACTCTTCAGTAATATGTTCAAACTTCCTTTCACTGAAGCATCCTTCTTTGCCTCCTCCTCAATTTTTGATTTGCCCTGGGGTTCTGGTCTTGGTTTATTTTGTTGCCTTCGCTTCTCCTCCTGGCTCATCTCATCACCCATGCAGGAGATAGTTCTATGCCTCCTCTACTCGGAAGCCCTGCCTGCAGGCATTGCAAGCTCAGTTTATCCACAGTGGAATCATTTATCTTCCCCATCTACTCTATTTTGCCTTTTTTTGTTGTTTTTTTTCCGTCTTAGCAGTGTCATCATTTGCCGAATTGTCCATGTTAGAAGCATAAGGATTATCTTCCACTCTTCTGTGTTCATCCCACCTATTCAGTTGTCCATGTAATGATCCTACCACTAAAAGATCTTTTACCACCTTATCTGTGAGGCACAGTGAATAGAGCTAAGCCTGACTACCATCTCCAGCACTTACTGCCTGTCAACTTGGGCCTTTCTTCAACTCCCAGGCCCCCAATGTCCTTACTTGTGTAATGTGGACAACAATACTGATTTACTGGATTGCTCTGATAATGGAGTCATTCAATCTTACATGGAGCATCTCAGACGAGGCCAAAAAGTAGGCAGTGAGTGGTCCATGAGTAGGAGAACCAGCCTTGCAGGCCACATCACCTCTTCCCTGTTCAGTGGCTTACCTACTGTCTCCATGACTCCGGGCCTCTCCCTGTTCTCAGTTCATGCTTAATGCTGAAACCAGAGTTAACTTTCTAGAGCTGCTTGAAAACCTTTCATGGTTTCTGTTGCCAGTGCCTGGTGTGGATTGCCATGTCCTTTCTGCCTCATCTCCATCACCCCTTTGGCCTCTAGTACCTTTCCTTTGAAGACTGTGACTTAGTCATGTACTTAAACCATTTTATATATATATACATATCCATATGTATATATGTATATATATAAACACACACACAGAAATTATATATGACAGGAATAGAGAAGTCAAAGTAATGTTTAATATCTCGCCCTATAGGGTGAAACAAAATAAAATTAATACACTTTTAAAAGTGAGGATCCATCTCATTAGGAACTGACTTAAAGAAATGAATGTGGCGTTTAATAGTGTTTACTGTCTTGTTTTGTTTTGAATGGCAGGCAGAAGATGGAACTAATAAGAAGATAACTTGCTGTAGGTCCCTGGGGACCCAGTGAGATAAGAGGGGAGTAAGCAGGCCTTCCCTGGGAGAAGGAGATCAACTCACTAACTTTTCAAGCTATGGCACAGTTCACTAAAGAGTTAAACACACAGAGTAGACTACTCCTGCAAATGAATGAAGCAAAAATTAGGCTGACTTCTGATTCTTGTTCCTGGCCTGTAAGGACACTGGCTTTGTCCAAGACATCATAAAACTTATCCTCCAATTCACAATGGCCTTAATTCTGAAAGTTTGTCTACTCATCTCCTCATCAGTGCCCTGTTCTACCTGCCTGCAGTCCATCAATTCCAAAATGTCAGCATTATGGAAAGTAATAAGGGAAATATATTCATTGATTACTTCATTCGCTGTGTACGCATACAAATGGTGAGGTAAAGTTCCACAAAAAAGTGAAGCAACAAGCTTTATCATTACATGTCAATGAATGTTTGAAGTCCTTAAAGTCAGGAATAGGACATCCTGATCTTTCTGTCCCTCGGACCTTCTAGCCTACTGACCGTTCATAGTTGAGCATGGTGAGTTTTTCACCAATTGTGTTATATAGGTGTAAGCCACTGAGATTAGATCACTTAACAAAAAGAGTGCTTCACAGAGAAATCCAGCCATTGAACAAATGTTTATTAAGTGTCTACCATATGCCACACATTATTCTAAAGTGGTGATAAAACGAAGTTCCTGTTTTTATGCAACTTAGATGCAGATGAGGGAAGAGATAATAAACAAGTATATAAGTAGATAATATAATTTCAGAGAGCAATACATTCAGAAATATAACATTTAAAGCACCTGCATATTCTGTAAGAGCTGTGAATGTATTATGGTTGTTTGGAAAGCATCTTTCCCAGGCCATCTGTGCTTCTCTTCCATCTCTGTCATAAAACCACATGAATTCCCATCTTGGTCTCACCTTCTTGCATGGCAAACTTGTCTACTCCACTGATGGCCTTCATTACACTTGTGCTTTTAACTTCTTCGGATTCCCTAAGATCAAAACCACTAAGAAAGAAGGATCCCCAAGTGCACCAAACTCTCCATGTCCATTACAGAAATCTCTCTGACATGGCCGTTTGAACAGGCAGAATGGTGACTGTGTGTGCATGTGTCTGCCTTAAAAATAGCAATAATAAACTTGGCCCATCTCCTGTGCAAATGTTAATGCCTAACTTATGTACAGTCACCTCTGGCTTTCTCAAGATTTCCCATCTGCCCAAGGGCGGCCGTTGGCAAAATATTAGGCCAAAAATAATCACTCAATTGTGAACACATTATTTGCTAAGTTATTAGAGTTCACAGACCAAAATTAGTTATTTTATCAATGAGGCTATTTATGATGTTCTTTTCATGGGAAATCCTTTACTTTCTTCTTTCTGTCTTCAATAAACCTTTCCCTATCTGCACAGGAAAAGAGTTCTCTAAATCTGCTTCATGGTGTCTGTTTTTAGAACTCTTTTCCTTCATAGCAAGCAGTCACTATTACTCTCTACAATAATAGCCCTTAAATTGATCTAATGTCTATTTTCAAGTAGCTTCTTGGAGCTCTGAGTACTTTATGATTTATTATTTATATCTACTTATTGATAAAGATGATATTTTCTAATTTTAAGGGGCTTTACAATTATTCTTACTAATTACTCACCCCCATAGCCCATTCATCCTAGAAAGCATCACCATTTTGAAGGAGAGTAAGTAGTCCCTCGGCTTAGGAAGGAAAGTCAGTTTGGCACTCAGGGTCCATGGATTTGTTACTGAGATGGTGGCCCCCTGCTTCTGAAATGTGACTTGGAGGTAGTTTTTGGAGTGCTCAAGTGCAAGAAACTCATGGCACATGGATCCTCAGATTGCCGTCAAACCCTTTCTTTACTAACGCTGCTAAGGTTTTACTTTAGGCCAGCTGTTAGTTTTATGTTTCAGGTTGCGACTTGTGATACCTGTGTCCTTTTGGCTTTGGAGGGTTTTCCCCTGAGGGCAAGGGGGAGCACTGGCATTTGGAAGAACAGGATTGTTCCATATTCCATTCATTCCAGCCCTGAGTGCCGCTCTGGGCTGGTCCCTGTGCAGACTCCACTGCCTTGCCCCTCTTTGCCCTTGGAGACCCTTCCTCTGAGGCTTACAAAGACAGTCAGAGGAACTTTGTGTCTTCTGCTCCATACCAGGTCTGGGTGGAAACACATCCACTAACACACAGACTTCACAACTTTACTGAGCACCTACTGTGCGTCTGTCATGCACCGAGTATGTTGGAAATCTACTTCTTGTAGACACTGCTCAGTATTTACGAATTCTCTGTTGCTGTTGTTTCATCCTTTATAACAATATGGCATGTTTCTTAATTAAACCTGGCAATTTGTGGTATCTGCTATGTCCCCCCCCAAATTCATACGTTGACATCCTAATGCCTTATGTAATGGTATTAGGAGGTGGGGCCTTTGGCAGGTGATTAGATCTTGAGGCAGAGCTCTTGTGCTTGGGATCACTGCTGTTAATAAAAGAGACCCTACAACCTCATCTGTCATAGGAGGACATAGCAAGGAGGAGCCAGCTGGCACCTTGATCTTGGACTTCTCACCTCCAGAACTGTTGTTGTTGTTTACAAGTCACCTAGTCTGGTCTGTGGTATTTCGTTATAGCGGCATGAATGGACTAAGTATCTGAAACTAGCAACTACATAGATTTTATGTCCTCCGAACCTCTGCATTCCGAGAGCATTCTTTTAGGAAGGGAACCTGAGCAGCACGCTAGATCTGTCCCACCCTTCATCAGAGGACTGGTCTGTGCTCCTTGACCCTGTGTCTCCTGCACATCTCATGTCATACACTCCCATAGAAATGGTACTTCTATTACCTTGGCAACGCAAATGCCTGAATGCGAAGACAAGACAGGCATACAAGGCAGAAAAAAGTTGGAGTTGTTAATGCTGCATTTAGAAAGTTAGCTTTTTATTGTAGAAATTACCTATAAGGTATGAATGCATATATAACATACCTTTAAAAGGGCTGATTCCCAGCTCACCCCTGGAGTCCCACATTGTGGTGCTTTTTTACTTTTTCCCTCACCAAGTTCGAATTACTGGCTAAACATTTAATTTATAAAGTTAAAAACATCTTTTGGGATATAGAGAACTTTGTGATAAACTAAGTTTTTGTTCTTTGCTAATTATCTCTGTAATCCTTTTGAAAAAATTTCCCTACAAAATTAGTAATCAGGATTGTTAAATTAACTGCCATTGCAGATAACCCCCCAAATAATAATTTGTCTCCTAAAGTGCTTCGTCTGCCTAGTTTTAATTCAACCTTCATTTGAAATAACTCTTTGAAAGGAATTGATAAATATTAGTAGCCAAAATATAACCATTTAATCAATTTTGCATTAATTTACTACCTAACCTCAAAGGTTATCACACTGGAACAGGGTGCGGTTTGTTACACCAAACACTTAAAAGCCCCGCCTTGCTGGGTGTATGCCTTGTGCGTGAGCCGGGCTGTCGCGGGTGGCCGCACTGTGGCGCTGCGGAGGGAGCACAGTCCCCGGGAGCTGTGGGCTTGAGTCCTCCTCACGCTCTGTCATTATTGCACCTTCTGTGGGCAAATCGCTCCATCTTCTTCCACTTGAACTTTTTCAGCTGAGTTGTAAGAATATCAGCCCTGCCTGCCTACTGTATGCCTAGTTAATAAATGCCTAGCTAATAAATGTGAAAGGGGCGTGAAATTTAAAACGTAATCACATGTAAGGAATTCTCAGTGTTTTCTGCTGTGCCAACTGAATGACTGAATTAAAATAAAAAGTGTGGTTTTTTTCCTGCATATTTGTTGAGGAAACTACATAAAGGAATTTTGAAAATAAAATACAGTTGACTCTTGAACAATGTGGTGGTTAGGGACACAGTCAAAAATCCATGTATAACTTTTGACTCCCCAAAAACTTAATTAGTAATAGCTTACTGTTGACCAGAACCCTTACCAATAACATAAACAGTCAATTGACATATATTTTGTATATGTATTATGTACTGTATTCTTACAATAAAGTAAGTTAGAGAAAAGAAAATGTCATTAAAAAATCATAAAGAAGAGAAAGTGCATTTACATTACTGTATTTATTGGAAAAAGTCTACATATAAATGGACCTATGGAGTTCAAACCTTGAATATGCACAGGCCAACTGTAGTCCTCTCTCCAAAGTTCCAAGAGTTAAAAATAAATTCATCTCTTTATTTAGCTAATATTTATTAAGTACCAGCTAAGGGAAAGTTATTTGATTTAGTGGATTAAGAAGTACAAAGATTAATCGAGTGTGGACTCGAAATCAAAGACGTACAAATACAATATGCAAATGTTAGAAATAACATACCTTCTTTCTATTCATTCAGCTTTATAACCACAATTTCAGCACATACAACTGGTGGATATAAGACCTTCAGTCTGTCAGTAATGGAGTTTGGACAAGTAGAACACTCTTACCTCTGTAGTTGTCTCATTATTTAGGTACCTAGACTGAAAAGAAAGTGGAGAGAAAATTAAATATTTAATGGTTTGATTGAATCCCAGTCCTTATTATTATGGGCCCATAATTCATTTCATTATAGGAATAGCGCCATGTACTGAAGCACTGGCTTCTGATGCTAAGGATCTATTTATGGATAAGCAAAAGCGTTATCATTATATGTTAGGACTTGCTTCATAGTTCAGGCCACACTAGAAATTGGATGGAAGTGTTAAAAAAAAGGGATTTCTGTCTGAGCAGCATATTCTTACCTGTCTCTAACAGACAAAACTGTGGCCTATGGCAGTTCACTCATTCTTCTTTTTATTAATATTGGCAGTGGCAGAACACACCCAGTTTCATTACCGCTAGGCTCTTCAGGTGCTTTCAAACACATTACCTTTAGTCGCCCCCACTTAGCTGCTGGGGCAGAGAGCTGTAGAGAGGTGAAGTGGCTGCTGCCTCAGCACCCACCACGGGTCCCCAGGGCACGGCTCAGCCCCTTTATCTCCAAGGTCTCCGGGTCTAAGCTCATTTACATGATGTTTATCTGGCTCCCAAAGAACATCTTAGATTTTTTTATACTGTCTTTCCCTGGCAAGGTCATTCACTTTTATATATTCACTCTATAACTTTCATAGGCTACGACGAAGGGAGGAAATGTAAACATATGGTGGTTCTAGGGACAGGGCTCTCATTTCGTTATTTGACCTTTGTCAAGTTATTTATCCTGTTATGTGACTGCCTTCCAGAAATAGCGATGGTGACTGCTGTCACCTTGGCTTATTGTCCTCAGGCCAGTTGATACTCTAAGTGAGATTACTGTGCAGTAGAGAGTAAAGAAACTTCATCACCCTCCAGCAGGTCTCCATTTTCCTAGCTGTGGGTCAAGACTAAGTTCAGAGGTCAGAGATCTATGAAGATATTGGGGTGTATTTCAGGTCTTCAAATAGGAAGGAAACGGGAGCTCACTGTTCTTTTCCCCACCCCGTGATTATTTGCACAAAAACTTGAACTCCAGGCTGTTACTGAGGAGCATGGTTGTGTTGAGGGGTACAGGTGAGGAGGTGCTTGGAGCCTGGAAGTGAGGAAACCAGCATTCAGTGATCCAGATCTGTTTCGGGCTGTGTTCTGTGTTGTTCCATCCAGGATGAGAGCATTCTCGGCTTCCCATCAGCACACACCTCCTGGAGCGGTGCCTTCGTCTGCACTTTTGGACAACTGCCTATTCTGTCTGTGGCATCTCGTCTTTTCTGTGTGTGTTTAACTTGCTGTTTTCCTTGGCTAATCTGCACAGGATTCTTTTAATTCCAATAAACACAAGTGCAATGTGTATTTTCCCTGGCTAACTATATGCTAAGCCCAGTGAGTATAATGAAGTAGGGAAGCAGGTTTTTCTTATTTTGGAAAAGAGCACCCAATTGGTCTTTCGAGGAAGATGCTCCAGTTCAGTTAGGACTTCAGTGTGACAATCTTTGCATCGCCTGCCTCCTTTAGATGCCCCACTTCAGGCTGACTGTGGCTCTGATCTGCAGGAACTCTGTTAAATATATCCAAGTTCCCTACTTTCTGTCCTCCACATCCATGACCCAGGGTGGGACTAAGGGTCTTGACCTTGTCACTGTTCCTGAGGACAAGACTAGAGGAATTGATAAATCCAACTGTGAATTGAGTGTCCCTGAAAAGAGAAGCAAAAATCCTTTCCAGCGCACCAATCTATCCAAATCTTCTCTTGTTGTTTGTGATGCCTGCTGATAGTTGATAACAAAAAGAAAATGTGAAATTGGCTCTGCTATTAAATGTATAAGAGAAAGGTAAACGAGTCCCTTATTTTTCTTTCCAATTTTTTAAGACGGTAATTAGGAGAACCAACACCAGCCAGGCTTGAGTGAACGCACACAAGACCCCTATAGGCAGCACAGTGTACTAATGTGAAAATATGCCTAGACAACATAACTTGTCAGAGAGGATTATTTCTATTTAGTGAGTCTGCAGGAGCCCCTTTGCTCCACCATTCAGAATTTGACTAGAGAAGAGAGTGGGGCAAGAGAGAGAGAGAAACAGAGAGAGAGAGAGAGAGAGAGAGAGAGAGAGAGAGAGAGAGAGAGAGAGAGAAAGGGAGGGAGAGAGGGAGAGGGAGAGCGCGCACATTAGTGAACAGCTACTGTGGCATTGATGTTTGAGCGCACTTCTGAACTGGCTTTGTTGAGACTATCAGTGTCTCAGTGCAGAAAGCATGCGCTGTCCCAAATCCGCTGTTACTATGAGAAATGAGGAGCTGCTTTTAAGGTATGTTGTGGTGGCCTTTGTTTTAATGTATGTTTTTCTCGTTTCCAGAACTGGCTGAAACAGTAATCATGCTCTGAAGCAAGTAGCTTCCTTATCTTAGAAGAGAAAAAAAATAATCTGGAGAGGAAGAGAGAAAGAGGGAAACAAAATCGAGACCAAGAGATTGGGAGAAAGAGAGAGCAAGCGAGAGAAAGGAAAAGGACTGCTGTGTGCGAGTTCGATTTGCACGAGTTGCCTTTTGAAAGCTTATCATGTTTTTGCTCACTGCGATTTGTGAGTGGCCAGTGGCTCATTTTAAAGGCTCCGAATCTAGCTCTTCGTTTGTCTTTTCCTTTGCAATGTCTAAGCCTCTTTCATTATTATGCACTCTGCATGGAATAATCACCGAAAAAGGAGCTAAGGAGACCCCATATTAGACTTGCGTTCCAAATACCGCTCTAATCTGGACTTAGCCTACCTAGATAGTCCTTCTGTTACCAGGTTTGGATCACTTTATCCTGTTTGCCAAAATGTGTACCTGTTTAAATACCTCTGTTCATGCACGGCGTTCTGGGTCCCATGTATTGAAAACAAATATTTATTTCCTCCATCTATGTCAGGGCTCTTTCGCATACTGAGAACGAGCCACCACTGACCTTTTGGAAGCAAAAAAGGAATTATGAGAGAATTGGCATCCTGCTTTGAAAAATGTAGTCTTTTGTTTATTTGCTAGCAGACAGTGTAGCACTGAATACATCTTTGGGTCTGACAATGGGACCGGTTGAACAATGGAGCTGTCAAACTAGCTTAATGCATGACTGGGCCTTTTTTTTTTTTCTTTCTAAACACCCTTTTTATCTGCTATAATCTTGTTTGTATAGACTATACAGAATGAAAGCTTTTAGCACTACTTGTTTGTGGGTTTTGTGCTTTTAAAAAATTTAATATCTGCCGTTCATAGAGCTTTTTGCATTTTGCAGCTATGTCGGTTGGATTAAGTTAGAGATTTATTGCTTACCTCTCTGTTAACTACAGAAAGAAACGTATTGATTGAGACTGCTTGTAATACCATTATCATTCCGGCAAATACCTTGTTATCAGACATACCCCTATAGTATTTATGCTTGGGGATTTAAAATTTGCCAATTTGGTGAACTTATGGAAGGTAGCAAGAGAGAAGTTAAGAGGGATATTTATGTGTTTAAGTAAATTATAATTTTTAGCCTGTATCTTCTCTCTTGACATCCAGATAGACAAATAATTTAGAAATTCAGGGGCAAGTGAGAACTTTTGCCCTTATAATTTTGGTGACAAACCATTATTATAAAACCTTTTGAGTTGTTAAGTTACAGGTCTCCATGGAACATACTGATTTCTGAAATATGGTTATGTGCTCATAAGACGCATTTCCATGCAGGGCAAACATTCCTCACGGCTTCAAAAATCTTTCTTTTATAACATAAGCATTGGTTTCTAAGGTGAATACAGTGAGACTTCAAAAAGAGAAAATGGAAAAATCTGGTTTGAATTTCTCATAATATTGAAATGATTTTTCTTCTCATACTAGATATAAAAGAACAGACCCTATAATATTAAATGGTAATTGATTTCCATGAAAATCATCTCACTGCAGTTGGTTTCCATAAAGAATAATTTTTACCTAATATTTTAGTGTTTTGCTATAATTAGCTGCTTGTGCCAGAGCAATTATTTTGAAAAATATTAGTAAATTTATGGAGAGAATTTAAGAACCTAATTTTTAAAAACAGAAGGGGAATCATTTTAAGGGGCAAAACTTTAAAACATTTAGTTAATAAATATTTCCTCTTCGATTATATTGTGGTTTAAATTAGTGATATTACTGGTAAATAAGGAACAAGATGTATTCCTTATGAAAACACAGTTATGAAATATTAACTGTTTTTTAGAGTTTGGACATACATTTCAACTTTTTAAATTTAAGTTGAAATGTTATGAAATAATTCAGGATAATTCAAACTAATGTTACAGGCTAAATAAATTGCCTCCTCAAGTATAGATTTTTTTATGAACAATATATTCAGAGCCTGGGTGGACCCAAAATGTATCTGCAGCATAATGATATTTTAAAAGTTACCCATTGTGAATAGAGTGGATTTTAAATGCGTACTTATTATGTTCTACTTCCAATAGGATCTGAACTGCTCACTCCATCGGATATGCCAATAATTGCTTTTAGGATGAGCTCATAAAAGATAATTGGTGGAGCTTTATAACTGAAGCTAGCCCACAGCTGCCAGCACACCTAGATTCTGCTTTCCTGGGAAGTTTTTATTCCAAAACAAAGATTGCAAAGCAATTTTTTGTGGTTTGGAAGAAAAGTAGTCTCTTGTGCTCCCTAGCTCACTGTCAGTAGGACACTGAAAAAAAAAAAAGATATAACTTGGGAATGTCCATGTTGAATTTTTGACTAAATTATAATTATTTACCTGAGATCTATTCACTTGGACTTCTTTCTGCTCTCAGGTCCAAAAAGGAGGGAAATCCCTTCTGACTTTGTTTGCTTCTCCTGTGGTTTGATCCATTACAAGCCAGAATTCAGAGACCCCATTTCCAGCATTCCACGTACATACTATCTTTTCCTTTAGCCTGATGGGAAGGCATGAGATTGTCTGAAGTTGACAAACTTGTCTACACCTATTTTCACAACAGTAACAAGATATGTAATCTGTATACTGCCATCAGCCTCTATGTCTGATGATCCCCCTCGATAGTGACCTAAACAAATACCAAAGTAAACTTTAATTCTAAGCCCGGACTTGCAGAAAAGGAACAGCAAAAGATTCAAACTGGGAAAATGGCTTCTTTCAACAGAGTAACGATTGTACCCTGAGCCCGGTCACACACAAGCCTCGGAAATACCCACTAGATGTGTCCTGTCTAAGATCTGTACCCTCAGTGTGTTAGTATTCCTTTATTTGTTAAAATAAAACCTCACCATTTTTCTTTCTTTTTCTTATCTTTTTTTAATATGAGTGTATACAATTGCAAAATATCCTTCTGGGGCTGAAAAACAAAGAAGAGCATTTGATTAATATTCGTATCTGGAACTTTACAGCAAGTACAGATTGTGCTTGAATACATAGGAAGTCATTCCAAGAGTGAATCAATACTAAT
The DNA here is from genome assembly GCA_028533065.1 of Trachops cirrhosus. Taxonomy (NCBI): domain Eukaryota; kingdom Metazoa; phylum Chordata; class Mammalia; order Chiroptera; family Phyllostomidae; genus Trachops; species Trachops cirrhosus. Next base: position 65,653,111 of record CM052538.1, read on the forward strand.
TATTGTAATCAGGGGGGTTAATTAGGTGAAAATGTGGCTGATGGAAAGTTCATTGCTCACGGCCCTGGAAACACCAAGGTTGATGAAAAGAAAGGTACAATACAGAAGGAAGAGTGCAGTGTGGGAATGATTGCGCCCATTCAAGGGGTCAGGCTTTGTAGATGAGAAACACACCTTGATTTGGTGTAATCGTGGTAGTGAGGAAATTAGAAACCTCCGACTTAGGTTCCTGGATAGAGATTTCTGTAAAAGTCACTAAGACTGCAGTTTCTTTAGTGGCGTCTCATTCACCTCCAGAGCATCTTTCTGTACCTCTTCAAGCAGTAACAAGTAGTCTGTTCAGTTGCAATAACGCTTTCGATTGTCCTCATTAGCCTTTGTGAATTTCTTTCTACATTTTGGTAATTCCTGGGGGATTTCCCCTTTCATAAAACTATTGATTGCTTCTCTAATGTTTATTGGCTTTGGGAGTTTTTCTAAACTCACAGTGACTTTTATTCTGCAGGAAAAACAAGGCAACAGTGGTTTAGAGAGGATTAAAATCCATGGCATTTTCCTTAACTGACATTGGGAAGAGGGTGTCAGAGGAAGGAAAGCATATGTGAGGTTTTAAGGTTGTAGCCCATTAAGACTCAAAATGAAGTGTCCTAGAGCTGTAGCATCTTTCCGATCACGTGGTACCAATCTACAAAGATCAGACTGAGATTGAAGCCAGGCATACATGCAAGGGGGGGATGGGGGGAGAGAGAGAGAGAGAGAGTGTGTGTGTGTGTGTTTGAACCTCCGCTCAATTCAGAATTGTGCTGGTTAACCCTAATTTGGGATGAGGTACAGTTTGTTCCCAAACGTGATTTTCTGCTTTACATGACATCTTTTAAGAATTATCATGCACAGGTATGTTTGTCCTCTCCATAGTGTTCTTCTCACTGTGTGACTGATCGCAAGCACATTTTCTTGTATGTCATCACCATCAGAGTTAACAGGAAATGGCATCTGTGGGGAGAGGACAACACTGGCCCAGAATGACACATATTACCAGGACAGCTCGAGCTGCCACCTCAGCCCATTCCAGGTTGACCCGCCCATGATTGGCTGTTTAGGATTGTGATGAAACACTAGAGTTTATGAAGCAGGACTTGCCAGCATGCCCTCAGAGAAAAAGAAACACTAGAATTTCCCTATAAAATCATTCAGTTCAACCAGCTTTGTTGTCTTGGTCAAGCAGAGTTTGAGGTTTGAAGTTTTAAGGCTGATACAGCTACAATAGCTGGGGCTTTTTAAATGCCGGTCTTGAGAAAGGCAGCAGCTGCAGTCAGTAAAACCTCCACTGAGAAAACCCATGGATGGCACTGCTGGTTCTAGATGGCATGTGAACCAACTAGAATAGACACAGTTGTGCCTGATGCAGACGTGCTTCAGATGCTTCTCACCCCTCCCATGATGCTGTCCACCTCAGCAATTTGAGGGCTGTGGGCCCTGCAATGCAGTAGTCTTTGTCACATTGTGCTTTTTTAATATCTTGGTCTGAGACCCGAGCTCCCTTTTGGGTTCTGTGAGGTGGCTGACTGGTCATTCAGAGGGGATTTAAGAAGCTCCTCTGTAGGTGAAAGTGTACTGAGTTGGAGGTGGGTGGCATGAGTTCCTGGTGGCAGCAGTTAGGATTGATTTTGACCTTCTCTCTGGAAACTGAGTTGATAAAAAGGGATGAGATCTCATTCCAAGCCCCTGGATGTTCAGCGCCTGCTCTCTATAAACCACAACCTTCCTCTTCCCTCTGGCTTTGGCTGCTGGCCTTACATGTGGAAGCGTCAGTGGAAACTAATGCTATAGAATAAGATTAAGACTGGATTTTTCTTTCCCTTCCCACCTGCCAGTTCCAGGTTTAAACAAAGATTGGGGGCTGGGAGTGTTACGATTGAGGTAAGGAATAACATCAAAATTTATTAATAATCGACTCTATGCCTGGCACTACACTAGATGGCTCTTGAATTTAATTCTCACAGATATCCAAGAGTCAGTGATAATTCTGTTATTCGCATTTTAAAGATTAAAAAACTGAGAGAAGCAAAGCAATAGGCCTAGAAGACGCCCAGCTCACGGAGGAAAGGATTGTAACTCAGAAGTCAACCAAGTCCTTCCCTGGCCAACAACTTGAGAGTATAACAATTGGATATTTGATACTTTAAAGTCGGATCTTCCTCTGTGGCTGCATTTCCACCCGTGGATTTGATTTGTACACATCTCCTAATGTTGCCACTGTCTAAGCTGTGCAATAAGAAAGGGAAAAGAAAGCAAAAGAAAATCTCAGCAGTTTTTTCACTTCTGAGTTCTTATCCCAACCTCCCCTCTTTGTCGCTACGTGTTCATGAGGTCTTTGAATCAAAGCATCCTAAACCTCACTTTTCTCAGACTTTAGTCTGTATAAATGGGAACAGATGTTGAAAGGAATAATGGAGCATTTTAAAGCTTAATAAATTGAAATATGACTTTTTATCTGTATAAGGGGCCAAAACAAGTCATACTGCAATCATAACCAATCTAGCAACAAAGATATATTGCGCTCGATACGGGACAGAGTCTGAGCCACCCAGAAGTTCACAACGGCCAGGAACCAGGAAGAACAGTGGGGAAGAAGGTACTGAGTGCTGTAGAGCAGAGGAGGGGGCGCTGAACTGGGCCTTGAAGGATGGATGAGTGAGGAGGAGAGGGAAGAAGTTCTTAGGAAAAAACCTTGGCCTTATCTTTTTATTTATTTTTTTTAAAAAAAGCAAAACAAATCCTGAGCCTCATCACCTTTCTTTTTCAGATCCTCAAGGTCATTCATATCTCTCCTCCTTTCTAACCTTGCCATACTCCTGTGAAATAGGGCAAATGTAGCTATTAGCCTCCAGAGAGCATGGGGAGACGAAGCAATTGGGTCACACAAAGGTTTACATCCAACCGTAGAGATAAGACAAGAAAGAACACATTCCACTTAACTCTGGTAGATTGTTACACTAATTTGCCATGAAGATTTTGGGTAGCTTTCTTAAGAAAAAGGGAAAATAAGCCTTTTTTCCCCCTTAATGGACTTTGTGTGAATTAGCATCAAAAGCAAATTTAAATAAAAAAGTCATTTGGGATTTTTAAGAAACCTCTATCATGAGTTAAAAATGGCTAGAGAGTTGAACCATATTACAGGGAAAAAATAAATCTCCTGTGCTCAAAACCTTAATGTATTTCAACCTTCACGTCACTTTAATAACTTGGTTACATAATTGCTGTAGGGAAAATTAGGCTAACACATTGTCATCTGCGGCGTGTGGTAGGTTTTGATTTTTCAGCCATTCATCCCCACAAGGAAATGATGGCCAGCTATATGACAAAGGTCTAGTGATGAATTGGAAAATTTAATGGCATGTTCCCTGTGTCCATCAACTCTGTGGCAGAATCAAAAGCAGAATCCAACAGGTGTGGTTCTTAAATCTTATAATCTTTTTCACGCAGTTTGAAAATAGCATTTGCCTTAAAAAGTCTGGTCTGCACACAGCATATCAGATGACTTCTAATCCTTATAACCGAAAGCTCTCTTATGGGGCTCTGTCATTATTGTGGGTAAAGTAGATTCATGTATTTTGTTTTACAGAACCCCAGGTCTTTGCTCTCTTAATCCATACTTTAATTCATTTGTTCAAGGAAAGGAGTGATATTCCAGCAAATGGGGCTGTCAAACCTGCAGAAATTTCCTCTCAGGTTGAGATTTTGATTCTTGCCAAGGTCTGTCTCGGGCAACCCCACCCTGAAGCTAAAACTTCCTTGTCTTTTGCTTTTACCCCCACCTGTTGCTGCTTTTTCTCTGGACCCAGTGTTAGCCCTGCTACTGTATCCACCCAGCTGTTGCCACTCAGCTGTCGTCAATCGTCAAGTAGTCAACACGTGACAGTAAGATGAGCACTTTGGGCCAATTGGGAGAAACATTTTGTGGGGGTGGGAGTGTTGAAGGGTAGATTGCCAAGAATTAAAAACCTCATTCTGTTAAGTATAAATTTTGTTCCTGCCGCCAGGCTGGCACCAGATAAGGGTACCTGGTATAGTCTGACAAATCTCGGCATCTTCAAGAGGCCACTGAAACATTCCTTCAGAGGCTGTTTTCCTGAGTGCCTTTGTGTACAAATCACCATGCTGGACAGACAGGCCTTTTTCATCTCCCCATCCTTTCTCCATTCTTCTCCTTCCCAATTTTCACATCCAGTTCACTCACTTCATGGGACAGTCTTACATCCTCCCCCTTCCCCCCTGGTAATGGCTGGAAGGGAGCCCAACTCCAGAGACAGCTGCTCTTAGGTCAGAAAGCAGCCTTGGTCGAAGCAAAGGCAAACTTGATTTCTCTGGCGGATAAGCAACCAACAAGTCACTTCACTTTTGTAGTCACCTGCCTCTTCAGACAAGCAGCTGTAGAGGGACGCTTCTGGCATTTTCTGGCTTCCCTTTGAAAGAGAGAGAAAAGGGGGAAGAGGAGAAAGAAAGGAAGCTGAGGGTGGGGGAAACAAAGAAGTCAGCAGCAGTGTAATGGAGAAAGAAGGGAAAAGAAAAGGCAAGTTAGAGGGGGAAGTGATGAGCTGGTTGGGCTCTGGCTGTGACAGACCCATAGCATTAACTTTTCATCCCCTTGGAATGGAAGCTTCTGGAAACTCTAGAGGGGCACCTCATTTCCGAGCGCGAAGGTATGTACGCAGAGAACAATCTTCAGTTTGAGGGCCTCTTCAGAAGGGAGATAAATTCACCATTATGTATTTTTGCTCTATTAAAAACAGATTCAGAAAAATACAAGATTGCAAAAAGCCAGTAGCAGCTGTTCTCAAGGGAGAGTGACTACTTAAAATTCCCATAAAGTGTAAAATATGAGTTTAATAATGATTTCATCTTTATTGGCATTTAATTTCACTTAAGTCGTTTTAGGACTGTGATAAAAATCTCCATTCCAGGAGCTTTCAGAGTGGGTGGGGGAATAATAAGGTGATCATTTTAAACTTACGATTGGTGATCTAAGCATTTATATTTTTTAGGCCATATTTTATGGAGCTAAGAAAATACATATTTGCAATGTATCACTTAAAGATCTGGCTTTTTGCTGTTGTTGTTTTGGTTTTTTGCAAGTTGCTAATGAAACTGGGTAAGCCAAGAACAAACACATGGCCACAAAGTCAGATACTCTCTTAGGTACTTAAAATTCATGTGGATTTCAAATTTATTGGCTGGAAATGATGGGAAATCCCCTTATAGGGCCTGCAGTTCTTGCTGCAAATGGCGCTGAGCACAGTGGGCTTAAAAACAAAAAACAAAAAACAAAAAACAAACATCTATGTTAATAAAATTTGATGTGAAAATGTGACAGGGGAAAGATGTTTTGGATTCTACTTTGTAAAGATGAGCCAGAAGTGAGGGGGGAGACCCCTTTGTGAAGTGGCTTTTTGACTGGACAGAGCAGTGCTAGTTCATCTACAGTCGCATAGCTGACGGTCTGCTTTTAAAGAGATTGTGATGCATAAGCTTATGTGAGGGAACACTTTTTTAAAAATGGAGATTTGTCATAAAATATACAAGGCTGCCTGCAGGAGAAGAAAATTGTTTGGTTACAAACATCAATCGTTATCTACCAGGCACCAGTCTCTAAGTTAGAGTAGACACTGTACAAAGGTGCGGGTAGGGCCGCAGCTGAGGGACTGTGTTCCGGTTCATGGATTGAGCAGGGTGACAGAAATAGGATTGTTTGATTTCAAGCAGTGCGTACTCTATGTACAAATGCATTTATTAGCACTCTGTTTCCACTGAGGTTTTTTTTTTTTTCCTTTTTTAAATGCCAGTGATAATTCAGAGCTCAAACAATCACCATTGGTCAAAACTCCATTAGAGATGAGGAATGAGAGGAAAAGGGGTTTGCTGAAACAGCACAATGCACCCGATTGCCATGGAAGGCCTCGTATAAAAATGAGGTCATTCAGAAACTTTCCCTTGAAGTGCTTCCAATTCTTGAATTGCCTTTTGTTTGGGAAATGAATAGCAAGTTGATTAAAAAAAAAAAAGGAGACAATTAGTGAAGGTAGGGGGATGGGTTGAGGGAAGAGCTTGAGGTTTTTCTACAGTGAAGCTAAAACTATGAGGAAGCCTGGTCCTATGTGGTGTCATCGACCAGCTTGTGTCCACAAGAGGAGCCTGCTGAAGGCCCCATCCTCTTTCACTGCTGTTGATAAGATCCTTGGCTATAAAATAGCTTCATTGAACCCAAGTGCTCAGCAGTGGCCCAGTGGAGCTGTCTGCCAAATAACTCAAACTGCCAAAACATGATACCTGATGGTTCACTACTACATGAAAATTTTAAAAAGGGGTCCCATTGAGGTGCTTTCAGATTTTTTTATTTTTATTTTTTGCCTTCTGTCAAAGGAATTAAGTGAGAAATTTAAGCTTTTCATCAGGTGTTTTTGGTTGGGTGTTTTTGTTTTGTTTTCGTTTTTAAGCTCCAGAGCTTTTGAAATTTGTATTTTTGAAAATGGCTAATGTACATGTGCTTATATCATGGAAACAAAACCCTTGGGGGTGTGTATTTGTTTCCCTCTGGTACCTACATCAAGTGCTTATGAGGTTACTACATAGTTTGGCTGCCAATCTATTTGAACTCAACCATACCCCATAAGCTTTCCTTGGTGCATGTTGTCACCGTATCCTACTTAAGAGCGATCTTTTGTATTTGACACTAGTCTTGCTTCTAACTTTAAATGGTGAAGCAAATGTGCTTTAAAAACTCTGGTACACTCTAGTTGTTAAATAAGGCAATAACCTATGCACTTGTAATTCTTTCTGTATGACCTACTTACACACTACTTCACCCTCCTTATAGTATGATTAAAAGCTGCTTTGAATCCACGATGGCCTCCAGGGATTGGTGGCGAGAATTTAACAAACTGCTGAGAAGGCTTAAGTCAGTAAGAGGGCTTCCCTACAGCTTCTCCTAACTAAGTCACATGCAATTAAAGGGAGAATAAAATTTTCAGAAGTGTACAAGTTAATGAAGCCTTTTCTATCTCATAGAATGTTGATATAGATGGTGCTTTATTCCATAGCTGGTTTGAAAACATTTTTTCCTTTTGATGAATGCAGTTACGCTCTGCCTCTGTTGTGGGCACTGGTTCTGTTCGTTCATTTAAAAATAAATTTGTTATATAGTCAGCTCATTATATACATTTGGGATTTATGTAAATAATGTGTGGAAAACCAAAAACAGTCAAGGTTTGTCTCATTTATCCAGCTAATTATTAAAATTATTGAAAGACCAAAAAAATTTTTATAATTGCAAAGGTAGCCTGTAGTAGCTGGGGTAGGGAATAAATGTAACCTAGTATTAGGAAAAGCTTGGGCATTTTAGAAACAAGAACTCATTTATTGTATGCTTTTCAATTCCTTATGAACCTAGACCTGGTTCCTCAGAAAGGCAATGTTTTCAAATGAAGTTTAATGCTAGCCCTACATTAACTGTCTTGGAATTAAAATTATCCTGGTCAAAAGCCAGATATATTGTTCAGCCGAAGAAGGAAATCAAGTGAATTATATATATTTGGCCTTAATTGAATACTCCAGGCTTGTTAACTCCATATTGCTCAATGTATCAAGCCTGGATTTAAAATTGGTATGTGAATTTAAAATTGGTATATAAATATTTTCCTTCATAACCTCTAAAGCTGGTCAGTTCTCATCACACAAGAATTGATGAGATTTTTTTCCTCCATATTGTGGTGTTTTATACATTTAACACAGGTGATACATTTAACTACACAGTGAGTGAGTTGTTTAACCACCTGGCTACTGTGATTACCAAGAAGCAAACTATTAATATTAATGTCTGCTCTGCAACTTACGATGTTTAGAATGTGAATTAGGCCATGAAGTAGTCTTACATACATGTGACATTGTGAAAAGGTTGATTTCATCCAAACAATCAAACAATAAAGCAATAAGGAGAATGCTAAGTTAGTATGCCACCATATAAATTACTTATCTTTTAAGAATTTGAGCAAATCACCTGGGAAAATCTAACTCCTCTTGTATTTTTTTGTAAGCATTCTGTCATTCACAATCCCTATCAGGAAATCAGTCACAAATCTTAAATGGTAATTTAAGCTTCATGGTCATTATAGGCCTAATGCTCTTTAATGAAGTCACTGTTGGTTTTTAATCATTGTATTACATACTTGGAAATGACAAATTTATGATTTATCTTTTTAAAAGAAAATGTGATTTATTACTGTTTCTTATTTTCAGTCCCTTATACTTAGTATTTTCAAGATGATACAAAAGTAAACATAACTGTGCAGAGATTGATTCATCTTTCTCCTTAAAGCTCTGAGATAAGTCCCTAAATTTCACCTGGGCCATTTTTGATATGTTTACTTTGGCTAAACCACGAATCCTATTTCAGTTATTATGATTAGTTCGTACACTAGCAAACATGTTACACTGAGAGCATTTAAACAAACAATTGAGATGATTCCACTCTGGTGTCTTTGGGAGTTTGGCTTTGACTGAGAGGTGAACTAGGCTTTGGCCACAGAGTGGCACGAAACCTAGCAGCGGTTCTCCTCGTGCCAGGCGCCGTGGAAATGGAAATGGGGAATTGGGAGGAACAGTGCAGACTTAGTGCGGTGAGCGTTTCTAGACGATCTGGACCCTGGGAAAAGTCTAGCTAATTTTAAATCCAGTGAGCACAGCAGTCCCAGCCGACCGCCTCGGGCAGGTCCCTCCCCCGGGCGGGCCCGCAGGGGTTAAACTGCGGCGCGCGGGCGCGCAGCTCCGCCTCCGCTCGCCGCACCTGGCGCTCCGCAGATCTTGGCCTCCACGCTAGATTTCCGAGGGGATTGGCGGAGCGAGGGAGGGGGAGAGAATGTGACAAGTGCCGGCTCCGGCGGCCGCCCCGGGGAGGCCGCGCGCACCTGTCCCTGCCCGTCTCACCGCCCGCGGCCGCTCGGACGCGCGCACCGCCCCCCGCCCCCCCAACACCACCCGCCCTCCGAGCGCCGCGTGCGCTGCGAACATGACTTCTGCCTTCAAGCTGGATTTCCTCCCGGACATGATGGTCGAGGGCCGCCTGCTAGTTGCCGACCGAATGTGAGTGGGGCCCTGGGGGCACGTGTAGCCGAGGGGGCGCTCTACTTGCGGCTCCCGGCCGGGCAGCCACTGCCAAATCGCTTTCCTAGATCCCCGAGGAGGGCGAGGCAAGCTCGGCGACTCCACCGCCCCGGGAACGCGGGTGGCGGCTCCGAACCAGCCGCCTCTCCTGGGCTTTCGAGCTCGCGCAGGGCGCGGGGAGGAGGGAGAGTGTCCTGACCTGCCAAGCGGCGCTGGGACCGGAGGACGGAGCCGCGGGGACTGGGGTCCGGAATCGGGTAGGGGACTGGCGAGCCAGGCCTGCGGACGTGAGCGGGACCGAGTGAGGACCGGTCAGCGGGGCGCGGCGTCCCGGGGTGGAGTACGCGCGTGCACGCTCATGTCATTGGAAATGTGGGGCTGTTGGAGCTTTGGTGGCCCATTTAAAGATCCCTTGTTACCAAATTATCCGCTCATCTGACTTTACATTTGCAAAGATTCCTTTTCTGTAGTGGGAGAGTGGAAGGAGAAAAGAGGAAAGAAAGAAAAAGGGGTAGTGGTGGCGGAGGATAATTATAAAGCATTACAATAGCCAGGTGTGCTCTGTGGCAGAAATTAGTGGTAATTTTTACGTAATCATGGTGGTTTTGTCTGATATGCAGCCTATAATTTAATAATTAATGTGCTTCTGGTAGTTTTACATGTTGTAAAACTAGGGTAGAGTTTATTGGGAGAAGTAGAGGGCTGGGGTTCCTGAAGAAAGTATGCCTCATTTTTATCCGGCTGGTTCATTTTGGTAGTGCCTGAACTGGCAAGAGAAACTTTGTCACCTCAGTAGGATCAATCTGTATGTCAGCGTGTTGTGAAAAGAAAACCTGAAGGGAGAGGAAAGGGACTGTCAGAAGTAGGTGTGAAAGGTCTGTGTCCATTTTTAGACCTGAAATATGTGAAATTGTCAATTATCAGGCAAGAATGTTTATAGTGAATCTAGGTATGATTAATCTAGGGAAAAAGGATTGCTATCCTTGGTAAGAGTCCACCTAAAATGTTTCCTATTCTGCACACTGTAAGACTTAACATCCATATTCTTTCTGGCACGTTACTGTACTCTTACAAATTTTCATGCCATTCAGAGCTTTATGATCCATTTCCCTGGCAACTAACTTCCCCCAAGGTGTTAGACTATTTTTCTTGTATGTTAAATGTTACGAGTTGAGAGATTCTTGAGAAACTCAACAGTGGGCAATTATTTGAGCCCCTAGGAATTTTTTTTTTAATGGGAGAGGAAGATGATAGAATCTGTTAAATGTGAATTGTCCTTTCAGTGGATATTAACTCGCAATCAGGTTCGGTATCTCAACTAAGATAATCAGATAACATAAATTAAAATATTGAATTTCCTTTTGGCACTTTTCTTGGAGAAATTAATCTTGGTTAGTAACATTCCCATGATACTGGTTTTAAAAGGTCCCTGTCTTGTCCCCCTTAAATATATACGTATAGATATATAATACATGTTTTCACATTAGCTATTGAAAATTTTGTGTGTTTTCTCCTCTCCAGAGGAATGTTGGGGCTGAACGGAAGAATTGGCTTGGCCATGATTTGAATTTATGGTCACCCACTATGTAAGTGACCATGATATATCTAGCTAATGAATGTTCTCTGGATTTAAAGTGTTAGTGGCCTCTGAAAAGGTGCTGTCTCTTGTCAGTTAAATTATGAATGTTTAATTTGTTCTTTTCATTAGGTGGATGTAGGTGGCTTGTTCAAACTGTTTGCTCTGAATAGAGTCTGTATATTTTAGCCCCGGAATATCCATACGAATCCAAGTGTCACTTCTACTCCACTTACCTTCCAGATGTTAGTTATTTCCAGATGATGTCCTTTGGAATCAAACTTAAATTGTTTTCAGTGTTTGCCGATTATTGTTTAATTGACCTTTTTCAAAAAGGAAAACTAGAGGATTTGTAAATGATAATCTTATTATTTGTCTCCTAATCCCTGAGAATGTGGTAGTATGATTTCCAAAAAAGTTTGCAATTAACCAACATTAGAGACTAAGTGGGGAATAGAGAGGTGTGTGGGAGGCATATGACCAATTGAAAATACCTGAAACCCACTTAGCAGTGTATTTGATCACCATGTTTAAACAATTGAAAAGATAGCTGTGTGGATTCAATGTTTTCCACACTGGTTGTCAACGAATGGTATTATGCCCTTTGCATTAAATTTCCATGGGCTAGATATTGGCCTGTTCCTGAAAGGAACTTAAATAAAGCATAGGGGCTTTTCTGGTGCTGATTATTTTAAAGCAATAGGATGTATTTTCAATGTCATTTTCCCAGGAGAATATATTGGATAAATTTGTAAGATATAATATGATTGAGTCCTCAAGGCAGATGCACAAATAGCTTTGCAGATGAATTATTACGCTTCATAGCCCCACCAGCCATCCAGTGTTTAAAAAGCCCAGCTCACAGTACGCTCTGTAGGGGAATAGAATTATTAGGACATGGGCTTCTAAGTCTTGGGGTTTTAAATATTCATTAATAAAACTGCAAGTGGAAATGGATGAGTCCTTTTAAATCATCTTAACTATTAATGTTTTGTTATCTTTGTGTCACTATAGAATATCATTTACAACAAAATATGGTGAAACAGTAGGAACTGATGTTTTTAAAAAATCTGTTTTAAACTGGGGTAGCTGGTTTTGGATTGGTGTTGGGGGATGTTTCCTCCTTTGTCTCACCTTTTTAATGATCAGATATGCATTTAGGGTTTTTCAGGTTTTTTAATTTTTAAAAAATATAAGAACTTGGAAATGAGAAATTACAAGTGGAAAAATCTGTAAATAACAATTGTGAAAGTATTAGCTCACATTCATGATGTTAAAATAAGATGCTGAGAAGAAGCTACCAAGAAATTAAAATGAAATCTTACTTCTTTTTACCCACAGTTGGTAAGTAACCTTTCTGAAAATGAGAAAAGTTATTTTGAGTGTAAATTCATCAACGTGGTGAATTTTCCTTCTGTTTATTGAGTCCTCCCAAGTTAGAATGACTAGAAGTATCTATCATTGTCTAATTGAACTGAAAGTTGGTTCTAGGGACGTTATTGTTAAAGTTGAAAGGGGTGTTGCAGACCATCTCATCAGACCTAGTTTTATAGATTAAGAAATTATTAGAGAGGCCACGTGACCAGTCTAAGAAGGCAGCATAATTACTGCCTTCCCTCTGCCTCCCCTAATTTGACAAAACCATGAGTCACTGATTGAATGCCTACTATGTCTCAAGACACTTTATTTATAGTCTCTGACCTTCACAGTAGACCTGCAGGATGGTTATTATACCCATTTTACAGGTGATCTTTAAATCGGTTACGTGCTGGCCTGTGCCACAGAGGCGGGAAACAAGAAAGCGGTGGTTGGCTTGTGTATGAGTGTGTTATATAAACGTATGTTCACATGTTAATGGGACAGAAGAGACATCTCTGAACTAAATGTGACTTAGATTTTTTTTTGGTCAGAAAAGCAAAATGGTGCCACATGGGAATGATTGAGCTTTATAGGAAATACATACCACCTTTTCAGAGTTGACTCTCTAATTTGGTTTAAATTGAGTCTGTTACTCTGTAATTTGATTCAAATTTACACTGTTATTTCATATTTCAGTTAAGGAGAATATATTTTAATTAAAAATATTTTTGGTTTACAAAGGACCAGCAAAATGAAAGTCAAAAGCAGTGGGTCCTTTTTTTCTTTTTTTTTAAAGATGGCATTTAAAATGTTCTTGGAAAATTACATTGCAAATGATAAAGAACAGAGATAACAGATTTATCACCTGATTCTGTGATGGTCATAAGAAATGATTTAAATGAGGAGACTCTAAAAGAAATGGCTATATATATGTTTCTCTAAGGATATTTTAGAGATGTATTTTCAGGTGGGATTTCTCAGCACTGAATAATATTTTAGTATTAGCTGCTTCCTAAGACCCAAAACTCATCCCACATTGGCATTTAGAACACTAAAGTTATCTGTGATCTGTATTAGAGGTATTATTTTATTGTTAAGTCTTGCTATATAATTGTAATTTGCTGGATTGAGATTACTTTGGCCTGTTGAGGAGAGGCAGTGAACTGGGGTGAGGGGGGCAAGAACCTAGCAAAACAAGATAAAAAAGAGAGGATGTTCAGATGTGAACCTAGTAATTAAGATGTCATGTGATCATTTAGAAAGCTTTTCTCTTCGGTATTCCCCACCCAGCAGCAGTAATGACATTGTGTTTGGCCTCTGATAAAAGACCGAGGTCTTCCCCTCCCGCCCCGTCGTTTTTTGTTGTTGTTTTTTAATACAAATCCCCAAACTTTCCTTTCCCTTCACCCCTTAACTTGTGGTTTTGTTTCTGACAAGTTAACACTCATTCACTTCTTATAAAAACACAGATAATGTTTTGGCATACGAAATAATCCGATAAACTTTCAGACAACCAGCACACATATGATCGAGGTATTGTGTCAAAATCTAGGTGGAGTTCTTTGCGGAGGCTTATATGTAGACTTGGGAGACCAAATATCAGCAGGAGTCTGATGTCACGGTAGTGGATTAAAAACAAACCTCACAACTGCCAAACAACACTATAAACAACCTTTACCATACTTGCATGTCAGTGAAAACTTTTGTATTTTCAGAGTGTTGCAATGAGCTGAATTAATGTCATTCATGTGTGGCACTTCCTGTGCCAAACTTGACCCAAAATTAGTCTGTACTTCCCACTTACAGTGTTAATACCAGAGGGTTGTTTTTTCAGGGGAGGGTCCTGTTTTGCTTTTTGTTTGTGCATTAGGAAAATGGATTCAGCTATTTCTCAGTGTAATACTTGTTCTAGGAAGTGCAGAAGGGAGTGTTGGGAAGGTCCTAATGATTTCCAGCCCATGGGCACCTGCGCATGCCATGCCCTCGTGTCTGTGCCCACTGTGAGGGAGGGGCTGAAATCTAGCGGAGCCAGCAGCAGCCGTGTGCTACTTGTGTAGCAGTGCAGAAAATGTATTTTTATTTTTCCTTAAGAAAAAGCTCTTGCTCAATCTAAGAGAAATGGAGCTGTGCACTCCTGGAAAGACCTTTGAGGGAAACAAAAACCAATTAGCGCAGTAAAAGCGATACTCTCAGGTAATTGTCAAATAATTATTCCCCTTCAGCGTCATCACTGTTTAATTGTGCCATCCAATATTCTCCTGCTCTGAATGTGGATGTGAAGGCATGGAAACTTTGCTCCCCTCCTGGGATTTCCTTTTTCATTTACTGAGAGCCTTATACTCCTTCTAAAGGACTTTTAAAAGACAGGGGGAAACACTGAGGGAGATTTTGAGCCACTTCCCATTTGTCCTAAATCACAACAGAAAGTGATTACTCCACCTAGCTTTATCGAAATGCAATTCCAGTTATGCGGTTGAAGTGCCGGTGAGCATGTTTGGGATTTACACTGTCTCTGCGACACCCGCTCTGTGCACAGCCTGTTTTATGGAGTGCGTTATGTTCCGATACTGAGAGAGATGCTTTCAAATCAGCTGATACTTTAAAATGGAGTGCTAATAAATATGTAATCATATGGCTTTCAAAATGACAAATGAGTACAAATTCCGTTTTTGGCTAAATTTTAATTACTCCTTGTAGTGAATGTCAGAGCCAACTTGCTAGCAAATTATTAGACGCATTTTTCCTCCTTCCCAAAAATGTATGTAAGTTAAGTTTAGGCTGCATTTAGACTGAAATAGCATTTCAATTTATTGTTCTGGATTTTTCTAACAGACTAATATGGCCTCTTCCGTAAGGTCAGCTTTTAAATAATCTGAAGAGATCTCAGTTTAAATGTGCTATGGGTCGTACAGACAGATGGACCAGTACATAGGATTCCTGTGATGGTAACAGTGCTTTAAAAATGAGGTTCATGGAAGGTTTTGATTTTAAGCCTTAACAATGAAAGAAGTCAAAGAGGTTTTTCTTTTCAATGAAACTGTTTGTGGCTCTCTCTGTCATAACCACAGAAATAAGTTCTCACAACGCACCAGCTGCTTTGTCTGACATTTATAGGCTCAAACAGGACTGAAGGTTTCCTGCTCTCCCAAATGATGGTGTTGATTCACTCCTTAGAGAGAATGCAGTTAATTTCAGCTGATTTGATTAACATTTTGACATAACTGTTGCACAGCTTAGAATGTTTTTAAAGTACCATAAGAATGCATAGTTCTTTGACTTCCGCAGCAGGATCTAAAATTCTGTGATCTTATATTGAAAGGCTTACTTCCCATGCTTTTTCTAAAGAAAGTTCATAGCTTGACTTAGGCTCATTAAATTTTAAGGTGGTATTTTAATCCTTTTCCATGAATCATGTCTTCATTTCTTAGTCTCCCCCTGTAGCAGTAGAGTTGTACCACATTTATCTGACACAAAATCATTTGGTCCTGTAGGCTAGAAAAGCAGAATGTTTTGTTACTCATCTGGCTGTGGTCAATAGGCATAAATATGTGTGTGTGTTTGTGTACACACACACACGAATACACATGTATATGTGGGAAAACATTCGAAAAACTATCTCATTGGGCATAATTCTTTACCTTCTTGAAATATTTTACATTTAATGGTTTTTGGCTGTAAAAGTTACAAAATTCTTACACAACATAACAGGTGTTTACAAATTTTATTACCTTTGTAACTAAAAAATTAAAGATTCAGAACAGTTTAACAACTTAACCAAAGATGTACTTCAAATTAGTGATATAGCAGAAATCAGACTCAGGACTATTTTTTTATTTTATTTTATTTACTGATTTAGGGGAGAGGGGGAAGAGACAGGAGAAACCCTGATCTGTTGCTCCACTTATTTCTGTCTTCATTTGTTGCTTTTTGTATGTGCCCTGATGGGTCATTGGACCCGCATCCTTGGTATATCAGGACAATGCTCTAACCACTGAGCTACCTGGCCAGGGCTTTAGGACTATGTTTTGATTCTTTGGCCCAGAACCTCTGAGTAGCTTCTGTTAAAAGTGTGACGTTTACTCTGATGATCCTGTCATACCTGATTGAGTGACAAGCTGAGACCTGCACCTGGGATCCCTTCTGTGTCTCACTTACAGCTGAGATGATGCTACTGGCCTAATCTTTTAGGTTTAGTGTAAGAACAAAGAAAGTCTCTTCACAGGACAATTTGGACAGTAGACCCTAAATTGATATTTTCTTGGGTAGACACAGCTGGTCCTAGCCAGACCAAATTCCTGGCTGCCAGCACATTTTATGGGATCCATATATATTATCCCATCGCTTCCTGTCGCTGTTGAAAGGAGTCCTTGAAACTGTGATTGTTTCAAATGGGCATCCAGTGCATAGACAGAACGTCTTAAAAAGGCTAAAGTTGCAGGAGATCGGTGGAACTATAAGGGGTAGATGGGTGTAAACCAGCTTAAACATGTGCACTCACTCTCACACCCAGTTGTTTTTTTCTCTTTGCATCTCCAGAGTGAGACATTGGGTGTCATACGAGAGAACAAATACAGGTTGAAATTTGACATATCATTTTCTCCTTGAAAGCTCTTAGAGGAATAATAAAAGGGGAAAATGCTATGGAGAAGCTTAAGGAAGGACAGCTTTTGGCATAGAGGATGCGCGCCTGTGTTGTTACGCTGCTGCTCCCCTGCTGGTTCTTTGTGCCCTAACCTGGATTCCTTCAGGTCATGAACAGCATAGCTGTTTTTGAAGTTGTCTTTCTGTCTTTTTTATATTTTCTTGATTTGTTTCTTTACCATCCTCTTAATCTCTAAGATTAAGTGGGCTTCTCTAGGCCCATTTTATTATTTGTTCCTGAGCAGTTTTCTAAATTTCAAGAGAAGAGGCCACATCTGTCCACAACACAGTTCTGAGAACTGGAGCCTCGAGAGGAGGGTGGTATCAGAACAGCTCGGTCATCGCTGGTAGTAAATTCCACTGGCGCAGCTGCGTGTTTCTGTGCATAAAACTGTATTTGACTTCTTCCTACATTATGGAAGGGGTGTTGCGTTTTCTGGGTGAATGTAAGTGTAGCATATTTCGGAATGATTAACTTTATGGATGTCATTGTTGTGGCCAGCTATATTTGGCTCTGCTGCAGCTGTGTTTGCATTCTCAAAATTGTCACCAGAAGGCCTCCAACTGCAATTATTCCCTTCAGTGCATGCTGGTAGCATCTTTCCCCGTGACTTCCATTGTCCACCCAGCCATCTTTCCCGGCGTCAGGATCTAAAGGCAGCACACAGATCCTTTGAAAAGCCCGAATGCTGGCCAACACTATGGCAGCTCTCTCTCAAAGGGATTTCTTAATATGAAGTCATTTTTATTTTACATCGTAATGTTCCTTGCCAGAATTATTCTTTCTTTTCACAAAAGCCCGTATTTTCCTGGCTCTTTTTTCCCCCCCGTCCTTTTCTCTTACTCTTAGATGTCAAAAAATCACTTGAAACATCTACTGATGGGCGGTATTTCTTCGTTTTCTGTATGACTAGGGCACTCAGCACATGTTTTTACTTCTGATTCTTAGAAGCGCCTTACAAAACCTTATATGGTTGGGAGGTTGAGGCAAAGCTTTGCTGCGGAGCACTTGCCACAGGACTCACTTTCTCTCAGGTAGAATTTAGGAAACGTTTTGTTTCCTTCATTCAGAAATCATTTTAAGTCGGTGGGCTGTTGGGTGTGTTTTCATTTTTAGTTAGAAATCACTTCCTCTTGGACTGTTGCTGCTTATCAAGGACGTTCACCCTGCCCCGGGATCTGCTTGTGTGCTGCAGAACGGAATCACTAGGAACATTGCTGTAGCTGGGTGTCCAACACTTTGGCATCTCTGGGCCACACTGGAAGAAGAAGAGTTGTCTTGGGCCACAGTTAAATACATTGCAACACATAATCACAAAAAATCCTCATAATGTTTTAAACTAATTTATAATTTTGTGTTGGGCCACGTTTACAACCATCCTGGGCTGCATGCAGCCTTCGGGCCACAGGTTGGACTCCCCTGCATCTAGGGTCTTTCCAGCAAAGGGTTGGAAGCTAGTTCTCCGAGGCTGAGCATCTTTGCTAAGCAGCCGCCTCATGTATTCTCCTGGCTTGTCTTCTGATTTGTTCCATGTCCCCTTCAGGTCTCAAGTGACTTGTCAAGATTCCCCATCTAGAAAATAAGGATAATAGGATACGCCTCTTACCTGTCCCACAGCGCTGTTGTAAAGCTAATACTGGGAAAGGAATGACAACCTAAATATTTTATAGCTTCACGGTACTTAAAACTGACCACAGGTTCATCTTCATTGCCTAGGAGAATCAAATACAGTGGAACTTCATTACAGCTGGCCAGCTAATGTTTCCTCCCCCAGAACATTCGTGCTTTATAGTCTCAGCCAAAGACCCATAAAGCAGTATTGCCCCATATAAAGTTTCAGAAAATGCTTCCTACCCAGGACAACATTAAGAAGATGGATTTTCTCTCCTCTTTCTGCATGATGATTGAGAAATAAAATGCAGTTCCTGGGCCAGCAACTGGGAACTTGTGGTCAGACCTTCCCTTCCGGAATGGGGTGAAGCAAAAAGCAGTACCTCCCTCCAATATCCTTATATGCATGTTCTGAAAAAGCCCATCTCTAACCTGCTGAAATGGATGAGAATTGGCCACATGATATGAAGGCTGGCTGTCACATAAAGGGACTCGTAACCTTGCAGAAACTCGTCCTTTAAGAAAACAAAACAATTTTGATGGTATGAATATGGAGGGGGTAATATTGTAGATCCTGCCACCTCATGGCCTCACTGGGAGCTCAGGTCACAAAGTGCCTGGAGAACAAAGGAGGAGGAGGAGGAGAGTCTCCGAAGGAGCAAACTGTTAGGAGAAAGAATCATTGATTTTGCCTTAAGAGGTGGCACAGTGGATATAGGCTGTGTATCCAGGTGGTGCCCAGCTGCAGGATGCATCAAAATTATTCTGTTCTTGCACTTTAATAAGCAGACACTTATTTCTGCTGACATAGCTGATACGGTCCTTGAAATCTAAGAGACCAGAGCCACTATAGCTAGTGTGAAGATTTGCTTCTCATGTTACAAGTCCATTGGTTCATTAAGATCAGACATTGATGAGGTTCAGTTGGGAAGTCTGATCTGAGCCTGTTGGTTGAGGGACTTCCTCTGGAATGGACCAGGGGAACACTCAGCATGGGCTCTGGCCAAGAGAGGGATGTCGACACTGAGACATTCTCCGGGCCGTGACTGTGACCTCTGAAGTTGAGGATCCTTGCCTCGCATAACAGACTGCTTTGCATTGGGGGAACTGGGGCCATCCCTGAAGGTAGTGGGGACTTAAGCATAGTCAGAGGTAATGGCTGTGTCCAAGGTCACTGGGAAAGGAAACCCAGTGAAATCTGGCCAAGTCGGCCACATCTTTGGTCTGCCACACAGATACTACAGGTGTTTCTGTACAGTTAATCGGCATTTTGTAATCATTTTATCTTCTCAGTGTCAAGGAAGACTAACGTTACAGGCGGCCTTGCAGTTGGGCCCAGACTTTGTGTCAGCTGTTAGCAAAAGTGACGGAGACCGGACTTGTCAGCCGCAGAGGGCGTGCGAAGGCCTTTATCTTGCCTCTAACTATGTTTTGTTTTCAGGTCTATTCAGAACGTGAGACTTTTGATCTAAATTGATTTCTGGATGTCTGTTCAATAAAATGATGTATACCCAGAAGCTAAAAAAGGTTTTCTAGCATCAGCAAAGCTATAATTCATTGACAGCTGAATATTTTGGGATTGTGTTTCTCCTAATTCTGATTACTAACACTTCAAAGGATGCTGCCTTCCTGTGGGTACATTTTCTGAAATACTTTGTAATATTACTTGTTCTTCATTTAGAGCATACTGTGGGCAGCCACTAGGCTAAGGGATTTATATAAGTGATCGATCATTTTCAGGAACATTTTGCAGGGCAAGTATTATGTCATTCCTGTTTCCCAAGTGGGGAGCGTGAGTTCTGGAAGGTGATGGTACCGAAAGTTCTAGCCTGTGTCTGTCTGTCTCTCTCCATCAGTTTGCGAAGCCCGAGGTTGCAGTTTGGCCCTGGAGTGGCTTATAAGTCTTGTGAGGGATTCTTGGATCATTTTATGACCACAAACAGGTTGAATTTGTAGATATGTTGGTGCATTGGCAGTTGAATATGTGGATTTGAGTGTGAGAGATAGTTTCCTAGCTCTGCCCTAATAACCTGCTTTTTCTGTGCTCTTTCACATAAATTAATTGTTCTTGATTTTATTTCATAGCCAGACCAATTTCTGAGTCTAGAAGGCTAGAGTGTTGTAAGAGATGTCAATAGAATGGGGCACTGTAGCACTGTGATGTCAGGATCTCCTAACTGCCTGAGGCAGATTCTCGCTGCAGAGATAAGGAAGCAATTAACATTGAATGTTAAGGTGAATCCCAGTTCTTCATTTAAGATAACTATGTATTTCATGAAGGGGTTTCTTTTGAGGATTTTGTGAGAAACCTGACATTTCTTCCCATTTACTTCCCACGATTAATGTTCGCACCTGATTTAGGTGAACACTTGGCCTCTCTCAGGGGCCCTCTCTCTAGCCGTAGCCTTCTTGTGAATTAGAAAAGGGCTGGCTTTCAGGTGGCGCTCAGTCCCCACTGTTCCCCTCAGTGGGTGACTGTATGCAGTGTCCTTTTTAGAGTTACATGCACTTCTACCCCTTTCTTTGTAAGAGGGACAAATATGTAGGCAGTAGAATAAATGAATCTCCAAGCAAGATGACAGATGGGTTTTAGATGATCAACAGTAGTGACCAACTCAGTTATGGTACCCGGTCCATTTCGAGTGTCAGTACACTTTCAACCTCTCCATAGCTGTTTGCTCAAGTGCTTAAACATTTGATAGGATTCTGGTTTTTCAGCAAATCATAGGTATTTGTTTCATGTGTAGACACCCAGTGTAAAGAAAGAGATGCTAGAAAAGTTAGAGTAGAATACACTCATGGGTTGGCCTCACCGCAAAGCATTCTGTCCCCCATATTAGCCTGCCGAAATGCCTTTAGTTTTGTCAGGAGACAAACGTCATAACCTAAGAGAATGTGATATGAGTGGAGTTTTCATGCCCTATGTGCTTATTGTATTCTTACTACTAATGCTGACGTTATCTATAATACATCTTCAAGTGACTGAAAATTGCAGGCTTTGTTGAACAAAAATACAGCCGAGGAATGTATATGCACTCCACCCTCATTACAAGGTTTTCAGAAGTCATACTATAAGGCCCAATACCACGTCTCTCAACTACGTGATATAAACTCCATTCTCCGATGTTTGAGCACTTTGCCCAAGACCTGGGTTCTCAGTGAGTATAGAATTGGAGGAAGATGCTATTCCTCTTTCAGCACTTTGTCTGCTCCATCGTCAAGTCGATCACAGTGGTAACTCCTCTCACAAACCCTCTGTTTTCAGGATGTACAACAGGAAACCACAGTTGGATTTAGATCCGAGCGTGATGGGCCACGTTGAGAGAGCTAGTTGCGATCAAGACACAGTTGCTGTCCTGGGGCAGGTACTCTTGTGCCCCTGTGATGTCATACTGCCTTAACAGGCCCTTGCCTCCCACCTAGGGCAGGATTGAAAAAAAAAAAGATTGATCCTGTGGGAACTACTGTGAGATAGACTCTTCCCTTGGTCTTAAATGCTGGCTGAGGGACAAAAAAATATCCTGGCCAATTTTGCTCTTCTAGACACAAGATAAGATTCTGTTTCTAATTTCAGTGAGAGCTTAAACCACTTGGAATTAAAAGAATAAATAAAGAGAAAGAACCTGACATTACACCTTAATGTTTGCTCATCATTTAAAGTCCAGGGAGCCCATGCAATAGAAGATGCTCCTTGGCTTTGGATGGAAAGTGAGTCGGGGAGAGGTGGTGATGACATTGTCACTGTTGTTCTGTTTCTAAGGTGTTAAATTTGTCATACGTGAAGGTTCACACTGTTACAACTCACTCTTCTGGACTTAGTAGAGTTCAGCTCTTTGAAAAACTAAGGAAAAATCATTGGAAAGGTTTAAGTTAAGATAGAAGCAGAACCTTGCTTGACTGAGGTTGCTCAGAAGGCCCACAAACCATCTTGGATTCTACAGTCCGGCACTGACAAGTAGGACAAACACATCAGCAAACACAAAAGTGTGGACCATAATTAAATTGTGAATTGGTGAAATTGATTTAGGTGTACACCTAGTTACTTTTCAGTTACTTTTTCTAACATAAATGTAGTTGGGTTTTTGACAGACTGCTTTATACTGGACTATGAAAGTTACCGACTATATTCAGTATTTGTAGCGTTCATAGACAACTAGATAACTTAGGGGTCTCTGTGATACAGCCCAGCAACAAGGGTTGTGTGGGGTCTCTTTTCATTTTTTAAAATGTAAATGGATTGTTAGAGGTTTTGAAACAAGGCCTCTGCAGTGAAAATTCTGAGACATAGCCAGTCTCCATAATAGAATTGCCCGGTTCTGAGATAGAAATAAATGAGGGCAACTCAATTTGTGTTTCATGCATTCCCTCTGTGAATTGCCATTACCAATACTCTCTCTCATGTTCAGGGCACTTTTTTTTTTTTTTTTGACAGGTTATGTGTTTATGTTTCTAAGTGCCTGGTCTTTGATGGCTTGGATTCTTAACCAATCAGCAACTCACTTTAAGAAATGTAATTAGCTGAGAACCAAAGTAAATTAGCGTTTGAGGTTATCTAATTCTTGGGTTTCTTGTTTGCTTCTCCAATAGCAAATTGATTCCACCTTGGTGTAATAAATACAGCTCAAGTTCGAGGTACATGGCAGTTGTACAGTTTGAAACACAGATTCAATAGTTAGAATTAAGTCAGACAGCTGAGGAGTTTAGGATTTATGAGTCACAACTGACCTGTTATTTGGCTGCATCGATTCATTCTTCTGTCGTCGTGTGGAAACCACCTAAATGTTTTCTGCACTGAAATCCATGGTCCTTTTTCCCACTCTTACGTGCCTGCCGGTGACCAAGAGTCGCGCTTGTGTTAAGCGTTATTCTCAACATAAATATTTAAAGTGTCATGATGTATAGGTTGCTGCCTGTGCTGGGTGCTACAAAATTTTATCAAGTGTTAACAAAATAGTTCTTACTTTCACTTAAACGTTTGTTACTCTGAACTTTAGTCCATCACTGTTGACTATGTCTTCTTTGAGGAAACAGGTTTAAAATGAAGGATCTGCCTGTTGTGTTGTTTGGGGCTATGTAGGGTTAATAAAGGGTCTTCTTGTTCTTGGAACAAAAATGTAATTGTCCATCTCTCTGAAGACCTTCATTCCTCATCCCATACATTTGATGAAGAGAATATTACAGTATGGCCTCATCTGTTTTTTTGACATATCTAGATCCTTCCTACATTCTTTAAAATAACATTTCATGTGTCCTCTCTTACTGAGAATACAGTGGAGGAAGCATAGTCTCTTGGTGGACATGTGTGTAGACATTAACACTTTGATAATCTCGACCTTTCAAACTGTAGAATCCAGATAGCTTGAGTGAGGAGAAAAATCAACATTAATCAAAATTGGTAATATTACAGTTCTTTTGCATCTAAAAAGCTATGAGAGAAATGGTGCCCTAATCCAGCAGGTCAGATTGGACCTAGTGTGATCCACAGACTTAATTGCACAAGCAAAGAAATCTATTCTGTTGGCCAAAAAGTATGTTTAGTTTTTCTCTAAAATAAAAGACACATTTTTCATTTTCACCAATAGCTTTATTGATTTGGATATTTTGAGTATGTCCACTATCTCCTGCTATTGGCTTCTAGTGAGTAGAGGCCAGGGGTGCTGCTAAACATCTTCCAATGCCTAAGACGGCCCCACAGCAAAACATTATTTGGCCAAAATGTCAGTAGTACCAAGAAACTTCGCAAACCACTTTTGACATGTTCCATCAGTCACAGCACCTTGTCCAGATACTGCACAAAAATTTTTTTTTGCATTTCAGTTGTATTTTTACCTTTCTTGAAATAATAAAGCATAATATGCTAAAAATGTTATATATCTTCTTTCATCTTCAATATTAAAATGGCTGCACAAAAATTCACCAATTTTGACAAGTATTTTAAAATGCACACTGATATGACAGCTGTCACAATACAATCTAACAAAATTGTTTTGAATGAAGTTAAAGACAGCTAAGCACCACTAGAGCCATCGTACAGAAAAAAACTAAATGGACTTTCGGGCCAGCCCAATAGATTTTATCTTGTCTACCCTTTTGGTCCCAAGCTTCCTTGTAAATGAGTTTTTTAATTTATACTAGATCTAGAATCTTGAGAACAAGTAGGCACAGAGGGTGAAAATAGGTGGATGGGTAGCAGCCCTTGATTGGCGTTGCAGACGTGACCTCAAGCTCCTTTTCATCCTCTTAGTACTCAAGACACAGCAAGTGTGCGACCTAGTTCGCTAGAATACTTCCAAATATCTGTCGTCCCGGTACCATCAGTGTTGTCCCCCTCCACTCTGAAACGGGGACAGTCAGTGATGTGTCTCCTGTCTCATCCTGTACCGCTGCTCTTCTTAAACACAGGGTGGGGCAACAGTAGATTTACAGTTGTTTGTATGGAAAATAATATAATTAATAAATGATAATACAAGCATAAACTCTGTTTACCAGCTTTTAAAAGACTATAAATAAGACCAAATGAAGCCTTTCCACAAAAAAAAAAGGTTATCCATGCTTTTAAGCTTTCAGGAAAAGCAGTATCTAGCCTCTCTTTCTCTGACCCATTCCCTTAACCTAAATTCTTGTAAATAGAAAAGTTACTCAAAATTTAACAGAAATTTATTTGGGGTTTCTAATGTGTTGGCATTCCTGCTGGGCATCTTGGGATGTGCTGTCTAATTAACTTAAGTTTTCCTCTGACCTGAATCCCTTGTGCTGGAAATTCCTGTCTGCAACTTCGTCTGAACACTGTTCCCCAGCACTTGGGTTCGCCTGAGATGAGACTTTCTGGTCCGCCTTTCCATTCAATTCTGTTACATGCAGGAAATAACTTGACTCCATTCTGGAAAGCTCATACAGGAAGCTCCATTACTTCTGTTAACTTTCAACTGCAGGGTGACCAGAGCCAGAAAATGATCTGATGATTCAGCCTTTGTTTGTTTTCACACTGCCCTTTGTGAAAATGAAGAGCCCAGCCGAGGTATTCAGACATCAGGGGGCCCAGATAGATTTGTGGGTTTTAATCTCTGGCTTCTTTAACACTCTTCAGTGCTCATTACTCTTTCTCACCCAGTGCTGGAATTTCAGAGGATTGGTGAAATAGGTGTGTCTAAAATCGATTTCCTGATATTTACATTTATACCCAGCTGTTTGTTATTCAGCGCAGCCATCAGCATCTGAGTCTCAGTGGACCATGTAATGTGTGGCTGTAGCCAGATGTAATGCTTCTGCTCCCTAAATGTTTCCGTTAGAAGCTCAGAGAGGCAGGCTAGAGACTGCTGATAACCGTGTTGCCTGCATTTATTTACCCTCTGGAGCTACACAGATTCTGCTTGGCAATTGTATTTCATGACCAACAAGCAGAGCAGTGTTCGCCATCTCTCTCCCTGGTAGTAATGTTGACGCTGTATAGATCAGGTGTATCTGCACTGTTACGAAAGGTACTTGTGCAGCCAGTTCAAACCACAGGGAGCTGTCTGATCTGCGTGTGTACAGCTAGCTTGTACTCAAGAATCATCAGCCAGGATTCATATCATACCTTGGCTTAGATTAAAATAGGTTCATAAACTAGTCTCTTGAACAGAGCGTTTCTAAGGGAAAGTAACTTTAGGATCATTTCTCTTCAGTCTGTAGTCAAACCGTGTTTCTAACTTGCATTTATTATTCAGATCTGTGTTTTCTTTTGTATTGGTGTGATGTATCTTTGTTTAGAGGCTACAGCTTCTACTAAATTTAATTACTTCCCTTCGAGGCTTTAAATTGAGGGCAGTGTCTATTAATTGCTAATTACTTTCCCCTGCCATTTACGCAGCAATTGAGGGTCTCTTCTGTACTATGACACGAGATTTCTTCAGTCTCAATATTTACCTTTCTTTGGGGACCAGTTTTTACTTCTCTAATCTTATCTTTTATTAAACATAAAAGTTGACATTCCAGTGATATATTGGCCATTCCTGTGATCCAAGTTGTTAGAGATCCTAGAGAAATAAATGGGAGTCATATTTGGCTCTGTATCGCCACCTGGTGGTGTCTTGATCTCTTTTAGCCTCCTTAGACTAATTTCTCCTGGGAAGATGGTACCCATGGGTCTTTTGCTTTGCTAGTTTTATCACACAGCCTCTCTGGGGATTTCAAATTAGCCTCATTCTCTGTTGGTGGCTGAGGGAAGCATCAGTATGGTCCAGTGGTTTTTATGTTATTAAGTATCCATTGCATGTCTGCTAGATGTTTGGCAATTTTGACTGTCTCCTTAAAATTCCTCATTTGGCCTCTGTCATGTGATTCTTTTTCATTTTGTGTTTCTTCTCTCTCAGCTGCCTGTCTTTCCACCCCTAATTCTTCCTGCCTCCTGACTGTGGGCACCTTGCATTACTCACTTTTTGGCTCTCAGCTTGTCCTTGGCAACCTTCTCTTTCTAGAAAGCCTGTATCTTCAACTACTCTATACAGGCAGTGGGGGCAGGGGGAAGCTGTGTCTCAGTGTTTGAATGCTGTTTGTGTCTGGATGTGTTTCTGCCCCAGTAGACGGGGCTCAGCATCCATCCTGGAGGCAGTGGGTGGCGTCTCTCCACTCAGTGATGGCTGCTTCCTGAGTGCTCTTGGATTGGCCACTGTCCCATTTCAGCAATTTTATTAAGAGTGTTCTGAATCCCATGAAAGGTTCTGTAATTTACAGAAAGAACAGTAAGAGTTGTTTCTCCACTTATTTATTAGACTGAGTATTTCACAAGATGAAGTTGCTTCCCAGCTCAGCTTGGGCTATTTAATTTCTTCCTGACATTTTAATCTTTACTTTGAAATGTATTTGCTGATACTTGGCTTTTGTGTTGTGATGTACTCCTGCTCCATAGTGCTGAAACTTATAACTGAATTTAAAAAATCATAAAGGTATAAACAATAAGAAGTGAGATATAGATTGAATTAATTAATGAATAGTGGCACAGTGAAAAGCTTTAGAGCCCTTGTTACTGGGCAGTTTAGGTTTAAAGCAAAATCAAAGTGATTTGAGTTTGTGGTTTTCACTGGGTTTTGTAAAAATGCTCTACCGTGCCTAGAACGTCAGGTAGGTAGCCATGTTAAATTACAAATCTACCAGCCCTGGCAGTAACCTTGGGCAGAGGAGCCAGTGCCTGCGAGGGCAATGCTGTGTGTCCCTCTGTCCCTGGGAGTGGTTGCCTCTGGGAGGACCAGCCCACCCTAGCAAGGATGAGTACAGGCCACGGTTCCTGGAAGGACATTTCAGCCTCATGTGAGAAATGACTTCCCTCTTCCCCGCCTGTGTCCAGGCTCGTATTGGTGGAGTCCCCTTGCATATTCTCTGGTCTATCTCCTTAACAGAAAAATGCTTCTGTTCTAGAAAGAACCTATCTAAGGTGCTTTGCAACATATTGCATATCACTAGGTTGTGCTGGTGGAGGTATGTGGTGTGTGAAATTGAGGGGTCGTTCAAACTGTAGCTGTAGTGCTTAGTAAGCTATTGATGGATGGTTATCGGCTTGGGCAAGGTGGGAAGATAATCGTATTAGAAAGTGATTACTGTTCTACCAAAATGCATGCAAAGAGTAGTAGTTATGGTGCCAGGATAGTAGAATCCTGGCAGGATTTCTGTCATGAACAAATATTATTCAGGACACAGCCATAAAAATGAATTCTGGAGTGAAATACAGAATATCCATCGAAGCACAATTTCATACATGTTACACATTTAAGTTTGCATATCATACATAAATTACAAATGAAGGTGGGATAAGACATTCTTTCTCAGGGATTATGGTTTTAAAATGAGCTATAACCTTTGTAAATATAAATATCCCACATAAAACTATTTTAATATTTGGAACCCCACACATGGGCTTGAAATCATGATAATTATTTTGAATTAGAGGTTGAGTTCATTTTTATTAAAACCTATCTGGCAGCAGCCGGAAGTTCCCTTATTAAACATGATTTTGGAATTAAAAATGGAAAGCTTTTCAAATTCTTTAAAATGGAGGCAGGTGGGACCTTCTGTAGGAAGCCACCTGCCTTGTCTTCTCTCTCCATGTCCCCACCCCACCCTCAGCCGAGTGTCCTGAGTGTCAGACAGAGGGACCCTGGGAGCAGAAACGGAGACCCAGCAAGTCTCACCACCGCGGCACCCAGCACGGCACGTGGCCCAGAGTGGGTGCAGGCCCTTTCCATTAAGTGAAAGAGGAGGAAAAGCTGAGAACCGACGTGGCTGGTATGGAAACAAACCAAGCAAGTTCTCGAGGAGCACCTACCCTATGCGAGGATGTAGAACCTAAAGACAAAAAGGGTTTCGTTGAAGCCAACCTCAGTTCTTACTGAAATCCTCGAAATCACACTGAGGATGGGCGCTCTAGTCTCATCTGGGTGGACTGACAGGGCCCAGCCCTAGACTTCCTGCTTAAGCTGTGGCCTTAATTATTTCCCTTAAGAGACACTACTTTGCTTGTTGCATATTTGTTCACACACACAGTTCATTCCTTATGTAGGCTTTGTAAGATTCTATTGCACATCATTGAAGGAAAAATTTTATCACAAGCTTATTTTTTAAAAGCTGTATTTAAAGCCACTCAAGAGAAAATAAATGTTAACTGTGCTTTGTCACTTTGGTCCTTGAAGTAGGAACTTATAAATCAGTTTTTATTAGCTAGTTTTATAACAAAATAAGGAATAATTATACATTAATTACATTTTACACTTTTATGCCTGTGCTTCTGGAGGAGACCCTGGGCTCAAGCTATTCAAATACGCAGCAAGTTATATCTTTAATTCCAAGTGACTTTGGACTGTGGTGTATGTTGGGGGCTGGGGGCAGGACAGTTGTCTCTGTCATGCTGTCATCAAGCTACTATTATGATGTCACGTCTACAGGGAGGATTTCAGGAACATCCTAGGGATTGAGAAGAACAAAATGTGTTGATAGTCTGTATTTGGACTCTTGCAGATTGATTTTTTAAAAAAATTTTTATTTTAGTTTATTCAGCACAGTTTCTATCCTTTATTCCCATTCCAGCCCGCCCACCCATTCCTCCCCTCCTCCCTCCCCTTTCCAACCCCCCTAGTTTTGTCCATGTGTCCTCTATATTTGTT
>CM052538.1:65683086-65694545 GCA_028533065.1 Trachops cirrhosus
GAGCATTTTTTCATGTGTTTCTGGATCCTCTGCGTGTCCTCCTTGGAGAAATGCCTATTCAAGACCTTTGCCCATTTTTTAATTGGGTTTCTTGTCTTCTTCGAGTGGAGTCGTGTAAGTTCTTTATATATTTTGGAGATTAAATTGAAGACTTCTCATTTCCTGGGAGTTCAGTGTCTTGTTTTTGTGTCATTGACGATGGGACCAGGTGATTCTAAAGGAAACTGGGACAGGAGGAAGTGAACGAATTTCCATGCCAGTGCAGGACAGAAGGAAGGGGTGGCGTTTACATATCTGACATGTCTTCTCAATGTTCTCC
Organism: Trachops cirrhosus; assembly: GCA_028533065.1. Lineage (NCBI taxonomy): Eukaryota > Metazoa > Chordata > Mammalia > Chiroptera > Phyllostomidae > Trachops > Trachops cirrhosus. The sequence continues at coordinate 65,683,406 of CM052538.1, forward strand.
ACGCAGTCGCCTCCAATGGTATGGAGATAATTCAAAGCAAGCATTGACAAGACTCTGACACGGGGTGTTGGAGGAGAAATAAAACAGGATCTCGGTTATATAAACCCACCGACTTACATGTTTAGTGCTTGATAAGATCTTAATTTTCTATAACAACATTTTTTACATCTGTAATTTCCATTGTATAGTAAAAGAAACAATAGTTTATGGAAACTTTAAAGATATAATTTGTATGGAATTTTAATTATGGAGCAGCAGAACTCACAGCCATCAGGAAAAACCTATTTTGGGCTGTATTTCCTATGTAGTAACTTACTTTGTTGTAGTTATTTATCATTATGGTCTCATTGGTCTCATCCTTTTCCAAGTATAACAATTTTCGTTATTTCTTGGTTCAGCAAATATTTGTAAAATGCCGGCCTGTGTGCATTACAACATTTGTTGCTGGGAAGACCCTGCATCCTCAAAGTTGTATCCCCCTTTATAGAAACGGTAAATTTGTATTTCCCTCCTGTTTGTGTGTGCGCCTCTCCTTCCAAACATTTCACCCTGTGCCTCCTGTCGCTAATAGTGTCCTAATGTATTCGGGCTGCTGAAATAAAATATCATAGTGTGAGTGGCTTATTCACACTATGGAACAGACATTTGTTTCACTTAGTTCTGGAGGCTGGAAAGTTCAAGATCAAGGTGCCTGCAGATTTGGTTCTTGATAGGGGCTCACTTGCTGCTTGCACACAGTTGCCTTTTTGTCTGTCCTCCCAGAGAGAAGACACTCTGGTCTCTCTTCCTCTTAGAAGGGCCCCGCTCCATCCTGGGAGCCCCACCCTCATGACCTCTCAACCATAATCACTTGCCTAAGGCCCCGCCTCCAGAACCATCACTTTGGCATTAGGGCTTCAACATACGAACCTGAGGGAACTGCAGGCATTCTGTCCATTTTGAATAATGGATGATACTGCCAAGACACAAACCAGACCCAAGGATGGGCAGAGGAACATCAGTCGGCCCTCCTAAGTGGAACACAGGTAGAGCAGGGCGGTGCAACATCAGGACCTGCTGGCTGTGAGGGGTGGTTCACTGTGGACACACATTTTTCTGGCTTTCCCTTTCACACCTGGAGCAGGAGAACTCAAGAGAGCCGTGCCAGAGAAAGTCCCCACACTCTTTCATTTCATGGGGCTGATAAAATAACTGACATTACAGATAGAGATGGTAGCATCATTATAAGACTTTATTAAAAGTAAAGTTTGTATCTCTTAGTTCTCTCAACACTTTTTTATTGCTGCTCAATCAAGTCCCACAGACGTTTTTAATTTGGTTTTTAAGACCATTTCCTTGAGAAAAGTGCCTTCTGTAAAGAGATTCTGTGGTCTCTCCCCATGATGTTTACCCAGCGGGGGCTCTGCAACCCTTTCATCGGAACACAGAGCCATCCCTTTGGAATGGAGCGCACCCTGGGAGTTTGCACTGGCTCAGCTGATCTGTCTGCATGCTTGTGGTCCTGTTACTGTGTGCATAAAACACTTCTGTCCTGATTGTTTGGGTTTTCACATACTTGGTATGGACCTAGCTCTGGCTTTCTGTGATTAGTACCATTGTTCTGTGTATAGAGTGTACTAAAATTAATTATATTTATGATCAGCTCATTGGGGACACAGTTATTGGTGCATAGTTAGTGGTGAGTAGAGTCAGGATAAACTAGAATGTTTGTGACAAACTTATTGCATGATCAGAATTCCATTAACAAAATTAAGTGAAAAGGAAAGCTGAGGGCTTAGCATTATATTTTTTTTTAATTTAAATTTTATTTCTCAATTACAGTGTACATTCAGTATGATTTGGCCTAGCATGATGTTGATCATCAGGAAATTACCAAAAGACTGGTTTTCTGTTGAAAACAAAGGGAAATTTATATTTATCTGCTTTCATTTCATATTTCTGTTTTTATTGCACAGTATACACTGTATTTAATTCTGAGCTTTTTAAAGCCTAGAACTGTTGCTTTAAGTTGAAGGACTTCAAACTGGGCACTTGAAGGTTTGAGTTCCCCAGAAGCAAGGGTCACAGTCAAGGTGGAATGAGAACACGACTGGCAGGCGTTGTGGCCATCCCAGCGTACAAATGACTTTATGGCCCCTCTTGCCTTGGAAGAGTCACATTGCTGTTTCTCCCAACAAGGAACTCCAACCTGGCTTTCTTTTCTTTTTATCTGAGCAGCTGTGACTGGCTGTGCTCCCCCCCACCCAGTATCATTCTTGTTTGGTTGTTTGGTTTTTTTATTTTACAAAGACATAATTTACATGCCATCGTAGTACCCTCCTAAAGTGTGCAATTCATTGGCTCTTAGGACATTCACAGAGTGCAGCAGTCGTCACTATTGTCAGCGCACAGCCCTGCCTGGGCGCCGGCCCCAGGGCCCACTCCCATCGCACTAGCCCGCACAGCAGCTCATCTGTCTCTCGTTTGTGGGTTTGCCTGTTCCATGCATTTCACACAAATGCGATCAACAGCATGTGGGCCTGAGAGCCTGGCTTCTGTCACTCAGCGTGGCTTCAAAGTTCACCATGAATCAGCACGTATCAGTTCTTCATTCCTTATGGCTGCCTGTCATTACGTTGTGTATACGCCATAGCTTGTTTCTTTGTTCGTAAGTTGATGGACATTGAGGTTGTTGCGGCTGTTACGAATAATGCTGCTATGAACATTCATGAATAAGTGTTTGTGTGAACAATATATTTTTAGTTTGGGGTATATGCTTAGGAGTGGACTTGATGGGTTACATATGGTAATTCTATGTTTAACTTGTTGAGGAGTTGCCAAACCATTTTCCAAAGTGAACACACCACTTTCCCTTGCACACTGTGGTTGAGGTTCAGATTTCTCCACGGCTTTGATGACACGCGTTGTTGTCTGTTGCAGGATCATTGGATGAGAGGGGTGGGGTCGCGAAGGCACACCCAGAGTGTCAGGGCCAGGGCCAGGGACAGCATTCTGTGTCTCCCGCTCATATGTGCCATTCTTTCTGCCACATTGTTTCAGGAAAACTGGATGAGAAAATAATTTCAAAAATTGTTCTAGAACTATCTATTTTTATTTCCCCATCATAAGAATTGAGCCAGTGGTGTGTCTGTAACCTCAGCCTTTTCTCGACACCAGACGTGAGTAGCCAGCCACTTTCTCCAGTCTCCACTTGGATGTACGTAAGGCATCTCCACTTGACTTGTCCCAAACCAAACTCCAGACCTCTTCCTGTCTCCCTCTCACCAAATGGTACCCTACTGCTCCAGGCAAGAACTTACAGTGACTTTTAATTTATCTTTCCCTCGTTCTCCACATGCCGCCCATCAGCAAGTGCCCTCGGTTTTGTGCTCCTCCCACAGGCACACCGGCACGGGCCATTTCTTTCTCCGGGCTCTCACAGCCACAGTCATCTCTCCTGGACTTCAGATCGTGCTGGCCCCCTGCTCAAACCCTCGTCCCCAGGGGCTTTCTTTCAAGCCTAGAACAATGTCTGATGTCCTTGCACTGCCCTAAGCCTCTGACTGCCCCACTGTTCTCAATTTCTGCCATTTTCTGCTTACTTCACTCGCCACTGTGGCTTCTTTGCTCTCCAAAGGTGCCAGCACGTTTTCTTGTCACGCACTTTGCACCTGCTCTCCTCTCTGTCCTGACCCCTCGTTCCCGAGATGTTCTGCACTGGCTTGCACCCTCACTTCTTGGAAGCATCTATCTGAAATGTCACCTCATCAGAAGAATGCCCCTGGCCTCCACTATAAAAATAGCAGCCCCATCATTTCTAGCTTCTCACACTCCATGACATTTCTCACTATTTGATAACATAAGCAGTACGTTTATTTGCTAGTTTATTTCCTGTCTCATCTACTGGGAAGTAAGCTCTGAGATGACAGAGCCTCTGTACATTGGGTTTACGGCCACATCCTCATAGCCTGGAATGGTACTTAACTCAGCACACGCTGGGCACTCAGTAAATCACTGTCCAGTAGCAGCTTAGTGTATTCTTTTCTCTGGTATCGTCCAGAATCTTTTTACTATCAACTATGTTGGGTAAGCTTTTAATCTTTCCTACATTTTGCCAAAAACTTCCATATATTTATGTATTAATTTGTGTAAATCTTTTTTTCTATAGCAGTTTCTTCATATGTAAATGTGCAGTAATGCTAGGCAGGTGCTCTGAGGCCTCATCTGAAGAATGTTTTCCCCCAAGTACCAAAGATTATGATTATATTATTGTCATTATTACTCAATCTGGGCTTAATACATTATAACAGTTTGGACCCTATTAGCCAAGTACGTGATAATAGCCTTATATTATAATACCCTAGGATATAATATTGTAATGTAATAATGTCTTATTACTGTGGTTCTACTAATAAGAAACTCATTTAATATACACATAGAGCTCTGGTAGTTTCATAATAAATATCCAGGGGTAAGACTCTGCTGTTAAGACTCTTACACATAAAATGACACGAGAGATATCTACAAAATATGTCCATACATTTGAGTTGTAAATTCATAGTTTTATTCCTTCTTCTGGCTATATTGCACATTGTTACATAAAACTCTAGATGGTTCAAGTGCCTTCCAGCCTTCCTCTTGTCTGTTTATTCCATTTCATGAAGTTGTCAAAAATAAGTGAGGCTGATATTAACTTTGGTGAAGGTAATGTTCTCGTGCCTCTCAATACACTGACTCATTCAGGAGAATATGATGAGTCCTTGCTCTCTACGATCAGGCTTCCCTGAGCTTGACAGTTAACTTGAGTGAGCACTGTGTGTCAGTGAGGCACACTCTGAGTCTTTTATCTTCAATTTTCTCACCTGTGAAATGGGAGGAATAACAGTAGCTACCTCATAAGGCTGCATGAGAATTCAGTGATTTATATCAAGTACCTGGCAGTTGATAAAATGTTCAGTCAGTATGAACTGCAATTATGATTACTATTAGTGTCTTAAAACATTTGTACACTATGTGTGAAGAAATATTCTTTAGCAAAGTGATGCTAGACTGACTCTCAGCTAAAGAGTACTAAAAGGGCTTTAAATAGGGCAATAAAATGTAAATGTATTCCCATTGCTTTTTCTCCCCAGAACTGAATCTCATTCTGCTGGTGGAAATAACAAATATAACACAGATACCCCCATAAGGTGCCCTATGTTTATAGCCTTTTTAAAGAACAAAAATGGATCTTTCTGTAGCACTGAATCTTGGCTGAGACACTCAGAATACTCATTAGCTTCTGCGCTGGTTTAGTTGTTACAATGGAAATTTACGTTCTTTCCTCTTGTTTGGTATCCTCTGGGGGCGGAGGTGAGAGAAACAAAATAGAATTTAAAATGCCTTGGGTTTGTTTTGAAAGGCAACCACTGATCAGAAAGATGTTGCATGTTCAGTGAGACTGACGGCACTCTCAAGTTTCTGGCCCTGTTTTGTAACCCGCTGCTGTTTAATGATTTCATGCCTCCTCGACTAGACTGGATGCCAGTGGTTCCCTAACACAACTGTGCCCTAGAATCACTACAGGGCGTGTTGTAAACCCTGAATACAGGTCCATCTCCAGATGTGCTGATGTCCTTGGTCTGAGGCAGGGCTGAGAATTTGTACCTGGAACAAGTTCCCAGGTGGTTTTGCTGCTGCTGGTCAGGAAACCAGACATTGCAAACTGCACTGCTTGCAACTTGAAATCTCCCCAGAGTGCTGGGTCGGGAGCTGGGTGCAGAGTATGCACTCAGTAAATACTTGTTGGTTTGCTGTGTCTAATGATACCGAAATGAAATATAAAGGGAGGATAAAGTATATTAAGGTTCTCATTAGGCACACTGCCTGATACTCATTAAGACTGTCCTGATTTCTTTTATGTCCTGGGCATGTGGGCTCAGTGCTAATTTTCATGACTTCCATGTCCCTGATGCACTGTCATTTTCATCTCCTCCGCGTCTCTCTTCATTGACCCTTTCCTTTCTTGACTCATTTTAGACCGAACAGAACCCTCAGGACTAACACGTGAGTGAGAATCCTTTTACCTCCCATAGAGTTTGTAGAAGTCTCTCATCATTAATCTCATTTTGCTCTGTCTCCTCGCCTTAACATAGAGCTGAAACTCTGAGCTTGTTGCTTCATTTCTAAAATTTTAGATGTGATTGCAATTGCCTTCACTAAGCTAACATTTGATTGAGTCACTGGGGAGAAGAGGAAAATGTATAGGGAAGTGACACAAAACAAATTGGGCTTGTAGAGGAAGGGTGGTTTTGAATTACGATATTGCCAAATCCATCGTTTATTTTACTCACATTTTCCTGAGTGTGAGCACTTGGATATTTCTTCACTAGAAAAGAATTTGGCAGGGGAGGGGTTGTTTTGTACATGTTTTATGTGCTTCCTATTTGAGCATCAAGTTTTAGAAGAAAATGATGTTTTCGTTTATTAATATAGGAAAAGATAGTCTAAGTTTGTTTTTACTGATCCATCATTACTTACAATGGAGCCTTCTTATGCAACAATATTACAGATCTTTAAATGTCTTTTCCACTAAGTTTCTGAGTATAATTTTCACTTTTTGCACTCAGTTTTTAGGTTAGTGTTTTTCAAAGAAGGTTCATGGAACACAAGGAGGGTGTTAAATGAATAAAAACATCCTGTGGCAAAAATAAAGAAAGCTTATGAGCACAGGTTGAGACAAAGTTAAACAGGTGTCTTTCATTTGGATGTCAGAATCTTTAATGTGACTTGCAGGCATGGTGGCTGTGGAAGAGAGGGCCATCCCCCAACTCTCTGTGGCCTGGGAGATTCTGCAGAGCCTCTGGTGGTATCAGTGCGGGCGGACTCTGGGAAGTACTGGTGCGAAAATCCTTGTGATGATAACCTAGTATCATCATGTTTGATTCTTCAAGAAGCCTTAGAGCTAAAGAAAGTGCCTCTATTCTGTGCAATCAGATACGATGGGCATTGTTTTGGTTTCTTTTTGAAGCAGAAAAAAATTTTTTAGAAAATTGAAAGTACTAAAGAGACTTTGTCAATAATTTTGTCACTCATTAAGACCTCCATCCTCTACAGAATGCTGATTTCTGGTTAAATTTTCCTGGAAGATAGACATTTGCATCTTATGTTTTTATATTTAGACAAAATTTCACTGCGCAGTTCACCCAGTAGTCTATTGCCAAACATATTTTGAGAGTGAAGTACTGCAGAAAGGTTGTGGGTTCGTTTGTTTGTTTTTTCTTCCCAGATGTCAACTTTCAAAAATATGAAAAATCAACTTAATATGAATTTGAAACTCAGTCCTTGATCATTTAAACAAGCCCATGAAGCCATGTATCTGAACGTAAGAATTGCTGCTTTCACGTCTGTACTGTTTCAAGTTTATTGTTTTCCCTCTTTTCTCCATACCCCTGCCCTGAGAGCCCTCCAGGGCTGTATTCCAGGTAGCAGGACTCTTGAGTGTTGCCTAGCTCTTCTCAGTCACCAGAAGATGCTAGGGAAGTGCGTTTGAGTGGGGGAGACTGTCCATCTCCAGACACCATCAGAGGGAAGAGTGGGGTTATAACACTTCTGAGAACAGAAAAGTCTGGTTGTTTTTTTTTTCCTTTACATTTCTGCTGCTTTTTTTTTTTAATTGGCAATGAACAGAATATGCATTTGTAGCTGTTTCAATAGTGCATATAAAGATGGTGAGAAACGGAGCCAAACCTGCACTTTATAAAGAGATTTTTGCCTTTCTGAACATAGAGCATTCTCAGTTACCTTGTGCAATCTCACTTTTCATTTCAGGGTGGTTATTTGTGACAGTGAGTGTTTCAGCACCGCCAACCCTTGTTTTCTGTGTTATCCCACCTCCACCCCCCATGAAAGGAATATTGGCATCTGGAAAGAGTTAGATCACCCCCATTTGACAGCAATATTATGCTTGTTAAGATCCACTGAACTGTGAAAACGCATCCATAAAACATCGAAGGTAGAACTTAAAAACACAGTCTCCCCCTCTCTTCTCCAGGGGCAATCAGAACTTTTTTTTTAACATGATGTATTACAGAGCACTGTCATTTTCTATTTCAGCCAATCTGGTTCTTATTCACTGACTGTAATTACATGTGTAGGTATATGAATTATTTGCTTAAAAACCACAAAATGCACACAGACATAAATGTGTTGCATGGGAATGTTCTGAGTACAGAATACCTAATTTAAATGAATGACAGGGAGCACAACATCATTGAAATTGTCAGGAAAATAGAAATTAGGTGTTTCACAGCCTTTCTTTGTCTCTGTGTGCCGCTTTCATGTATTAGAAGCTGGAGGAGCTGCAAAATATGTACAGAATTGAGAGAGCTCTTGGGCGTAACCTATTACCCTGCAAAATTGGCAAGAAGGAAATCACTTCTTGTTTTCTGTGCATTATGTAACTGTGAACAAGCTATTGTGTTAAAAAGTCTTAACTTTTTTCTTGCTCTAAAAAAATATTAAACTTCAGTATTTGTGATAACTGCACTGGTTGGTGTGCCTTTTTCATTTTTTTTAACGGTATCCCTCCACATGCTTTCTCCCCAACAACTTCCCGTGTTGGAGTACGAGTGTGGGCCTGGATTGAGACTCACAGAAACTTGACTTTTAACAGCATGCTAATTGTTAGAAAGATTGCAGCAAGTTCAGATGTGCTGGATTCCACCATTGCTTCACTACTGCGTTCCGATGGCAACAGGGTTGTGTGGTCCAGATGCCCTGCTTGTATCTACTCATTTTATGGCAAAAATAGATGGGGAAAGGCTGAGGACATGGTCTGTGAAAGGTGGAGACTCTGGACCTCGATCCTCCTGAGCCTGAATCACTCAATAAACTGCCTTTATTTGGTGCTTTTTGTTCACTTTTCTTTTTTTCTTCCATGTGGACATTTTTTGGTCTTTCCTCTCCTTTACTTTAGTTCTGATCTCTTCATTCTTTTTCCCCCCAAAATGATAAAACTTCCTTTATCTTTGTTTCTGCATCTCTCCTTTTCTGCACCGTCCATGCCTCCAGTACATACACAGACTGCAAGAACTAAGAATAGAAAGGACCATGGAGACACTGTTCATTGTAATGTCTTGCCTGCCTCCTACTGGTGGTTTTTGTTGTTGTCTGTCTGTTCATTTGAATGGGTTGTGTAGGAACTTCAGGAATTAAGGGGAGAGAAATGCTAACAATGACAACCTTCACAGGATATCTCTGCACATTTGGCAGGAGAGTGGAATACCATAAAGGGAACTTCGCGAGAACGTGACCAGTCCGGTGGACTGGTGATGTCTGGTGGTGTCCTCGTGGATCTGTGTGCTTGTGGGTTACCCCTGAAGTGTGAGAAACATTTGCCGGTCCTTCCCACGAGCCACCTGTGGGTCGGGAGCTGGGATGGCCCACAGGGCAGGCAGCACTTCATTGGCTGCATCAGGATGTGCGGCTCAGCTGGCTGCCGCAGCTCTCTGTCCCTCCCTCGGGGTTTCCTGACAGACTGGCCCCCTGCTAAGGGCAGGGAACTGCATGGCAAGGCGGGAAGTTAATGAGCCACAGAAGATGTGGCTCTCTGAGAACAGAAAGTTGTCTGTCTCAAACGCTTTGTCCTTGCCTTTTGCAGAGAGAAATCCAGTGTAACGAGCTTAAACCATCCTGCTTGTGTTGATGATCTCTCAAACAGTGAAAGAAAATGCAACATTTAAAAGCCATTATACCACATTGTGTGCACATTTTGTTGATCTTGAGTTTCAGATACTTCTGGGTCACGCATGAGATGCTGCACACTACAGAGAGACAGAAATGGGCATGCAGGAGATGGTTGTATTATGAGGACTTTGCCTTGCTTGAACCTGGGTATAAGGTCAAATTTGGTTCTTCCGGACGGGGCCAGCCCCTGTGCAGCCAGTTCTCCCTGGCTCGCAGCTGTGTACGGACACGTGTTTACATTCTTATTCCAGCCTTTGTCTGGTCTTTAGTGTTGGGTTGAGCACTTTGTTCCATAGACTCATCTCTCGTCATTCCTCACCTCAACGTCACCACTCTGTCCCCTGAGCTGTTGTGCCCATCTCCAGCCCCTTCCACGCAGCGGGGCCAGGTCGCTCATCATAAGGCCATCTGTTGGGGCCGTGCCTCTTCTCAGAACACGAGTGGTTGCCCTGACCTTGGGCACTCAGAGCTCTGCAAACTATTGTCTGTCTTGTCCGTCACCTCTTTGCCCACTAACCCAGTGAACACTGCCTCCTGGTCCTGATGCCTTCTGGGTAAAGCTCCGACCCGCGAGGGGAGGCCAGTTGAACAAAACCTCACGCTATGATTGAACTTCACCTGTTTCCCATGGCTGTGTCCCCTTTCTGCACCCAGATCTTGATTTTGGAAAGCTGAATGAGGACACTGATGGGCCAGCGTTGCCTTCTGTAAAGCACAGGACAATCTTAAGCACAGGAGGTGAGGGGTCTGGGAGAGGTAAGGCTTCTGAGCTAAATCCCTGTTGTCTTTGGTTTCTAGTTTTTCTTCAAAAGATGACTGTTCTCAAAAAGGTCAGCCTTTTAGACCCTTAGTAAAAGAGGAATTGTTTCGGGTGGAATAGAGGCTGTGCAAAGACATGGGTGCTTTGTGGAAAATACCCTCTCTACTACATTTCACGTGAAATGCTTACTTACTATACATTTTGAATATTGAAAACAACGGAAACACACACAGTTTTCTTTCAAATATCCATATACTTATTGAAAATGTTTAAATCCAGCAGGGTCCTAGCCTATACTCGTTTGCATTTGCCTCTCCTACTCAACTGGCTTCAATAAAACATTGTAACAACTCAGCGGTGCCCATTTATGACACTCAGCCTGCGGTCTCCCCAGTTAGATGCTGCATTTCGTTTTTGCCTTCAGTGGACACGGGACACCTTCTCAGTGATGGCGCTACTCCGTGTGTTAGGGTTTCAGAACAGATATGGGGACTGCTTTTATGGAATGTACACTTGAGAGGAAGCCCAATACTAAAGAATCCCACAAATCAATGATCACAAACTAGTTGAAGATGTACACACAAGGGATTTGATTTCATTGGGGGTGGGGCTGGCTAAGGGGATGAAATGTTTAAAGTTAATGTGGAAGAGCTGCGTGTTGCCTACAATATAGGA
>CM052538.1:65695045-65765822 GCA_028533065.1 Trachops cirrhosus
GGTCTTGTCGAGCTCCTATAGTGAGGGGCGGGGCCTTAGGAGTTCACCAGGGTGGGGCACCCCAGTTGCTGGGTTGTGATGCTGTATGTGGGGGCGGGGTCTGAGAAGGAACAGTGGCGCTTGCTCTGCTCTCTGTAGGACCTCAGACCCCTCTGCCGCTTTCCATGAGCTAACTGGGCCCCTCTGGCACCAATTCCAGTGTGGGTGGGCCTGTGCACCCCGAGGGACCTTCCTTTTCAGCCAGTGACCCAAAGCTCTATTTCCTGATGCTGAGACCCTGAGCTGCTCGCAGTGCCTTGCTTCACAAGGGCGCCTCGATGGGTCTGCCGGTCGCTACCCCACTGCTGGGGCCCACCAGCCACCGCCGCTTGTGCACCCAGAGTCTGCCCACTTGGGCACCACCCCGGTTGCTCTGTGCTCCGCTCCGCGTCCCTTGCCCGGCCGGCCTCCGCCCCTCCTACCAGTCTGGATGAATGCATCTACTTTTAAATCCTTGGGTATCTGACTTCCATACACTTCAATTTTCTGTCAGTTCTGATTGTTATTTTGTTTCTATATTGTTGTTGTCCCTATCTTGGTTGTTCGAGGAGGCACAGTGTGGCTACGTATGCCTCCATCTTGGCCAGAAGTCTATTTTTATTTTTTTAAAAATTTTATTTTTATTATACTACAGTTGTCCCAGTTTTTCCCCCTTTGCCCCGCTCTGCCCATTCCGTCCCCTGCTCCCACAGTCCCCACACCGCTGCCCAAGTCCATGGGTCATTCATACACGGTCTCTGACTAGTCCCTTCCCTTTCTTTTCACCATTGTCCCCCTCCCCAAGCCCCTCTCACAGCTGCCAGTCTGTTCCATGTTTCCATGCCTCAGGTTCTATTTTGTTCATTAATTTTATTACATTCCTCTTATACAGATCACCTAATTTTTAGTTACTGTGCTCTATCTTTGCTTTATCTCATCACCTAAGAAAGATGTTTTTTATACTCTGAATAAAGTCTAGGTTATATTTTGGTCCCAGGAACTAGCAGACTGGAAAGTGCTCTGCACGTCCGTGTTTTTGGTGGAGGTGGTTGGTAATCGTTGCAAGAGCCTTGGGCACTGCCCTGTGAGTTTAACTGGCAGGGCCTCTACCTTGTTCAAACCAAGCAGCTCCGTCTTTAAAAATGAAAAACTAACTGCAGATATGTAGAATACAGTTCACTTTAATGTTTTGGTCTTGTTTGGGGTACTTCTCTGGATCCTTACGTTTCTCTGGCAATTTTAGGATAGAACATTATCCTTCACAGAGGTCCTCTTTCACAACTCGGATTTTGTTTGATCCAAGTAACCACTCTGGGAATTAGCCAGTCCTGTTATTACTGTGGGATTTACAGGGTGAAAGTGGAGCCCAGGGAGATCGAGTGAGTGGATTTAGGGGCAACAGCTAGTAAGTCCGTCCCGTGGCAGAGGTCTTCTCATTTCAGAGCCGGGTGTTTTTCTCACGGTGTCACCCAGCTGCTCTACCTAACTCTTCAGAGCTGTTACTGTCCTCGGAGTGAAGTGTCCTGTTACCTTACTTAACTTTTTTCCTGATGAGAGCCTGAGTTATCATTTTTTAAAATGTTGTCTTCTTCATTATAATCTTGTGGAATTGGGTTCATTGTTTCAGAGATTTTTCTGTAATGGAAAGCCAAGGCCACAATAGAGTCGGTTGTGTTCTCACAGGTTGGAACAGTCCTTTGAAAGGATCCGATTCATCTGTGCCTTCAGATTATCAGCCATAAACACTGTAATTATGTGACACATTCTCTGGACATTAAGTATTATTGTTATTATTACAGTCACTTTCCCAACAAAATGTCACACAAAACCGTTCTTTTGTTCCTTGGATCAAATGTTAATTAGATTTTCTTCAGTAGACCATCTCTTCAGTTAAGAAGATGGATGGTCTGTTGTTTAGGATTTTCTAGGGCCCAGATCCTTTCCTAAAATCACCATTGGTCCCTTTTTTTTCCACCTGTTAGACATCCAAGGAAATACAATGTATTCAAACATTCAAAATTAATTTCAACTATGTCTCGTGGCTGGGTTAAGAGGAAATATCTCATGTTGTTATCTTTTTTTTTTCTTTCCTATTTGTGAGCTAAAAGAAGTTTTCTTTTACATCAACAAATTTTGTCATTTTTGTTCTAAGAAATGTGTTTTTAAAAGACTGAACCCATTTATTTGAGCATTCATGGCCATACTCTGATTTCTGTCTACATCAGCTCATCTTGAATATACTTCCACAGTTCTGTTTATAGTTGCTAATGATATTATTATAAATATGAAACTACATTTGAGTCATTTGAAAACAAAGAAAAATAAATGTTCCATTTTGATACTGCTCAAACATAGTCATAATCTTGGCCTGGTTGGTGTGGCTCGGTTGGTTGGGTGTCATCCTACAAACCAAAAGGTTGCAGGTTTGATTCCCAGTCACAGCATGTGCCTGGGTTGTGGGTTTGGTCCCCAGTTGGGGCACGCAAGGGGCAACTGATGGATGTTTCTGTGCCTCTTTCTCCTTCCCTTAAAAGAAAAAAATTTTCAAAGATTTTATTTATTTATTTATTTTTAGAGAGAGGGGAAGGGAGGGAGAAAGACAGGGAGAGAAACATCAGTGTACGAGAGAAACATCAGTTGGTTGTCTGTCTCACGCCACCAACTGGGGACCAGGTTCACAAGCTGGCAATCAATCCACTGAGCCACAATGGCCAGGGAGAAAAAAAATTCCTTAAAAAAAACCCCCCAAACCCATAGTAACAATCTTAATTGTTTTATATGATAGCTAATGTCTTTAGAAAGCAACCAGTTCTTTCACTCGGCTCCTCCAGGGGTGAGAATCAGCGAGGTAATGGGCACAAAGCAGTGTCTGCAGAGTGTGGCACGCAGGAAGCAGGCAGCAGACGCTCCCTCTGATGATCCCTACAGAGCTGGTGCGCGGTTGTATGGCGGTGGAATGCCTTTCTTTCCATTCTGTCTCCCCCTCACCAGTGCTCTTGTTGTTCATCTTCCCTTGTCTTTACCACCCCATTCAGTTCCTGTGGTGTCATTAGCAAGAGGCAGTTGATAGGGCAAAGGTTCTTAAACTGGGAAGGACATGCATAGGTATAAGATTACATTTTGACAAGAAAGGACAGTTTGAAAAAACCCATCATCAGCTTTCATCATAACTTCTAAGAGGAGACGGTCTCAATGTGTATTAGTAGAGCTGTCTTTTAACATAAATAATTTGAATTTTTGAAAAAGCTTTTGCATTGTCCTTATTGATCTCATTTCACAGTGCACTGAGGAAACTGGATTGGCACTGCATAGGTGAACTGTGACGATTAAATGAAGGTCAAGACGAGACTTAAGACACTGTTAAGGGAAGACTGTCAATTCTCTTTTCTGTGACTTTCTTCATAGATTTATTCTGTGAGAGATAAACCCATGAGATATGTAGATGGTGAAAACCAGTTGAACTGTGGATATAACTTGTAACAGTTGTACTTATATTTCATGTGTTTGTATGCCACTTATACAAATTGCCAGTTGCCCAAAATAACAAAAAAAGAAGTTACTAGGAAAGGAGCTAACTCATATTCCATGTGTCTTTTTACCCTGTGTACTTCATTAATTCAGAGCAAATACAGGTAAAGACAGATACACACACATTCACACCAAACAAATAGGTAGACTCAACATTTGTAAAGTGCCTTAAAAGTCCAAGTTGATATTCATTCTTGTTCTGCTAGAGTCAGTGGTGCACTGTAATCAGAGCTCTTTACACATGGGACGCATTCCTGTTTCTACTGAGTTTCTAAATTGGAATAACTGGAAGAAAGAACAATAAAAGGAATTATTTATCAGACAAAATATAATTTTATATGGACTAGTTTTTGCAGAGGTAGAGATGATGCAAGCTCACACAAGTGCATTTCTCCGTCATCCACACACCCTCATTTTTCATGCAGTCTGAAAAGTGGATGAAAGGGATAGACATGCAGGTCTTAGATGGTTTTTAAAATCTGTTCTAAACTGATATTTTGTGGAATGGGTTCTGAAGAGGAAAAACAAACAAACAAACAAAAAAATATATATATATATTTTTTTTGCTAAATATGACCTTGTTTTGTTCCTAATTGCTCACTCAAAGTTGATGGCATTTAGAAAGCGTGGCCCATTCATAATCCCAGCCGCCATCTTGAAAGCTTTTGCTTCCTTTCCCCTCTCCCATCTGCAGTATCCCCTATCTAGCCATTTCTAAAGGTTCCTTTTCAGTCTGACTGCCGTATTATTTAAATCCCATCTTCAGCACTCACTACAAGCAAGGCTTGAATCTGCTTTTGTGCTTGAAAACAAAGCTTTAAAAGTAGCTAGGGGGGCCACACAGAAAAGTAGTGATTTTGTGACAGTGGCCTAAATCCAAAAAATGCATTTAGAAAGTGTTTTTGTTTGTTTTAAACAGAATTTGTTTCAGCATGTTTGTCCATTGACAGTGGAAAATAGTGAGATCCTGTAGAGATTTTAAAAAACTGAAGGGAACTAGAGATTTTTGCTGTAGGTAGAAATACATGTGCACCAGGGTACCTTATGTCCCACAATCATATAGATCTATTAAAATGCATTTTATAATCATAGAAGGAATTCATTTTTGCATATAGCATATGCACTTTCAACTTCATGTTATTTTGGGGGTCATTCTACAGATTGCGCTTTGTTGTTCCTATAGGACATGAATAGTTAGATCTTCTGCCTTTTCTAAAATGCATGGCTCTGAATAGGTGGCTAATGGCATGCTCTGTAGTTTGTAATCAATCAGTAATAGTTGTTTATTACACTTGTACAAGTTTCTCAATACTGTGACAGTCTCTCTACAAGGTAAAAAGAAGTATGAGATGCTGTTATCAGCATAAATTCCATAAAATGCATCGTGATGCAAATTGAGAGAGAGGGAGAGGAGGAGGGAGGGAGAGAGATGGAGACAGACACACACAGACAAAGGGAGAGAGGGCGCAGCTGGGTCTCTGGGGAACTCTTGTGCAAGGAGGGGAATATTTAAATTGTATAAGAAGGGTTGAGTCAAGGGTTATACAGTTCATGAGTAAGAATGAAATGTTTACCAAGAGTGCTGATGTATTTCCCGATAGAAACATTACAAAACATCAAAGAGGACTCAGAAGAGGATACTAAGATCCAGTGCCAGAGTGAATCATTTTAATCCATCAGGACATTTCCATGAAAGAAAAGAATCAGAAGTCAGGAAAGGCACAGACATTAGAAATGACTCTAATTTAGAGTAAAAACTCAGAAGTCATAGGACTGGGGGAATTTTTTCTACAGTGAATTGTGAGGCCTGGAGGACAGTCAGGTCCCGCGTCCAGGCTCCTAACCACACATTATGGTGGGAGCCTCCCTTTGGGAGGAGAAGAGGGTTTCGAACTGGCTGAGGGAAGTATCCAGTCACCTGTTCTGAACTAAATCCTGAAGGGTGGGCCCAGGGGAGGCCACGTCAGGAAGATTAACAAGCAGCCCTGCCAGTAGGCTCTGGAACCAGCAGTCTGGCCTGATATAAAGTCCATCTCCAGAGGTGGCAGGTCCAGCCCTGAAAGAACAAGATGTCCCAGACCTGTCTTGTGGTGAGATGCAGCTAGAGTTAGTGGTCCCCAGACAGGAGAGTGCCTGGGCCCTGAGAGGGTGCAGGGCCCACCCGCCCGCAGGGAGGGAGCTGGGAGCACTCCCAAATCCACTGCCCTAATTCTCATGCTCTGTGAGGGGAATCCCTCGCTGGAGGAAACAGTCATTTTTATGAATGCCTTGAAATACAGCCAGGTAATTATCTGGAGGAAATTTTTGTTTTGCTAAATGTTAATCTGTAGAGAGAACAAGAGAAAAAGGAAAAACAAGTTAATGGCATGATAAACAGCTACTCACCATGGAACTCCTACAGAGAAGCCCCAGACAGAGCCTTAGGGGGAGGTGTTCACTTGGATAAGTGTTAATCCAAGAATGCTTGGCCTTTATGGTTACACACATTGATTCTGCGCTCAGAGCATTGAAATAGTATTCCTTTTTTGTTTCTGATGAAGTGCTCGGAGCTGGTTTTTAAGTACCTAACTAGGGATGCTGAGTGTCAGGGTATCTATCACACGGGGAGTAAGCCTGACACCCCACACCCCGGCACCATCCGTCCACCCCACATTATCAAAAAGACGCATTTGTCGATAATTCGTCCTGCAAGTTCATGGCATTTTTTTTGTGTGATCTTCTGCAAAGAACAGTTGTATTTAGCAAGACTAATTCTGCTTTTTACTGTTTGTAAGACATACGTTAAATGGAATTGTTTTTTTTCTGGTCTAGGTCTTAGATTACCTGGAAATAAAAAGGAGCTACACAAAATGAAAATGCTTTATTCCCAACCAAATGGGGATATATTATTTGATGGGAAAAAATAAAAATATAGTGTTAAAAATCCCATCTCAGAACCCCAGAAAATTTGCGTGCCTGGGCTAGGCTTTAATGTTTAAATACAATGCAAAAGAGCATAAATAGAGACCAGGTTAGCCTGAGCTCAGCCACATAACAACATGCCATTACCGTCTGCAGACTGTCCTGTAGGCAGAATGTTTTCAGCTGCAACAACCCTCCTCTATGTTTCTTTACAGGAATTTGAGGAGGTGTGAACCATTCATTTAAGTGGAAAGCAAATTAGTGAGAGTGAGTACTAAACAGGCTCTCGGGACAGTGGGCGCTTTCCCCACAACCAGGGAGAGCAAGTGTTTTTGCTTGCATAGCGAGTCCTCCTGAAGGCTGAGTCTTTGTGAAGGAGAACTCAGGTGAAATGGTGAAAACACATCCCACGTGACCGCCTTCATTGCTCTTGCTTGCATCGAGAATTTACATCTTGAAGGCTCGGAGTCCACATAAAGAGTCGTGCAACTGCAGTAAGCACCCAACCACACTCTCCAAGTTAACAGCAGTCAGGACAGAGGAGGGAGGAGGCAGGAATTCTCTCAGGTAGGAGCAGCCTGGCCTCAGGCACAGTAGGAGTGTCACAATGGGATTTTTGCCTCAGGAGACCTAACTCTTTAGGCCTCCCAAACCCATTTTGTTGAATATGTGAAATTTCTCAAATGTACAACATTTCCATCTTCTGACAGTGTGCCTAACTGAGGCCATAAGATCTTGGCTTTGAAATTATTTGAGTTTATCTGATAAGTACAAGTTTTAGCCTTCAAATGCTTTAGGTTGGCACAGAGCAGATACTCAGGAACAGTTGACTCTTGGCCATAATGGGGTTTTTTTTGAATGCTCTTATAAAAGCTTATCTGAAAAGCACATCTTTGCAATTAGGCTTATGCTCAGAATGGAAGAGGAAAGAGAGGTCTAGTCAAGGTCAGGTGTGGGGTCTGTTGGCTGCCTGTGAACTAGAACACAGTATTTGAGACTCAAATTCCACTTAGTCTAAGTCTCTGAACAGCCCTGTGGTCTCAGAGGTTTAACTTTCTTCTAATACCTGTGATAACACAGAGTACACCTTGTAATTGAATCCTGCCCGTAGGTACTGAGTGAACCTCACTGTTCCTCCAATACTGGGAAGCCCAGGAATCCCCCTCCCCGCCACCAAGGCAGTGTGCACCTGCTGAGGAGAGAGCTGCCCCTATACCACATGCAGTCATTACGATCAAATAATTATAGGAAAAGCATACTTTAGAAGTGTTTCATATGGTGGAGTTTCTTAACGTTACAATGTTCTCTGCATTTCACAGCCTCAAATCTGCTTCCTTTACCTTTCTCCTTTGCTACTCTGAGACTTCGAGTGCTGTCCTTCTTTGATGTACTTTGATAGAATATTTAGAACATGCTACATGTGAAGGGGAGCTGCCTTTTACATGTTTGCATCCTATTGAATATCTGTGAAGTGATTTGAAATCATTAAATGAGAAATGCTGATTTGAGATAGTCAGGTGACTACTGTTATATAACACTCGTGATTTATGTGTAAAATCTAGGCAGAAACATGTGAACGTCGACATGTAAACTGGAAGGTTTTAATTATCAATTTTTACACGAACGCACCATTGTATGCCAGGCACTGTGCACAGCATTTCTATTTCAGAGTAATTTGGGATTACATTTTAAGTTAAAGCATCATGGGTGTACGGTTTATTTCTTGACTTAATATGGAAAAAATATTCTTAGAACATTTATAATTGCTCCTGAAGAAAAGTGTTTGTCCAGTGGCATTATGTTCACTCAGTTCTTTATTCATGAATCTGTTCAACAAATATGTTAAGGGTCAGTTGTGTATCAGACACTATTCAGCACTTGCTGGGAAGGACTTCATCCCCTCCTGCTGGAGTTCATATTTTTTGGTTTTGGCAAAAGATTTTTGTTTTCTCAAAGTCTGACTGTACCACTAACGGGATCATCTTGTTCCGTTGATAGATTTGACCTCGTTCACGAGTCTGGGCTGGGCTGTCAGAATCACTTCAGAGTGCTTGACCCTTCCGACTCTGGGGCTTTGTTTCTTCTCAGCCACATTCAGTATTTGGGTGAATTCACTATTTCCAGCAAGTCACTCTGCTCTGCGCCCCTCACAGCATTCTGTGGTCATTTAAACAAGGAATCAATTTTGTTTGCCTGTTTATGAAGAAACAAATAGTACGTTGCTCTTATTTTTCTAGAAACCCAAGCTTTAAAGTTATACTCAAACAGCAGTTCTTGGTTTTAAAACAAAGGTTTAACACTACAGAAGGAATAGTAGATAAGCCATGTAATGTCAAGTAAATTATAGTGATTCAGTGTATAAGTAAACCCATCATTTGAGAATGAGAGACTTTATATTATTCCGTTATTTTGCATTGTTTTGCTTTAAGCCAAGTATAATTGCTGCAGTTCCTTCTGCCTCCCGACACCAATATTTTCTCTCCTCCTCACCCTCCCAATAACTATCTGAAATCTTGATATGTAGAGCATGAACACTGGAGATAAAATGCACATTCAATTAGGCAGAGACTCTTAGCTGACCTAAATAGCAGTTCATTCATGAGATAATGTGACCTGCAGTCAGAGAGATGAAAATCTGTTGCTTGAGCGGGGTAAACCTGGCGTAGAGCAGACTCTCCAGTGCTCAGAGAATTCTCTAAAATTAGACCAGGCAGGAAAATACTGCAGAAGCTTTGCGGGCCTGGTCTCAATTCCAAGAATATTGCCTTCCCAAGATGATATATAATTTGTCACCTGGACTATCCCTGATAATCCTTTAAACTTACCCTCATTAGTATGAAGTGCCTTGGTGTCAAAGGAATTGAGCGATTAACCAATTTATATATTTTAACATTAGTCTTCTGTTTATAACTTGGGGCTCGAACCTTTGGTTAAAGAGGCTTTCCTCTTTGGAGATGGTTGGTATGTGTTGGGAATTTTGGGTGGGCACAGGTTCTACGGTTGTTGCAATTACCACAGCATCTCTACCTCTCCTAGAAACCAATACTCTGTATTGTGTATGCAAGTGTATTTTTTTTAATCACGATGATTCCTTTTGCAGAAATGTGAAATTATCTCTTTTGTTCCTACAGGTATCTTGCAGTATATTGCTGAAGGGAAATTCCTTACCACTGAAACGATCTTAGGTTTTTTGCCCACAAAAGATATGGGTAGAAATAAATTCAATACACAAACTACTTTACTACCTAGTAAACAAGTAACACGATGGTTAGAGGATGGCTGGATCATTTAAATCATAAGGGACTGGGGTAGTCGTTTTGGAGTATCCACGTCAAAAAGGGAAAAGGGTGGGAATGAAGTTTTCTTCTTCGACCAGTATGGAAAACCTTAAAGGAAATCTAAAACATTAAGCTCAGGCTTTATTTGTTGAACAAATATTTATGGAGGATTAGTGAACAAGACAGACAAATCCCCCTGCCCTTTTGGAGCATGCAATCCAGTGGGAGAAACAGAAACTAGACGCTAAATAAAATAACATATTGGAAGGCAATCCGTTTTATGGGGAGTTGGGAGTAATAACAGAGCAGGGGATTGAGAGTGCCCGATTCGCGGGGGAAGGGTTTCAATTTTAAATAGGATGTTAGAATGGGCTTCATCAAGGAGGAGGTAGTGGAACAAAAACAAGTAGGAGAGGAGGGATTTGGCCATGTGGTTGTGGGGGGTAAACAATCCAGGCAGCGGTACAGCCCGTGGAAGGCCCAGCATGTGTCTGGTAGTTTGGGGGAAGAGCCAGAGGCCAGAGTGGCTGGAGCTGGGAGATCGGGTCACAGAGGTGAAAGGCGGCCAGACCCCTGAGGCCTGGCGGGCCTTGTTAAAGAGACTGGCTTTACTCCAAGTGATGTGGAAAATGGAAAAGTGTTTGAGCAGAGGAATTCCTGTGTCTTAGCACCTCTCAGATGTTTGGTAATTACTTTACATTGATAAGTTTCATACCATTTTGGAACCACATGCTTCTCCCTTAACTTTTTTCTGCCTAAACGTTATGACAATAGCTAACATTTGCTGTGTTGGGCAAGCTGCCAGTCACTCTGTGTAGATTGTATTCCTGTGACCCTTACAACAAGTTGAAGCAGCAGACATTATTATCATCTCCATTTTTTAAGTAAGGAAACTGAGACTCAGCATAACTGACTTAGCCAAGGGACCTTGGGCTAAGATCTGACCACATGAGTGTCAGAGTCAATATTCAAGCCCAGGAAGTTTTCTCCACAATGCTGGTGCGTAAGCACAGTGGTAAAACACTCATGCCCTCCCTGCCCTAAGTCAGCACCAGACCTCCTGCTGAGCAGCTCACGGGTTCTCCAGCCTCGGGCTCCCCAGCCCTTCCACTCCACAGACCAGGGTTGCTGAGGACCATCTGAGGCCAACCTGGGGGTACTTGTGGGCTGTATCGTATGGATGATTGTGTGTTGCCAGGGGGTCAGGAGAGGGGGCTGTTGCTGCTTGTGTCAGTCATCTGTGGGGTTTTATTAAGTTAGAATCTCCCAATAATTATTTTCTTATGGACCAGAAAGTGGGAAGGGGAGGACAAAGAGATCCATGCATGTATAGTGAACGAAGAAGCCCAGTAACGCCGGGTTCCTCTCCTGTGAGACCACCGGTGTAGATGTTGCCGGGTATTAAACAGAACACCTGGGGTGGCACCCCTGTGTGGTCTGCAGAAACTGTCATGTGGCATGGCAGATACTCTTGCCCACAGGTAAAATTATGAGGGAGTTGAATTTGCAATGTTCACTTCACTCTCAATTGCCTCCTACATCCAGTTTTCAGTCATGTCATGTCACCCTAACCCTTTTACGGCTGTTAATGATGCTGTCTCCTGAGTTTGCTTTTGCATTTTGAAAGGAAGAACCTAAGCATCTAATAGAAATGTATGAGGTGAAATGAGTTCTAAGGAGGGAGCCATTATAACCTCTTCCAAGAGAACATAAATATGTACTTTTCTGACAGATTTAAAAACACTGGGCTTACTTTACATCATTATATTTTATAGAAGCAAGCATTATGGTAACCAGTGGATATATATATTTTTGAGGTGCTGGTAAAAGGCAAATCCGTCTTTGGGGAACTTTCTTTTTGAATTCGCTGAGGAAAACTTCCTCACAGAGGTATGGCATCTATAGCACTGGTATATCGGAGCAGACTTCCAGTTTTCTGAGGACAATGAAAATGCTGGTTAGGGCCTATGTGGTATGTATTCCACTTTTTTTTTAAACCTTACAGCAGCTTGCTGTCTGTATTCCACTTTTTGATAAGATTCTATACACAAGGCAGGAAGAATACAAGCTTTGCAGAAACATTAAAACCAAAAACACACACACATATATTAAATCTAAAGGTTGATTCCAATTGAATCATAGCTCTTTAGACAACACCGTGTAGCACTCATTGTTTTCCGAGCAAGGAGGTCCGTGCTCTGGATGGTGTGAAAGAAGGAGGAGTGTGTCCCTGGTGCGTGTGTGAGTGGATGGAGTAGAGAGGACGCAGGTTAAAGTCAGATCAGGCATGGGCTCGATCTCCCGTGTGTCGGTGCTTTGCCTTTGTGGGTGTTACTCAACCTTCTAAATCCCAGTTTCTCATCCGTGAAATAAAAATAATAATATTCACTATTGAGAATTTAAAAACACAACAATACCATACATGTAAATCACCTGACCCCAGTAAGTACTTAGTAAATATTTCCTTCACTATTGTCCAGTTTCATGTGGTTGGTGAGTTAGGGGGAGAGGGAGTATGAAGTGTGTAATACTTTGGAAGGGAAAAATTATGAAACATAATGGACAATTATAGGTACTTCTTATAATGTGGAGAACAACAAAGACCTTAGTTTGGATACATTTCCATAAGATCCTTATGGAAAACCTACAGTGTGTCATGCTTGATTCCAGGAGCTGAGAATACAGTGGAGATCGAAATCATAACTGCTCTCTGCCCTTATGACCTGCAACGTTCTGTGAGAGAGTAGACATTGATACATGCTCATACTAATGAGACCAATAAATGTCAAATTGTAACTGTGCTTAGCACTATGAAAGAGGAAAATGATGCTATAAAAATGAATAAGGACATTTGGCATAATTGGGGGATATCCAGAAACCCATCCCTGAAAAAAAAATAGCAACAATGCTGATAATTTAAATGTGAGCAGGTGCGTTTAACCCTATCAGGGTTCATTGAACTCCATTTTGGTTTTGGAATTTCTTGTTTGAACAGTATTAACTATTTCTACAGATTGCTATTTCACAAGTTTTATCTTTTTTAGAGGTCTTCCAAGGCACAAAGAAAATTTTCTTAATTCTTTTAAACAGAGTACAACTCAATCTATTGGACCATTACACATGGTTCCACTGGACTCTTGGAAATCTAAGATATGTGGTGGGATCACAGTGAAGAATCTTTCCTATATTTTAACATTTTGCTATTTCATCATCTGTGAATTAGTTCAACCTTACTCATCGGTTATTGTCAACCATGCTAAAAAAAATAAAGAGACTAAAGCATTAAAAATAGTAAGGAAAACAAAGAATGATGGAATCATCTATGTGATGTGTTAGTGAAATAAATGTTCACTCTTACATTATCCTTGAGTTTTCTTACTTCGTTATTCTGTTTTGCATAATCTTCCAAGAAGCTATAAAAGAGGTGTAGAGGCTTTCTACTTTTTAAAATCTTTAATTGAACACAGTTGAGCATTTAGAATTTTACTTCTACGACGACAAAAAGAAGTTGACAGGAAGACATCTCACAAGTATTACATATTCAAAAAAATGCAAAAAGACATACAGAAGTGCATCTAATAATGATGGTGAAATTGATTGTATGATGGTGAAATTGATTGTATGAGTGACATCTCAAGCTGATTCTTCATATAAAGATATCCTAGATGAATTTTCCCCAACTCAGGAATCAGTGAGTCAGCAGTACATTTCAAAGGACAAAAAAGAAATATGGTACTCTCACCCAGTTGACGAAGGAAGTTCAGTAGGAAGTACTTCATCATACATTGTGCATCAAACACCTAGATCATCTCTTTTTTGGAAAGCACGTAACAGTCTTCTTTCAGCTTTTAAGATGTTTATGCATCAAAAATTTACTTCATGTGGTTCATAAATGGACAAATATAGATGTGTATACAAAGGTGGTTGAAAGAAACAGATGACATAGAAATGAAAAAAAATCATTGAATTGACTTCTCATTGGTGTTACAAAATCAAATGATGGTGTTCTGCAACTATTAAGTCAAGTATGTGACTGTCCTCTTGTCAGCAAGGTTATGCTCCCATCAAAATGATAAGGATACTATGTCTTGATGATGTAACTTCAAGAAGAAGAACCAGAAATAATGACAAGCTAGGACTTACTAGAGATGTACTGGAAATCAGGAGTCTGCATTTGCAAGATGGGTATATTTCAGGTTCATTCAAGACATTTGATGAGCCCTGGCTTGTGTGGCTCAGTGGATTGAGTGCTGACTTGCAAACTGAAAGGTCACAGGTTCGATTCCCTGTCAGGGAACATGCCTGGGTTGTGGGCCAAGTCCCTGGTAGGGGGTGTGTGAGAGCCAACCCATTGATGTTTCTCCTCCTCCCTTTCTCCCTTCCTTACTCTCTCTCTCAAAATAAATAAATAAATAAAATCTTTAAAAAGAAAGGCATCTGATGAGCAGTCCATTGCATTTGGGGTACCTTCAAAGCCAGGAAAAGAAGTGTGGAATACAAATTTAGATTTACTGTTTAAGTTCTTACATTTTTAATAAAATTGTTTTTATGTCCCCTTTATTTTTCTATAAAGTATTGATTAAATTCATTCAAAAAATGTTTAAAAATTTTAAAGGGCCCGTTGAACAGAGATGGTAAATGGTAATGATTATTTTTCTGGGAATGTAGAGGGTTCAGCAAGCATAGATAGATAGATAAATAGATAAATAGATAGATAGATAGAAAAGGGAACAGCACCTGTCAAAGCTCTGAGGTATGAGAGTGAACTATTTCAAGAACTAAATGGAAGCTCTCGTGGCTGGAATGCAAGGAAGGCAGGAGAGCAGGAGAGTGAGATGAAGCAGGAAAAGGGAGTGAGGGCTCGTGATGCCTGTTGAGGATTTTTGTCTTGATCCTAAGGGCAAAGGAGCCAATAAAGGGTTTTAAGCAGAGGATTGGCCTTTTCACACTTGCATTTCAATAAATGAAAGTGCATTTGAGGTGATTTTTGAAGTATCCGAGATGAGATATCAAGAAGACAGCTGTCTACACAGCACAGTCAAGAAGACTGTGCCTCATAGGAGATTTCTGGGCTGGAAATTTTAAGGTGTGATTCATCTACAGTTAGTTCAGTTGAAAATTAACAGGCACTAAACTCTTGACAAGTGTGAAATCAGCCAGGGGAGAGAATGAAGAGAGATAAGATCCAGGGCCCAGTCTCTGGGCAACCAATTATTTTTTGCCCTGAAGAGAAGATGTGCTTGTAGAGGAGGCAGGAAGGAGGACCAGTGACCTGAAAGAAAACCTGGAGAGTGTTGTGTGAAGGAAGATGGAGGAGGTGAATGTACCATGAGCGAGGGGTCTGTAGCATTGATGGCTGTGGAGGGCAGGGAGGGGCATCAGATGAGAGTGAACTTTTAAAAAAGTGGTTTTTTTTATTTACTAATGTGGAGACTTTCAGAAACCTCAGTGAGAGATACTTCAGAAAAGCAAACAGGCCAGACGGAATGAGCAGTGGAAAAGGAAGTGAGGAAGTAGAGGCTGCGTAGATAGCTGTTTTGAGAAATTTGGCTGTGTGAAGGGAGTAGAGAAAAGACAAAGTAATATCAAATGGCCAGATAATAAATATGACAGTGAACTTAACTCGTTCTAATCTTGTTCACATCTTTATTTCTCAAGGCTAATTTTGTTTTAATAGTAATCAAAGTGCCCTGAAGTAGAAATGTTGCTTTCATGAAGGCAGCCATGGGCTGAGAGATGGCCTTGTTGTTATGCTGTGCTTTCCCAGTGGGGCCAAGCTGACCAAGTACAGCCGGATGGCACGTTTCCGGGTAACACAGAAGAAAGAGTTGACAGAGGTGAGGTAGAATCATACTGTTGTTTTGTTCTGTGCTGGGTATTTCTTTAGGATGGAAGTCCCTGTTTAATACCCATTTTCAGCCTATAGAAGGCGCTATTTTGAAAGAATTGGGCCTTTTTCTTTCCTAGAGATTTGTTCCTTCTCTGCATCTCTCTAAAGGTAACTCAGAGACCCTCTTTTAATTGCACTGACAAGATGTTTCTTTGCCTTGAGGGGGAGATTTTGGTGTCACAGGAATTGGTGTTAGGACTTAGGCGTTTGTTTTCTGCATGTTGCCCACCACAGATACAGCGCAAACCTCAAATGTCTGCATCTCTCTGTGAGACTGGACTGTGACCACAGGCCTCTGCAGGGCCACAGCGGCCGCACCCTCTGTTCTTTGTGAGTCTCACATCTGAGTCCTCAGGTCTGAGCACCGACCACCCCCATCATGGTGGTATTTCACACTGGGGCCTGTTGATGTTATCACCTGAGCGCGACCATTCTTATGTCTGAATTTTAAAACCAAGATTTGTAATGAGGCAGCCTCTGCCATAGGTACACAAGAGTCCAGTAGCCCCTTTATCCACGGGGATATGTTCCAAGACCCCCAGTGGATGCCTGAAACCGTGGGTAGCACTGAACTCTCATATATACTGTGTTTTTTATGTGTACTTATGATAAGGTTTCATTTATAAAGTAAGCACAGTAAGAGATTAATAACAATAACTAAAATAAAGTTATAACAGTATACAGTAATAAAAGTTATATGAATGCGGTCTCTCTCAAAATATCGTGTTGTACTGCACTCACCGTTCTTCCTGTGATGTGCGAGATGCCACAGTGCCTAGGTGCTGAGAAAGTGCGGCGGGTGGTGAAGGCATTGTGGTGTAGTGCTAGGCTGCTGTTCACCTGTGGCGGGACGTGCACAACGAGCTCTTTCACGCTTCTCTTCGGCATATCTGAATTGGGCTTTGGGGCCATTGCCAAGTAAAATAAGGGTAACTTGAACGTAAGCACCAGGCAGTTGATCCGAAGACTGAGGTGGCCACTCGGGGACTAAGGGGATGGAGAGTGTCCGCAGTGTGGGACTCCTGCCAGAGTGATGATGCATGTCCCAGGCGGGACGGGGCAGGATGCGAGGGGTTCATCACACTATGCAGAACAGCGGGCAGTTTAAAACTTATGAATTGTTCCATTTAATGTCTTCTGGAATTTTCCATTTAATATTTTCCAACTGTGGTTGACCATGGGCAACTGAAACGGTGGAAAGTAACACCAGGGATAAGGAGGACCTACAGTAATGTCCTACCCCCATGGTGTTCACAGATGGTGACTGTTAGGTTTTAAAGACACCTTGCTCTAGTTAGTATTATCTTGAGACTGAATATCCATTTGGGTGATATCCTTCTAGGTGAATTCATTTTCCCATTATAAGTCAGAGGTATAGTCACTGGAGGTAGAAGCAAATGTCCCTGAAATACATAAAATTCATTTTAAAACAGAAAAAAACATTTAAAATAACTATATTAAAATATTTTAAATGAATAAATCACCCATTATACAAACTATGTTTATATAAATTATAATATAGTACCCTTATATGTATTAAACAAAATATACAAAAATTATAAATTATGTATTATAAATTATAATTATGCATTCTATAATAAATGTAATTGATATTAATATAATCACTAAAATATTAATATGAAAGTTATAGCCATGACACTTACAAAACTTTTATGTGGTGTAATGCTCACCAGCAGTGTGATCTCCGTAGGCACACAGATTGCTCTTTCTGTGGACAGAGCTGTTCCTTAAACTGGGACCATTTGGTCTCAGTTACTGTCGCATTTTCCTCCGGGAAGGCTCTTTCTGGGGAGAGGGAGAGTGGATCTTCTCCTCCCTGGATTATGATTTTGTTTTTTCACATAACTTTTACTAGGAATAGTGATACATGTACTGAAAGTGGAGGGATGAAAGTAGCAGCAGGGAATGAACTATTCCAGTGAACTTATAGGAATCTCTGCAACCTCTATCAGTACAGAAGTTTTTCTAGCATTTAGTGTATATTGCTAAAGAAAACAAAACTCGACTGAGTAAATTTGAAAGATCTTGGCTCTATTCACCGATTTGTGAATCCGACAGCATTCAATCTAGCGGAAAGAAAGGGGCTCTGAGGAGTTGACCGAATAAAGACTTTTATAGGCAGAGGCAGCAAGAGCAAGGAAGCCACATGGGGTGAACAAGTAGCTTGGTCACTGCAGAGTCACTCTCCCCCGTGGGCTGGCAGGGGCCTGTCAGGCAGGTCACTGACCAGGCGATTCCTGGTCGATAGGTTTCAGGTGCTATTTCTGGGAGAGCCCAGACTGTAGTTCAGATCAGTCTCTGTTTGGTGATAAGTAACTCCAGTTGGGCCTGTTGTCTTGTTCTTAACAAGATCCAAGTTTCATGAGTTACTTCCTTGGGATGGTTATAAGTATAGCCACGTTTGCTGCCTCCTCTGAATCAGGCACTGTGCCTGCACACTTTATATGCTGACTACTTGGTTTCAAGTGGGAAGACTTTTATATCTGACCCTGCCGTAGTTTTCTCGTTAGAGATTATCATGGCATTAAAATGTAAAATGGCCTTGAGCTTCTCAACCTGCTGCTGAAGAGGCAGGCTGTCCCCTGGGTACAGGTAAGAGAAAGTGACAGAGATTAGTGACATGGAAACCCAAAAGTGTACTGTGTATTGTACATAGTCTTGTGAAGCAAAGTTATGAGCTAATTTAGAATTTCTTAGTAATCATTATTTTGGCAATTAAATTTAAAGTAATCAAGAAAACATTTTCAAAACTTAACCAAATGTAAAATAAGTAGGAGAAATTAATTTTCATAAGTGTCATAGAGTTGGGAACTTGGGATTTGGAAGACTATTTTAGAGAAATTATTTCCAGCCTCTGAGCCCAAAGCCCCAGAGGGGTCTGCAGAGTCATTACCAGAAGCTCTAAAATCCTTGAACACATAAAGCATTTTCTATAGATGGAAGTATATGTGAGTATATGTTATAACATTTTTCCAATCTATTGCTGTTTTGATTGATAAAATAATATAATTAGTAAAATAAAAATAATTTTGAAGCACAATATTAAATTCAAAGTAGCTTTATATCCTTTTATATTTCCTCAATCATATCATACTAAAACTTCAACTTTTACCATATAAGAAAGTAAAAATTTTTTAAAATATACATTCAAAAAGGGTAGGGATTACTATTCAAGGGATTTTTAAAACATAGCCAAAGATTGGAAAGTACGTAGTGGTTTTTGGCTTCTAACTCAGTTCTCCATTCTTAGAAAGTATACCAGTTTTTTCTAAGTAGAGTTTCATCATTGAAATGAATACCTCTGTTCTCAAAATATCTTAGCAGTGCCTTACAAGCAGCTTGGAATTCAAGGGAAAGATTTCCAACCAATGTCTAGGTGCTGTTCTTTGGTTCCCCTAATTAATATTAAGTGTGAAGTGAATTACCTGCTAGTCTCTGCAGCCTGCTGCAGGAGCCTTCTTCCTGCGGCCACTCTGTGAACCGATGCTGGCAGTGCTGTGCTCACAGCGACAAAGCATGCGACCACAACTGCACCAAATGCAGTGGCGGCGCCGAACGCCACAGGAGGCGTAAATCATGCATGACAAATCTGGATGATCAAATGGGCATGGCTGTCTTTGGACCTCTGCCTAGGAAAATGTTCGTTTTGGGGGGCTCACTGGTGGCCTTGCCCAGCCGTGAGAATGATGGGCTGTTCTATGGTCAGATATCCAAAACAAAACAATTTGGTCTCTAAATGGCAAATCAGTCAAAAGTTCAAGTCACATATTTGAATTTTGGGACTTATTTTCTCAGAGAAGTGCTTCGCATGCAGGTTCCCAATCGGACTAGTAAAAGACCTCTCTGACTTAGAAGGGAATGGAGAGAGGTGTTTGATAATACTCTAGTTTATTTCCTCTCTTCTAATACCTTGGCCCCGAAAGTGAATGATCTTTTCCCCATGCCAAGCAAGCAGGGCATGACCTGTCTCCTTCCTTTGTCACTACTTCTGAGTGGCAGAGGCCTGGAGGAACCCCTACTGTGTGGCTCTCCATTTGTAAGTGGTGTTCATAAGTCATCTGAAGACATGTTTGTATTTCTTTTACAAAATAGTTAAAGAAAGCATAGTACCCACTCCACCTGGAGCTTTCAGTATTGCCTTAGTTCGTATCTCACACACACACACACACACACACACACACACACTTTTTAAATAGAAAAGTAAATGAAGGTTAGTGTGAGAATTGCCCAATAAAAAGATGATCTTCTATCCTATTAACCAACTTATTAAGGATTAAACATATAGTAAGAGTGTGGAGTCCCAGTGTATAGATATATGAAAGATGTGGTTAAGAAAGCGTGTAAGAGATGGTAATTTGGCCCTCAAAATGCTCCATAGCAGGAGTGTCAACCCATTTTCACCAGGTGCCGCATCAGCCTCAAGGTTGCCTTCAAAGGGCTGAATGTAATTTTAGGACTGTATAAATGTAACTACTCCTTAACTAGGGGCAAGGAGGTCAGCACTGCCGCCAGGTAGAAACAAGGTGCTGGGCTGGATAAAACAAGATGGAGGGCCGGATTCGCCCCTGGGCCTTGGGTTTGCCACCTGTGCTCTATAGGAGGTGTTTTTGTTTATAAGAAGACCTGTAAGAAGCTCCAGAAAAAGCTGATGTGTAAATAAAGTGGATTAAAATTCTATGGACATTAGTATTGATTCCAATGTCCAGGAGTCCAGGAAATAAATATACATTCTCTCTCCTTTGTGTCCACTCGGGGTAGCTTTTGCAAGAGACTTGTCTTCCGGGCAATAAAAGCTTTGCGGCAAAGCAGGCGGCAGCCATGGTCAAGGATGAAATAGGAAGTGAGCAGATATGAGAACTCTCAGGACTGAAGATCGACTGTCCTAAAGGATCCAGGCGAAGATCTAAGCAGATGCTATAGAGTTACAGTTGGAAACTTTCTAAGCAAAAAAACTTACTAGTATTAGAGCAAAATCTCAATTCCCTGAGGTCTTTAACTTACTGATCCCATTAACATCTCAGAGTGAGCAAAACAAAAAAGATTTTCTTCTGTTTTTGTTAAAAATGATGCAGTAGCACACTGTTAGTGTGAGAAAATACCATTTTAGAATGTTAGATTATTTGAAGAAAAACTCTTCTGAATTATTTCGAAAGAAAAGTTGTGGTCCATTTAAAAAAAAAATCCAGTTAGATTGTCAGTAGACTTTTAAAAAAGCAGAGGTTTTGTTTTAAGTCTATGGACTATTTATCGTCATAGATGGAGGTTGCTGGCCTGGCGGACAGACGCCACACTTAACTGAAGCCAGCAGACCCCTGCTGAGGAAGAATATTGGAGGACAAAGAGAATGCTCTATGGGGCCTTACTCTCACAACCCTAAGTGATAGAGCCTAGATTTAGCAACAAGCAAAAGGGGACAGATTGTTTCCTTTGGACATGAAAAGAAAAGGCAGATGCTGTGAAGGTTCATTTGCATTGCAAGGAGGTAGTAGGCTTGCTTTATTATTCAGCAAGAAGTGGATAAATACGGCCTGAGGGCTTTAAATGAGCACCGCCTGCTTTAATATCTGGGAACAGATCTAGATCCAGAGCTGCTTTTCAGTGCCTGACTGTTTTCTTAGGTGAACCTTATGAGAATGTTTTACAACCCAGAATTAAATTAAGCAGTGATTGATAACAGGAAACGTTTGAGTTAGCAGTGTAACACCAGCACCTAGTACTCGATTTTAAAGGGACACCGGCTCTAGATGAAATGGTATGTTAAGCCTGCCTTTTGGTATGTACAAAAAACAATGTGGATCATTCAGTAAAAGTTTGTGGGACGAGAAGCATTGCTTGGATTGTGGGCATTTTCTGTTTTCAGCTTCCTAAACCTGAGAGAACTTCAAATTAACTGGTTTGAGCTCCGCAAACCAAGACGTTGATAGTCTGGTAGAATTTCAGGCTTAAAGGACATCTACAGGAGGACAACTTCCTTGGAAGTCTGACTGGCTTATTGATAGCATGTGGTTTTACAGACGAAAAAAGGTTATAGTAATGAGAGGCTATGAAACAAGTATTGAACTTACCAATACGATGTGGCTTTGAAATCTCACTTTGCCCTTTAATGCTCAGTAACCTTAAGTCACTTTATTTTTCTGAGCCTCAATTTATTCACCTATAAAATGGTGATTTCCCAAGTCCTTTGCAGTTTAAAAACCATTAACTCTGAGATGAGGTAATGCCTCTCTTGGTGACTGCAGTTCATGGATGCCTAGGGTTATCATTTATAAACATCAGATTTTCAGTGGACAGAATGGGAGTAGGAACAGCGTGTGGAAAGCCGGGAGGAGCACGTGCCGACCACAGGACACACTACAGCAAGAGGCTTCCCTTTCACTGGTTTTGTTTGATTAAAGGTTCCGTTATGACTGATGCTAATACTTTCTCCTTTCTTCTTAAAGCTAAATGCAGAAGAAGTAAGGAAGTACTATATTATTTTTTAAAAATCCTGAATAATCCCAAGTGGGTCATTTCTCATCAGTCCAGTTTTTAAGGCGTTCTGATAAGGTTTTCATAACTAGAGACTTGACACCTAACTGTGAACAGAACACCACAAGTAGTTAGGTCAGCTGGTCAACATTAGAAACTTCTATCTTCCCAGTACAGAGTTGTCATTATGTATTCTCTGCCTCCTGGAAAATAATGCAAGTCCTCTGAACCGTAAAAAGAAATGTGTATTACTAGTTCTATTAGTAAAATTGAAGTTGAACCCAGAAAGTCATTAGTTTCGAAGTTATTTATTGCTGAGTGTGTTAAACACTCTCGTGTCCTCTGAGATATATTGAAATACAGGATAAGCCTCTTGACAGATGAATTATGAACAGTTCATGTGTAATCTTAACCATACATGGACACATAAACATAAAGTTAATTTCAGTTTTATGGAATTCAGTCCCATAGCTCTAGAAATTGTTGTTGAGAGTAGAAGAAAAACATAGGAGTCTGATTTTCAAACTATTACATCAGGATTTAGACATAAATAATACTTATGAAAGCATATTAGGAGTTTTACAATTAAAGCCCCAAATAATCTTCGAGCAAAGCATACCAAAGGGAATGGAAAATACAAATTAGTGGTTGGGAAGTAACCTGCTTAGGTAGACTAGAGCAGACCATTTTCTGCTAGTTCAAGGTCACTCCCTCTTACAGTACTTTGTTTCATGCATTTAAGTTTTGAATGCATTCCCTTGGAGGGCAATTTCACAGTCTAATAGATAGAGGTATTTGGAAGTTTCTTTAAGACATTCAGGCTAAATTTTCTTTTAATTTCCTCTTCCACTTTCTACATAATTGCTCTTTCTTGTATTATCGTGAAAGGATTTTGTGGGGAATGTATGCAATGGGAAACAGAGTTCAACAAAATTTCTCTCTTGGGTACTACAAATTTCACCTTTCATAAATGTATGCTTTGCTCAGAGAAAATGACTACAACGGGAATGAATTCACTGCTTTTCTGGAGTTGAACAAGATACAATGGGAAAAGAAATTCCGTCAGTGTATTTTTTGCTGGCCTCACTTTAGTGCTTGACCCATTTTCTAGTCACATTTCACTTACTGTGAATCTCCTTCCTCTCTGAATCTTCCACCTTCCAAAATCTACCCATACCCACTACAAAGTTACTACTCAGAAATGTGACACTGCAGTGTTGCATACCCACTAAAAGTTTGTCGGATGAATGACTCTGTCAGATCACAAAATAATTCTGTCAGTTCTGTCTCTGTGCACTGCCCACAGAAAATAGAAGAATAATCCAAGGCAGTAATTCTGTATTCGCTGCCCTCTTATGTGTGGTTGACCGAGGCAGAGAAGACTGAACCTTTGGATGCTCAGTTGATAAGATCTGAGAGTGAGGGTGCTCTTAGGCACGTCCATTTCTTTTAGAGAATCGTACTACTCCCACCTGCAGTGTAAATGTGATATGATTAAAGAATTAAGTAAGCAAACACTTTGGACCAAGAAAGATTTGTTTTACAGTTGATTAATTCCCTTGAACAGATCGCCTTGCCCTTTCAACTGCTCCTGTACTCCGAGAGCCCAGTGGAAGTGTGATAGCGCTGTGTGTCCTTCCTGTGCAGAATGTATAAAACCACCTTTCCTCCTCTGTTCCCCCCCCCCCCCCCGCGCCCTCCCTGTGGCTTTAAGGATGCTGTTTTCATCTATTGGCCTGAAAGTAAAAATGAAAATGTTCTTAAACCTGTTAGGAGGGATGGAGAGGGGAAGGACGTCTGAAAAATATGTAAAGTTCATAAATTTTTAGGATCAACTTGAAATAAAGCCCTATCACCTAAGTGATCTCTTGTTCCATAATTTCTTTATATTCTATCTGCTGACCTTGGTTTTAGTGTGCACCCAGTTTTATGGGTTGATGTACAGCTGTCGTCTCAACAAAAATATGGGGGAAATGCGAATCAATGGAATTTAGCTATTCAAAGTAGAGAGAGAAGTTGTCTCCCAGCCCTCTTTCTTAGGTCAGGTTTTTGCTATCACCTGGCTGTATCGCTGCCTGTGATCAGCATTACCACAATACAGTGCAAAGAGCAATAGCATTTAATAATAAAAAACAGATTACTTTGGGATCTATTAGTTGCTAACTGTTTATACCACTTCTAACATTAAGAAAAAAGTGAATCTGGCTGAATAATCAAGATTATAAGCCACTATCAATTGCTTCCTCGTTTGTGAATGTTTCAGCACATGTTGTGAGAGCTAGTAAGGTAGAATGGAAAGAGTTTTGCTTTTGGCAGACAATAGTTCAAATGCTGGCTTTGCTACTAAATGTCACCTTAAACAAATCATTTAACCTTTCTCAGCCTTAAATTCATCTAAAAAATGAAGGTAATATAGGCTTATTATGAGAATTAAGTGGGATAATATATGAAAGGTCCAAGTAGCGAGCTCATTAATGTTCCCTTTGCTTCTTCATGTCTTTGTTTAGTAAATCTGTGTATTTACAAGTCTTGCCATCATTAATGGATTATTCCTTAGGAAGTGCCTAGATTCTAGTCCATCTTGATTTCTCAGTAAATGTTCATGGATTGAGTGAGTGGATGATCACATATATTTAGTGGGATGTGGCTCTTATTTATTCGATTAAACAAAGAACACAGAGTTTGTAGTTTACCTGTGATTACCCAAAAAATGGATTTACTGCCTTATACGGGCATCTAGATGTATATAAACTTGTTCAATTTCAGGCAAAATCAGTATTAGGCTTGAAAGTTTCCATGTGTATAACCATTAACTTCCTCTCTGTCAACACTTATTTTGTGAGAAAATGCATGCGTGGCACTGAGTCAGATGTGGAAGGTCCTGTTTATTGTGTGTTGTCCAGAGAAGGTCATCCATGTACTTAACTTAATAATTAGGTAATAATTGGAGGTACTGTTCTGCGGTGGAGGAGCATGGTGGACGGCCTTTGCTGGAGCAGTGTTTAATTGGAATCAAAGTCCTAATATTCACTTAATGAAAAGGAAATCATATGAACTGTGATTTGATCCACGTCTGTTGTCATTGGAATTAAGTCTGGCTGCTGCCAGGTCCCGGAGGCGGGCGGGCTGCAGCTGTCTGTTTCAGCGTCCTTTCGATTCTGGTTTCAAAGTTGGCTTTGTTAGATGAGTTACTTTAGTGTTTATTTGAAAAAAAAATAGGTGTGTGTTGAATTTCTAAAATGTTGTGTGAGCAGCCATTTCATAGAAGTTAAACTTTCAAAAAATTATTCTTTAAATAAAAAGGCGCTTATTTTGGAGGAGGGCAACCTCAACCTTTCAGTTAATTCTGTAGTAAAGAGAAGAATTACTAACTGACTTTTTTTTAACACATGAGATTTTTCATATAGCAAGGCGTGGGCTCATGTTAAGAACATCAGCTGGAAAGTAAGATGCTTTGAAGAAGCCACCTTTTACTGAGTGATTTCCTGTGAACTAGTTTGGCAAAAAGACCAACAGAGGGGAAGGAAGAAGTCAGGGGGGCAGGTGTCTCACTCTCACTCTCACGGTCACAATTGAAAGAGTACCTCTTGACAATTCAGGTTCAACTAGCATTCAAGTTCACTTTTTTACATTTCATATCAATCTAAGTCGTACCTGGGACAATTCAAGTATTGAGCACTGGCTAAAGGATGTTAGAACAAGAACATTTACATTCCTGGTAGAATTCATTCCCAGGAAAGATGGAAATTCTACTCAAGAACCCTGCTTTACTATTTTGGCACTATGGGTTCAAATACCAGCCAGAACCTGGGAGGGTTGAGATAGAAAAAAGGAAACTTCATTAAACTGAACGTTGGAACCTGGAAAAGGTTCTCATGGAAGATTCATTTAGACATAGATGAAAATTTGGACAACGGTATTTGGGTTGGTTGGTTTTATTTTTCTCCGAAGTACTGACAGTTCTGTTGCCCAGTCTGGTAAATAAGTATTGCTGAAGGGTTTCCAGTGTGTATCATTTGGGCACTCTTGTTATTCTTTTTCTTAGGAAAGAAAGGCTTTCAGGGCACATTGGGCATTTACTGATGCATTTCCTTGGATTCTAATTTCCCTTTATCCTTGTGCTTTCTTTCATACATTTTTAACTCGCTGAGAAGAAAAACAGAACAAGCTTTATTCTGGGGCCAGTAGTACACCACCCTGACCTACTTTGCTTTCCCCAGAGGGACTTTCAAAATTCCCTGTAATTTTAGTCAGTTTATCACAGATTGGTCAATATTCTGTTGGAGTGGGAGCTGGGGCTCTGGACGCCTTGTTTCTGGTCATAGCCAGAGTTCTGTGGAGGTGAGGAGTAAAGACAGTAGCACAATTTTGGACTTCAGTCCTATCTACCCTCTTATCCTCCCCACCCCACTTAACCCTCATGTGCTCTCAGAGTTCAAAACCTATTACTCACCAGTGAGCATACTCCAAAAACAATATCCACCCTTTACCTCCTTCCAACAGAGAACAGTACAGAAAATCTGCCCGGTTGCAGGCAATAGGTGAGCTCCTATCTTTTGTTGAAATAATGGGAGAGATAAGTCTGTCCCATGACCTGGCTCAGGTCTCTTTCTCTAAACTCTATTCCCTCCATATTTTCCAGATTTCCTGATCACTCAGCTGTTCATTCAACAACCGAGTATTGGTGGCTGATGTGGTCAAGGCAGTGTGCTAGGTTTCTCTGCAGAGTGGAAAACGGTAGCCTAGGAGACAGAACACTTGGATTCTAGATTGCACTTTGCTGGGAGTAGCTGAGGAACAGTGTGTAAGTCACTTCTGCCTGGTTCTGCTGTCTTATCTGCAAAAGGAAAGGATTACTCTCTTGAGCTCCAAAATCCCTTCCAGTTTTAAAAGGGCTAAGATTTTCTGATTATCAGTCTCTCGAGCCAGTATTTTACATTTCCAAATTAAAGCTGAAAACAAAATTATTTTCATTCTTGACCAGAAGCACAAGGCAGACCATGAAGAGTTCCATGGTGGGCAATGTTTATTGTAGATGGCAAAGTAAGCCCAACCTCCTGGCAAATGCATCAAAGCTTTGCCGTCCTTCAGATAGTATGTGTTGAACAGCCCCATTGCATCAAATAACTAGCTTTTATGAAATCACCCTTATCTTTATATTACTTAGAACAGGATTTCATTGTACACTAATGCCTCCAAACAGATGCCAGATAAAGAATTCCATTTATACAGGAAAAAATGTTTGTTCTCCCTCAAAAGAGTCACCTATGAGGATGGATCCCAACATCAGGTCCCATCCTAATATGCATTATTCCCTTTGGCTGTGATTTTTATTCTGTCCTGACTGGCAGTGAGGTCAGAGGTCCCTTTGACCCTTCTGTTCATACCATGAATCTGTAGACAGCTGACACCTTTGTTGGGAAAATAAAAACTAGCTGGTAAAAGAACTTTTGTCATTTTGACAGCTACCCATTATTGGGGGCTGTGCCAACTGGTAAAGTCCTAATAAGAAGAAACAAATGTGTATTTCAGCCTCTTACTCAATTTCGTGAATGGCTTATAGGAACCAGTGAACTTAAATGTAATTGAATTTAAATAACAGGTGGAAAGGCCAGGGGAGGCTGGTGCTAAGGGTAGTTTGATGACTGTCATATGTATTTCTTTCTGTTGTCAGCATGAGTGAGAAAGTGCCAAATAACCACCTATGAATGATGGAAAATAACTCGAGTTTCACATGAGAGCTTTTACTAAGGTGCTGTCGTGTGCCCTCTCTCAGCCCTCTGCGTTTCCGCCTTCTTTCCATATGCCCAATCCGCCCTTTCCTGCAGTGGGTGAGAAATGCATTTGTCACCTGACCCCTCCATCTAAGTTTAGTGGTTAAGAGCAAGGACTCTGAGATCAGACTGCTTGAATGGACTCTCGGTTCCATCAGTTATGTGGGCAAGGCACTTAACTGCTCTGTACCTCGGTCTCTCCATCTTTAAGAGGGGAGTGGATAATGCTTTTGTCATTGAGTGGTGGGAGGATTAAATCAGAATGGATGGAGAGGGCTTTGAAACAGACCCCGTCATGTAGTAACAACCGCTTCACTCCATGCCTCGCATTGCCCATCTCAACAACCACGGCACGGGCTGGGCTGTGGGAGGCTTGATTTACTGTTCTCTCTGGCGGTCGGCTGAACCCTGTGATCAGGGGTTCAGAGCGGTTCCTGGCCCACTCTGAAGATCCAGTCCGTGCTGGTTGTCAATGGTGTGCACAGATAATTTGGGGACAAAGAAAAGAAACTGTCACTTGGATCACTCATTTCCCTCCAGAAGAGTGAAGAACCCACTTTCTTATTCTCTAGTTGGATAAAACTCTTAAGGAAGGAAATCATTAAATCTATAACTTCTATTGAGCAGCAGCTTTGTGGAAGAATGGTACACACCAGGAACTGTGGGGGAAACAAACACTAATTAAGACACAGTCCTTGTCTTTTTAATCGTGTTAGACAAACAGAGGAATACACAGGCACACGATTGACTATACCTTTGAGTAAATGTGGATTAAAGATGCTCTCTGCGCTCCGGGTCGCAGTGGACTGAGTGAAGGAGCGCACCAGCACACAGCTGAGTGTGAGGTGCAGGCTGTGCTGTCAGAAGTGTGGAAGGCGTCCCAGCACCAAGAACGGGACAATGGATGTGCTTTGGAAAGGTTTAAGAGGACAACTTGGAATTTGACTTGGGCCTAAAAATGGTGGATAGTATATTATTGGGCAGAGTTGAAAGTAGTGTTGGGAGAGAGAAATGAAGAAATTATACTCTTGAATTCACAAGTGATATAATTCACAAGCAGTAATTTGGTAATTCCTGCTTCTAAATGGAAAATAAATATATTGCTGAAAATCTAGCCAGTTTGCTGTTGGTATAGTAATCTCAGGCTCTATGTGATAATTAATTAGCAAGTCTCTGGGAAAAGAATAAAAGGAAAAAATAAGTTCTGCCAAGAGAATGTGGAAGTTATGGTCGACAGCACATAAACCCTTTCACCAAAAAGTTCATTGTGGTCTAACTGCTAAGGTCATCAGTATTTATTCTTCTAATTAACCCAACAATTCTTTTAATATCATTATGGATGTACAGGCTCCAGCACATGAAAATTATCCTGTTGGAATGTTCCGCCATTCCTGTAGTTTGCAAAGTATGTTTTTAGAGGTGTTGACTTTTTATAATTTCTACAAGTACATACCCCATGTCTTTGTTAGTTGATAACGCAGTGATCTTCCAGATATTCAGATGTTCCTTTGTAGGATTTTCTTTCATTTGTATAAAATTTGAGGTATACTGCATTAATTTTATAATCACCCCCAAATTAACAAAGACGAATGTAACTGCTTATGTAATACCATCTTTGATGATATCACAATCATTTTCCAATTCTGTATTTTGTGGATAGGAAAACTAGACCCAAAAATAGAAAGTTCCTTGACCAACATCATATCTCATGGGTTAGTGACTGACCTGGGTCTAGAAGCCAGACCTCCTAACTTGGGGTTCATCCATTACACCCTCCTCATTCCGTCCACTGCCAAAACTGGCAATTTGCAGACTGGAACCAGTATATCAGCACACCATGGATTAAGAGTCCAGGAGATTTCAAGTACATTTCTGCTGACACATGGTCATTTAAAAATAATAACAGTAAGCTAACATTTAGGAAGTTTACGTAAGCACTCATACATGTTTTCGTTCAATCTGTCACAACAGCCTTGTGACACTGGGACTGCTGCTTTCCGCAGCTTACAGATGGGCCATTGAGGCTCAAAGGGCTCACGTGGGAGGAGGTGGGGGCGGTTTGCATGGCTGGGATGCAGGCATGCGGGCTCAGGGTCCTTGCCCATCCCCGGCACCTTGTTCTGCTTCCCCCAAATTGGGCCTGGTCACTGGGAGCTTTTTGCTGCTACCGCCCATCAGCCTTGTGTCAGAAGCTAGCTTTGTAATTTCATATTAACTCCATAGGTGGTCCAGTACAGTGGCAATACTACCCCAGTTCATTTGCATCCTGGATCACTGTTCCACTTCCAGAGATGCACAGGGTGCCGAACTGAATTTATCCAGACCTTCAGGACAAAGGTAGATAGCATGGTGGCAGTAGTTTTGTCACGGGCAGCATCCCCTATTGCTGCAGGGAGGGGGAAGCAGCACCTGCCCGGCTGAGCAAGTGATTGAAACTCCCTTGGCATTTGCAGCAGTAGCAGCCATGTTTTACTGTCCATCTAGACTAACTCTTGACTTTGGGAGAGATTCTTAAATAGACAGTGTTACTTGTTCCCATTCCCTGGGCCATGGAGGGTGTAAGCTAAACCCTCCCTAACTGGGTGTACAGCAGGGAAAGGAACTAGACTCCCCATCAGTGTGTGGAATAAAATAGTATAATTGAGAGAGGTGGGGCTGAGCAATCCAAAATATCTGATAACATTCAAAAGAGCTTTTTTCCTCTTCCACAGTTAATCCATGTCTCCATTTGCATGTGTTAAAAAAAAAAAAAAAAAACCTGACAGCACCAACAACACAACAAGAGAAATGCACAGCCTGAGCAATAAATCTCCCGAGGCATTCAGCAAGTGCCACAGGGCTCATTAATCTTGGTTATTTCCGTAATAGATAACTTCACAAATCAGCTATTATTCCTAATCACACACATAAAGATAGGGACGGATAATAGCTTCCTGCATGGCGAGCCCCAAATAAAATTTCAGTTAAAAATATATTTCTGAAAATTCCAGGGAACGATGTTTTCTGCCTTCTTAAAGGGGTGGGAGGAGATGGGGGAGCAACCACCAAAAGAGAACTTGATTTTTGGGGACTGGGTTTTTGAAAAGAATTAGATGTGTTGTATTTTCTTACGGGCACCGGCAGGCCTGTGTGTCACCGTGTCAGCATGAGGTGGGTTGGAGAGACTTTGGGTGACAGGAGGCGAGAGAATTGTGCAGTTCCAGTCTCAAGATGGAGTTTAAGAGGAATTCCCAAGAACAAATAGTAAACACAGGGATGTCAAGGCCATCTTGTGTCAGTCAAGTTGGCATCGAATTGCAGAAGTTTTGCTGAGTTTGGCGAATTCATTTATCTTCACAGGGTAGGCAGATTACCATGCCCAGGGCACAAGACTGTCCTGAATCCATCCAGACCTTCTTCGGATTCCTGCCACCAAACAGGATGAGCAACCGTGAAAGGGTTTATAAGTGATAAGAGATGTGTTTGCAGCGTGTTTGGACAGTGTATGGATTTTTTTGAACAGGTGAGACTAGATTATCTTAAATCTGAAAGCTCCCAGCTCTAATGGCAATGGTCGAAAACCTGTATCGAATTAAGGGCTGGGAAGAGCACTAACGAAAGTTGCCGAGGCGAGGGAAATTAGCCGCGAGCTTCCCGTCCTCAGTGATGGCTTCCTGAAGGCATTGCGATTGTCCAGGGGAAAGCTTTGTTATGCAACAATAAGCCACCCCGTCCATCACTGTATGAACAAATGCCAGCGAATTGCACCAGGAATGAGATGCACTGCGTTTATGATGTATTTGACTCCATAGTATTTAGTCAGCACGAATAATTGACCTATAAGAATAACAAGTACCGACAGAAACAGGGTCTGGTAATGCACGTCTTTTAAACCCTACTGCATTACCACACAGTGCTAGCAAACACCCGTTCTTCTACAGGCCTCTTCTCCAGGCGCTTGCAGTTAAAATTTCACTCTGAACTTCTCTTTTTACCTAAATTGAAGTAGTTCTTCTTTCTCAGACCTTCCAAAGGAGGAAGTGGAGGTGGTCATGCCCATGGCCTTGTACGTTTTTTGCATGCACAGTGTTAAGGCTGAAGAATTTCCAGACTAGATGATTAAACGTTTTTCCTGCTAATGAAGTTGGTGTTCCTGGTATGTTCTCAGCAGTGACAGAACAACTGAACGTGTTGCATGGGCACAGCCATGGACTAGGCACTGGGGTAGACAGGTGTCCGAGATATGATCTGTGCCCTTAATGAACGTGGCGGTCCAGTAGTAGAAGTGATGTAAAAACAAGTATCTGTACAAGAGG
This sequence comes from Trachops cirrhosus, assembly GCA_028533065.1. Lineage (NCBI taxonomy): Eukaryota > Metazoa > Chordata > Mammalia > Chiroptera > Phyllostomidae > Trachops > Trachops cirrhosus. Next base: position 65,727,219 of record CM052538.1, read on the forward strand.
AAAGGGGGGGTGCCAGAGTAAAGGTAGCTATGTGCCAAGGACATCCCGGTGAGGCAGATCTGTGCGCTGAAGGAGATAAACACACACCCTTGGCTATAAGCAGAAAAGACAGTTGAGGCAGAGGGAACAGCATGAGCGAGGCAAAGCCATGGCAACATTTGGGAAGTCTCTGGAGGAGAGTGACTAGTCCAGTTCGGTTGGAGTGAGCAGTGAAAATGGGAGATAGGGGAGAGAATATAAATTTAGGTCGAATTATAGAGGACTTGCTGCATAGACATTGAGCTCTATTAAAGGGTTTGTGGTAGGGGAGTGACGTGGTCAGAACTGTGATTTAAAAAGTTTGATTCAGCAACGCCCAGAATGAATTAGAGGAGGGAGAGCACAGCAGCAGAGCCTGTGTGTGTGTTGGTGTACACCTAGACTCGTAAAGGGCCTGCTTCAGCGCAGCTGGGTAAATGGATAGAAAACAAACGCCTTGTATGGCAGGGGGCATGCAGAGTCGGTGGTTTTGTTGCGTGTAGGGGTTACCTATTGCTCTGTAAGAAGTCATCTCACACTTCGTGGCAGGAGGCACCTACATTGCTGTGGAATCTGAGGGTCAGGAATTCGGACGGGGCACAGCTACCAGGCCTAATCTCTGCCCCGTGAGGTCTGGGGCCTGTCCTGGAAAGATTCAAATGACTGATGACAACTCGAGGCTGAGGACTGTAATCATCTGGAGCCTTCTTCAAATTCACATGTCTGTGTCAAAGATAAATAATGCTGGTTAAATAGGTCAGGACAGGTTTTAATCGATACTATACTATTGCAATAGGGAGAGATTCCAATGTGAACTGAACTCAACTTCATCTTGTACAGAGGTGACTGGGCATTTTAAAGGGAGGATGCGGGAACTGGAAAGGGGTTGAGTGGCAGCTCATAATGTCAGGGAAGTTGAAAATTAAAAAAGCAGGAAGGAGGGTTTGGTCCACATGAAGCCCATCTGAGTTTGTTAACTGTCTCTTACGGAAGTTAGTTCCCCCCGCCTTGACCCTCCCATGGATGCTGGGAGATAGGAGATCCTATCTTCGGGTATTGCCTGGAACAAAAGGAAAATTCTTTGGCATACTTGAGCTTTCCCAGGCATATATTTTAAGGGGAGGGGGCAGGTCTATCCTAGGGATGGAGTTGTTAGAAAATATATTAGTGTTTGTTGAAGTCTTTACAGGCCAAGATAAGGCCTAGTTGAGAAAGGGCTAAGAGAAGTCTGGTTGGAGTTTGCTCACAGAGAGAATCTGTCATCTGACACTTGGGATGAGATTACTGAAAAGCCAGGCTCTCCTGGCCCGGGCGACCGAAGCACACATATGGCCTCTCCATGCAACATGTCTCCTGGGTTAGAGAGAGAGAGAACACTTCTGCAGAGAGAGCCTTCCAATAGAACCAGCCGGGCAAGAGCTGCAGTCTTCCGTAACCCAGCCTCCCGAGTCACACAGTGCCCCTTCTGCCACATTCCACCAGTTACAAGAGAGTCATTAAAGCCAGCCCAGATTCAGGGGAGAGATCGGGCTCCCACTCTCAAAGGGGTGGCAGCAAGGTCACATTTCAGAGGAGCATGTGGGACAAGGGTGATTATTGCAGCCACCTTTGGAAAACAGTCTGTCACAGCGGAGGTTGGCAGTTGACAGCAGCAAAGATGACTAATGCAGCTTCTGCACCGGCTGAGTTGCAGGAACCCACAGGACTTTGGAGGTGAAAAGAGCATAGTAACTGAAAATGGAGGGTATGGCCGAGAAGGTGGCAAAGACGAACGTGGCTCCTTCGGACCCGTACACTGAGAGGGCAAGATGGGGAGCCCAGGAAGGAACAGTAGTCCCAGGGGAATGTGGTTTCCGAACGCGGAATGGAGGAAGAGTTGTAAAAAGGACTAGTTTCAGGCAGGTGGAGAAGCCAGAGGGCAAAAACAGTAAGGAAATAGTGAAAAGGTAGAAGCAAGTAGAAGTAGCCTGTGGAGCATTTCAACTCTGATGAAGAGACTTAGCAATTTAAAGAGAGTATTTTTATAGGTGTAATATTTAAAAGAATAAGTAGCCTTTCTGCTTTTCCAGATTTAGAGAATTATTCTTCATGGTCTTTGGAGAAGACAGAGTAACATCATGTCCCATACTGGATATTCATTTTTTATTTAAAGTCCTCTTCCCCTTCCCCATTAAAAAAATGAAGTTCTGTTTCTTCTAATATTTAATAGCTTATGAAGACATGTCTTACAGGTTACAGTATTCAAACATTTTAACAGAGTCACCTGAGAGAACACCAGAAGATTGATTTGTAATTTAGAAATGTAGATAACTGACTCTAGGACAGTCTCCCACCCCACCTACCCCACCCCCCAGTTCACGTTTTCACCATTTTAACAAGCTGCTGCTGAGTCAGTAGGCTCAAGGGCCTGCAGTGAAATCCTTGTCTCTGGGGGGTGGGTGGGGGGCGGCTGGCCCTGGGGATCTCCAGCAGAGGAATGAATACTTGTGAGAAACACAGCCTCTTTTATGGAAATGAGTCAACCTTTTTGGGCCTCGAGAGAATACTGACCCACATGCCCTGGGCCACAGACACTGAGACAGCTCCTCGGAGAAAGTGAATGCCCTCTCCCTTTCCTTCTAATGCCTTTCTTAGCTTTCTTAAAGGAGCTAAACTATCCTTGTGAGGAAATACTAAAATGCAGAATTCTGCAGTCCACTGAGCATGTCGTCTGCTGATTAGGAAGCAGTAGGAGAGAAGGTAAATCAGAGTTGGAGGAAAACCCCAAAACAGAATTTTTTTTTGCACCACCCTAGCAGTTTCTGACCTCATTTTGTAAAATTTAACCTGTAGAAATATTTTACCCATAGCAAAATAGGTAAAAGAAAGCAATAAAATTCTCCTGGATAGCTAAAAGTGAGCTTACCACTGTCAAAACTCTCGAAGTTAAAAATGTAACACTCAATCAAATATATAAGGCACACGTGCCAAAGATTTATGAAACTCATCAGTGAGGAAACCTTGCAAAGTGGTAATTCAGGTTTAAAGAGCATTTGAGGACCTGAATAGAGGCATTTAGAAATGAATATCAGAATAAAATTTCTTGGTTATATATAAAACTGATGAATGTCTCACAGAGTAATACAACCATAACCTTTGGGGGTACTCTTTCTAAGTGGGCATAAATCTGTAAGTTAGTCTATAACTTCTAGTCAAATACTAAATAGCAAAATCCGATACAGGTATATTCTAGACTCCCAGGGGTGTCCAACCTTCAGGCCGCATGGGGCTCAGGATGGCTATGAATGCAGCCCAACACAAAACTGTAAATTTACTTAAAACCTTTTTTTTTGCTCCTCAGTTTTCATTAGTGTTTGGGTATTTAATGTGTGGACCAAGGCAACTGTTCTATTTCCAGTGTGGCCCAGAGATGCCAGGAGGTTGGATACCCCTGTGAGAATTAAATAACCCTTGGAAGGGCCTGTCAAACAATGCCCCGCTATGATAACATAAGGACCTGAAAGTTTTTGGTCATTTTTCTTACCACCACACAATTTTCAACTTTTTTCTCAGTTTTTTCAAAAGTTTTAAGAAATGTAATACAATTGGCATTTTCTTCATTACATAGAAAGGCAACAGTAACCATAACAAAGCCAGGCTCTTGCAAGAGGGTCTTATAGATACCTCATTATCCTTTTGCACCCTAATTTCAAGTTGAGGCATCTTGGAGTGATAAGTGAATACTCAGTCTCACAGCTGAGTGAATATCCATTGCCACGTGGAACCCAATTATCTTATTTTGTAGCACCTCTGAATTTGCAACTTCATTTTCCTTTGCACTTCTCAATTAAAGAGGAGCTGTGAGGCATTTCGATGCTGCCCAGTGCAATCCATCCCTTCTGGTGGGTGTGACAGGAGGCTGTGCTTTGTGAGTGGCGTCAGTTCATTTCCTATTGTACATAGTTAGCATGGCAGTAGATGCAGAGTGGTGCGGTCACTTGTCATTGTCTCCTGTAGCTTCTTTGTTTGTTTGTTTGTTTCCATCGGTCTGTTGACTTTCTTGACAGAAGGAGTTAAAGCTGCCATCAGTTATCCTGTGGGACACTTGGCCAGTTCCCTCTTCAGAAGGTGCTTCTCATACGGGAACAGTTCAGTGTTTGGGAGTTAGTTCACGTACAGATTCCAACTGACCGTGCCTGGAATTGGAACTTAGTCCTGGAAGTTCAGACGGGCAGCGTTGTGTTTACCTTCCGGTATCTCTGGCCTCACAACGGGTACTGTGAAATTCAAACTAGAATCTATTTGAACTTAAACAAACTAGGACTATGGGAAGAGGGGCAGGGACAGGTAGAAGAGGAGAAAATAAAGTATGAGAGTTATTACAAAATCAAACCAACAGCCATAATACATATATATCCCAACTTTATAATTTTAGGAAACCTCTACCTTAATATCATCAACTTGGCCATCACAGTGGAACTGTTCCAAATGTCAAGCAAATTTTTAAACATGATACTAATAATAATCTACATATATAAAATATTGAAAGATTTTGTATGTAACAGGGAACAGCAACTTTTTTCACATGTATATCCATCCAGGCCCTTCCCTCCAGCTGAATGAGCCAGTCAGTCCCGTTAACGTGGCCCAGACTATCAACATGATCACTCATTTCTTGATCTCTCTTTCTCAGCTGGAACCCCAGGATGGCTAATTAATAAGGTCAACCTACAATATGATTATGATAGCCTCAGACAGGATCGCTACTGCCCGCACTGAACTAGCTCTTCTGAGGTTGATTCAGTATTTTCCATCATTGTCATGGGCAATTAGCAGCCACTTACAATTGGTCACAGTTCATTTCTGCTAATGGCATTAGGATGAGATCCTATCGATCACATGATAGTCCACGTGAGTTCTCAGAGACTGGACCTCCAAATGGTAGATTGGAAGCCATTCCATTTTTTCAGGCCAGTTTGGAACACTGCAGTCTCATGGATTCCAGAGCTTTATTTGCATTCATGTTTATGAAAATGTGTCTTTATGGCAAATTAACTTGCCAGGACCTAACTGCCCGACTGAATTGAATTCAGAGCAGTAACTTTACACTAAGTACACAACAATGACAAGAATGGTGTGTTATTTTAGAAATCTGAGCATCCGTGTTATTTTTCTAAAACGCCATCGTTTGTAAGAGTAGCTTTGGAAGGAAAGTATGTGAGAATCAGCTGTCTTTTATCCTGATTCAAGTTACTGAGCTGTGCAGTCCATTTATGGGCAAAGAGCTGCTTTTTTAAAATTTTAAATCACCTTGTCTTCTCTTCTCTTCCTCATTTTTATTATAATGAACTTGGGAATGTTTAGTGGATCAGGTGACTGGAAGTGGTTGAATGTTTTCCAACCTTCTAATACTGAAGTGGTTGACAGTAAAGCTTCCATAGCAACCAGTCTTTTCCTGAAAACATTTTCTCTGGAAAGGGAAACAAGCAAAAGGAAAGCAAGAGCCCCATCTTTATGTTAAATGCATTTGTTGATTTATTCTTAAAGGTAAAAAAGGCAGCTTTTCAAGCACTGTGGGAAAAGACTGCCTGCAGTGTGTTCATGCCAGAATGTCTGTCATTTGGTTTCTGAATCTTCCCAGTAAAGAATACGTGTCCCTGGCAGATAAACCTTAAACATCAGATAAACATATGTGAGACTTTTTGGTATAAACTCCTAAAGTAGGGGTCGTTGGCGAGAATTGTAGTGCAAAACCTTGAAGGATACACAACACTTACTTTAATTGAATATCGTTTTGTACATTAATTAATGTGTCCGTCCTAATTTCCCAAAATGGCAAATAATGATGTGTGAAAACAGTATAATTACATTTCGATATTTTTGGTGGAATAATAACTGGCTTTGATGTGCTTTTGATCTGGAATGGTATTTATTATTATTATCAATCATTCATCCTTTTTAATTGTATTTGTGTTCATTTGCTGTTTTTCTTTTTAATTCTGCACCCAGATCAGCACCAGCCCAGTGGGACTTTGTGCGGGGGATTGACACCTTATGGAGATTCTTCCTGGGCTTGTTAGCAAAACACTCCTGTACACGCACACAAATACACTCACACATTCAGGCTTATTAAGCAGAGCTTGTGACTTAATGAAAACGAGAATCCTTGGTTTTGTGTGGAAGTAGCCAGCTGTCCAGTTGTCTGCTGCTTAATTCCAGACTCTGTCATTTGGACTGAAATCTAGTGCTGTCGCAGGGTTGCTGCGTTTCTACTCTCAGTGTTCAGTTTATTCTCTCCTTTCTCTAGGGATGGTTTTTACCTGTAACCGGGCTGCAGCCCAGGGACATTTTAATCTGTGACCCGCAGAAGGTAGGGGCAGCTTAGGTTTACCAGAAGCATGTAAACCGCTCTGTCTTTTGCTCACATTTTACCCGTGACAGGGAGTTGTCACTTGGAAACAGCCTCTCAGCTTGGGAAAAGGCCCTCTTGCTTTTCAACTTGAAAGAGGAGGTGGTGGAATTTTTGTTCGGAGACCAGAGAAAGAGAGTGGCAGAAGCAGAAACGCGACAGTCTTCAATCCTTCAGTTGGAGAAGCCTGGCTTCAGCATTTATCATAGTGACAGGAGACACTTTGAAATGAAATTCGTACAAAATAGGAGACCAGTACTTAGAATCAGGAAGCAAGTGATGAAACCGCTTGTGAAAGTCCCCAGTGAGAAAGGATGCATTTATTTTAGCTGATTTGTTGAGTAAAACTATTTCTAAATTAAAAAAAAACCCAGCCATTTCCTTGGTATCCACAATTTGAATATTCTGCCATGTATATTCTATATTATCATGGAAGTATGTTTGCACATCACATTCTTAGATATTAATAGGTCCTTTTAGGTCATCCGGCCTTTGTACTGATAATCAGATTTCATTTTGCCAAAGACAAATCAGTAACCTCATATTGACCTGCATTTGTTTGAAAGGCTTTATGCACCAAATGCAGAGGAGATGCATTTACTTCTACCTCTAAACAACTAAGGCTTAAATAATGCATTTCCAAGAGTAATCTGTTAGAACAGCACTCTTGAGAAGTGTTGTGTGTGAATGGATTCTGCATTCAGAATATCTGTTTGCTGCCTCCCTCCCACTAATTACTTCTTTCTTTGTCTTACCTCTAATTTGCATTGCTTAAGCAGAAGAGAGGGGATCTTAGCTGGCTTTTTCTCTTCCACAAATCCTTATACTTAGTCGCTGCAACTGTAATGTAGACTTCAGCTCATTTCTGTTCAAGGGAAACTGCACTGCCAAGGAAAAGATGCGCGCTAATCGCTACATCTAATTACCAAGAAGAGTAAATCACTAAAAACAAATTAAGTATCTTAAATAAAATGGAAAATAAAAGCAATTAACAATCAAAGAGGCGAAGTGTTAACATCTTTCAAGCCTGTTTCATGTGCTAATTGAAGGCAGTGTGAGTTTGAATGGCTGGCCAAACCGGGGGTTGGCAAAGCTTTTTCCCCATGGAACCCTTTTTTGAAGATTTAATCCGAAATGATGAAAAACAAATAATAATAAAAACACCGTCGATTCTAACAATTATAAATATCTTTTGAAAATTAGAAAACCTCAGGTAAGCTTTCTGTTGGGCTCTGTGGACCTACTCACACATTCTTTCCCTTCTTAGCCCAGGATGATGGAGATGATTTTCAAATCACTGTAGCCCTAATTTAAACAAACCAGAAACCAATGAAAATTTATACTTGACCTTAATCTGAAGAGGTCTGAAATAAGTTTTTACTATCCAAATCCTGTCCCTCCTTTTCTTTGTACTGCCTTCTGTGTTTTCAAATGCACGCTCGTCTTCTGATGTTAAAGCCAGCAGTGAAATGAGGTTTTCAATCACTGGTTCAAAAAAAAATGTGGTCAGAGGAGTACTGTTGTTCCTCACAAACTTCTGATCATGTTTTCACCTGGCACTTTTCTTATTTTTCTGTTTAGTGCCATTGAGTGATTTATAATACTTCCCATACGTACCCCAACCAAAGTTGAGGTGTGCCTGAGGTGTATTGCAGTAGAATCGAGAGCACAGAGGGGGTCCTTTCATTGAAACGTTGATATAGAAAACTTGCCTTTAACAATGTTTATATCTTTTCTCTTTTGCTCTGGAGTCCCATTTGTTTTTCAAGTGCATTGTCTATTCTTGATATATATGAAGAAAATTCAGAAGGTTTTAAAGTTAATTTCTAAGGCAGAGGGTATAGGAGAAGAGAGATAGGTGGGAGATGGAAATCTGGTCTGGGAAAATTTAAATACTGAGTAAATTTACCTGCTTAGTTCCATTCATTTACCTAGAATAACTTGATACCTGTGCCCCGCTCCCCCACTGTTAGGTGGTTCTACTGTACCCTGAACTCTAGGACCAGGAGGTTTGAAGGAGTCCAGTGTTCTGATTCAGTAGCTAGGTCTCCTGTCACCTTTACTGCCTCAACTCAGAAATCCGAGTCTTTGTTTGTTTGTGTCAGGTGCCCACATGTTCCATGTAGCATAGCCCATTCTTCCATTTCTACTTTTAGGATCCTGCTGGTTACCTGAATCCCTATGGGGTTTTCTAATACTATGCTCAGCCTATTAGAGACTCCCCCAAATGGCAGGTCTCTCTCTCTCATCACCTGCCCCCGTGATCGCTCTCCTCAGGGCCTTCCTGGGTTGCTGTAGGTTGGTCTCTGCTCCAGGCGGTGGCCTGCTGGGGTGTAAGCCAGCCTGCCACCGCCCCCATGCAAATCTAGCGCAGTGAGCCACAGGCCAGGAGTTGCACTTCAGTCTTTAAAATCTGACAGGCAGTGAGCACTCTCCCGAGGAGATAAGAACTTGTTAGCGGACTGCACGCATCCCCAAGTAGTAGCCAGGAAAGCAAATTCAGGATAATTATTGTAAGAAATTCAGAGTTAGTGAAGGTTTTGAGTTTTGTCTTTTTGAAGAGTGACGGGTATTCTGTGCGCCTGTATTTTGGGTTGAATGGACCACACAGGACTGCCGGGGCGGGGGGGGGGGGGGAGAAGCTGGTTAGTAGAATGTCCTTTGCTGTGGACAGAAGACAGGCCCTCAAGAGCCATCACCTTTTCTTTGTGTGAAGGGTCAGGACCCAGCGTGCTCTTGGCTCTGCTTCAACCAGGAGCTGTGGACTGGGCTCTACAAGCCTTCACAAGGAGGGGGCTGTGCCCAGTTGCGCCGTCTTCTCTGCCCACCCCCCCCATCAGCAGGAGCAGACGTTAGCTACCCCCAGGGTACTGGGGAGGAATGGAGACCCGAGCCTTGGAGGAGGGCTTAGAGAGGAAGGAGGACATAAGGGAGAAGAGAGAAGATGGATGAGGATGAGGATAAAAGGAGAGGTGATTAACACTGAAGTCCTGTCTGTCTCTTTAGAAAGAAGACTATTATTTATAATGGGCTCTCATTATTTTTCTATTTAAGACAAATAATCCATGCTATACCTATATGTGTAAGAACTATATTGTTTTCTCTGTGAAAAACAATAAAAGCCCCAGTTAAAATAGTCTATCTCAGTGATTTTCAACCTTTTCATCTCGAGGTACATATAAACTAATTACTAAAATCCTGTGGCACACCAAAAATACAGTTTTTGCCAATCTTGACCAAAAAATGGGCATAATTTCAATTAATTTATAAAAAAATAATAATAGTAATTACCTTCCCTTTTTGCTCCAAAGTGACTTTTTAAAAAATCAGGTGCCTGTTTGTATATAAGGATATCTGGTACCAGAAATTAACCAATCAGGTGCAGCCTTATTATGTGACTTGCCCAATAAGATGCAGTTCTCTGTTACATGACCTATGTATTTATGGTTCAAGACCGGGCATTCACACCAGACAGGTCTTGTTGTGTTGGCTGTTGTCATATTTTTTATTTGACATTCTAAAGGAAAAGAGGTCAGTACCCCCAACTAAATAATCAGGTACTGCATATTTTAAAGTTTTTTGTGGCAGGCCGGTTGACCTGTGGCAAATCGCTGGTCTGATCTCTCTGTAGATCAGGCCTTCCTCTACTTCATCAGTGTGGTTAATTTCTTTGAACCAGCGTCAACCAATTTCGCTGAGGCTAGACTGTACCTGGGATGGTAACGTTACCTGGGCACTTGCCCAGGGGCAAGAGCAGACAAGTTCTCCATACTTCCCTCATCCCTTCAATTTGAGTACAGTCCAGGAGCAGAATATGCAAAACTGTATCTAGCTGAAAACATAGATAATGGACAGAAATGCAAACAGGATCGTAGTATATGAAATACAGGAATGAAAGTTTGGAGAGAGCCTTGGGAAAGTCCTAGGGCAGTGTGACAACCCTCTATTATAAGCCAGCCCATCTTTCAAGACCTGCAAAATAAGCTGTTCATTTGGAAGGAACTATTTGAAAAACCAAGGGGTATGGCAATGTGCCTTTATGAGGAAATGAATGTACTCTTAAGAATACCCTCACCTTTTTTAATAGTGTATATTGCATGAGCTGTTCTGTTCTTCAGGAAAGATGATTAACAGCCCCCATCCATCACACGGTGCAGTTTGGTACATCCGAGTAGCAGAGAGCTTATAAAATATACTTGGCAATAAGTCACAAAAACATTCGTATTTTTAATAACATTTTTGAAGGAGAAAAATCTGTTTTTCAATAAATTCTGGCATGGCTTCCCTCTAGATTTTATTTCTCATTTAAAATTATCTTGGGGTCGATTTTTTTTCTGTTCATTGGCTTTTTACTGGTTTATGCCAAATGTATTTCAGAGCCAATTGAAAAGAGGACTAGGGTATGAGCAGGGATTCCCAGGTTTCCTTCTATTTCTGCTTTTGGTTGTGATGAAATTAACATCAATGTAGTCAGTTAAATTTCACTGAAATTTTACAGTCACTGTTACTCATGATCAGGTAAAATTACTTCTCAGCTCAACACCTTCCTATGTTACTGCCCTATATATTTGGTTTTTCCTTAGGAAATATTTCTATTTACTGCTGTGTAAGTTGTAGTCTTTTTTCTATAAAATAGTAGGTTGCTACCATTTTTAATGGTAGAATACTGAATTATTATTATATTTATATAATTACACCTATTATTAGAAACTCCCTGTCCCTGCTTTTTTAAAAAACAATTTATAATTATAGTAAATAATTGCTCAGAGCCAACAAGTGGGTGCTGTAGAATATCCACTGAGGGTGGTACCCATTGTAGAAAATCTCTCCCTGCTCCATTCTTAAGATGTTGACGCATTATTCCTATGGGACAAGGGCCTTCTTTGTTCAGGGCCAGATTCAAGTTCATAATAAATATAAGTGGATTATGCTATCTAGGAAGTGAAAAAGGAACTCTTAGAAGTCTTTGAAATTCATTCTTATGTCTGAAAAAAAGATGAACTTAAACCCCATCTTTTATTCTTCACACCCCCGCCACCAGTTAACATGATATCTAAATATGAATATAATAACATACATGTTCCTGCCCAGAAAGAGGTCCTACAGAATTTTATGAGATATTTTTAAAGCAAGGAAAAAGTTACTAGCACATACAAACCTTCAAAGCCAGTGAACAGGTACCTTGGGCGGGGCGGGGGGGGGTGGCAGGTAAAGCTCACTCTCTTGTTTATTGTAATGGGAGGTCTCTTGTACCAGCTGTTGGATTTTCTTCTCTTCTAGTAAATAGAACTTTCATTCAGTTAAACAAATCCATGTTAAAATGTGGATGGCAGAATAGTGGAATAGCCAGGCAAGGAGAAAGAAGGCACTTAATCCTCTAAATAAATACCTTTGGTGCTGTTTAGTTAGATTTTGGGACTTGATGATTGTTTCTAAAATACTTTGTTGCTGAATCCTACATTTCTTTTAATTGGACATTTGAGAGATATTTTGAAGGAAAAATCAATAGGACTTCGCAATGGATTGCATACCGAGGGTGAGAACAGGAGGCATAAATGAAGGCTGCGTCAATGAGGGTTTCTTGTGTCCTTGAATGAATGATAGCGATACTCAGGCAGCAGGCTAGTCAGTCACTGGGAGGGGACCGGGTTTGGAGGAACGTGATCTGGTTGTTAGCTTTCAGGTATGGGGGGTGACTTGCAGTACCTGGAGACATCTCAATAGAGATGTCACATGGGGAATGAGGTGTACAGACCAGGTAGGTGTACAGGTCTGGACTACACGGGAAAGGCCTGAGTAAAGATATAAATTGTGACCGTGTGGATATAGGAATAATTCAGTCATGAATGTGAATGAGATTATTAAATGACTCATCAGCTGGTAAGACGATGAGCCTGTGCAGAATGCAGAGGAATAGCCCAGGAAGTGGGGACAGGGGTGTCATGGCACCCAAGGCAGGAGAGCATTCAAGGCCAGAGGAATTTGCAACCCGGTCAATGCAACATGTGTCTTTCTCCATTAATCACACACAGATATTGGCAACATCAGAATCTAAACTTCTTTGTAGGAGATCAGCTGTCTTTCGAAGGGAAGGATGTGTCCTGGCCGACCGGTAAATGTTTACCACCATGACAGGACAGAAGCACTGCCAGCCTCTCCTTTCCAAGAGTCATTTCTCCCTCACCCAGAATAATTTTGCTTTAACATCACCTGGTGGGACATGTATCTAGTTCATTGTGCCATTCTTTCTATCTTGTCTGGGATCATAATGATCTTCCCTTTTGTTAACAATTTGGATAATTGACAGGAAAACACTATTATTGCTCAGGTATCCTGGTTTCCAGCAGTTCCCTGGGAGAAAGCATCAAACTCCCACAATAAAAACTTACAGTCCAAATTTAATAAATGTATTTTAAGAGATTTTTTTCTTTCATGAAGAAGCAGGGGGGCCTTTTTTGAACTAATTCTAATGGTAGGACTCAGTGGAGCTACGGTGATTGAGTAGAATGACCATCCCTACCTCATGGAAGTTTCAGAGTGTGACGCAGTTAGTCAGATTGTAATCCTGAAAATCCACTGCAAAAGCACAAATAAATTCATAAATAGCAATTGCTGTTTACTGAAGCTTTTCAGTCCATGACAAAAATAGACATTCAATAGATTGCAAGATATTTTCCCCAATATGCCAGTTTTGAAACTGATTGAAAGTAAAAGACACATACTGGTTATTTGGGGGGAGGGGTATGAGATAAGAAAAAATGTAAATATCTATTAAATATTTCCCAGTTCATTAAGGAAATTTACTTTCCCCATATATCAATAACTTCTGCTATTGCTGAAGATAGGAGAGGTGCATATGCTCTTGATTCTGTTGGCAAGTTAAACTGTCTTACTCCCTGAGTATTGCTTATGCTAAAGGTATTCAGATTTTTAAAAAATATGGACTTCTCTTCTGGCCTCAGAGCAGATGGCTGCCTGGAACTTGTGTGGCGATGTGTGCTGTTTGTACCTGAGGCTCTGGGCCCAGTTATCTCCCCGGCCCCAAGTTCAGCCACCCTTGTGGTTTTAGACATCATCCACACTGCACTGACTTTCAAACCTTTATCTCCAGCCCCATTTTTTGCTTGAATTTTATACTGGACACCTCTTCTTATATGTCCTACAGGCAGCCAAATGTCATATGAAATGGAACTTGTAACTCCCTCCCTCCCTTGATTTGTTTCTCTGTAGTAGTCTTACAAAATCACCCAAGCAATGCATGAGTCCTTTCTCTCCCTCAGTCCCCACAGCACATGAGACCCTTGGTCCCATACATATTTCTTCCTGAATACATTATAAAAAACCAGTCCCCTTCTATTCACTGTGCATGGACGGACCGTCTCTCCCTGGCACATTTGCAGTAATCTCTTCAACTACCTCCCCTGCCTCCACACCGAAGTCACTAGTTTTTCTAACATGTGGGTCCCATCACGGCACTTCCTATTTGAAATTCTCCAGTACCTCCCCTTTGCCTACTGAAGTTTCAACTTCTTAGCATGTCCTAGAGGCAGGCCTCCTACTGCTTAGTTAGCAACTTGTGTATACTCTACCCCCAGCTACACAAAACCATGTATCAGTATTTGAGGAAGTCTGTGCCTTGGCCCAGCCGCCCACCCACATCCGTGCTTTCATCTTGGAGCTTCTGCTCCTCACTCAGGATCCACCGCAGATGTAATGTTACCCCGATAGCTTCCTATGAGTTCAGAGCTAAACTTTTTCCTTTATCTTTTTCCATGATATTGTATATGCTGCACATAGTGAATACATTTTTAATACATTTAATTAACATTTTACAAGAGGCAGTATAGCCTGGTGCTTTTTTTTTTTTAAAGCACAAGAGTTTTCATCTGTTTGAAACCTGATTTCACTATGAGCTGTGAAATTCAAGTTCTTTGACCTCTCTGAACCTCATTTATTCATCTGTAAAATGAGACTCTGGTAGTGCCTATCTCAAAGGGTTGTCATAATTATGAGATAACCTAAATAAAGCACTTGGAACATTCAATGCAGCACTGTGCCTGGTACATATTTATATTTGTAGTGGTGGTGATATTTCTCTTTCCTTTGAGATTGTCAGTTCTAATAACTGGTCCTTAGTGAAGCTCAATAAATATTCAAAGAATAGATAATAAGTGTGTGAATTTACACTCTAGTTTAATCTTTGGGCCCAAAGACTAAAATAAAAACTATTCTAAGACATGATATTATTGCAATCAGAGGGATAAAATGATGGGGTGGGTATCTTAAAATTTGGATGCGCAAAATGTAGTAACTCCTAAACTTATCCTCCTGAAATGTGAGAAATTCGGGTTGTGATTTTTATGGTCAGTCACTCTGTTTTCATTCAGCAAAGCCTGGGAAATATTTCAACAGAGAAACACAGACTGGCCTCACCCTTTGGCTCTGAGCATTTGGTCTCCACCTTTAATCTGATCGTCAGTGCCGTTGGCTGGTGTTTCCATCAGACCCTGTTTAACGTGCCATAAGTTATATTAGGTTACACAATTTTGTACATTCGGAGGAAAGTAACTTTGAAAGAGTTTAATTCTTCTGGTATTTCTAAGTGATTTGCTTGCCTTTTGCCATGCCCTTTAAACTATTATAATCCTCTGTCAGATGCTCAAACTCTGTGATCTTCAGATTTAAAAATAAAAAGCCAGTTTTTATTTTCCAGGAAAAAAGATATACAAAATGTTCTAATGAGGCTTACCTTGTGAACTTAACATATTTACCAGAATAGTGAAACTTAAGAAATAACCTTGAACTGAGAAAAAAATCCACTAAGTATACTAAGAAAAAAGATCATTAAAAGAAAGTGACAGTTCATTTTCTAATAATGCTGTTGGAGTTGATAAGCAGAAGAGTCTTCTGAGGAAGTAATGGAACGTCCTGAGCCTTAGCATCGGTGTGTAGTTTGTGGTGCAGACACTTCCATAGCGTGGGGCGGGCATGGTGCCGTGGTGAGAAATACAACACAGGAGACACTGGAGCCCACGGCCAGTTCACCTTCCGTGAAGATTCGCGTTCACAGAATGAAAACCCTGGTTCAGCTGAGGTGGAGTGGAGCCAAGCATCTCCTTTCCAACACCGCGATTCCATGATTAGCAAGCCAGAAGCAATACTCTAAATACCTATCCAGTTGGGGTAACGGGGACTAAACCTTTAAGTCCAGAGCAATCAAGACATCTCCCGATTTCCACTGGGTGAAACCTGAGAGTCGACCTTTTTTGCAATCTACAGTAGTGATTAGAACACAGATTCCGGAGCCAGACTGTCTGGGTTTGTCTGAGGTCTTGCAGCTTCCTAGTTGTGACTTTGACTTAGTTCATGTCTTTAGGGCTCAGGTTCCTCATCAATAAAATGGAATGATTAATTACCTTTCTCAAAGAGGTGGGGTAGAAATTAAGTGAGATCATGTGTTTGTAAAGCTGTTCAGTAGTTTCTGCAGTCAGAAGTGTAAGCTGATGTTTCTGTTGCCTGTCAGGATGAGTCAGCCAGGACTTTGTCTCCAAACCTTCAGTGACCCTGAGTACTTCCTCATCCCCTGCCCTTTTCGACATGCAGTTGTGTTTAACAACTACTCACTGAAGGTCAATACTTGGTCTTCATACCTTTACCTAACTTGTTTTCTCTTTCCTTTAGTCCACTCTAAATGTTCTTTTTCCCGTGTTTCTTTAGTCAGTTCACTCACTCTCCAGCTATTGCTGCATCAGCACACTGGGCTTCCTGTGGTTCTTCAAACCCTAAAGCTCATCTCTGCCCAGGGCCTTTGCATGTGCCCTTCCTGGGCCCGCAGTGCTCTTCCCCAGATAACACGTAACTCAGAAGTGCCCTCACCTACTTTGTATTGTTGCCCCAACATCAGGTCTTTCTTGACTGCTCTCTGCAATATCACATCCCAGTCACACTCTTCCTCCACCTTTTCATGGATTTCCTCATAGTCTGTACTGTTTATTACCTGACTATAGTGTGGTGTTCACGCACAGATTTTTTTAATGGGAAAAAACCTCAAAACAAAGCATATATAAATAGTGCCTTACCTGTTTTGATAGAAAATTATTACTGGGTTATCTGGGCCTTATATTTCAAAGAATTGACATAAGGTCCTTGTCAGTCCTATATATGTACCTTATCAGATATGCCCTGATTATTTTAAGAAGGTCCTAGCCATTTTAAGGACAAACTAAAGTGAATAAGGACATTTAAACTCAGAACTTAGTCATCTTGCCATTTTTTTAAAATCCTCACCTGAGGCTGTATTTATTGACTTTAGGGAGAGAGGAAAGGGGGAGAGACAGAGAAGGAGAAACATCGGTATGAGAGAGAAACATCAACTGGTTGCCTCCCATATGTGCCCTGGCCTGGGCTCAAACCCATAACCTAGGTATGTGCCCAGACCAGGGATCCAACCTGCAACCTTTCAGTGTAGGGGATGATGTTCCAAGCAACTGAGCCACCCAGCCAGTGCCATCTTGGCACTTTTAATACTACTTTTAGAATATAAGCAATACCTCATTTCCACAGAACTGTGGAATGGGGACAAGGGTAAGCATCCTCAGAGAATTTGAAGTAGATGTTTTAAGCCAGGGAATGAAAGTTAATATAAATTAAACAGTGAACACCATATAGAGCAGATAATCATTGCTTGTGTTTTCGTCATCTTGATAGGGCATCAGGGTTAGAGCCACAGGTTATTTACTTTGAAGGGCGTACTGGTCCTCAGGACTGTGGCTGCCCAACGTGCAGGTGTCTTCCCACATCGGGCGTACTCTGAACCTCCCTTCAGAAAAGTTGTGTCCTCCCCTGCTCGAGTGTCTTCCTCACACAGGTAAATGAATTGATGACTCTCCTTTCCCTGCCCCGTTTCCTCGGCCGGTTCTGCTGCAGAGGGAGCAGAGCCCTTCCAGAAGTCCCTCTTGAATTGGGCTCATGCTCATTTTAAGCTGAGACTTAGGTTGTTTTCATTAGTGGCCTGCTCTGCAGTGACCAGTTTCCTTTGTGGCTCAGGCAGCCTAGCACACTGTCCTGCCTGGCAGTGAATGACTGGCCACAGTAGCTGTGTTGCCAGCTTGCCATCCAGGATGGCCTGGCAGGCAGCGCAAGCCGGGAGGCAGCCTGGGTGGGATCTGTGCAGACCCAAAGGCACACCCACTGTGTGTGGGAAAGCAGACCCAGAGGGTCCAGGCAGAGCTGACAGGTGGGCTGTCACCCCAGATACTCCCTGTTTGCCACAAGAACCAGGAATGTAGACTTAAGGTGAAACCTGAGTATTTGCAGCTAATTCAAGAACATGGTTTAAGCTGGTAGTGATGCACAGGCCACCAGCTTATGGCCTTGATTCTTGAAAACAGATTTTATCTTTATTCCAGAGCTCATTGTAACTGAAAGTATTCCAGATCATCATGCTACTTCTAGGATAAGGACAGCAGGTTTGGGCTAAGCCACTGTGTGTGTGTGCACGTGCATGCCTGTGTATGTGTTTATAAATGTACTTGTAAGCACACACACTTCTGATCTTCTAGTAATCTTCCACCCACCAATAGCCACCATTTCTTTTCTGAGTATCCCATGGATTTGGGAACTGAGACCACAAGCCTACCAGAGACTTAGAGACTGAAGGAAACACAGCATAGCCATACTAGAGCTGGTTTTAGTTCAAATATACACCTACAACAATCTCAAGTGTCTGGTAAATACTTATTGATTGAATGCCATTCTGTGTTTTAACCAGACATGTGTTTCTGGAAGGTAAGATATCTCACTTCTCTCATGTATCCTCTTTTAAAGTGTTGTAGTCCAGTGCTTTTGCCTTTTAGACCTTGATCCTGTCCTCATTGCAGCGTCCAAAGCAGCAAGCTAGACCACTGACCCCCAGTTTTCCCCTCTCCCTGGCTCCTCTCCCACCCCGTTCAGGTGCACAGAGGTGGGTTGTAGAGCCATTCTTCTCCTCATGGCACATCCCCATGATCAGGCTATGCAAGGACACTCTGCTTTCATTTTGCTTTCCCTCTCAGCCGCTGTCCCTGTTCCCATTCTCTTCAGAGGTCACCACTGTAATGCATCAAATGCCACCTCAGATGTATGTGTGTGCTTGAAAAACACAAATTTGCATGAATGAATTTTATAATAGAAATGGCATTATAGAGTCCGGTTCTTCTCTTCCCCACACCCCCAGCAGTCAATGCTGATCTTAGAGCTACTTACGTTGCTGGACATGAGTCTTATTTCTTCCTTCTGGCTGCTACATAGCACACCATCATATAAATCTAACACATTTGATTCATCCCTGTAGTAATGGTCACCCTCAGCTGCCTCCAGTTTCCAGATGTCCCAAATAGTGCTCCGATCCATGTCCTCCGTTGCCTTTGTGGGTGTGTTTGTGGGTTCTAGTCTCAGGGCTGTGGGGCATGAGCACGCTTAGTTCCACCTGGTAGAGAAAGTTGCTCCCCGGGGTGAGGGGACCAGTGCATCCTCCCAGCAGCTGGGACTGAGCCTTGCTGTGTCCCCACATCTCCACGTGGCACTGTTTGACCTTCTAGCTCTAACCGGATAGCTGTATCATTGTCACTCTAATTTGCATTTCTCTGATTACTAGTGAGATTGAACTTCTTATGTATTGGGTTGGCCACAAAGTCCATCTAGTTTTTTCCATAGAATAAAAGGCACATTTTTCATGTTCACCAATAACTATTAATTTTGATATCTTGATTATGTTGGGCATCTCCTGCATGGTATAACATTGATTGTTCTCAATGTCTCAACTTGATTGTTATCAACTTCCATTGGTCTACTTGACCATGGAGCATCGTCCAGTGAGAAATCTCCAGTATGAAATTTCTCAAACCACTTTTGACATTCATTCAGTCACAGCAACCTTCTCCATACACTCACTACACAAATCTTTTTTTGCATTTCAGTTTCATTTTTACCTTTCTTGAAATAATAAAGCATAATATGCAAAAAATGCTTCATATTTTCTTCCATCTTCAATATTAAAATATGCACACAAAAATTCACCAATTTTGATTTTTTTTTTAATGCATGCTGATATGGCAGCTGTCACAATACAATCTAACAATATTGTTTCAGATAAAGTTAAAGAAGTAAGCACTACTAGAGCCATATTATGGAAAAAAGATGAACTTTTTGGCCAACCCAGTACTTCTCAGCCATTTGGATTTGCCCTTCTTTGAATTGCCTATACATATTTCAAGTATATTTTTCTATTGGGTTTCTTACCTTTTTTCTTGCTGATCTTTTGTATAGTCTGGATATGACTCCTTTGTTCATTTTTAGAGATGACAAATATCTTCTGTCCATTTCGTCTATGGTGTTTTTGTTGTAAACCAGTCCATCTGTGTATTTTTTATGACTTAAAAAAATCATGTTAGCAGAACCTTTCCTTATCCCAAGCTATCACAAATATTTTCCAGTAGCTATTTCTGTTAGCTTCATGGTTGTATTTCACATCTAGACCTTTACAGCATCTGAAGGGGAGGTTTTGGGGGATTCACATTGTTTTTATGGTGGTGAGGGACTAGTCCAACACTTTCTCTCTGCAGTAATATAGCTTTTACAGTAGTATCCCCTAAATATTATCCATCTGTTTCCCTCTCACTGGTATCGCTACCTCTCTCATTTAACAAGTTGCCACATACATATGGACCCATTAGAGGACCCTGACTCTGTATCTAGAGCAGCACCTAGACTTGGGCCTCCTTGGGCGCTAGAACCCCTAGAATATCAGGCACCCGGAGGACAGACTCAAGGAGTTTTCTGTGTAGAACTTTAAAGCCAAAAGACCTTTAAGTCTAATTTACCTTGTACTCTCGTTTTTATGTGAAGAGTCAAATTTAGATCACGCAAGACTGTGACTGGGTCTACTCCTGTGCAGCCCAGTGCCTTCTGAGTGACCCCAGGCTGCCTCCCTGCTCTCAGGACAAAGCAGGCTGTTTCAAGCCTCACTTTCTACCCCTGCATGTCACAGCTTTGAGACTTTGTTGAGTGACCTTGTTTAGTGACCAACTTTTTTGCTATGTAGGCTGATGGTTCTCCTTAACTACAGGATGCGGATGCTTTGTATTTTTCCTCCCTCCCTCCCTCCCTTCTTTTGTAGCAAAAGAGAATCTATTGGCACCAGTCTAGGAAGCAAGTGGGAATCAAGGCAGACTGGAGAGCAGAGATGACAGGAATGGTCTCTCGATGCTTTGTATTTTAATGTATGCCTCAGAAAAATTAATCTATTACTCCTTCCTGGATGCACTGTATTTAGATGCATTACAAGGATATGTTTCTCTGTGTGAAAATCTTTCCTTCTCTCTTTCACTCAAGTGGAACAGAAAAAAAATTGTTCTGGAACAAAAAAGAACTTGAAGAAGCCACCCAACTCCTTGCTCTTTCCCCATCCTCTGTCTAAAACAAACTCTGCCTAGGCACCTGCATTGTTTCTTTGCTTTTCCTCAACACTGGTAGGTTTATGAATGTGTTAATTCATGTAATAGAAACGGGAACTTTAATCAGGGGTAACAAACAAAGGCAGAGAAATCAGACGTGAAGGGAAGAGAGGGGCTTGGTGACTGCTGTTTGCTGCCCGGCGACCAGTGAGGAATGAGGGCCTTGAGGCAGCCAGAGTGATCTCGCCCGTGTTCTCCGAGGTCACTGCATTCTCAGCAGTGCCCCAACAAAGGACTGCTTCTTCTAGAACACTAGATTAAACATGCCAAAGGGAGGGTCATCTAGTTTTGTTTCTACTCATGTCTCAGATCTGCAAGCCTGGCCTTCGCCGTCCCCTCATGTACTGCCTTGACCTCCACAGCTAGGCCTCAGGCCCTTGAGAATGCAGCAGGCACATGCGCTGGACTGTGCCCTGTTTTCAGAACCGCGTAACTACAGGGATGCGTAGCGAGGCCTGTTGGGAAAGGGGCTGGGGGTTGGAACAGGACCAGCTCTGCCTGCCCCCAGCCTGGGGACGTTTGGTTAGGACGTGCTTTTCTGTTCTGTTGTCTGCCTCCGACCCAGGAGCTGTCATTTGGGAGTAACCTGAAATCCTTTGATGAAATAATATATAGCATTTATGAATGGAATAATTTTTTGACTCAAGGGCTCAAAAACCTTCTAGGCCTCCTAATATTAATCTTCATCTTTCTGTGGGTGCTTTTTTAATTTTTTTAAATTTCCTTGTTATAGATGGGCAAAATGACCAAACAAAACTATTGAATACCTGACCCCCTTGAACACCTGACCCCTTCCACTAGGTAGGTCATCTAGTGATACCTGAAAAGGAAGTAGCCACAGACAGTAGATGCCACATTTTGAGGCTGTTGTTCATGGTGAACGTTTGTCAGTGTTATTAAGACTGATTCATAAAAAGAACCAGCTTAGGTTTTCTTTGATCCACCTTCAATGAAATCTGCCTCATAAACTCGGAAATGTTTTCCTTCCCAGCAACGTCTAACAGAGCTGTAGAGGAAAGCTCTTTTCAATTATAAAGAGGATTTATTTTTTCTTTCTTTAAATGGGAAACTGTCCCTGGTTTATGGGTGGAAAAAAGATTCCAAATGCTTGTCTGATGTGAAAGCATTCTCCCTTTTACTAAGCAACTTGCCCTTATGCCATAGAGGTTACGGATGAAAAATGATTGAAATCGCATGAATGGATCCCCCCGTGCCATGTCTGTGCTACAGGCAGATGCCCCGAGTTTGTGGTGGACATGTGCAAACTCAGAGCGTTTCCACAAGCAATTTGAGAACAAGCCAGTACCTCAGACAGTCAGTAACGTATTTTAGAAAGAGACTTCTCATGTAAAGCAGTGGAAGTTGCAATGTATGTAGTGGGTTGATTGTAATATTCAGATACTTTGGATAGCAGAGGCCTGTTCTGTAACAAAAAGGATAAGTCAACCTGTATGATAGGCCAGGTTTGTATAAAGCAAACATACTAAGTATTTTTAGGGATACCTCAGAGTAACTTTTTAATGCCTGCTCACCTGTTTGTTTCTCATATCCATTTTTGGCTTTCAGGGGGACCCCTTCCATATTTTCATGTTTAAATAGACACAAAATTTTGAAGTGCTCTATCTCAGTGCAGATACTGAGCTGACACTTTTTAACATACGGTTTTTGTATTGGATGTTAATGTCTTTTCAAGAAAATCTTGCTGTGTGGGCTCTTTCATATTATTCTTCATTCAGCCATGGAGACATAGTAAGCTTTTTAGTTTCTTCAGGCTGTATCGCAAGAAGTGGAAGAGATCATTAGCTGGGGCTGCATACAGAATTTGAGATTATGGGCTATTTGATATGGGAAAGTGAATCTGAAACTCCTACAGGAGTTGCAGATGAGGCCAGGCTGACTCCTACTGAAGTGTACATATACACACACACGCACGCACACGTGTGTGTGTGCCCCTGATCCTAATTTCTCACACATACACATGCACGCACACATTTAAATTAGAGAGATTGTAGTTGTTGGTTGAGCTAGTGCTGACTCATGGAAAGGAAGGATTAAAAATGGGCTGTGTTTATGGTTTTTTGTTAGTTTATATACTTTGTAATAGAAGTACAATATGTGTGATGGATAGCCAAAGAGATGTCTTTACATTTATTTAAGGAAAAGTTCAAGTGGCAGTGAACTATGGACAATGACATTTATTTGGGGGAAAACAATAGTAATGATGCATTTTAATCTAGGCATCTGTGAGGCAAGAGAAGTTTAGACAACAAAAATGATTTACAGACAAAGACAGGCAGTGTAAGTGAAATTATGATGGAAGATAGTTGTGAAACAGAGTCATGATAAGCAAAAGCCTTGCCTTTCCATGTCTGAAGCCTGTGCCCCAACTTAAAAACCACTTTGTCACCTTGCTATCAGTATTTGGAAAAGCCAGTGAACAAGGAAATGCAGCATTTAATTATTCAGTAAATCAGTATCTTCTTAGTGGAAAACATGATGGTTTTAACCCACTTTCTAACCCAGAGGTCATGGTGATTCTCGTCCAGGTAATATGAGTACTTTGTGTTTCTTGGAAAATGTTTCCAAAAGGAAAATCAAGGCTCTGTTCCACTCACTGTTAAAATGGCCTTTTTAGGTTTTTTAAATTCATTGAGATTCCCATCATCAGCATCATCATTACTGATAATATAATTATCATCACTGCTAGATGGTACGTGGGGAATTGGGGGCACCGAATATTATAGGAGTCATTCTCCTGGATGCTGTGCTATCACTAATTGGCTGTTCAGGGAATATAGAGATGCATCAGAGGGTGAAGGAAACGGGTGGTAACATTCGGTGGCCTTGTCTCAGTAATTAAAACTATGCTGCGGATAGTGGTAGAGATGGCCACAACGGGAGAGACAGCCCAGTCTCCCGTGTCTGTACCTGTAAATACACGTGCAGTACTGAGGCAGGTAAACGGTGTCTACATAGCACAGTTGTCCTGTATTGGAAGCAGGTATTCCTGAACTCAGAGTTGGAAAGGGTCTCTGCTTTTCTGGTAGAACTGGATTCTGGAGACTCCCTTATTCAACACCACAGTTTGTCTTGACCCGGGTCCCCTGGCAGGCCCCCGTCCCTTCAACTGCATCAGGGTTCTGGCTTGTCCTGTGTGTGCAGCTGGCCGGGAACATGAGAGATGAAATCACAGTTCTGGATTTGACAGGTGCCATTTTCTGGGACCATCGCTTCTTTTCTTCTTCTTCTTCTCGTGATTTTGGTGGACTTTAGGGAGTCTCTGCTGTCAGAAAATGTACTGACTCCTGGCTTCATGTATAACCTCTTGTGTCTGGCTTCCTCTGGACGAAAAATATAAGAGGAAAGAATTATGGATGGTTCAATTAAAGTAGTAATTGGGCAAAAACAGTTCCTAACAAATTCAATTCTGGCAAATGCTTCTTTGCTTTGATTATTATGTTTCTCGCATTTCTCCTGCTTAATTTTTTAAAATATGATATAATAGCTCAATTACAGATTTCCCATTTCTCATTTGTCTTTCTAGCTGTAGTGCCTAGCACAGGGCCTGCTTACAGAACACAGTGGAAGTAAAAAAAAACAAATGAGTATGAATAATGGTCAAAAAGACCTTTAAAAGTGTTTCGAATATGAAATGATTCCTTTATATACACAAGCATAATAGGCCAATAGTGTTTAGGTAAAATGCAAGGGAAAAACCAGACGTGGAGGGGCATTCATGAGAAGCACTGATGGCGTCAGGAAACAGATAGCATGTTGAAGCAAATTTGACAGTTTTAGATGTTGTATCAAATCTTTTGATTACACCAGATTTGGGTAAGTTACAAGTCACTTCGGCTATTTAAAACTAGCTGACACTCCCCCTTAGCTATGCTCTCAGAGTCATCAATCAAAACGGGTCGTGAAGGTGCGAGGATGGAACTTCAGCACAGCCCGACACTGCTCGCGGTGTGAGGTTGAGTCAGTGGATGGTCGTGGTGGGCTTTGAAAAGAGAAGTTTCTTATTAAGTGATTGTCTCAATGTAATGGGTTGACAAAAGCCCTTTAATTCTTTAGACCTGAGAAATTTTAAATGAACCTTAAAGTCTTAGACCTCGCAAAGGTGTTTATACTCTGGAAGGACCATTACCTTGTCTAAACACCCACAGTAGAACATACAGTAGTCTTAGTATAAAGCGTATAATTTTAAGCTTTGATTTAAAATTTGACCAATACGTCAAATTTTTTTTCTTCAAGTTATCAGTTCAGTGGGTAACTAACCTTATGTATTTCTGTCCATTTTCTGTCACCACTGGGTTCCTCACACCAGGTAGCATATAGCTTCTGGCACATATAATAGGGGCTACGTAAACATTTTTGTGTGGATGAATCCAAACTACACACCTAGTGAATACAGTTTCCCCTACATAAACGTGTGAAGGTGAACTCATTGCAAATTGTTCAATATGCAGATTAACCACATGGGTCTCTGGAGGTCAGGAAGCTAGAGCAGCATGATGTATATACACACAGATTAAATTTTTTGCCAGCTTCATTCTGATTGGTAGCATCAAATCAGATACTAATGGATTTTTAATGGGTGAAGAGGATTGTGCCTTATGCAACTTTTTGCGTCCAGCCCAGCAGCTGCTGAGAGCCTGATGCTACAGGCCGGTAACACATTTTTGTTGGGCGGTTGGTTGAAAAGGTGAAGGGAGGAACGCACTGGGTCATTAAGAATCTTTGCCCTTTCTCGTATCAAAAAGAAAAGGCTTGCTTGTAGTAGGAGGGAGTCGAATTTGTGAGTCAGAGGGATCCATTATCCGTATCTGCTGAAGGGCTGTCAGATATGAAGTAAATTTAGAGACCTACTCGTCCCTTTAGCTATTCATCACTGGGGATTGGCTCCGGTGGCAGGCAGCCGTATTTTTAGAGAAGCGAATGATATGGAGTTTCTTCATGTACAGAACATTAGCTGATCCCATTACTCAAAGCTCCTCAAAAAGTCATAGCTGACACTTGACTGAGCTGCGGAGGAAAAACAATAGACCTAAGGAACAAAATACTAAAATGCGTGATGAAAATATAGGTAGATTCAAGTTCCTCATCGCCACTGTTAATCCAGTTTGGTGCTCCTCGTTGTCAGCGGTATTAAAAATCTAATTTTCATAGGGATTGATTTTATGTGTGCCTCTTCACCCTATCATAGAGTGAAAAGTAGGTTGATTTTCGCATTTTACACCACCCTCCTTTGAAATACGTCTGACATTTATGCTTTAATGATTGGTGTGTGAAGACAAAGCACGAAGGACCTTTTTCCCTTTAGCCGTCAGTGCTAGTGGTGCTAGTATATCCTGGTTTCTAAAAGGCGAGTGCAGGAAAATAGCAAGTAATTTTTTAGATGGCCATCATCCTGTGGGATGGTATTAGTAATTTTGAAGATAAAATCCTTTTAATTAACGTATTTGAGTCGCATCTCTGCAAGAACTCTAGACCACAGAAATTTTCAGAAGAGCAAAAGAGCAAGCCATGTGCAATTTCAACTGACAGTAAATGGTCAGATCTTATCCAAAGTAGATCTGTTTCAGTACATACCGAAGCTGGGAGGACAACCAAAACCTGATGGCCAGGGCTGCAGGTTTCAAGCTGCACTGCGCTGGTGGGGTCAGCAGTCACCACTTTGGCGGAAAGAGTTTCTTTCTTTGATCAACCTCCTAATTATTTGGTGAAATCAGTCAGTGGTTTTCCTAAGCCTCAGAGAGAGGAGAGACCCTAGGAGTCTGGGAAACAGGTTGGGTGTCCAGTAGTGGTTGCTTTGCTTTTTAAAATCAGTAAGGAGAGGCCTGTATTTCTGGTCATATGGCAAGGAAAGGTATCAGGATTAGTTAAAAGGAACTTTTAATAAGATATCAGTGAGGTGATATCTATTACAACTTCATCAGTAGGCTGTTTATGTCAACTGGAGAAGAACACTCCACCTCATGGTAGAATAATATATTCGTTCACTTGCCCAGTGCTTACACAGCAGCTATTGTATGGCTGATACCATTCTAAATGCTTTACAAATGTTAGCCCATTTAATTCACATAATAGTCACATGAGGTAGGTTGTTACTGCCCTCATTTTAAAGATAAGAAAACTTAGGCACAGAGATGTAAGAAACTTGTCCAGGATCACACAGCTGGTAATGGCAAAACTTGGGTTTGAAGCTGGGCGGCCTGGCTCAAGCCCGTAACTATCCTGTTTCCTTCGAGTCCTACCAGCCCTGGCGTGTAAACCGCACAATGACCAGTGACATAGTTCCTCCATTCCTTTGCATCACATCTCTCCCCTCACCTTTTTTTAAGGCCATTAAGAGATTCCATTGAATGTCAGGTGGGCTGGTTTAGAAAACCAGTCTGAGTTCTGACATTTAGTAGCTGTGTGACTTTGGAAGAGTCCCCTCTCTCAGTTACTTTTATTGACAGATGGGTAGAGTGATGTAAATCTTATTGATGTCACAAACATAAAAATGTTCTGTAAGATGTAAAACACTGTAGAAATAGGTTGGGCATCATGCAGAAAGACCCCTGGTTCTCTGGCGATGGCATTGTCCAAAGGGGCCTTGCTGTCTTGCTCAGTTCCAGGTTTCCTGTTTTTCCCTGCAGGTGCCTAGATGGCCACCTCCAGACCTGGGACTAATGTGAGGACATGCTGGACACTCATGATACATTCATGATAAAAAACAAAGACCACAGATGTGACAATATCATGAAATAAATGTGATCACTGTTCACATTAAAATGGAGAACGGAGTCTTCATTCTAGGTGATAAATAACACATTTGCTCAAATATTTTTAAAATGCATGACTCTCCAGACAGGATACCTTTGAGTGGCTCTTTCAGCTGACCCTGAGCAATGTGATACTGAACTTCTAACGCATCAGGCTTAGGTTGAATGGCATTCATCTTAGCTCCTGGTTCTGATCTTGTAAGAACTAACTCATGCATGCACAACATGATAGGCCATGTCACGCCTCACAGCCTTTTTCTGTGCTATCCTTTTATACATTTTTTATAAGGCACAATGTATTCAAAGCATTCTGCCTTGGAATGCATTTTGCTCTAATGGTTGTGTAGAAGTGTTTACTCTCTGCTCCTATGTTTTTAAAAAACAAAAGGGTAATCAGAAGTATTTAATTGTCTTAGATGCTCTACAAATAGTAATTAAAAGCTTTCAGTTTTGCAGAAATATAAGCATGTCTGTGAATTAAGTAAGGCCCTATGTCAAGCCTGATGTGAACAGGAGAGGTGATACAGTGTGGTAGTTAGTGCCGGACTGAGGGCTCCATGTCCCACTGCATGATGAGTATGCCCTGTTTTAAAACAGTGTTGGTTCTTCAGCCCTGTCCTCAGTGGTCCTGCTTCAAGGTGCAGTGTGCTGTTCTCAGGATGTCACCAGCTCTTGATTCTTGTTTTCATGGTAAGAGGCATGCTCAAAAAACCATGTCTGTATCTTCCATTCCCCAAGTTTTAAGTGTCAATACCCAAGGATATGTTACTTCTGTTGAAAGATTAGCATATTCAATACATAGTCCATAATGTCCCCATTTCATAGAGAGCAAAACTGAGACACAGCAGCCTTCAATTTTTACATGAGGTTATAGGTAGCCACCGGAAAAGTAGAAGTTACTAACTTTCAGATTCTTGGCCTTCAGTTTTCCCCACCAATTCAATAGCCTCTCATTTGGGTGTGCAGAGAAATGTTAAACCACATAGATATGTTAGCTCATCCTGTTCAAGGATGAGAAAAATCAAAAGGCTGTCCTGTTATTTTACAGCTCAGGAGTCACTTCTCTTGTCCTTGATTCGTCTGAGCAGGAGACAAGGAGGTCAGCAAACCCCGATTCTATTTTGGTCCTGACCAATGGCTGGTTGTTTGACCTTTCACAAGCCACTTAACTTCTCTGTCACTCTCTGTGAAATGAGGATGGAGGAGCCCTGGTGTCCTGCCTGTCGCAGAGGGTGACTTCATAAAGAGAGGAGAGTGGAGGTGCTCAGACAATGGGCTGCCGGAGGCATTCCTGCGCCCCCATCCGGTTGACCAGATACACAAGTGAGGCTGAAACTACATGGGGACTAACAATTTCAGTAAGAAGATACGACAGAAAGGTAGTGTCATATAACCTTGTCACCTGTCTCTTTGTATGAATGAAGGTATGATGGTCTGGAAGGTATGTTTTCCCCCTGCAGAAACTTTACATATCTTAAGTAAACTTGAACAGATAAATTTGGGAGAGTTTGATAAAATAGAGCAATAGCTTCAGTTGGTGAAATTCAGGAGACATGCTTCCTAAAAGTCAGATTTTACTTTACAGACGACCATCTGTCTTCCTTAGGGAACAGTGGATGCCAGCTACCCACCTCCCCACAAGCTAGGACATTTCCTGTGATTCGGCACAACCAACATAATCTCTTGTGAATGCATGTGACAAGCACTCTCTTCATGGGCTCTTTCATAGTGTCTTAAAATTTTTAAAAAATTGTTATGATAACAACCAATCAAATTTATGGTTTCCCCTACCAGAGTCTAAACATTAATAACTTAGTCTGTCAGTATCAGGAGAAATGTCTTGTTCAGAAATGTCATGTTTGTCCTATAAATCTTTAGGTCTCTTTATTGACAAAGTTCATGTATTTTAATATTTAAAACCTTTTCCAAATTATATTTTACAATTCAAAACCCCGTAAAGGAGTGGATAAGTGATACAAATAGGTTTTTCATAGAAGAAAACATACAAATTTCTAATATACACATGGAAATACCTCCAGCCTCATTCTGCAATGATCATATATCTGCATCCCTGTCCTGACCCACGCTATTTACTTGGCCGTTGGATTTTTCTCTCCTTTTTTTTTTTCTTTTTGGTTAAGGTATTAATTTATGCAAAGTAGAATTCACCATTTTATATGTGCAGTTTGATGCATTTTGGTCATCGTATACAATCTTGTAACGCCATCACAGTTCATTTCATTCTTTTTTATGCTTCAGTTTCCCTGCAGTTAATTTTCCTGACATGTGCAGAACTGAGCTGGATGCGGGCACAGTGCTAATTCCACAGGTGAATGGAGAGGCTCATTCAAGCCAGCAAATGTCCTCTGAGCACCTGCTGTCTGTCAGACACCTCTTCCAGGTGCAGGGATTACTGTCTTCAAGGAGTTTCTGTACAAGAAAGTATAGGCACTTGCAGTTGGAAAGAATGCATATTTAGTTGTTAATGTATACATTGATGTAGAAAGAGATAACTGCTTATTAACACCAGGGAGCAAATATTCCCCAAATAGTCAGTTTGTCAGGTGGCAAGACTGCCCACTTGCCCCATACTCCCTGTTCAAGAGGAAGGAAAACTTTGCTGGATTTTGCTCTAGGTATTTCACGTTCTAACATGACTTCATTTCTGA
Organism: Trachops cirrhosus; assembly: GCA_028533065.1. Taxonomy (NCBI): domain Eukaryota; kingdom Metazoa; phylum Chordata; class Mammalia; order Chiroptera; family Phyllostomidae; genus Trachops; species Trachops cirrhosus. The sequence continues at coordinate 65,757,556 of CM052538.1, forward strand.
TATTTCCATCATTGTTGAATAAGAGGGTATTTACCCAGAGAAAGTTAAGCTTCAAGCTTACTTTATATTATCTAAACACACGTTAATCCCTACCATTTTAGACATAGAAATTTATCTTTGAAGTTGAAATATCACGCACCTCCAAAGACCCACCTCCAAGTACCAGCTTCCACTCCAGGAGATTCCTCACTCTTCGAAAGTCTGAAGGAAAATGGGAGAGCTCCATAGCCCTGAGACCTTGCGCGGAGCCCGTGCCTTTACCCTTCCTGCATCTGGGCCCTGATTCTTCCTCCTGCCCGCCTCCCTTCCGCAGCCCTCCCAGCCCCTGCAGCTACTCCGGTGCTGTGGGCCCTTGATTTCCTAGATTACTATAAGAGGGCCATCGCAAGCCCTGCAGCAGCACTAGAGATAGCGCTGAGCCTCTTACCAATACTTTAGTGGTGCTCCTCTCTGAGGCCTGCAGTCCTTCAAGTGCAAAATTACTGCAGGTGCAGTTCAAACAGTGTACGGATTGGCCAACCAGTGCCTCTCAAATCAACAGCTTTAACACGTGACCATTGGCAGATGCGCCGAGTGCTTGCAGGTAACTGTGCAGCCTGTGAATGAGCTCGGAACCAATGGTGTCCATGACCTAGACTCTAGGCATGTTTTTGTCAGGTGCAGAAGTCACCCACGTAGACCCCGATCTGGCCTCAGAAGTTGATAAGTCTGCGCAATTGGACTTTTCAACTAAATGCTATTTTGAAAATTCAGAAATAATAAAATCCCCCCCCTCAATTTCCAGGCATAGAAAACCAATTTCTCCCTTGATGGGTCCAATTACATGGTTGGTATAAAATTTTAAAGACCTGTCTCAGTGTTTTCTGAGGGTAGTCACTCTCTGTGAATATATAGTTCATGTTAGATGTCTGAGTATTTTTAGGTTGCCACTATTTGCATGAAAGAAATTAGGCAAAAAAAAAATTAGGCAAACTCTTCTAATGCCAACCATTAAGCAGCATTTTCTCTTTTGCAACGAGCATCCTTATTTCCTTCCTCTCCGCTGTCTCTCTCTCCTCCTCCTCTTTCGTCTTCCTTCCTTCCTCAACAGATATTTAAGGCCTTACAAGTGTCAGGCTCCATGTTATGATGGACATACAATAATCAACAAGAACCAAGCTGGTTCATGTTCAAAGCAGCTTATGGTCAAATAGAGGAAGCAGACATTGGCCAGATGATTATGAAAATAAGCACAAGTTCCAAACTCCGGAGAGTGCAGTAAAGAATACTTGCCAGTGCTGACAGGCTAGTGTCTGTCCTTGGTGCCTTTGACTCGGGGGAAAGTGGTTTTGCCATGTGTTTGTGTCCCAATGAAGGGTGCCCTGGGGGGCTTTTTGCAGGCGCTGTTTTTTGGGAGGTCTTATTCTGAGTACCTAGCGCCCAGTAAGCTAAGAGAAATAAACACTGTGATGATAGGGGAGAGAAAAGATTTTTATGACTCTCATGGAAATTATTATGCTTTTTATTGAGGAAGTTGACTCCACAAGGAAGAGCTCATGCAGACTAAGGGCGGGGGATGCATATTTCGTTCATATTTGCCAGATAACAAAATAGCCTGGAATGATGGCAGAGCGTGAGGTCATTTTACAGGCTTAGTGCACTTCAGGTCCTGGTCGAGATACTCCAGGCGGTTCAGGCGTTTCTGGAAACTGCCTTTGGTTTCTGTCCTGCCTTCCCTCATATTTTTCAAGAAGCCACTGAATGGAGCATTCAGTTTTGAAACGCATAGCACTGTTGAGACCCGAAGCAGTGTTTTTTGAGAATGGATCTTTGCAGTAGTCCCAAGGCTGGATATCTGGGTCCTTTCTGAAAGTGACATCCTGTTGTCTCCCGTACTGAGGAAGAGAAGTGTTGCTTTGCAGCCTTACTCAACTATTTTCTTTTTTGCAATAACAATGGCAACCATTAGAGTAATATAAACCACTTACTAATCAGTTTAGTAACCAAGGACATCTGCCTTACACAATATGGAGCCAAATTAAGAGGGCTTTTTGATGTTCTGAAATCGCCTGTAAGACAAAGTCAAAAAACCGAATGGTAAAATCAGTTGACTCTTTGTGCCAGTTTCTAACCAGCTGTACCCTCCAAACACTGACTGCAGTAAGCTGCTGATTTGCTGCCATTCAGATATCTTCAGACAGTAGTCCCTTCAAAATACCTTATGATCTCACCTTTAACTGGAACATAATCAACAGAAGAAAAAAGCAAGCAAAATATAACCAGAGACATTGAAATTAAGAACAATCTAACAAACAATAATGAGACGTGAGGGGGAGGGAACAGTGGGGGGAAGGGTCTTCAGGAGCAACTATAAAGGACACATGGACAAAACCAAGGGGGAGGGTGGAAGCAAGGAAGGGAGATGGGTTTACCTGGGGTGGTGGGGAGTAGTGGGGAGAAAATGCAGACAGCTGTAATTGAACAACAATAAAGTAACTTAAGAAAGAAAGAGAGAGAGAAGGGAGAGAGAGAGAGAGAAGGGAGGGAAGAAAAGAAAAGGAAAGGAAAGGAAAGAAAAGGAAAGAAAAAGAAAAGAAAGTCCCTTCAGAGGTAGCATTCCAGAATCTTCCTAACTCCATAAACTGTAGGAGGGAGTGGGCCCCCCACTTCTCCCCTCTTTTTGGACTTGCTCCTTTGAAACCAGGATGAATGGGCCTCTCAGAAACAAGCAGTGGTGGGACAGAAGCTCTCTCAGGCACGTCGGTTACAGCTGGATTTGTGCACATCAAGTACTGATGAAGGCCAAGCCCAGTGGCTTACAAAATGTAATTTTTGTCTTCAGGAAACTTATTATCTTGGACACAAATACAGAAAGTTGTTTTTGAGTCTGAAATTACTGGCAAAAAGTAAATAACTGATCTGTGGAACCTGGGGGCAGGGCCCCTGACCTGCGTAGGGTGGGGCCTGGAGGGGCAGGGACAGCAGCTGTCCCAAGACCTGGCAGTGCCGTCACCCTATCTGGGGCCAGAATTTACAACCCTGAAATCGAATCTCCCTGAAGTGGCCAGAAAAACAAGCATAGATAAATGTGACCTCTGGCATTTCTCCTTTTTTTCCGCCAGTCCCTCAGTCCCCAGGTGCAGATCCATGGGGTGAAAGTCATAGATGTGAAAGGAGGAGGCACCTTCTTCAACTAGGAAGGGTCATGACCTCTGAATTGTCCCTCTCTATAAGGACATTCTGTTAGGCCACCTTCAGGTACATGAAATGGGCAGTTTCTGAGGCCACACACCATCGTCCAAGTTGCCAGGACACACGTTTCCTATCTTTCAGCATTTTTGATTAGCCCTTTTATAGTTCTTGTCTGACCCTGTTCCTGTTCCTCTCATTATCCACCATAAAATCCATCCTACCTCAGAAGTGAAAAACGTGTTAAGAGCCACGGGCCTGAGAAAACTCAGCCGTGGCTCTAAAAACATGCCCAATAGGTGTAGGGAGCCCAGTTCACAGGCAGGGTTTTGATAGGTGGCCAAGGATAAGAGTTTGGGGGTGATACTCTGTGCTGTTGGTAAGGTCTCTGGTGCTGAAATCCATTTTGGGCCAATTTCTTAGCAGTGTGGGAAATCTCATGGAGAGGAATCGGCTACTCCTGCCGGGCAGACGGTGGCCAGCCTCCTTCAGCGAGGAGGACACGGGCAGATCACAGTCTGGAAGTGCTTCGCTTCTGACAATGCCGAGAGACATGGAAGCAATTATAGAGCTAATACACACAGAAGCATGAAAACATGTGTCTTCTCTCTCCACCCCCCTCCCCCCCTTTTCTCTCCCCTGCCCCGCCCCCCTTGGCTCTCAGAATGATGAAAGGCTCGACATTTGTGTGTCTACACCTACACACACTCGGTGCGGCCGTGCCTGTCATTCTTGATGACTTGCCTGTGCAATGAGATTGGTTCCAACTGTTTCTGTGTCCATTGGAGGAAAGAATCATATCATTTAGCTTTTTTTATTCCTGATACAGAGGGAAATGGGTTGGGATTAAGGTTGCTCAGTTGAAAATAAATTGTAATACAAATATGCATGCAATTCAACTCTGTTTCTCATATCTAAAACAAACTGATTCAGCATTTTAAATTGTAATATTAAATGACAGTGTTTAACATTCTCCAACATTTAGTGATTATTTATGTCAGACAAATAGGAAATTTAGTAACTCATTACCACTTACTTATTTGTTCATTTATTCAACATGTATTTGTTGATGCCCACCATATTTCAGGCACTGTTACTAGTACTGCGTCTATAGTGGCTCCTATGAGATTTCTTGGTCCCTCCTCTCATGGAGCTTCCAGTCTGTCATCACATATGAAATTTCAATGGGAAGGTCACTAATCGGCATAAGGCAGGATTTTCCCATGTGATACGTGACATTGTTTTACAAGTTACTTCAATCTCAATGACTTCCTTCCTAATGGGAACCATTAGCTGGACCATTAAGGATGATGGTTTCAGGTTCAACAGGTTCTGCCTTGAAATTGACCTGATCAGTGGTGGAAATGGCCAAGAACTTACACAAATGAAGTGTGAGGACCTCTGGGCCCCAGTCAAGTGCAGATCATTAAACAGCAGGTGCCGTGCAAACCAAGCCCCTGCGCTGCCATGCACTCGGGCTCAGCCTGGGAGAGAATCGGCATTTCTCTTTTGACTGTAAAATTAACTTGCTTGGACATAAATCTAAACATTTGTGAACCAGGAATTGGAATTATTCAATGGCCTTTGTTATTTGTAGTGTTGCCTTAGGTGAAAACGCACCTGAGTATGATACACAGATAAAGAGAGGCAGGTTTAAAACAGGTAATTTGGTAAAAGATGAGAATTTCACACAACCGAATGGCTCAGAAAGGAGAGCTCAACCTCCCCAACTCAATTTTGAAAATTCTCCTCCTGTGAAGGATTGAGTTCCTTCATTCACTCTCCTTTGTAGTAAACTGGTGATCTATTATCTAATAATATACCTTCTTCATTTTAAGTTACTCAAAAATGGCACAGTGGTCCAGAGTTGATGCTATTAAAATAGTGATGGTAACATTTTGTCACACTGCCTGTCACCTCTCAGTTTCACTGTCCTACCTCCTTACTTTGTCACTATAGCCTTAAATCCCTACTGTCCCCATCGAAGTGTCCACTTGTCTCCTAAAACTCATTTATACGGTTTGTTTTGATGTCCTCCTTAGCAACTTAACTTACCTGTCTGCGATTTTTCAGAGTAATATTCTGCACTTACTCTAATTTCCTGTTTTTAAAATCGAAGCCTTTGGGTTTGTGTGGCTTCTAGCAATGTAAACCATTCATCTCATTCCTCTGTCACCATCGCTTATAATTTTCAGTCTATTTCTTCAAATTTCCTTGCCATTGCCCGGAGTAAGACCCTTCTGTCCATTTGACAGAAAGTGTTCAGTCCTTGCACGCCGGTGTCTTGGGCCTCTTCTCCCCTCTCGTGAGTAACCCAAAAGTGCTGCCTAGAAAACAGTGACCGTGTAAGGGCAGCTCACTGACAAGGACCAGTGTCTGAGAGGAGAGCAGCGCCTGTGCCTAGGTTTCCAATTCTCCATTCTGTATTTATTTCTATTACCTTTCATAGATTTTTCTGTAATAACCATAGACTCTTGAATCCCTTCAGAACCACATGTCAGCCCTGCATTTGTTCAGCACTTGCTTTTTCTCTCACACATGCCCGCTCTCACGTTCCCAGACGTCAGCAGTGGGGCAGCATCCTTGCAGGGACACCAGTGCAGCCCTGGTGGAGTGTGAGAGAGGAGTTTGACACACCCCCACAATCGCCAGATAGCCTCACATGTACAAGTCGATACACATACATGTGTGTATGTGTAGCTGTATCAGAATACAATGATCTTTTCAACTATTTTCTGAATAAAACATTGAAATATTGGTGATGTGTGTAAAAAATTGGGTTTCCCTGGATTAACTTTGGTTGCAGGTAATTAATATTATACACAGAGCTAAAGCAATGATTTTGGGATATAAAATGCAATATATTAGTAAGAAGGTAGAAGAAAACAGTCATATCTGTGGATGTGGAGTGAGTCTTTGAGGTTTGGCAGATTTCATGATATACATGTCATTAGTGGTTAGCATTATTTGCTGCGGCCTTGTAATAATCTAAGTGTTTGCCTGCACAGTTTATTATGTACCCCAGGGAACATTCTCGCTCTTTACTCATTCATTCTCATCCATGCTTTCAGCCATGCATTCAACAAACACCTCACGCCAGCATTGTCACAGTTCAGATTTTCCTAATATTAAACCCTTAGGGAACAAAATTGTCTTAGCAGCAGGAGCCACAGCCGTCACATCTGTCGGGTGTTCAGGGTTGCCCTGCTCCCTCTTCATGGGCCGCCATGCAGTTTTTTCTTGCTCCGATGCCCCGAAGCCCTTTATTCTTCTACAGCATTTATCACTCTCTATTGTTTTAAAAGTACTGAAATCAGAAGTGTATACATATATATTTACATGTACATGTTTATTTGTAATATGTATTTGTATTAATGGCCCTGAGTCCTGAAGTGTAGCTGTGTTTTATATTTCTATCAGATCACATATTTTTTAAGAGGTTTTAAACTCTTGATTTATATTTATTCCCCACATCACTACTCGCACAATCCTTTCCATGCCTATATGTAGATTTATATATACCTATGCACTTGTATATGTATATTTGTAAATGATACACAAATCATTGTATTTGAAACCCCATCGGTTATTAGTTCACTTTCACTTTTTCTGTTTTACATTTTCACTACTAATTTATACACTCGATGGTGAAGCTTGGGAAAAGGTGATGCATTTATTGTTGGAAATATGTGAAACTCCTAAAACTGTATTTTATTGAATTTACTTATTAACAGACATTCATTGACCATTCAAAATGAACTCAGCCTTTGTTACATGTTAGTTGTAGTTTCTTAAACAAAAAAAAATAACAAAAATAGATTAAAATGCATCAAATTGCAGTTCCACTGAAAAGACTTCACAATAAAACAGCTTGAAGAGTTGAATATTTGACTTCTTCGGAAACTTGGCAGGACAGTAATTGAGTTGGGGATAACACTGACATGATGCCTCAGGAGCCAGACGACAAGAAGATGGTTTCAAAGATGACAGTGCCCTTTAACTAAGTCGTAAAGGAAGCGGCTCTCATATGTGTTTGGTTTCATAAAGGATATGCTGTACCAGGAAGCATGAGACCCCCTGGGGCTCGTTATGTACACTGGTCAGGAAAGAAGTGCCATGGCATTTTTATAGGACTTCCCTGCCCACTTGTAAGCTCTGAGATTCATCATCCCAGCTGAGAAAAGGTTTCGGTGAGCGGTACAGGTTACCCTGCACTTAACACACGTCTGCTGTTGGAAAAGCCGGCTTCGAGCCCAGTCTTCATAACTGCTCCGTTACGTCCAGTTATATCAAATAACAACCACCACAAGTTTTGTGGGTGAAGAATTTTTTATTAAATTTATCAGGATGACATTGGTTAATAAGATTATATAGGTTTTAAGTGTGCGTTTCTATGATCTGTGATCTGTATGTCACATTTTGTGCCCACCAAGGTCAAACCATCTGTCACCATGTGTTTGACCCCTGTCACCCTTTACTGCCCCCCACTCCTCTTCCTTCTGCTAACCTCCAAACTGTTGTCTGGGTCTGTGAGTTTCTGTTTGTTTGTTTTCCATGTTTTTTCATTTGCTGCTTTCAGTTTTATATCCCACATGAGTGAAATCATGTGTTTCTTAACTTTTTCTTTTTTTTGAATTTTTTAAAAAACATATTTTATTGATTATGCTATTACAGTTGTCCTATTATCCCTCCTTCATTCCCTTCCACTCTGAACACCCTCTCCCACCCTCATTTCCCCCCTTTAGTTCATGTCCATGTGCCATAAGTTCTTTAGCTTCTACATTTCCCCTCCTATTCTTGCCCTCCCCCTATTTTCTATCTACTATCTATGCTACTTATTCTTCGTACCTTCCCCCCTCTCTCCTCCTCCCACTCCCCTGTTGCTAACCCTCCATGTGTTCTTCATTTCTGTGGTTCTGTTCCTGTTCTAGTTGTTTGCTTAGTTTCTTCTTCTTTTTGTTTCAGGTGCAGTTGTTAATAATTGTGAGTTTGCTGTCATTTTACTACACATGTTTTTTATCTTCTTTTTCTTAGATAAGTCCCTTTAACATTTCATATAATAAGGGCTTGGTGATGATGAACTCCTTGAACTTGACCTT
>CM052538.1:65766322-66050120 GCA_028533065.1 Trachops cirrhosus
CTCTGAGCTTCCTGGACTCCCTGGAAGTCTATTTCCTTTGCCAGATTGGGGAAGTTCTCTTTTATTATTTGTTCATACAAGTTTTCCACTTATTGCTCTTCCTCTTCCCCTTCTGGTGCCCCTATAATTTGGATGTTGGAATGTTTAAAGATGTCCTGGAGGTTCCTAAGCCTCTCCTCATTTTCTTGAATTCTTATTTCTTCATTCTTTTCTGGTTGTATGTTTTTTTCTTCCTTCTGGTCCACTCCAATGATGTGAGACCCATCTTTCATTCCATCACTATTGGTTCCCTGTGCATTTTTCTTCATTAAACTTATTGTAGCCTGCATTTTTCATCTAATTTGTGACCAAAATCAACCAATTCTGTGAGTATCCTGATCACCAGTGTTTTGAACTGTGCATCTGATAGGTTGGCTATCTCTTGGTCGCTTAAAAGGATGGGTTCTGGGGCTTTCAATTTTTCTTCTGTTTGAGCCATCTTTTTGCTGTTTGTTGTTGTTGTTGTTGTTGTTGTTTTGGTCTTGTTGAGCTCCTGTCATGAGGGGCGGGGCCTTAGGAGTTCACCAGGGTGGGGCACCTCAGTCTGTGGGTTGTGAGGCTATATGTGGAGGTGGGGTCCGAGAAGGAACAGTGGCACTTGCTCTGCTCTCTGTAGGACCTCAGACCCTTCTGCTGCTTTCCGCAAGCTAACTGGGCCCCTCTGGTACCATTCCTGTGTCGGTGGGCCTGTGCACCCCACAGGACCTTCCTTTTCAGTCAGTGACCCAAAACTCTTATTTCCCGGCGCTGGGACCCTGAGTTGCCCGCAGTGCCTTGCTTCACAATGGCCGCCTCGCTGGGTCTGCTGGTCACCACCCACTGGCCGGGGCCCACCAGCCACCGCTGCTTGTGCGCCCAGGGTCTGCCTGCTGCGGACTTGCGCGCCACCCCAGGTGCTCAGCTCTCCGCTCCGCGTCCCTTGCCTGGCTGCCCGACTCCGCCCCTCCTACCAGTCTGGATGAATGTGTCTAATTTTAAATCCTTGGGTGTCCGACTTCCATACGCTTCAATCTTCTGTCAGTTCTGGGTGTTATTTTGTTTCTATATTGTTGTTGTCCCTATCTTGGTTGTGCGAGAAGGCACAGTGTGTCTACCTATGCCTCCATCTTGGCCGGAAGTTCTCTTAACTTTTTCTGATGTATTTCACTTAGCACAATGTTCTCAAGTCCATCTATGTTGTCGCAAATGGCAGAATTTCATCTTCCTTGTGCCTGAGGCATATTCCATCCTGTGTACTCTCCACATCATTATCCAGTCACTAGCAGCGCACACCGCAGTCGTTTCCATGTCTCGGTCACCATCATAATGCGGCGGTGAACAGAGGGTGCACATATCTATGAGAATAAATGTTTTCAAAGTTTGGGGGCAGATACCCAGAGGAGGGATTACTTGGTCGTACAGTAACTATATTATTTGTTTTTTGAGGAACTGACATATTGTTTTTCATAGTGGCTGTACCAGTTTACATTCCCACCAGCAGGGAACAGGGTTCCTTTTTCTCCACAGCCTCTCCAACACTTGTTATTACTTGTCTTGTTGATAACAGCCATTCTAATTGGTGTGAGGTGGTATCTCATTGTAGTTTTGAACTGCATTTCCCTGATAGCTATGGAAGTTGAACATCTTTTCATATATCTGTTGGCCATTTGTATGTCTTCCTGGTAGAATGTCTGTTCAGGTCCTCTGGCTATTCTTTAATTGAATTATTTGTTTGCTGTTTAGTTGTATGAGTTCTGTATGTATTTTGGATATTAACCCCTTGTCACAGAGGTGGTGTTTGCAAATATGTTCTCCCATTTGGTTGGTTGCCTTTTTGTTTTGTTGGCAGTTGCTTTTTCTGTGCAGAAGCTTTTTACTTTGATACAGTCCCATTCATTCATTTTTGCCTTTACTTCCCTTGTCTTTGGGTCCAGAGTCATAAAGTCTTCTCTAAGAACAGAATCTGTAAGTTTAGTACCTACGTGTTCTTCTGTGGTACTTATTGTTTCAGGTCTTTGAACCATTTTGAATTAATTTTTGTAAATGGGGCCAAACAGCAGTCTAGTTTCATTCTTCTGCGCGTGGCTTTCCAATTTTCCCAGCACCATTTATTGGAGAGGCTTTCTTTTCTCTAATGTATGTTTGTGGCTGCTTGGACAGAAGTTCCCCCATCCCCTGGCCTCCTCCCCAGCATCGTCTATGTCCTGCATTGATGGGGATCCTTGAAGCAGGATGACGTGTTCTCAGCTACGTCATGGTGGCAGTCGGAGGCTGCAGTCGGAATGTCATACACAGACTATACTTTGCCGCTAGTTGCAGCTCAGTAGTAAGTTGGCCTAGGTAATTTCTCCAGGGAAAGAGGGGAATTCATGATGAAAGAGAGGTCATTTAAAGGGTGTTCCCAGGGATCTAGTTTTGCAGCTGGCTAAAGCTAGCAGTCCTAAATTATCAAGTATAATAAAATAATTGGTTTTCTGCTAATTTATAGATACAATTCATAGCAGATTTTGCATAATATTTTGGGTATGTTGAATTTTAAGTCTTGCATTAATGGATTAAACTCTAAAAGAGTGGAAGATTAGTGATTAAACTTTTCTTACTGAAGGTACAGTTTATATCTGTATGCAAATGTGTGTCCAAGTTAGTTATCCTCAGGTTATCCTCTTCTTTTATTCATGTCTCTCACTGTCCCCCTCCTGCTTTGTTTTTAAGAAATCCGCTGCTGCCCTGGCTGATTGCTCAGTTGGTTAGAGCGTCATCCCGATAAGCCAAGGCTGCAGATTCGATCCCTGGTCAGGGCACACACAAGAATCAACCAATGAATGGATAAGTGGAACAACAAATTGGTCTGTCTGTCTGTCTGTCTCTCCCTCTCCCTTGCCCTCCTCTCCCCCACCCCTTTCTCTCTAAAAATCAAGAACTAAATTTTTTTAAAAAGAACTTTGCTGCCAGTTAAACGTGTCCACCGTTGTAGAGCCAAGAGCAAGGAAGGAAAAGGAAAGAGCATCCATGTTACTTCTTGCAAAATATTTACTTCTTGCAAAAAATCTAATATTTAAAATAAGCTTCTGGGCAGATTTTAAATATCATTATCCTATTTCTTCATTTGTACTAGTTCTTACAAGCAGGATGTGCTTTCAGGAGGGCAGAAGTCTGGTGTCTAAGAGGGTAGGATATCCAGGGAAGGAACTGTGGAGGTACTTTGGTCACTGAAGCAGAATCAGCTCCAGAGTACAGTAAGGAATGAAAGTAAACCTCCTTCTTCACTCAGCACATGTGGGCAGTGGAGGCAGCCCCTTAGAAACCACATGATCCTGCGTAGTCAGAGACTGTGTATTAAACAGTGACAGGGCCCAATGAAATTGTCTTTGTGTTATAAATTTTCAATTGCAGAAAGTTACAGCTCATTCAAGATCTAATATCCATAATGCAGTCTGACAGCAGCAAAATCACTCCACCAGCAAAAGACTTAAATGAAAAGCAATGCTAACTGCCTGCCTAGGAGGAAAAGTGACACAGTGTTATCTAATCACATGTCCAAAGGGTATCATAGAACACAGAAGAACAGGGCCACCAAGGGGACCCTTAGAACACTGTTAATCAAGCATCCCAAATATTGGTCATTTGTGCAATGAAACTGCTTTGTTCAGGCACCAGTAGAGTTGCCAGCCTCACAGCAGAATGGATAAGAACTCTGAATAATCTGGGAGGTGGTACTGATGGTTATTTGTGTCACAGCTACAGTGTTTCGAGAGGGATGGCAGAACCATTGGGCCAAATGTGCGTGATAAAAATGCCATTAATTAAAGAGTGAAAGTATAAAGCTGTGTAAGCAGGTCGAAGAAGACAGCGGGGCTACCTGTGGGCACTACTCTGATGGTCCAGCAAGCTTTCCATCATTAAGTAGCAAGGTAGGAAACATAAAAGTTCAGGGAAGAAGGCAAGCACCCTGATCTTTCCCAAGGAGATCCCTGAGTGGACCCTGAACCGTAAGGTAGAGAGGGGCCAGGGCAAGCAACAGGTTTGGGTCCGTGATGGGCAGATATAAAAAACCTCGACTTCTTGCCTTAGGTCAAAATTCTCTGAATAGTTGGAATGTAGAAAAATAGAGCCAGTAAGTACCCCTCATTCAAGTATTGATCCCCCATCCAAATGGCCCCTCTGTCCATTGAAATACTGATTCTTTGATCCAACAGCTTCTGCTTTGGGACCAAGAACAACAACAAAAATACAAGTTTATGTTTCGTAATTGAGAGGCCTGTATAGTGATGATACTACATTAATTGTGACAACAACGAAATTGTGAAAGGGAAGTCTTATGGACCGTGTCGTCACTGTGTGAACAAAAGTGCAGCATCATATTCCTTAAATACAAAAGGGAAGCGTGCACTAGGCTCTGTAAAGCATATTTATATCCCTTTATTTAATCTTCGCTAGGGTCTGTGAGGATCGTTAACCCTCTTTATGCAGGAAGCCTCAATCTCAAAAGGGCTAAGGAACTCCTGTGCAGACACCATTCCCCGCCCTGCTGCACGCGTCACGCCTGTCACTTTTGCCTGGTTTGCGGGTCTGTCTTCATCCAGTCTCTCCCCTGTGGAGGTCCAGTAAAACACACAGCTTTCTCAAGGAAGAGGACTAATTCCTTAGGACTGAACCTGCAGAGACTTTGAAATTGTTAAAGGATGCCCCCTCCACAAATGAGCAAATGTTACCCAGAGACTGAAAAACTCAGTGCATGTGCAACACATTTTTTTGTAGTTTCACAGCTGCCTTTTCTCTGCACAAGTAGGTTCTCTGTGTGTTTCTGGTTAGAATTGTGTGTTACCGGATATTTTCTCCTGGGTGTGGAACCACTTGCACAGTGACACTTGCATGTATTGAACCAAGGACAGCAGTATTGTAAGGGAAATGGACACTGCTGTCGCCCCCTCGCCCCAGCCAGAATGAAGGACGCATTGTGGTCGAGTCCAACACTCACACCTGGTGAAAAGGTGTTCTACTCAAGGAGAACTTTCCTCTCCCGTTTTCCTGGGAGGCTAGGGTTACTGCCCACAGGGCTGGGTTGGATCCCACAGTTCTGCAGTTCTTCGTAGTGAAAGGGTGTGGCGGGCTGCTGTTGGGCGCTCTGAAAGCACCAGTGATGGCAGAGCAGATAGTCCAGTGTCACCTCAGAAGTACAGCCCCTTGGGTATTTGACATGGGCACAGGCTAGATTTTCCCCTGACAAACGCCCTGGGGCGTGGCTTGGCGTGGCTCGGGCGTCACTGTTAGACTCCCAAGGCGTCAGGTGGGTTTCCTTTCAGCACTTCCCTTTCTTGTAACTACCCCTGGGTGAGCCAGTCTCTGTGCTAGGGGTATTCGTGAAGGCAGGCAGGAACCAAGAGCCTCTAGTTCACCATCACCCTGGCACCTTGAAAAGTATGCCTGCTATGTCACAGACCTTCAGTAAACACCTGCTCGGTGACTGAATGAGTGCTTGTTTCCCAAGTTTTAGTCCTTCTGCTGGCTGTGGGGTCTGAAAATGAAGGCAAGAGGAGAGAAGAGGAGACAGTAGGAATAGCTGGGTGACTTGCCTTCCTCCCAGCCTCTGCCCGAGCAGACAGGGCCCTCCTGGTTGGAGGAGGTAGGGTGACCTAGAAACCCAAAAGGTGTGTGTGTTTGTAATTGCAATTGAAACACTTTGCTTTCAAATAATTGAAATATCTCTGGCCAGTGGCTTGAGAGGGTATCGTCCAAATCACAGGACGTCACATAAAGCTACCGGAAATCTTAGGTTCCCAACCTGATCCTCAACTGCCCATTGCTGCAGCCGCACCGAATTCCGAAAGGTTAAGCATTTGTGTTCACTGGTGCTTTGAGAACAGGGTGGCACCAAGAGGGAGACTGGGACATCTGGTCCCGACTCCCGTCCACTTTTCCTCCCAAGAAGTCCACTGCACCGACCGGTTCTGGTGTCATGCACTGTGACGCTGTTTGGTGCCCTCTCAGCCGAAAATACTTTTTTCTCCCACAGTAGAATTGATGTTTCACTTTTTGTCTTAAAATAATTTATAGGTAGTTACTGTTAAGCTTGTATATCTCTTTTTATCAACTTGTTCCATCCCAGGCATGTGTTTTGTTTGGGGGGGTGTTACTCGTTTTTGTTGGTCTTGTTTTCGTACATGACATAAAATAGTGGCAGTCAGGAGAGCCGTGACCAAAGGCATGGCTTGTACATCATGTTTCTTTTGCCTGCTGAAAAAAATCGAACTCTCATTTATTAAATATGCATTGCTCCAACTTGTCTCTACTGTAGAGTTCATGACTTAGCAAGCAGATTTTCACAAAATGAAAATAACTTTATCAATACCCATGAAATATACTGTAAGAAAGACCCTTGCCTGAGGAACACCGTAAATATCCACAATCATGTTTTCTTCCTTCTCAAGGGCTCATAAAACTTGAGGTCATAGGACGAGCGGCAGTGCTCTCAGCTGCTTTATAAAATTCATCATTACTGTTCCTCTGCATTTTGGTCAAATATCTTGGGCAGCTCTGACCAGAGAGCTTCCCCAACACTGTCCTAGCAGCAGAAGGGCAAGGTTGATGCTCATCAAAGTGCGGCCTGGGGTCTAAGCACCAGCATCGCCTGGCACAGTGGCGCACACTCCAGGATCTCTCTCTAGACCTACGGAATCAAACTCTGGGAGTGGTGCCTGAGATTTTGCACTTCCAGCAAGCTCCCAGGTGATTCTTGGCCCTTTGAGAATGGTTACAACCATGCGACAAATGTTTATTAGGGTCTGTAACGTAGCAGGTACTTCGCTAGATGCTGGGGATAGACAGATGCTCAAAAGGAGACATGGAGCCTGAACGTGCCACTTTACAACTTGTTTAGAAATGTGTCTCGGCCATAGATGGAAAGGTTCAGAGGTGCCTGAAAGCCTGGAGCCAACGCGTTCAGTCACTCGGCCAATTAACAAATATTCATTCAGTTCCTAGGAGAAAAGCATTCCACTGAGCACTGGAGGTAGTAGAGACTATATCATGGCTCCTGGGCTCTGAGGAGCTTATAGTCTGATTGGGAAACCGGGATATGAAAAGTTAAATAATAGTAGAGAAGTCAAATAATACAGTAGGACAGCACAAAGAAACCACAGTCTAATGTGTGATTGATTGCTGAGTGGTACTAAAGAGAACAGTGTCTTGGATGTTACCCTTTCCTGTACCCCACTAGAATGTTCCCCACGTTGAGTCCATCCTCCTCCTAGTATTTTTTAAAAATTTAATGTACAATATTAATATCACTCTTAAAATATTCCCTCCTGTACCAGAGAATATTTGGAATTTTTGAAACAAGAGGTCACCTCCGCTCCATATCATTCTACTGACTTAATGTTATCCAAATATAAAGCAAAAGTTAACTACCTAATTACACAAAGGTATATTTAGGTAAAATAGGAATTTTTTCTCATAATACTGTCTAGTTTGAATGTGTGTGCACACATATATACACACAGTATGTATGTATGTGTATGTATATACCTACATACATAACATATATATAAAAAATAAACACGTTATATATACACACAAAAAAAAATCCAAAGAGAAAGAAGGCCTACTTGGAAAACATGTGGTTCCATAATACATCAACTCACCTAAAGGCATGGTCCACAAAGTTTCTTTATTATTTGAGATATGAGACTGCTATAGGTTGGCTTTGCAGAGGAAATTGGGATAACCTCTCTTGGAAATTTTAAAGAGGTCGGTAGACTGCAGTGAGTTAGAAATGGTCTACATCATACTCTCTGGTAACTCTACTAGGGTTGCCCCTCTGGGGTTTCAGTGTTGGAACTGAGGTGTGTTCTCCAAGCTGGATTCTGTGAGTCACAGGGCCGAGGCCACGTCAGCGCAGTGGCATCGGGACTTTGGGTCCAGAGGCAGGCGGCCACTGTTCCTGGCAGCCTCTCCCTGTGCTACCGTGGGGCTTAGTTCTTACGCTCGGTTTTCCTGCCTGTCAAGTGTCCTGAATCATAGTCCTTCTCTGATAGAGAAATAGAAGAAAGTAAGTAAGTTGACAGATATGAAGCACTTACCCAAAGGCCTGGCACAAATTAAGCTCTCAATAAATGTGAGTTCTGATTATTACCATCATTATTTTTTATTCGTGAGAAGAGCCCACAGTGTCTTTATGTGCCTTTGCCTTAAAAGTAAGTCAGATTAGGTTCTACAGAATAACTGATTGGTCTTTTTCAACAACTGATTCTAGACGTATTTTAACAAGTAGATAAATTTGTTTTATTGTAATAATAACTTTATTGTTGTTCAGTTACAGTTGTCCCCATTTTTCCCCTGGATAAACTTTTTAAAAGTAGAATTACCCATATTCTTTCAATTATCCAAAATCTTGTAATTAAGGAGACAAACTTCAAATGTGTGTTTTTGTAATCTATAAGCAAAGGAGAGTATGAAGTTACAAATGTGTAATTTAGTAACTATAGTGTGTGTGCCGACCAGCACACGCTCAGTCCGGGATGGTGGAAATCACTGGAGCAGATGCAGTGCAGTGTGAAACGGCGCTGAGGCAGAACCGGACCAGCCTGGAGATGTTGACAGTAACAATGATGGAATTTTCACTTCCCACCAGCTGTTGTTTCTTGGAGCCGGTTACATGTTAAATATTAGAACATTTCTAAAATGTAAACTGAGACACCAAATCGAATGACCTTTGTCCTGAGGCTAAAAAGCATATGGCCTTGAGGGTACCTGGCTGTGCTGGGTGGTGACGTTGTCTAGGTGTTCCGTTCCGCCAATGGCTCAACCGTCCAGGCCCAGCTTCCCGCTGACACGTGGGGCACTTCTGAGCAGCCAGTGCTGTCGAAGCCACACAGCTCTTAACACGCTTGTCCTGTGCCTCTTCCTTTATTCAGCCTGCAGACACGCACCGGCGAGCAGAGAATGTGCCAGCCTGTGCTGCGTGCTGTGGTGGTTAGCATAAAGAGCCTTACCTTCAAAGACTTTATAATTTAACAGGAAAGATTTGCCTAGATACATGCTTCCAAAATTCCTGTTTTAGAAAGACTTGGGTGGGTGTCATGAACTGCCTTTGTTCAAATGTGTCTCAAACCTTGTTTTCTTTTAGGAAGCCTGCGTACTAAAGTGAATGGCATGTGTCCAGTAGGAGACCATCTCTCGAGTGTGTGAAATAAAGCCATGTTCTGCCTCCTAAATAATTTATAGTGGTTTAAGATGGGCCCTTGGGTGCTGTGATTGAGAAACGCAATAAATTATCACGTCTAGGAGAGAATGTTAATGCTTTCCATTTAACTTGATCCTGGAGCGTATTGAAGACATTAAGTGCAATGGTATGTGACTGAACTGTTGGGAGTTAATATGTAATTGCTGTTTTTTACAGTATGTTAATAGTGATTATATTCTATTTATTCTATTTTCCTTTGGAAATACAGTGTAATGTAATTATAATTAATAACTCTAAAGATAGGCTCAATTACTTAAGTCATGAAAATGAATTACCATCATCACATTGAGAATTGTTTAACCACCCTGTATAGAGAGCACCTATGGAAATACCAGTGCTTCTCACAGTATTACTTGTAAAGAAACCAAAGTGAATAAATGCTGTATTGATGCTGAAATCTGCACTGTTTTTTTAATTGCCAGAATTTTGTAGCTTGCTGCTATCCTTTTCCATATTTTATGAAACTTCATGCTTTAGTTGTAACTTTAAATTTTTTTAATTTTAAGAATTATATTTTAAGAAACCTTATCTTTGCAAAATATACTTTAAAATAGTTTTTAAAAGAGTAAGAAAAGAAACCCTTTCAAAATTCAGGAATATTTTTGAATCATTGATCTTCATGAGGAATATTTTCATTTTTTATTTTTTCCATCAGTAGGATTTATTGAATTCTTTTTGGTACCAGGGCCTGTGCTTGACCACGGGTTACAAGATAAAGACAGTCCCAGCCCTCAGATCTAACAGATAACTTGATAGTAGAGAGTCTCTTCTTCTCCTCTTCCTTCCTCTTCTTTTCTTCTTCTTCATCATCATCATCATCATCATTTTTAAATGACTAAAAAAACCCTTGTATTAATGGCATTATGTGTTAAAAGGGGCCATATTAATGTTTCCTAATAAGTGTTTCAGTTACCTTGTGGTGTGAAATTTTTATGCAGATTATGTGATTTTTATGTAAAAGTGAAACATTCCGGGAAGAAATTACGCCCAAGTTTGTGAATAAGTTCAGAGGACTGATGTGCGTGTTCCCCATTGCTGCTCTGGGCGCTCCTTACAGCACCTGCCTCTTCTGTCACCGTGCTGAGTCTTCTAGGTTATGAGCATCTATAAAACCTTTTTCCCCTTCTCTGTCCGCTCTGCCCCACATTTGGCTACTTACCTTATCCTACAAATTTGAGTTCTACAAATACTACACTTCTTTATCCCCTATTCCATTCCTAGCATCTATTTTAGGTCTCATTATTCACTTATTCTATTCAACAACCCCCCTCAAGTTGTATACACCAGTCACTCAATAAATCGTAACCTACCTCTAATTAGTTCACTTCTCTTAGTGGACATTGTTACCACTCTAGACTAAGCCACCTTTAATTTCTCATCTGCTGTAGGGGGGCTCTGCCTGCAGATGTCCCCCCTTCCCCCATCCACCATGATGAGAATAGGTCTACCAAGACATGATCTGCTTGGGGAGGAAAGGTGGCCAATCTCTCAAAGGAGCATGGCCTTGAGCCTATTCCTCAGTGGGCTTTTATTGGGTTTAATTTGCATAGAAATACAGGGTGTATGTGTAAAGCTCATCAGTCATTGTCAGGCAGTGATTATCAAATAATAGATAACATACAAAGAACTGTGAGGTCTTATTCTGAGTCAGGGTCAGATAGCCAAAGGGCCATAAAACTTTGGGAAAACAAACATGTTTCATACTTGGATCCTTATCATTTAAATTGAGGGTATTAGTAAAGTAGGTTTCACAGGATTTTATGCATTCTTTCTTAGGCCAGATCGCCCAGGGGAACCTGCCCTTTCCAGCACAGGGCTGCACCCACCTCTGGCATTGTTTCAGCCTTAAGTCAGGCAGGGGAAGTAAGGCAGCCAAGAGGTTTGGAGACTTCTTTCAGATAGAATGAGGACTCAGGCTATGTCAAAGCTGAGTGGTGGGGTCCATCACCCCCTTTTACTATAGTTTCCCAAGTCCTTCCCTGTTGACCCCATCGTAACCATGCCTGTCTTAGGTTGTCCCTCCCTTGAGGAATCTTACCCGTCATTGGCTAGCCAGTCATCCACCCGGGGCCAGACAGGGTGAAGTAAAGGGGGCAGAGGCTGCACCCCTGCTGAGAGGATAAACTTTGTCTCCTTAGTGGCTTATGGTCCCAAGGTCTTTTACTCAGCCTTAGCCATGGGGGGTCACAGCTTCTGAAACCAGGCAGGGCGGTTCCCAACAATCTGCATTATTTTCTAAGAGGTTAAAGGTGGAGACAGTTTCTTGGGATTTCATTTAATGTAAAAGTAAAAATGGTCATTTTCTGTTATTATGTGTTGGTGAGCCCAACATATTTTGGAAAATAGTCTCACTGCTTAATCAGTTCATGAAAAATACTGAACAGGAACTGAACTCACCTTAACAGAAACCTAGTTGGTAGGTTCTGACCCTTCTTTCCCACTGTCAGGTACCCAACAGGACGGGAATTACATTTTAGACTTCATCTTTTGATGAGGGGCCCATTGTAGCTATCTGGTAGGCTTCTCTGGGAAATGCTGGGAACCTGGAATGGTCTTCCATTCTGTCCCTGTCTGCCTTTTAGCCTCAGGCACCTCTCTCTCTTTGTCAGTAGTTTTATTCACTGTGACTGGACTCATTTCATTTGACAAGAACATGCTTCTAATCATGAAAAAATTTTTGAAATGCTGGAAAAGTGTATGAAATACTGACCTCTTTTTGTCTTGTCACATACATTTCATTGTTTGACATTTAATGTCATAGCATTTGTTAAATCATAATGATTTTCTGAGATAGTCGCCATCACTTAATTTGCATTAAAAATGGAGCTTACTAACATTGTTTATTTAACTCATCCATAGAGTATTTCATTGATTACAAAATTTTAAACACTCATCATGTGCCAGGCGCTGTGCTAAGCTCTGGGAATGAAAATCTGAAGGCGTGGACCTTTTGTTAGGAAACTTCCCATGGAAGTCATGTACGTGTTATGGTGGCACTTAGCACAGTGCCTCCTAACCAGTTCTAGACTAAGGGACTAGAGTAGGGGAGAAGAGTTCCCTGAGGGGTTTTCAGAGTCAGATAGGATTTGACGTATCTGAATAGTGATATGGAACTGAGAGGCAGCCCCACACTGAGGGACAGTGGTGGAAGATCGTGTTGATTCTGTTCTGGGACCAGCAGGAGCGGGGACTTTGAGGGAAAGGGTGGTAAAAGCAAGGGTATGGAAATAGCCACAAGCTAGTTCCTAAAAAGCCTGGATCATTCAGAAGAGTTTGCAGATTATTTAAAGGAGTTTTAAAAGATTTTAAGGAGCTGGAGTAACAGAGGCAGATTTATATTCTTGAAAGATTTCTTGGGAGCCAAGTGGAAAATGAATTAGTGTAATCTAGACTAGACAACCCTGGAGTGCAGGGGAATACAAAGCAATAGGCCCTGGCTCCTCAGGCCATTTGCTGTTGACTTTGAAGTGCCAAATACTGAATCACTGCATATTCACTTAGTTCCTGATGCATTTATTTAGATCCTGATGCTGCCTTGACAGATGAAGTTGGACCTAGTTCCTGCCCTCAGGATACTGAGTCTAGCTGGGAAGAAAAAGAAAAACATAATGTATAGTATATAATGTTTTAATAGTTTGCAGAGTACTTCACATAAAATATCTCTTGATTTTTTAAACAACAGTGATACAAAGGTCTGTCTGGAAAAATTCCAGCCATTGTTAATATAACGAGAATACTTTATGTGACGTCAATGTAACCTGGCATCCAAGGAGAGGACTAGAATGCATATGTGTGAACAGTGATGACTTCACTGTACTAGTCAGTTGGGGCGATAGATGCCGTTGAGCGAGCGTGTGTACTGTGTGGTTGTCACATTCAAATGACTGAGTGAGGTGAGCAACAAATCTGCATCAAATTTTGCATTAAGCTTGAACATTTCTCCATGGAAACTGTTAGGATGAATCAGAAGGCCACAGCTATGGGCAGCTGGAGACTGACAACTTCATCACAGCAACATGCCCACTCATACATCACGTCTCATGCAGAGTTTTTTGTTGAAACATCAAATCACCCAGGTGACTCAGCCCCCGTAGAGTGCAGATTTGGCACCATGCAAATTCTGGCTTTTCCCCAAACTAAAATCACCATTGAAAGGAAAAAGATTTTAGGTCATCGATGAGATTCAGGAAAACAGGACGGGACAGCTGATGGTGATTGGGAGAACTGTGTGAGGTCCTTAGGTGCCTACTTTGAAGGGGACTGAAGCATCATTGTCCTATGTACAACATTTCTTATATTTGGCAGGGTTTTTTTTTTTTTTTACATTAACTTCTGGGAATTAGCAAATGTCTTATTTTTTTTATCCTTTTCCACATTTTTTGTTGTTGTTCAAGTACAGTTGTCTCCATTTTCTCCCCACCACTCCCCCCAACCCCAGCCATCCCCACTTCCCACCCTTGATCCTACCCACCTTTGGTTTTTTCCATGTGTCCTTTATAGTTGTTCCTGAAAACCCTTTCCCTTGTATTTTGGAATGTTTTAATAGTTTGCAGAGTACTTCACATACAGTATCTCTTGATTTTTTAAACAACAGTGACACAAAGGTCTGTCTGGAAAAATTCTTGTATTTTGTATCTTCTTCAGTAAATGACTCTATTTTTCATAATGCATGGTTGGATACTTTCTGGACAGACTGTATATGTCATGGTTATCGCAGCTGACATTTTATTCATGGAAGAATAAAATAGAATGGTAGCCCAGACCTACCCATGTTCTGTGGTCCAGTTTGTAAGTAATGGAGCTGCAACTCCAAACATGGTCTTTCGACTCTTAGGCAGAAGACCTTAGAGTGAGCCACACTATCCCACTTGTTAAATAATATAAGGAGGTAGTTGTACAGGGTATGAGATTATATAAAATATCATTACTCCTGAGATGGCTTATAGAGACAAGAAATAAGTGGTAA
Source organism: Trachops cirrhosus (assembly GCA_028533065.1). Classification (NCBI taxonomy): domain Eukaryota; kingdom Metazoa; phylum Chordata; class Mammalia; order Chiroptera; family Phyllostomidae; genus Trachops; species Trachops cirrhosus. The sequence continues at coordinate 65,780,548 of CM052538.1, forward strand.
GTTTGGAGAAGAATTCATCACTCTCTGGGTCTTGAATTAATACGGCAAGAAGCTAATTCTAGGGTTCAGAAATGAATGAAGAAATGGGCAGGGCAGATGGCAGATTATGAACGCCTGTGCCCAAGGGCTCTTGTGAGGAAAATGGGAAAGGAGCTGGAGTGGCCAGCTGAATGCAGTGGTAAAGAACTTGAATGTCAAAATTAAAAGTGTGCAGGCAGTCCTGAAGAAATTGTAGGTAGAACATAGGGAACTTAGAGACATGTCATCAGAAAAAAGGAGTCAGCAGTGGTGCGTGGAACGCATGGGCAGGGGAGCTGTGAGGTCAGGTCAGTTGGGAGGAGATTGCCATAAAGCCAAGGTGTGTTCTCGCCCCATCCTGCATCTTCAGTCCCTTCTCATCTCCTCTGCATCCCTCTGTCACTCTTCCATTCCCCACCCCTTCAGTTTGGGGGCTGGTAAACCCCTCAACCCACCAATCCCAAAGGGTCGTCTTTCACTTTTTCATGATTCTGATATCCAGCTCAGTTGGATGTTTTGCTAATTTTTAATAATTGTGGTTCCAGTACATTAAAAATCTCCAAGCCCTTGAAATGTTAGAGACTTGCAGAAAAACACGTTCGTTTCTCCCGAGGTCCTGGGGGCTCTGCCGCTGCAGTTTAAGATTCAGAGCTTGCTCTTCCTTCCTGTCACGCTAGATTGGGTGTTGGCCTACTTTCCCTCATGCTGGACATTTCTTGCCAGTTCTGTCTTCGTAACGTCATCAGCACTGAGGATATCTGTGTTCTGAAAGATTTTCACCCCAGATGGATTAGTTGGTGTGTCCTAATGCGCATGTCATTTTTCTCTCCCGTTATTTCTAACCTCTTGCATGCCTCTCACATTGGTGCTTCACTCCGACATACAGTTTAGCACACCGTGCAGTGTTTTGTTCCTGATTTCAGAATTCCTACACAAGGCAGCATCTTAGTGTAGGCTTCGCATTAACCTTTAATGTTCTACCAAACATCTCCTTACATTCAGAAGGAGATTTAGTGTCATTTTCATTTCATTTTTTATTATTCATTCATGTATTTCACTCTTTATTGAGCACCTGTTATATATCAGATACCATTCTAGGAGCTGGGAAAATAACAAGTTAACAAAAAATACTCAAATTCATATTTTTACAGAGCATATATCTTTGTGACTACAGATAACCACTAAACAAATAAGTAAGAAAATTATTGTTTCCCTGGCTGGTGCAGCTCAGTTGGTTAGAGCATCGTTTCATAACCAAAGTGTTGAGGGTTTGATTCCCAGTCAGTGCACACACCGAGATTGTGTGTTCCAGACCCTGGCTGGGTGCGTGCGAAGGCAGCTGATCAGTGCCTCTCTCTCTCTCTCTCTCTCTCTCTCTCTCTCTCAGAGCAGTGAAGCAGATCGTCTTCAGGTGAGGATTTAAAAAATTTATTGTCATTGTTATTAAAATACATTTCTCTTCAAAGGCTGTACCTGACATTTTTTAAAAAATTTTTTTCAGAGTGGTAAGATGTCTTTACCTTATTCCTGAAAAAAAGGGGGCAACTATTGAATAAAATGCACAGATCTGCAGGCAACAGCTCTTTAAATAAGATAATATATTCACATTGCTGCCATATGTCAGTGGCATCACTATATGGACTGAGAGCTCCTTGTAGCATTTCCACAGTTAATGCGCAGCCGCATGTTACATTTTCTTTTCATTCTAAGGTTCACTCTGAGGCCTCTGGGTGGTGTGTTTAATATGAACATTATCTAGTGAAAATGCCACATTTCATAATGTTGGAACAAAGTTTCACCGTAATTGCCTCTGAAAGACATTTGCAGCTCTAGATTTACAACTCAGTATCTCGCTAATTTATGGCAAGGTCAGAAAAGCAGCAGGCTTACAAGTAGGAGAAGAAAAAAATCCTCCCATCATGCTTGTAATGATTCATGCAGTTGGGCAATTAGGCAAAATATACAAATTGTAGTTTGATGCTGCATTAACAGACTTAGCCGTGGGATATAAAGTCATAAGGAATGTCATCATTTCAGGACAATACACAGTGTCACATGCAAAATTGTTAATATTTGGCTCTGTACCATGGGCAGTATGGACTTCCCAGCAGAATTATAGTGTTCATTTTACTGTGTTGTCCTTGCTCCTTCGTTGGCTAGATGTTGAGAAAGCAGATTACAAAATGTTAAAAGAAGGAAAGAAACTTCAGGAGCAAACTCACAGAAACATTGACGGTCTTCGGTTGTTGTTGTTGCTATTGTTTTGAAGACCTTCTCTGCCCTCCCTCACAGGTTGTGCTGCCCGGGGGCCACGTGGTTGAAAATACACTGCACACCAAGCCTCTCTTGTTTATTTGTGTGTGGAAGGCCAGGCAGCTTAATAGAATCTGAATATGACTAAATCCAGCCACTTAGCGTAACTGTCGGTATCCCTATAATGCAATAGCCAAAGGTAATCTGCTTGTTAGGCACTTTCCTTTATGATCTCAGTGAGTCCCACGTTCTGGAAGCAAATGTTGTATTTACCATAATCCATGAGAGGAAAAAGCCAGGGCTAAAAATACAAAACAGAACAAATGTAAAACATTGCTGCCACTCCAGTCCTGTAATTGGTCTATAAATGAGTCTCAGGCATCTGTGTGGCAGAGATACTTTTATGTATCTTTGAAAGAGCTGGCTGCGCTTCAGATAGGTTTTCAGGGGCATCAGAATTCATAAGCGGCCCTGAAATGCGTTTTGTGCTGACCAGGCACATCCTAGCAGGTTGTATGTTGGACTCCCACGTTTGCAAACACATTGCCCGGTGAGTGATTGCATTTAATATGAGAATCAGGTAAAATTGTTTGCATAGAACCAATTGGTGGGGTGGAGATATTAAAGAGTAGAATTGCTCTGGGAAATCTATATTCTCCAATCAGCTACTGAAGAAGGGTGGGATGCTGAGGCAGGAAGGAGAGAGAGGAAGTGAGCTGTGGCTAGATGCATGGTGACTGCAGAGAGAGAATTGTTAACGGGGAACTCCCTTCAACCACAGATAAACTAAGTCCAGTTTAGAAAATTCAGGCAGGCCTCTACAGTGTAGAAGCTGCTTAATTTATTTTCCTTCCTTTAACATCATGATCAGTATTAGTTAAGCTTTATTTAGCATTCTAGGTGCTTGGGCTTATGTTAGGCCATGTGGCTTCCATTTGAAATCTGGCTAATATATCCAGCTGCTTACCTTGTTGAGAAACAACTATATTACTCCTTTATGTGTTTTTTTTTTCAGTTCTTACTTAAAATCAAGAGAACACTGTGGGAACAACTATACTCTTCACAAGTGTTGTTAGACATTTAAAATATCTTACTTAATCCTCACAACAGCACAGAGGTAGGCCTCATTGTGTTCATTCTCTACCTGAAGGATTTACCCAGGATTACATAGCAAGAAAGCTGCAAAGCTGGGGTTTGAACTTGAGTGTGGCTGGCATCAAACCTTCCCTCTTCTCTATTCATTACACTTCCCAGAAATATATTTTGTAATATTTTATAGACTTTCAGTAAATATTGAAAGAATGAATGATTTAGATAGTGGTACTTTACTGGTAGTATTTTAAATGCATTCATAGGAAGTTCTCCAAAAGGACTCAACATGTAATTGATCAAGCTTCTTACCAAGGTATTTTTGTAACCTCAGGAGTATGTCTGTCTCTCTACACATATTGGTAAAGAAAAGTAATAATGATTTAACTATGTTTCAGGTCTGAACAATCAGACTTTTTAATTTTAATTTTATTTTTTCTAACTATTGACATATAACATTGTGTAAATTTAAGGTGAACACACTGTGATGATTTGAACAAACTTTCATAACAAAACAGGGAAGAAACAATTTTGTTACAATCTAAACAAGAAGCGTTGTTTTGCCTTTTGCACTTTATTATCCCTTGAGTAGCCTGTGTACCCACCATTCATTGTTAGCTGGGAGAAGGAAGTCACGCATAAAGTGGACTGGGAACAATGTCTTTGGATCTCGGAACCTTGTTCCATCACTCCCTGAGGGCTGCGTGCTCTTGCGTTCTGTGAGTTGATGCTGTTCACATTCCTTAATAATGGAGTTTTTCCTATACTCAGGATTCTTTCCTTCTGAAGGCAGAGCAACCTTGATCTCCGTGTCATTAGGTAGTTCATCTTTCATTTACAGCTCACAGCTGCATCTCTAAGTGTGTTTATCCATATAGCCTTGTCTTTGGTCCCCTGATGATATCTCTTGGGTGAGAAGGTAAGGCAGTCTAGCAGGCAGCCCAAGGCTGTGGCACATGGAAGCAGAACTAGATCAGAATGGATGGGTTCATTTAAAAGTAAAGGAGGGAGCCAAAATGGTAAATGTGGTTTTCCAAATTGGTACTCAGCTTGAATGCACCATTCACTTAATACAAGTGATTAGAATTTTAGATGAGTACCTGAATTAAGATAGATTACCACGTCCTATGTCTTATGTATGTATTTGTTTATCTGATCTACCCATGCCAGTAATAGTGGCACTGACAGAAAACTGGTCAAAAAGTCATATTTTAGTTGGTGTCTGAATGTTTAAAGAACTCTTTGTTTCAAGATTGTTAGCTTTAGAGGTAGAAGTAATTAAAAACCAATTCTACTTCCCTTTTTTGTTCTTTTAATATGATGAGCCCCAAGAGCTTCTGTAGTCATTAAAAAATAAAATGCTTGTGCAAAGCTTGTCCCCGTAAGCCTTTCTGAGTGTGGCCCCCATGCATACAAACCAGGATGTCTTTGTTAAGTAGGGTAAGCCTGTTAAAACGACTGAGCCCAGTGTTTCATAATCACCTGGCAGTAGCTGAGAGGCAAGTGGATTTCTTTTGCACAGAGTGTAGACTCTAAGTTACAGAAACATACATAATTACTGTTTGCTAATTTTATTAGGAGGAAATTGCTCTGATTATCATGATCTCCATGGTGTAGTGTGGAGATTTCAAGTTACTGTGTCACTTGAAAATTCATTTTTATAAATGCTTGACCGTGGTGGGTAAAACTGCCAAGCAGAGCTGTGCCCAGGCCTCCCACGTGGTGAGATTTCCTTCCTCCCAGCAGGGCGGTGGGCACCTCGGCAGCAAAGAGCATTCGTGCTCCTGTGGAGAACCACACACCAGAATGATGATTGTCCTGCAGTGTCAGAAATGGTATTCATATGTTAGGTTACAGTACATTTTACGTTGAAGGGAGGCTAGAGCTTAGCACCACTGGAGCTGCCAAAAAAAATGTTCTTAACATGTTCTTGTTTATTTGAGCAACTTAAGCAGCAGTGAAAGTGGAAATTGTATGGCAAGGATTTGGTTGAATCAGGAAGGGGCTCCTAAGCTTTTCCTAACTGCATCCATTAAGATCCTTGTATTAGGACTTAACAATGTAAACAGTATTGCAACCATACTCAAATCGGCGTTTTTAGCAACAAAGAGACTCCCACGCTGTGACGCATTGTGTGCCCGTCAGATGTCACCAAAGGTGGTCCTTGGCTCATTTACGTGAAACAGGACGAATGCAGCTGCTTTTGCTGACGGGTTAGAATAGGCAGAGTGTAAATATTAGACAGGAATTTTGTCCAATGTGCTTCTTTCTCCTGTCTTTAACGAGCAGAAATATATGACTGTAAATAATTGAAGCTGAGACTCAGCCAGCAGTAGAGACATATATAAATGTTAATAAAACTCAAGGACAGTTGATACTTTGGCTGGATGGCAAAGTGACACACTTTATGCCCTGGGTCAAAATAACGTGGTGTCCTAATTCTTGAGATGCTTGGTTTCCTAAAATGACCATCTTTATTTAGCGTAAGGACCCATTTAGAGTAGTTTTAATAATGTATGGTTTCATACATAAGTGGTTCCATAATTTATTTCACCATTACTCTCTGTCAGGGTTTTGAATGTTATTGTTAATTAAGGAGGAAAGAGAGAGAGAGAGAGAGAGAGAGATCTCCCTCCAGCCAGTCAAGCTGTTTGCCCTTGTTTTTATCGATTGTTGTCTTAAAAACCAACCAAAAAACTGCCCTAGTAGCCTGTCAATAATGGCCAGTTAGTGAATTAAAAATTGCCTCAGTAAATCTCATCATTTCAGGTTCACAGGTGAACTGCCTCCGAGCTGGAACCCATTTATCACCAGTAGCCCATTTGCCAGAGGAACTTTCTACTGATTTACTCCCCACCCCTCCCGCCCACACCTAAATTATTAACAGGAATGTTAAGGAGATCCCCTGCCTTCATCCGCTGATGTAATTTGATTTTCCCACACCGCTGAAAACCACAGACCTGTAGGTTTTCTGTCATCTAGGTGAAAATTCTAGAACATACTCTTTCTGTAAATATAGTACACATGCACATAAGCCCCATGGCCAGAGGAGGTGGGATTTCCAGGAGCAGTGTCTGAAATGTACACTGAGGCTTTGCACTTTCTGAGTGTGGCTTCAGGACACATCTGGCGTAGATCTTCCCGTGCTGTGCTGTGGTGGACCATTGCCAAGCTGTCTGTAGAGATCAGGATGCTTTGGGTTGCTAATAAAGGCTCTGTGTGGAAGCTTCAAAAACAAGCTGACCTCAGAGAATGTGGCAGTTGTAGGTCCACAGTTAGGAAGGTACCTCATCATCTGGGATTCTCCCTGATTCAAATGTACTCTGTGCTAAGGTGTCCATTCACTCAGGTGTACTCCCCAGCCAGCTGATCTCCAAAAATCCAAATGCCTGTTTGCTGTGAAATAAATTCATAATTCTTTGGACACAGAAAACCTCCCACAGTTATATTTCCCATGGGAAACGCGGTTTCCAAAATTGATATCATATGACCCTGGGTGGGAGATTCAGAATCATTTTCATATTTGGGCTGTTGTTTTTAGTATTTCTGTATCTTTCTGTCCTCGATGAGTTTTTTGGTTTCAGTATCAGCAGTTTCATTGTTGTTTTTGGTGATACAACACATAATCTGAGTCATTTTGCTTTCTCTCGATCAGCCTTCTGCAAAACAAACAAACAAGCATCATGATTTTTCAAAGCAGACATGGAGCTGAAGGCAGGAGCACTGGTATCACTTTTTGTGGTTTATAATCTTTGTGTTGGCATAGTTACTAAACTAACTTTGTGGCACTATTTCTAGTATAGTATGTTTTTACATAAACATGAGCCCAGTCAACCCAAATTTTAGAGCAATGTACTGTCTACATTATTTTGGAAAGGCTTCTTTTATATTAGTATTTTAATGACTTCATTGCTTGAGAATTCCTCTTCAATGTATTTGATTTGACTGGCCTTGTAACATTGTCTATAAAAACAAACCTATGAACCTAAAATCTAGAAGATACTTGTAGCACCTTTCAGAGAGGGCTAAGTGTGGCGGGCACCTACTTCCTGGTAGGTCCCCCCCTCCCAGCCAGAGCTGAGCTTCCTGCATACAGCTAGACCTCTCAGCATTAAACAAGAGGAAAACGAAAAAACCTAGGCTGCAATTTGTTTTCGGGTTTCACTTTTGAACTCGCTGCTAAAGCTGTGCCACACTTAAATTATAATCTCCTACTTATTTCCCATGTGTATAACCTCCTTCCCTTCAAGGAGTCTATTTAGCAAATATTGTCAATTCCAGAAAATTATGATTGTAATTTTGGTTGCCCCAGTTTGGAGCTGTCATTTTAAAATTGAAGAACTGTCGTAATATGCTTTGTGTTATTGTTATTAAGGATAACAGTAATTATTTCAATAATTTAAAAATACCAACAATAATGCAGGTGGTTTTTTCAGTTTCTATATTTGACTCCCCATCACCTTTCAAGAGAAATCTGAAATCGTGAAAAGTTTTAAATTTTAACAGAAGTGAGGAGTACTAATCAAAAGAAAGTTTCTAAAAGATGAGGGTATTTCACTGATGAGACAAAGGCATACTGTTTATAATCTCTTTGTTTCCATGACCACAGATGTTTACTCACCCAGTTTTTAGTAACATAGTGTTCGGCTTTCATTTACAACTGAAAAGTTTTCAACCTTGGGTCTGGCAGTCCAAGTTGGGTTATTAAATTTAAACCTCATGACTTGTGTATTCCCTGGATGCAGATGACCATGCAGGTCCTATTAAAGACACATATTGCTGATGCCTTGGGTTTTGTGTGCTTTTGAACTGTTCTTCCTTTCGTATCTTTTTCATGGGTGGAATAACAAGAAGTGATACCCAGAGCATGAGCGTCCGTGAGGATATCGTAGGCTGTTGCTGTTGTTCATAGTCTTTGTTTGTGTAGTGTTGTTTTATTTTGCCTAGAGGTAAGGATATATTAATTCCTTGTATTTGAATCAGCTGAATAGGATTTTGAACTGTGGAGTTTTCTATAGCTTTCACGTTCCTGCAGACATACCATAATGTATGCATGGGGCCACTGTGTACAGCCACCAGCCATGTGTGGAACCACTGCCTCTTGGCCAGAGCGGAACCAAAAGTTCTTTGTGTCTGAAAGCTAAGCCTGAAACTGAAAGGAGGCCTAGGGCTGTTTCTTCTAGCCAAGCCCTAACACAAATCCTTGGATCTGCACATCTTCATGGTGAATTCAGTCTGGGAGGAAAGAATGTAGGGAAGGCCTCTTAGTGTAGCCTTTGTCCTCCTGAGCAGAGCATCTGGCTGAAGCCGTTCGTTTTCCCCATCCCTCCTGGACCTCACCCTGCCATGTTGCATGTGCAAGGGTGGACGAGGCCCCCACCCCTCGGAGGGGGAGGCAGCGCTCCTACTTTCCACACCAGCCAGGCGGAGTTACGAGGAAGCATTCCAAAGAGAAAAAGAACCTCTTATGGGGAAATAAGAACTTGTGTTAGTGAACTTGTTCAAAGCAGCACTGGAAGTTCCTACCCTAGCACCCTGGCCTAGTTATATCCCAGACCTGGGGTTGGACCCCATTAATTTCCCTCCCGAAGAGTGAAATGGGGGGAGAGGGGTAAAGAGTGGTAACAAGTGTGCTATGATAGACTGAATGTTCATGTCCCCCCACAATTCATGTTGAAACCTGACACCTGAGGTATTAGTATTTGGGAGGTGATCAGGTCCCAGACTGGAACTCTCATAATGGGATCAGCACCCTCATGAAGGAGGCTGAGAGGGTTCCCTCCCCACCCCCACGTTGTGAGCACTCGGGGAGGAGATGACTGTTTATGAACCAGGAAACAGGCTCTCACCAGACACCAGTTTGCTGGTACCTTGATCTTGGACTTCCTGCTTCTAGAACGGTGAGAAGCAAATTTTTGCTGTTTGTAAGCCACCCAGCCTATGGCGGACGGTCTTGTTACAGCAATTGAAAAGCATGGTAGACAGAGGAGGTTTGAGCAGCCAGCTGTTCCCAATGCAGAGCTGTAGCAAAAAGAGTTGTCTGACCCCAGGAAGACCTAGTCATGTAGTCACTTCAACATGTACCAGACTTCGGACCGAGAAAAAATAATAATAACATAATGATACCGTGTTTTGAGACCTTGCTATCTGGTTGGACAAGCTACTAAACAGTGAGAAATGTCAGGGCGGTGACAACGTTCTACTTGCACTCAATAAACAGCTTTTTAATAAATGAAGGAAAAATATGCGACGAATGAAATAAGAATGGGCGCGATGGCCAGGTAAGAGCATTTACTGTGAAGGACAAGTACATGAGCACAGGCCTTCCTTGTGTATTTCTGGAGAGACTTTGACTTACAGAATTACCACTTTTTTAATTTTTCAGTGTCCTGAAGGATGTTCTTGAAGAAAACATAAACTCTACATAAAATCTCTTTTTTCTCTTTCTAAGGCATCTTTTCCAAATAAAACATTTTTTTCTTCACTTTCTTTTTGTAGGATCTTACCGTGAACTATACTGTAGTTCACATTTCCAGTCTCAATCTATATATTCAAAATGCATGAAACTTACGTAAAGCTGTCCTTGTCAGTTGTGTTTTTTTTCACCTGAAAGTATTGGTAAAACTTCAGTGGCACATATTTAGCTGTAGGCTCGTCAAGAGCGGCTCTGGATTCTGGATTCTAGCAACCGAATTATAGTTAGCCAGCGTCACAGCGAGGGGCGGAGGAGGTGGTGTACATCAGCCCAGGTATCATGAGGGTGGCTGTAGCATTTATTTCTCTGAAGCTCAGATGTAATGAGTTGAGCTCTTAGCTTCCAGAAACAAAAGAGATTACCTTAACCACAAAATGAGAAAAAATTCTTTCGATCACTGAGTAAAGTGAAGCACGTCTGGATGTCAGCTAAAGCAGTGTTGAGAGCCATGACTGGTGCCTACTTTTCCGAAGAAATCAGTGATTTTTTTTCTCTTGTTCAGGTTGACCCACCAAATTTAAGCCACTCTAGAGGGGTCTCTTCCCTCTCTTAAATATAAATAGAAAGGTATTTAATTGTTAATATTCTCTTCCAGGTTTTTTTGACAGGTTATACATATGCTAATAGAAATAAGCTCATTATTTGAAGCACAGGGCTGCTTGTCACTGAAGCTTCATTAACACCGTTATCACTGCCTGACATTTATCTTATAATTTTCTAGAGCTGACTGTTGTGTCTCCATGGAAACCCAAATTGCAATTGAAACAAGTATGATAATAAAGGCATCCACTGAGATTGACAGCATGCAAAGCCTGATTACATTTGTTTATAGTTCCTTCAGTAGCTACAGCCAGAGATGGAGAATATGCACTTTGGGTGCTTAGAATTAACTTGCACGTCACGTGTGGTACCTGACTGTGTGTATGGCAAGTTTACCATAACATCCTTGGTGCTGATGTTAGTAATTAGGTGGATCATTTCTATTGGAATCATCTTAGGCTTTATGAATATTGGATGTAAAATTAACTGTGATTCTGTTTGGATCCCAAAGGAAATTCCTCCTGGATGATTTTGACACTGTGAAATGTTGATCAGACCTTAAACGGGTGGTTGGTGTTGCCTGATGCACTTCTCTCTGGGCTGGTGGAGCACCCACACACTCGTACCCTTTCCCCCTGTGATATGGAGGAACCTGTGCTCTTCTAAGTTCATGACTCATGTCAGTTTGGTTGGTGCCTCAAAGCAAAGAGTCATGAAACTGGAGTGGGTCCAGAGTGAATTAATCTGAAATTAATTTGATTTTGAAAGACTCCATCTGGCTATGTTTGGGAAAGGCAGTTAGACAGATATATAAACAAATCTGTATTCATTGTGCCAGATGTAGTGTCAAAAAATGAAGAAATGGCTTTTAAAAAAGTCAGCTATGGGGAATTTTGATATAATGATATTCAGCATCTTAGAATAACAGCCATTATAATTTAGCACATAATCCTATTTTTATTCTTATTTGTTTAGGGGGTTAGATCTGATGGGGTATTTTGTAAGAAATAAGCAAATTATATGTCAAAGCCTATTTTAATTGGTGATTTAAGATGCTAAATGAAATTTATGGCATTCTGAGACAGAGAGAGAGAGGGGGCCTGTAGAATTTTGAATCAAAATGTGGTGTTTGGTATGGATTTCATCTTAAGATGTGATTTAGAGAATTAAAAACCAGCAGAGTAAAATGTCACTTGGACTTTGCCTTTCAGTACATAGTTTTGTAGCATGACAAACGTATGCTTGTGTCATAGGAAACCAAACATGATGAGCTGACATGCATAGAATTCTGGAAGTCGTCTTGGAACAAGTCTACAAACTTGGCAGTTTTCCCTTTTCATTCTTTTGCAAATTTCTTTAAGCAGGCGATCAGAGAAGCAAATGTTTTGGATTGCTATCTAGGAATTTAGTGCAATCATAGTAGAACATCTCATTGCCTTTTTATGTCAGAACAGAAAGATTCTAGAAAATTCACGATTAGTTATCTATTTCATTTTCAATTTTTAAACCTCAAATTTATCTTTTTTATTTATTTACTTTTAGACAGAGGAGAGGGGAAGGGGAAAGAGAGGAAGAGAAACATCAGTGTGTGGTTGCCTCTTGCACGCCCCCTGCTGGGGACCTGGCCCACATCCCAGGCATGTGCCCTGACTGGGAATCGAACCTTGGTTCCCAGGCCCATGCTCAATCCACTGAGCCACACCAGCCAGGGCCACAAGTCTTATCTTTTGTAATGTTTTGAAGAGAAAGAATTAAAGTTTACTTCTTGATCAGTGAACACGCAGAATTTACTTTAGAAAAACACGCTTCTGCAAGGCAACACTCATTTCTGCCTAGGTCCCCACCCACCTCCCTCACTTCTGCTAGCCAATCAACAGCAAGAACAGTAACAACAGGAGGTAAAAATGAAGTAGGATACTTAGATAGCAAAAATTAACTTCCAAATAGCTGAAGAGTCTTGGCAAAATTGGTTGCTGCATTTAGTGCAACAAGTTAGATGCTACACAAATCTTGAGTTGTGATACTCACTGGAGCGTTGCAATGAACGAGAAAGTAAAATATGAGATACCTGGAGCCCCCCTGGGGAATGAGATACGCTTATTAGCTAAGTTTGCAGTAGAGATGAAAGCTCATCCTTTAAGGTTGGGGAACCCCCAGGCTGCAGACTGGCACCAGTCCATGGCCTGTTAGGATTAGGAACAGGGCTGCACAGCAGGAGGTCAGCGGAGAAGCTTGGCTCCCATTCCTGCCTGAGCTCTACCTCCTGACCTCCCACCCCCTGTCCTGGTCCCTGGTGCCAAAGAGGTTGGGGACCACTGCTTTAAGGCACCAGCTCTCTTTATTGTTTCATTTTAAAGAAATTCTTCTTAATAATAAGTTATATATTTCCCTGCCTCCTTAAACAGATTGTATTGAGCACAATGTGACCCGTTAAATGAGCTAATATTGTTGTCCTGCATACTAATTTTTCTGCTGTGCTGCTGTCCATAGGAAGTTCTGGAGAACGTAAGTTGGCCCAGCTCTGAGTGGGCTTTCACTGCTGGTCCCATGCCGATGCTCATGTGCGCTGGCCGTCACTCCGTGGGCTACCTGATGCAAACCATCCCATGTGCTGCTTCTAATCTCCTATGCCTATGAAATGCAGATAATGAAGACTCAGAAACCAACATAAAATAAGAAATCTTTACGGAAGGGATCGAGAAGCTCCCCAAAGGGTTTAAGGGGCATAACATGAGAGCAGGAACTTTCTGTCACACACTTGGACTGTCCTGGAATCCTGTATTTCCTTACTTTGTTGCGTTGGTGTTTCACAAACACATGAACTTGAAGACATTATCAGGAAGAAAGTAAGACATCTGAACTAATAAATAGGTTAGTCTACAGAATCACATACCTCTTCACAAATGGATTCTGTTTTATGACCTAAACTACGGTCACTAATATAAAGTAATTAGTTCCTATTTACTGTCAACTTTCGATTTTCCAGATCATTGGAAGAAGCAGTGACATTACTAATCTCCCACACATTTGTATCAAATCTTATACTACTGGCTGCATTCCTTTGGCCGGCATTCAATTTAAGTTGTATTCCTTGATTACACATCATTTATGACAGAGGAAGGCTGGCCAAAGAAGGGTGAAGAGAGACCAGCCTGAGATTAAATTCTGCCATTGATAAATGATGAAATGAATAATGAATGGACAGATAATCAATATTTAACGGTAGAGTAGATAGAGTTCTGAATGCCAGGCAAATGCAAAGGTCAGTAAAGTCTTTGTCCTTTAGTTCAAAGTAGGAGAAAGAGCTCACTGAACAGTGCTGTGATGGTTTATCATCAGGATAGCTAAAATTAAGACAGTGGCTGGGTCGGGAAAAGGGGACCCAGAGGGCATTGGAGACAAATAGGCATGTAACTCATTGGCAATAGGTGTATTGACCCTCAAATTCAATGGAACAGCACTAGACGGAATAACATGGTTCTATATAATAATGGTGACGAATTGTGTAATGTGTGATTTAATTTTTACAAATGGTAAGACTTCTTGCTGTATTAAATCTGTTCATTCAGAAAATGTGTTGAAGAAACAATGAGATTGAGTAAAAGATCAGATTGGAGGGTTGCATGGACATGACCAGGGGAGAGATTTTCACAGGAGTGGTAGCAAATGAATGGCACAGTGGAGAGACGGAGAGGGGTGGGGCTTTCAGGGTGGCAGTGGGCTCCCAGTTCATGGCTCTGCCAGAGAGTGGGAGGGCTGGGCTGTGTCCCCCAGCATGAGGGCCAACAGTATGTGTGAAGGTCTTCCAGCCGGGGGTCTGTGTAGGCGCGCTCTCCAGTGGTGCTCAGGTCCCCAGCTCAGTGCTTGCTCGTGGGAGAGGGGCGGAGGCCCCTGCTTCCTCTCAAGTCTGTGCACCCTTGTCACAGCCTATTTTTTAACTCAGTTTTCTTTCCGTGTCCTTGCCAACTCTGTGAAACAGTACAGCTTATCATCCTTTGCCTTTGATTTTTTTCAGATTCCATTTAAAAATTGACCACAGGGATGAAGTGTGGTTTACAATGCTGAATGCCAGTCCCTGCAGCCAAATTAGTCACTTGTTGTTGGCTTACCGCAGGCCCTGTATATATTGCTTTGTTCTGGGCCGTATCACTTTGTGTTTGGGTTTTATATTGTGTGTATGTTTGTCTCTTCTCATTGGCTGAGGGGCTTAAGGGCATAAATTAGGTATTTTTCAACTCCTTCAAACCTAGCACCATACCTGGCCTAATGCAGGTCTTCAATAACTAATCCGAATTCAAGAAAATGACTATGTGTGAGAATAAACCTTAGATGGGTTTGAAATCTACTTTTACCAGCTGTATTTCTTCAATGAGTGGAGAGTTTTGTGAATTCTCTCTGGTTGCTTTCTGTTGCATAAATAAGTCCTGTTTTATTTTAGACAAAGTTGAAAATGGGAGCTGTTTGCTTTGAGAAGCAGGTATGCTAAAACCCAGATACATGGTCCCAAGCACCGTGCCCATGTTGTTTGTGACCGAAAGTATACATCCCTCATTGTCATCATTTGCTGCTAGAATAGATATATGGGAGACACTTTTGGTAAAAATCAATGTTCAGTTTGGGAAGTTCAGACCAGTATTGCGTTTCCTCCCACATTTGTGTGTATTTCATGACTCACATTTTGGTTAACTGTCTGAAGGAGGGGGGCAAACTAGTGTATTCTCCATCATCCAGAGGGCCATTTACAAGTACTTGCCCAAGCAAACAGGTGACTTTGGTGGCTTTTAGCTACACCTAGAGGGGGTGTCCACCCAGAGCCACGTGGCTCCCTCTCTCCCCTCCTTTCGCCATCAGTAAAGTGGGGGCAGTAATCCTGACCTCAGCAGTGGGGCGAGGATTAATTAATGTGAGCTCCTGGAGCACTTGCAGAATGTGAAGCCCGATATAAATCTTCTGTGTGATTATTATTTCCCTGTTGCCATTTCTAAAAGTTCATCTAAGAAACCTGTCCCTGTGCAAAAATGCCGTCTGCTCTGCTCTGAAGTCCACTGAACTATTTCTGATAAATCACCCAAGGCAATGAGTTCCCTGGACAGGGCCTGTCCAGGGCCAATCCCTCACTGCCTTCACAGCGAGGGTTATTGTGGGTTCAGACTTTAGGTCCCCCCTGGATGCCTCCAAATTTACTTCTTTTGGGGGGGTTTCCAGCTTTCTGCCTTTTACTATCAGTCAAGTAGAGATAAGGTAATAAGATTTCCTTTTTGCTTGGTGAGTCCAAAGCCCTGTGTTTTACAGCCTTTTCTGCAGGAATAGCATTGCATTTTACCCTCATAAACAATTGTACGGATGTCCCCTGACTCATGATAGTTTGACTTCAGATCTTGTAACTTTATGGTGGTATGAAAGCAATATGCATAATAAATTACTTGAGATATTCAACACTTTATTATAAAGTAGGTTTGCCTTAGTTGTTCTGCCCAACAGTAGTTAATACAAGTGTGCTAGGCACTTAAGTTAGGCTACGCTAAGCTGTGATGTTCACTAGGCTAGGTATATTAAGTGCTTTTTCAACTTAATGAGATTTTCAACCTAGGATGGGTTTATCAGAATGTAGCCCCATCTTAAGGTGAGTGGCATCTGTATACTTTTAGACTTCCAATCAATACAGTGTAACATTAACTCCAGCAACCCACTAGGGTGACCGTCACAGATACGTTCTTCCTTAGTTGTCTGTGAATGAAACTGATGTCCCATACGTTCTTAATAAAATGTTATTCAAATTTTGGCTAAGCAACCCTCGCGAGTGTGGCTAAGTGGATTGAGCACCAGCCTGCAAACCGAGAGGTCTTTGGTTCAATTCCTGGTTAGAGGACAAGCCTGGGTTGCGGGCCGGGTCCCCTCTTGGGGCGTGCAAGAGGCAACTGATCAATGTTTCTCTCGCACTTCAGTGTTTTTCTCCCTGTCTTTCTCCCTCCCTTCCCCTCTCGCTAAAAAGAAACAAATTCTTTTTTTAAAAAAATTTGGCAAAGCATAGGGATGAGCATATTGCATGTAAGTGAACTTACAGGAAACTTGAACCTTTTCAGAGGAGCACAAACTAATTTATTTACAATTTGAACATTTGAAGAAAGACTTTGCTTCCTGCAGATAGATAGGGCAGTGGTTTTCAACCTTTGCGCCACAAGAATTTTTAAGACATGCAGTACCTGACTGTTTAGTCAGGGGCACTGACCTTTTTTCCCTTAGATTGTCAAATGAAAGGGTGACAGCGAGCCAACACAGCAATAGCTTCCCATCGTGAATGAATCAAAATTATATCTATTTTTTCATGTGTGAGATCGACAAAAAAATCTACTTTTTGGTGTGCCACAGAATTTTAGCAATTAGTTTATTTGTGCCATGCATTGAGAAAGGTTGAAGAACCGCTGACTTAGGGTAGCATTTGATCCAGTGAACCATCCATGAATGCAGCAGATCCACAGATGCCCCACCTCAGAGGTCTGGGGCCCCATTCTGCATTGGTGTGGCCCTGACTCACAGTGCCTAGGCTGCACTGGATAAATGGTAACAATACTTTCCAAGTAAATACAGGAATGGCATTGGTTTGGCCACCCTATCGAGGAGAAAACATATCCAGAGAGTTTCGTTGAGTTTACCAGAATCACTCAGCAACCCAGGACCCCACCACAGTCGGCGTGCAGCTGCGCCAGTCGGGGACAGAAGTGCTCCACTAAACGGCATCACAGAAGACGGAGGCTTCCTTCATGGTGACACTGCTTTGGTGCGTTTTCAAATGGAGACGCAACTCCCAGAGCATGAGTTTGGTTGCCGGCTGATTCCTTTTCCTAAGGGAGAGTCTGTGATGAGTTTAGAGCAGAGGGTGGAAGCTCCTGATCAGGGCCTTATCCAGGTCTCTGGTGTATTCTCCATGGCATGGGAAAGAGCTGATGCTGTGCCCAGGTGCCACACCCTCACTCAGTCCGTCGAGGAGAGAATTCTGTTCTTAAATAACAACAGCATGGACCACGTAAGAGGTGGTTCATAGTGCCGGATTTCGTGCCCATTCTCTTGCCCGCCAGAAGGCGCCAGGCCCATCACCATGTTCTTTCTGCTTTTCCCTCGTTCAGGTCAGTCTTAGACATTTTCCTGTGAACAGCAAACAAAGCCTGTTTCTTCATGTGCTATTATTTAAGTACAAGTGATATTAAAAAACAGTTCCTGGGCCCTTTGAAAGAGTGGCCTGTCGGCTGACTGAGATTGTGGGATGGCAGTTGGGATATTAGGAAGAATTAGCACAAATTGAGAGAAATGATGCTCTGGCAGCAACCCCAGGCCACCAGCCTCTCAGCGGCTGTCTGAGCCTGCAGGCTGCTCTCACAGCGTAGGTGACACCTCGTCAGCTCCCTGGCCTATGCCGTAGTTACTTGTGAGGCCCGGGGACTAAATTGGACACAGACAGGGAATTGCCCCAAGGTTGCAGGCAGCTGGTCATGTTATATAAATGATCTTTTCTATATATCATTATCTGGGTCCACACCATTACTGTAGAATTACAGAATTTAAGAGCTACATGGAAACTGTTTTGCTCTTTGTTTTACAAGTGAGGAAACTGAGGTACAGGGTGGTTACACCATTTGCTGGGGATCCCACAGTTAATTCAGTGCGGAGCAACAGCTGGAACCCAGGCCCGCCGGCCCGCCACCCCACTGGCGTGCTGTGGTGCGCCTGCAGCCTCCATGCCATTCTCCTGGCTCCTTAGTCCTGTTTTCCCGAAAGAACCTCCTGATGGAATAAGGGCTTAGTGAATCCCAGCCCTAATCAGTTTCTTTCTGAAGGTAGATTTGCATTTAGAGCTATTTAAATTTAAAGTGAAATAAAATGAAACATTCAGTTTCTCAGTTGGACTAACCACATTTCAGGTCTTTAGGAACCCCATGCAACTAGCAGCCACCATACTGGATTGTATAGATTATGCAGTATTTCCATCCTTGTGCAGTTGGGCAGGGCTACTGCAGGATATTCCACAGAACAAAAGGAAAAAACGATAAAATGTATGGGAATAATAAGATAAGTACCAGGGAGATTAGCTATCTTTATACAGAATTTTTCCAGGACAAGGCATCTTTTTGTGTTGGTTTTGGGTTTGTATGTCTTCTGAAGGTGGCATTTTATGTCTCGTTCTCAGCATTAATATAATTATTTACAGTCACTTGGCATTTCTCATACCCCTTTTGTAAGTTTGTTGTTTCTCCTTTTATGTAAATAAAGGAGATAAAATGCAGAAGGTTGCTGTTTAAGGAACAAAGGAAAGAAGAAAAATATCAATTCTTTTGTTTCCATTCTCCAAAAGAAATCTTGCAATTCTCTGGGCCTTATAAAAGCTTGTTGTCCTGGAATTAATAATGGTAATAATAATAATGATGCACTTCAATCAATTATTATAATGTTAGTATTTTACTGCATAGAGGAACCTCTGAGGATTTTGCATATATTCCGCTGACCTGCTTCTACGCGCTCCAAAGTGGAGTAGGGAAGTAGGTCAGTGCCTGCGCTGAAAGCGAAATGTCAGCACTCTCATTTTTTCCCCAAACGCCATTGTATTTCCCTCTTGGCTCTGAGACTGATACCACCAATGCCCGCCGGTCTGTTTCCATATGGCATCTGTCCGGGAGGAGCCTTAGAGTTGGCTCTTTGCCAAGAGCAAAAGCAGAATTGGCACTTGGGATCTTGTAGTTTGTTGGATTGGTGCCAGCAGAGATGTGCTTGTGTCCAGGGCCTGCAAGTGGCCACTGAGTCCACAGGAAACATCACCCTAGAGGAGCCCTTGGAATATTAAGCAGTGACAGTTGGCCTTTATATCTTACTGTGCCCAGGTTCTGCAGGCACCTCTTCTTAGGGATGTCACATAGGAAAAGTCACTTTACCTTCATGACTCTCCATTACTTTATTTCCAAAATGGGGATAATGATTTCAGCTTCCTGGAGTTATCATGATACCGGATGTCAAACACCTGGCAACAGGTTTTTAGAAAAGAGTAGGCCCTCAATAAACAGTGTTTGAATGTGAATTAATTCCTGCACTGCAGTGAGTACTTAGGATGTCTGGGAAATGCAGAGAAGCAAGCTAGTCTAATTTTCTAAGCCCGATACCAGATTCTAGTAACTAGATCTTACTGAGAGTCTTACTCAAATTTAGGGTATCTGTTCCCATAATTACTCCTCTGAAAAGCACATTGGCTCTCTGTGGCCTCTGGCAAGTACCCCCAAAGGTTTATAACTGTTGGACACACAATTTCTGGTTTATTTGGAAGTGTCAGTGCTGACATCCCCGTGAGGACAGAAGTCAGTAAGTGTCTGCAAGAAGTGAACCTCCGCCCAGCAGAACGTTGTAAGTCCAAACCAGAAGAAGCTTGCACACATTAGAATGGAGTTAACCAGACAGGTGTGGTAGCGTCGGGGCCAGGGACTCAGCAACCTGTGGGTCATGGGTGCAGTGGGACAGCCTGCCCAGCACGGAAGTTTTCCTTGCGCAAGATGTGCGGCTCCTGTTGTTGCTTTGTATGACCACTAGAAGTCCTTGGATTTACTTAGGGAAGGGATTGTTAGGTAAATTTGATGTAAGTCTTTGGGATGACTGTTTGCAAAATGCAAGTAGTTAGAAAGGGAAGTGAGTGAGAGGCACTCATTTAAGTGACTCTGTGGGAATGGAAAGGAAGGGAATCTGTGGAGATGGAGACACTTCTGTAATTGTTGGGAAAATGTGGAGTGAACAGACTTTTAAGTTCAGCACTTCCCACAGATAGAAAGAGGACAGGTGTGTGTGTTTCTTGCATTGGTACCTTTTATTTGCCTTGGGATTCCAGGGACCCAGCAGGTCTTGCTTCTCGGCCTTGTCTTCTCATAGATTTGCCATGAGCTTTACACTCGAAGTCCAAGGCAGACTGATGCGGTATTTGACCACATGTTGGATTAGAAATATTTTGGGCTTTGGAGCCTATTGGACCTAGGTTTGAATTCTACTTCTGTAATTTATAAGTTGGTAATTTTAGGAAAGGAACTTATTTCTCACATGTTTGCATCTGGAAAATAATACTTTCTCTAGGATTGTTATAAGGATTAGAAATAATGTACGTAAGCCCTGGCTGGTAGCTTAATGGATTAAGCATGGGCCTGTGAACCAAGAGATCATGGTTTGATTCCCAGTCAGGGCACATGCCTGGGTTGCAGGCCAGTTCCCAGCAGGGAATGCACAGGAAGCAACCATACATTGATATTTCTCTCCCTCTCTCCTTCCCTTCCCCTCTGAAGATAAATAAATAAAATCTTTAAAAAAAAGATAAATTATAAAGAAATAATGTACGTAAAGCACCTAGCACAATATCTAGCTTATAAATGCTCATTAAAAGATATTATTATTGTTAGTTAGGATATGAGTTGTGTTTGTGTCTGTACTATGAGAAAAGTAGGATTGAAAAGTATATGTGTGATGGCCACTCATGTCAAGTGCATCACAACTGCAAAGAGATTAAAAAAAATAGCTAACACTTACTAGGCACTCATCCTGGGCCATGTCCTGTGCTAAAGCACGTGACTATAGGAGATGGAGCCTCTATTCCCATTTGACAGATGGAGAGTATGAGGCCCAAGTGGCACAATTAGGTGGGGTGCCAGGACTCAGAGCGCGTGCCCTGAGCTCCCACACTCCACTGCCTCAGGATGGTAAGAGGTCTCCAGCTGTTTCTGAAGTGTGACCGATGGGAGAGGGATTATAAATATGGGTTCACCGATATACAAAAACCAAAGGTGTAAGGGATGTCTTTGCAGTTTCCCCTCCTTTATGCACCACAGTGAGTGCATTTTTTGAGCAAGTAAAAATGGCCCCTCATTTGAAGAGACATTGAGGAATGCTTGCTCTAGAATTCTGGCTGTAGACATTAATTAATACTGTATACTCTCATCTAGCTCTTCCGCTGTACTAACTGCTCTGTACAAACAAGATGGAACAGCCCCAATTTCTGAACTTCCGTTCTCTGTTAACTGAGGCGAGTGGCGGTGCCTTCCTCTTTTCATTCTAGCTGATTGTCAACAGCACTAACCACAAGTCCTTCCTGTCCCAGAAATAAGTCTTGCCCCACTCCAAGCTCTCAACGAGCTGTGAACATTACATTCTGCTCCCTGTAGGGCTCTGTCACTTCCACCCCACCAAAGTTAGCTCCATGGGGTTAAAGTGTTTATTGAATTCTCAAAGGGCGATTTGAAAAGAAGTAAAGGTGCACAATAACCATTGATCTCTAATATAAACAAGCATTACATTACACCCAAATTGTTGCAAGAAGATTTTGTGCTCAATATTTTATTTAGCAGAACATTTTATCTAACAATAAGGTTGATTAGAGAATGCTCTGAAAGTCCTTCAAGTTAGTTTGTTTATCTCCAGGATAAAAAAAAATAAAATGGTAAAGTAGGTAGATCAAAAGTAAAAAATAAAGCCAGCTCCTAGTGAAGAGTATTTGCCATCATTTTGAATACCTTCTTATTACTACCCCAAGACAAGAGTGAAATAACACCTGCCACTTGCAGTGAAGTTTTAGTGTGTGTGGGGTCCTTTTTGACTTCTCTGCCTCTTGGGCTGGGGGCTGGAGGCTGATCATGGACATGGCTCTGTAGATATTTTGTCTGCCAGGGTTGCACTTGTTTAAGTGCATTTTATTTTCACAGGCTGAGAAGCTAAACCAAGAGCACAGTACTAAAAGTGAATGCTGCTCAGGACATTGAGCCCTATCACTTGGCAGAGTAGGTGGGTTTAGGGTGCATTCAGAGGTTAGAAGACAAAAGAAGGCATGTGGTTTTGCTTTATTATTTACCTGAAGGTCAAAGGAGGGTGGAATCCAAGTAAAAAAAATGAACACCATCATCATCATATTTCATGATGATTACTAGAATTGCAGACTCTAAACAAGCCTTCTCCCTTCCAAATGGGGGCTTTGGAAGCTTAAGGAAGATTGATATGTCAAGGATTATGTTCATGCTCTTTGTATCATCCCCAAATATTTACTGAAGCTAGGAGAAGAAAAGGCAGACTTGCCTCTTTTCTCTTCCAAACGTGTGATTGTTTAGAACTCAAGTGCAACATCTGGAAGTCAGACATACAGAGAGCTTTATGGAGTGTGAAAGATTTGAAATATTCAGTGTCCTTTAGCGGGAACTCAACTTTCTGGGGTTGCTTTTTTTTTTTCCGGCACAAAGCAGGCAATTCTGAGATCGCCTTTGCCTCTCTGAATTAAACCCTTTGTGCATGGGTCCCATAAACAATGTGCTTTTTAAACGGGAGCCCCCTCCCCGCCCTGGCCCTTTTCTCCAGCGTAGGCAGCCAATCGGCTGCACCCAGCCGCATTGCTGGAGCACTTTCCATTCTGAGCAGCAACAACGTACTAATTTGATGCACACATGGACGCCTCGCGCACTCTGCAAATTCATCATCAGCATCTTGCATTAGTCATCTGACGGACTGCCAAGTGTTTCATTTTCTTTTCATGTGACTTTATCATTATCACCTCTCTTCTCCTCCCAAAAACCTCCAAAAAGGGGAGGAGAAGGGGGAAAATCCAGCAGAAATCCAGCCCTGTCTTTCTTTCCACACGAGAGCCAGTGTGAGGCTGATAAGGCTGTGGATGCATTGATGGCAGCCTTGCAGAAGGAGACCTGCACTTAACTTGCAGCTGCCTCCCGAACAGGGTTTCAAGATGTCCACGCCCCGGGTGACAGCCGGCAGGGCGCAGCCCGGGGCTCAGGCGAGGTGCTGAACGGCAGCAGCTTGCAGTGAGAGCCCGTTGCCGCTGCCACCGAGGAGCACAACCTAATGGTGCCTGTGCTTTGTTTTAGTTCATCAAATTTCTACGACTCATTAGGCACTTTGCCCCAGCTCCTCTTCTTCCTCCTTCCGCCTCAGCCTGCCCCCACCCCCCTATTTTTTTCTTCCTGTCCCTGACCGTGCAGCCCTAACTCTGGCTCCCGGTTCCCTTTTTGACAGTAACGGCACAGCCAGCAAGATGAACGGCGCTTTGGATCACTCAGACCAACCAGACCCAGATGCCATTAAGATGTTTGTCGGGCAGATCCCCCGGTCTTGGTCGGAAAAGGAGCTGAAAGAACTTTTTGAGCCTTACGGAGCAGTCTACCAGATCAACGTCCTCCGGGACCGGAGTCAGAACCCTCCCCAGAGTAAAGGTACGGTCAGCGGGGTGTGCACGGTTGGGGGTGGCTGGGGGTTGTGGGCCTCCCTGGGCGTCGTGGGCATTGCGGGAGGGAGAACTATGAGTGGGAGCCGCCTGCTGCCCCTGTGCCCCGAGTCCAGCCCGGCTCCTCCCCGCGCCCCCGCCCCCCTCCCGCCTCCCGGGCAGGTGGATCCAGCTGGCCTGGGACGCAGGAAAGGAGGAGCGGAGGGAGGGGGCGCGGCCGGCCTCTGTCCAGGCGCGTGATTGCTCTCGGAGGTCACTTTCTAGGCAGCGCAGACTCCTCCTCTGCCATGGAGTGACTGCCTCTCAAAGGAATAGTGTTTCTCAGCCTTGCATTTCAGGAGTAACTCTTTCTACCCCTACCTCCCCCTTATTGTTCATGTAATTACAATTGCATTTCACTTTTCCATAACCTGTAGGGATCCTGAAATGCCTTATAAACAGTTTGTGTGTTACCACTGGTCTGAGGGATAAAGGGTACACTTTTAGGAGGGACATCGATTCTTGGGATCCAGATGGGCATCCTTAGATGTGTGTGGCGGCAGGAAGTAACACCCTAGTGGCCTGAAATAGTTAGCACACCTTCAAAATGCTTGTGGTTTACGCCCTAACCAGTGGTAAGATTCACGTGTACCAATCTGGTGGTTTTTAACTGCCTCCATTTTAAGATGAGGGTGATGTTGGGGGGTGGGGGTACAGTTATTAAAATAGAGGTAAGTCAGAAACCTCTATACCACACTGAAGTTTCTTTGTATTGGAGTCATCCTTTGCAAGCTCTGTGCAGACTGAATTTAAAATATTTCCTCTGCTGCCACTTGGTTGGTCTCTGTTGATATTTTAACCTTGCTTTAGTAATTTTGTTCTTTCTCCGTTCTTGGTCTCTAGGTCTTTCTCTGAGTCCACACTTCTTTTTCTCTATATCTTCATATATCTCTTTGGCCTGTTATTTTATTTCTGTGCAGCCTCTCATAAGAGCTCCTGCGAGCTCATTATTGAGCACATGAACATCGGCACACACTTTTCTCTGAGCCTCTTACTGTCAAGGTGAAGGGTAGGACTCAGTAATCGTTAAGACACTGGTGTTCTGTGACTTTGAGAAATGGGCCATCTCTTGTTCCCTAGACTAGTTTCAGGGATCTGATAGGACTTTTTAGAACCTTTGAAGAAATTTAAAAGCCTAATACTTATTTTATAAAGGTAAACAGACACACCTTTAGATTATGTTCATAAGGCTCTCATTTTCTATCTCAGAACATACTCATATAACACCAAGAGTGTTTTCAAAAGGACATCTATAAAATTTTGTCACCACAAACTTTGTTGTCCCTAAGTTGAAAAATAGAAAATTAGATAGCTAAAATGGGAGGATCAAAAATTAGGGCAGTGTTAAAAGAACCTTTGTGAATGGTATTTCTACCCAGTTTTCCTACGTTTCCCAAATGGAGAGATGATTAGAATTTGTTTTTTAATACTAGACTTCTCCAGTGTCCTACTGAGGGAAGACTGCCCGGGACTGAACTTGGCAAGTGAGGGCCCTCTTGCCATGTAGACTGAGACCCACAGACGCAGTTAACTGGCGCTCCAGAGCAGCCACCGCAGTTCGTTCTTGACCAGGAGAGTGTGCCTCCAAATTTCAGTTTACTCAGCACTTTTCAAAATGGCCTCTGATATAATGGTCAAAGCTCATTTATTGTTATGACGCCTGGTTACTTGCATTCTATCTCTGGATCCCACGTGTCTGTCTTTAGCCAAAAAGACCTTTCTCTCCATCGACTGAGTACTTGTGCACGGCCTAGTTCTCCTGCCATTTTCTCTCTTTTTTTTCTGGTAGTCCTCTGAGCAGTCTCTTCACCAGAGTATATCTGAGACTACACATTTTGTTAACCTCACTGGGTTTTACAACTAACTTCATCTTAATAGTTTGCATAAACCCACGGTCTTGGGGAAAGGGGAGCCCAACGCGGGCTTTTTGAGCCTGTGCTCTGTACCAAGTCCTGTGTTAGGAGTTTTATATATGTTATCTTGTTTAGTTCTTACTGAAATCCTGAAAGTAGGTGGTATTAGTCACATTTTGCAGATGAGGCTCAGAACAAGTTCAGAAATGTAGCCCAGTTTACCCAGCTAGGAAGAGGCAGAGTAGAAAAGAAATTTGAGCACATTCCATCTGTCTTCCTGTGCTACACCATCTTTCCTCTCCATGAGATGAGGCCACAAACCAGCCTTCTCCTTTATCTACGTGTTCCCCAAATGAAAAGAAGGAATTTTGCCCTTTTAGAAGAGCAGGGTTGATTTGTTTCTGTCTTTGTGTTTAGTTTTTATACTCACGGGTTTAGACGGTACATCACTCCAACTCACGGCATCATGGGATAGAAGTTACAGATGAAATCATTCAAATCTCACCTTTGGAAATATAGGTCAGTTCCCATTACTGTGAACTCCAAGTCTCACATCAAATACTGCTTGAAGTACATGGGCTGTCAGCCAAAGCTTGCAAGGGTTTTTGTCATACAGACATCTCTGTTGTAACGGTATTTGTTGTGACGGGATTTGAGCTGTATAATGACATTCCTCTCCAAGGATTAGAGCCCTTAGCCGCTTATGTTCAGAGAGCAGCAGCCACTGTTGTTCTTTATACTGATACCTGTGTGTGTCCTGTGTCATTTGCCTGTTCATGTGTAATGTAGGACCCCACATTTGCGTTGGTGCTGACTCTGGCAGCAGAGTACAATCACCATGTTTTCCCACTGCTGACGCCAGAGCCTCAGTAATTCGAATTGTAAAGGCACTCTCTAAGTGTGGTGTAAATGATGTAAGTAAGGCTTTTGGAGTGGCCTTCATTCATTGCCTTGCTGACGTCAATCATTCCAGGGACGGAGACCAGGTCAAGGTGTTACCAAATCCAGGCAGTCAGATTTTTCTCTCACTTTGCACCTTAATGATCTGTTTACAGTCTTGAGACGTAAAAACTTTGTTCCATTTTTTAAATCATCCTTTAAGAGTTAGAGCCTAAATTATCTGTTTCTTCTCCCTGTAAAAGTATGCGTTGACCATGCAGGCTCAGCAAGTGTGGGGAACCTGGCTAAGTCAACCATTAGAACTTATGGAGAGGACGTTTTATTCCATGATCAGTCGAGTATATGGATGATGAGAAATACCACACGTAGTTAAGAGCATGGCTTTTGAAGTCAGACAAGCCTCCTTCATTTTCCAGCCCTACTGCTCCTGGGTGATGGCCTCGGGCACAGTATTTAATCACATCTGAAAGTGGAGAGAGTCCTCATAGGGTTGCTGAAATGGAGCAATCTGCTTTCACAGAGCTGGAATATGGTAGGAGCTCCTGGTAGTAGTGGTTATTGTTACAATTATTATCATCACTACTGTTCTCAAGAACTTGAAGTCTAGTAGGGACAATGAGACCAGTACACAGGTAACTATAATCTAAAAGAACATGAAATAAGAGGAAGAAAGAGATGACCATACATGAACTGTGGAAGTTCAGGGGAGGAATGGATAACTTGTAGCTAGCAAGATAGGAAAAGATGGCATCTCTACCAAGTAAAACCAGTGTTAAACATTACATGTGGATGGACTGGCCTGACTGACACATGGAGGTAAGAAAGTGCAGGTGACTTCTGGGAGCTACGAATGCTTCCAGAGTTCAGAGGTAATGTGAAGAACATCAGATGAAATAGAAGATGGGAAGGTCACGATGTCTGGAAAGATAGGCTCACTCCAGTTCTTAGAGGGCCTTAATTCTCAGGCTACAATATTTGAATTTTATTTGCTAGATGAGTAAGGGTCTGCGAAGGGGGAAGGAGGCTGGGAGACTGGTGCAGTGTGCTGTCTGAAGTACCCAGAGTTACACAGGGATGCGGTCTGTCACGGCAGCGGAGAGGGAGGAACTGAGTGATAAGACATGGCCATGGTGGAAGGAAGGAGACTTGATAGCTAAATTAAGGCAGTGATGACCAAGAGGTTTTGACTTAGCTGGGGAAAGTGGGAAAGCAGTCAGTGATGGTGGAACAGGGAAGGACGAATATGCAGTTTAGTTTTTTCTTTTGTTCAGTTTTGATTTTGTTGAGTCTCTGTGCCACAGGAGAGTCCAGAAGGACTCAGGCCAAGAAGAGCCATGTACTTGGTGTTTGGGAGGGTATGAGAGTGTTTCAGAACAGTGGAGGTCAGGGTTGGGAGAGGATTGCTAGGTTTAAACACAGGCCTGTGGGTGGAGAGTACTCTTTCTAGCAGTCTGATCATGAAGAAAAGAGAGCTTAGGTATAGCTTGTTTCTGACACAAAATGTAAGAAGGTAGAGTTAAAGGCAATAGTGAAAGTGGAAGGATGATAGGAATCAGAGTCCTTAAAGAGATGGGGGGGCGGTGGTGGCTGAAGACCACACATGAAAGGGTGGAAAGATCCTCCGTTTGAGACAGCGGGGCAGTTAGGGGAAGTGACACAGAGCAAGTTTCAATCTAATGGGGGGAAATAGACACTCAGTACAGATGCCTTCAGTCTTCTCAGTAGATAGTACATTTCTGAGAAGGTCAGGTGGCATTGAAGAGTTAAGAAGAATGGAGAAGGTTTAAAACAACAAATTTGGAAAATCCAATAGGGGAAAGAATTGCAAGATTATTGAAGAGCAGATGGGCCCACGTACACTTAGGCTGTGTCGATGTAGAGTAGGCCCCAGTAGTTGTGGCTCTGTGATTGTCCATCAGTGGGCGAGCAGAGAAACAGACATCAGGAACCTGAGTAGGAGACGAAAAGACATGTGGCAGAAGGTCAGGAAGGGTATTGAATGCATTAGAATGCTCTCTGAGGTCTATGGTAGGGAAGCTGGCGAAGACAGAAGGTAGCTCATTCTCTGGAGGAGAAAGAAGGGTTAAGGCATTGGAGATCATGAATGAGGGATGGTGGAAGAGGGGGCAGGTCTAGGTGGTGTTCAGTGAGACCAAGCTTGGAACCTCCAAATGGTAGGGAAATTCTGTAGTTTGGATCATCACTCTCTTGATATTTTAGTTTTAATCAAGTTATAACCCACCCTGAAAAAGCTTACCCTAATGAATGCTAGTCACCTTTGTCTAAGCTTAGCCAGTAAGACATTGCTCACCTGGTTTTACAGAAAGGAACACGGAGGAGACTGTGCTAGGTGATCAAAATAAAACCATTTGGCATTTGAGATTGGACGTGCAATGGACCCTCCATCCTAATCTGTTGCCTCATTGATCCCGTTTTACCCTCTCTTTGGTGCCTCCTCAGCCAGAGGAGAACTAGAAGTGGGAAGTGGCTTGTGTGGACTCGCACTGTGTACCACAGGCTTGAAAAACAAAACTTCCTTTTTTCTTGAATTGTGCTCAAAGGTCATGGTGCAACTGCAGAGCTCCCAGTGCTTCACACCCAGAGCCTTCTGGGTGGAACAAAGATTAAATTCACGGCTCCTCTGGGAAGATTATTAACTTTAAATTTCAAAAAAGCAGCTTTTGTGGTGGTTCTGATGCTGTTACCATTTCATGTTCTTGTTGCTTGGTTAGGGGGACAGTTAGGGGGATGTGGGGCACCGGCCTGGACAGCGGCTTGCCTTCCATAATTCGATCCTCCTCTCCACCTCCACTGGGCTTAGCCTGTGACGGAATGTGAGTCGCTTCTTTCCATCGTAAAGCCTTTATGTCAGTCTTCAAGAATTCATTAAAAACATCCAAGTTTGTTCTAATCTCTTCCCATTTCAGTACTATGGAAAAGTTTCTGGAGAATGAGATGAGGTGGCCAGGAATCAACAGGGAGAGGCAAAGAAGAGAAGACACCAAAGCCTAATTTTACTCGTTTCAGAATTTGGCAGGAGGACAGCCTAGAGTCCAGAAGATTCTTCTGTGCTTTGGTAGAATGAGAGCAGGCCCTGGAGAGTCAGGAGACTTATAAATTTATTATCACAAGCTAGCTCAGAGAATGTGCCTCAATATTTTTATCCTTATAATAGCAGTAATACCAACCTCAGAGTTGTTTCACATATTCAGTGAGAAAACAGAGTGAATGCTGCTAGTCTAAAGGGAGTTGATAATCTTATAAACTTCATTCTTCTTTAAAATGTGAAAGTTTTGTAAAAAACACTTTCATCCTTTTCATTAATGGAACCGTACTGGAGGAGTGCAGTGGGAGTGGAGAGGTTCGTTTTCATGTTGTATGCCTTGCCTTTCTCTCAAAAAAAAACCTGTCAGAAACTTTCCTTAAGTAATAGAAATGGACTTGGAACCAGTTTTTTTTTTTTTTGAAGTCATCTTGATATCAGTAATTGAGGAAGAATTCACAATGTAGGAAGATGAGCCAATTTTACATTTTAATGCACACAAGCAGGATAGAATTTCTGCCCTGAATTTCTTGAAAACTAGAGTTGCTGCCCTAGATTTTCTGGGACAGTCCCAGTTTTGGTAGTGCTGCCTCACTGGCCTGCCGGGAGGATGCTTTCATCCAGAATTAATTTTATGCTAACAGAAATCACTGTGTAACTTATTTTGACACCCTTTCTTTGTTGGCTGACCACGGTCAATCCTACTGGATACACATAAAACGAGGTTAAATTTTCTGTGTTCGTGCAGGCAGGAATCCTTATCATATCCCTGGGAGAGATGGAGTCATTCATTATATTATATAGTTACATTTCAAAAATTTAACAATTCCCTTTATTTTTCAAAAGAGAGGTTTTAATTATTTTGACTTACACAGACTGCACCCATAGAACTGATTGAGATAAATGAGAGAAATGTTAAATAAGTCTCTTTTAAGTTAGAGTGAGAAAGAATGTCTCTACTCCACATCCTGGCCCTGAGAGGCTGGATAGTGTGTGTCTAGCACAGAACTGAATTTCTGTGGCTTATATCAAAGACGGCTTCTACCCTGGCAAATAGTACCTCTCCTGGGCACGTTTTGATTCCTATATATTTAGAGAGAAAAAAGGAAGAAAGAAAAGGGGGGAGATATAGAGGACACACCAAGAGAGCCAAAATCAAAGACAAAAAGAAATTACTTAAGGCTGCTTCTAACCATTTTGTTTCCTTCTGTCTTGGGAGCATCAGCTGGTCCCCAGTCATCTCCTCCCCAGTAGACTTGCATTTCTGAAATTAAAGTAGCAAAAGAATACAGAAAATAGGCTCTGGACAAAATTTCTTACTAAAAATTTTACATGAAAAAGAAACCCAGGGCTTCATGGCTTATGTCTGTTGGAATTCCTCCAACGCATATTACAGGTTGACTGCAAGAGCCAGGTTCTAGGGGGTCTTACAATGTGCATTTCCCACTGGGGCATTTATTCCTTGCCTGCTTGGAAGTCTCAGTCTCCTTTTTATTTGTGCCCAACGGGATCGCTCTACGTTACACAATGGTACCACTCTGAGTTGCCATCCTGTGGGTCATTATGAAAGCAGCCTTTGGAATGAGAAGTCCAATTCCTACCCGGTGACTCTGTTAGTTACTCCAAGACACATATGCTTCACCTGGGAATTGGCTTAGCACGACCTGCTCTCCCTTCCTCACTTCTGCTCCAGAGGCCCCAGATAATCTGGCCATTGGGTTGCAAGGTTTACTTTCTTCCTTCTTCAAGCTTTGCTTCTAATTAAAATTTGAAATGAACCATAGCTAAGGTATATTTTAGAAGTGTTCAGAATGTTAGCATTAAAAATATAAATAAAATTATCACATGCCTTTTGAAGAAGTTTCTTATCTGTTAGAATTCCAACCATAATAAAATGCACAGTGCTGTTAGTACAGTCAGTACCATTTTTCTTACCATGTGTTCATAGATTCTTAATGAATTTTGATCCTTAGACACCTGGCCCCAGATGCTAACAAGATTTAGCCTTGAGGTCTCAGATTCTTTCTTTCCTGTCCAAATCTCTCTGGTCCTCAGACCGTCCATTCGCATGCTGTGTGTGCTAATATTGGCTAACCCCATCCTCTTACTAGAACGCCTCTCCCTGCAGTTAGACATACGTGTGTTCGGATGGACCTTCATGAATAAATGCAGAGCAGTCATTATGATCTTCAAAACCACTGGAAGCAAAAAAGGGATGAAAAGAGAATTAGCCTAATGGGAAAAAGTAGCAACTAAACTAAAATAATGTGATTTAGCCACAGATTGGTATAGGTTTATATGCTCTAGTAACAGAAATGGTGGATGATAGTATGTTGGCTTTCAAGACAGTTGGTCAGGAGAATTGAAAGTGTTCTGACCCACACTGGGAAATTCAGTGGAAAATCGGACATTAGGTATCTCAGTGATACTGGGTATCACACTAGAGAAATTTGCAGTGAACTAATTAAATGTATTAAAGAATCCAGTTTTTCAAATATCTAAGAATATTTCCAAATCCACTTTGGTGAGCATAAATGATGGAGAAAGGATCGCAGGGAAAAAGGCCTATGTGGAATGATGGACTGTGATGTTCTTGGATTTCACCAGGCTCTTTTCTGCTGAGTCACATAGATACCTAGGTAGCAAGCAAGCAAAAAAAAAAAAAAAAAAAGCAGATTTTGCTATAAATGGAAAAGGGAGCTAGTTAGCTGAATGGGCAGGTTATAATGTTAAAAACTAATGGGTCCTGGAGAATGGTGTCGGCAATTGAAACATCCCAGGAATTGGTATTAAGATCAATATTTTTTCACTTTCTATGTAAATGACTGAGAAAGATGTCCCTAATCCAGTATCCACATTCTGGCATTAATTCAGATTGGAGAGACCAAATTGGAGATATATATTCTGGACAGTAATCCGTTTGGAGAATAAGGAAATGTAATTTCTCTGTTTCTATTAGAGGATCATAAATTAGAATTCAAGAAATGAATTAAAAGATTGCACTCTTTAAATGATCCAGGATCTGGTCACTTGAAAACACTGTTGGGTATGTTAGACCTGTGCGGGACAAGTTCACAGGCTAACCTATGTGGGGACCAAGGGCTCTTCATAGTCATCTTTAGGGTTGTCTGTGGTATCCGTAGTTCTTGCCAGCTAAGTCCATGGAATGCTGCTCTTTCGTTGCCTTCTTTTTATTTAAGGTAAAAAAAAGTAAATAAAATGCTTCCCAAACTCTTACAGTTTACTGGAAGCAGCATCCTGGACATATAAAGAGACACAATAGGGAGGGTGAGGGGCATAAGAAACAAGGCCTCTGACAAGTTAGTGGTCAAATACCTCCCCCCATGCTAAGAATTACAAATGAAGACATCAGGCACCGAGTGTTAAGGAGCAGGTAATTCACCACTTTTTGTCACAAAATGCTTTTCACTCCTATGTAGGCCACTGTGCTCAATATTAGGACATGTTATTGAAAATGTATCAAGGAGATGGAGGAGTTCTAAGGGAGAGCAGCATGAATCTTTAAGGTCCGGGAAGGTGAGCCCAGATGGAAAGGTCTAGGAGGTTAACTTAAAAGGCCTGAGAGCATTGAGTCACAAGAATGAAAGGGGGGAAAGGCTGTAGCAAAACTTTAAAGAGGGATTGTGCTCTCAAAAAGAAAAGTTAGAAGAGAATATGATAGAAGTTTTGAAGATGCTAAAATACAGCGTGAGGCTATTTATAGATAAACTCTTTCAATCAGTGCTAAACCCTAGGATTCCGCTGCTTATACTTAAAATGTTGGAACAGCAGGCAAGGGGAAGAGTTTGAGCCAAACTTTTACACAGAAGAGGCGGTGAACTTAGAGAACATGATGAAAGTTAGGGAGGCCGAGGGGGCCGCTAACTTTCAGTTCCCCAGGAATGGGCCTCTGGCCAGCGCTTTCCTGAGGCTTAATGCCTAGCTCTTTCGTAAGAGAGATTTATTTGGAGCTTAGGGTAGCCTTGAAAGCTCTGTTCCCATTTAATATTGAATTTAATGTAGAATAGAAAAAAATGAAAGATGTGACCCAGAAAGTTAACAGTGTTTACCAAAGTACCAGTCATGTGGCAAAAAATATTTACCGGCGCCCACTGTGTGTAAGGCATTGTGCTCAGTGCTGAGACTGCAAGGATGAACAGGGCATGATCTTTGCCCCAAAAGCAGAGAAAGAATCGAGTGCTATGGGAGATGGGACTGCCATAAGTTCTTTTGAAACAGAGCCATTTTTGGGTTAGCAGTGTCCGTTTTGTCTGTGTGTGTGTGTGTGTGTTTTCTCTCGTGGAAAGTATTCTCAAGAGGCCCCATGAGCAGAGAATCCAGTGCTGTTCATATAAGAATGGTGAAGTGAGAGTCTTAAGGAACCCAAGGCCGTGTGATACATGGGGCATGTTCCCTTTCAACAACATGCCCCATGTGTCCTCTTCCACCTTTGTCTTCATTTTTTACTTTTTCTTGTTCTTTCTCCTCCCTTTAGGGAGTATAGGACAAGAAGAGGCTAAAATTTCACTAAACGAACCTTTTCGAGGGCTCTCCTTTAAATCTAAGGATATGCAGTTTGCAGCCCTCCAGTCGGCATCACTGAGACGTCGTAGAGTGTCGGCTGACCCTCGCCACCCTCCTCGTGTGTAACAGTGCTCGGTGCAGGGCCCTAGGGAAGGTCGGCCCCCACCTGCTGGAGCTGCAGCCACCTGACACTGAAGAGTGACTGATAGCCTTAGCCCTCATGGGAGTGTTTGTGTACTTGCATACAGCACGCGCACATGTATATTTCACACTTTATGGTAACCCAGAACATTATTTCTTTGAACACCATTTCTTCAGATGGATGTATCTATGTACATGGCAGACTTCTGAGGGACAAATTGTTTACAGAATATTGAATGTAAATTGCCTCATGCGGTGCCTGGGGGATGGTGGGAATTGAATAAAGGATAGTAAGTCATCCTCCTGTTTGGTAGGTGCAGAAGAGGAACACAAAGGTGAAAAATTAGCCATGGCAGTAACAGTATCTTCACTTTGTGAAGTGTTTAGTAGGGAGAGTTATTTTTTAATCTGTGTGCATGGAAACCTTCTAATGCTTCCTTCTCAACTAGATTGCTAGAAAATGTTACCCACAGTTTAAAACAGCATTCTGCAGGGGAAGAGGACATGGTAGAATAAGGCAAGGGAATAGGCAGCCAATAAAAACAGTGATCTCTGGGGAAAGAGCGTCATAGATGGCAAAACCAGTATTTAAAACTAAGATTCAGAGACCTAGAGATTCCAAACCTCAGTCATTATTCAGAATTCATGGCCCTGTTATCCCTGGTCCTGAGGACGGTGGACTCTCTCAGAACACTTACCTGTGTGATTATCTTGCTCTGGCCCAAGCTTCCGAGGACATTCGACAACAGGTGCAGGCCTCGTGCCGTACTGCTCAGCACATTGGGCTGTGTTGACACTGTACTGGACTTTCTGTTTGGGGCTTTCAGGCGCGGTTTGCTTTTGTCTTCAGCACTCAGACTTTTCTGTATGACTTGTTCAAGGTTGGCTTTGTTGACAAGTTGACTGAACTGCCATTAATGAGATGTTCCTTTTGAGTTATTTTTGAAAGTTTATTGTAGTTTTTTTCAATGTCTTTTCTGTGGCCTCTCTCGCTACCAGCTGCACTCAGTTTCGAAGATGGTTGATTGGCATTAGAGCAGCACTCTGTGACCACGGGGGGAGTGACATGTACTCACTTTTATGGTAGGAACCTCTCAGCCTTCTGAACTCTAACCATCCTCACAAAGATTATTTCCACACAGAGGCTAGCTCTTAACCCACCCTTACACCCTACTCAGAATCACCACTGGTTTCAGAAGCCTGTGCAGGGTCGCTCATTCTGGACAGAGTCTTGTTAAAATAATTATTTAAAAAGTCACAAGTGTGAAGAGGAAATGAGCTCATTAACATCAACTTTTGTACACATGAACATCCCTCTCTCTAAAAAAAAACAAATTATATTACAAATGTATCCCTTACGTGGGACTTATATTCTGTTTAGTAAAGAAATATTGTAATCAATACCAACTCTGAATAGGTTTTCTTAACATATTAATTGTTAATGAAACCTAGTAATGCAGTAGAGTTTTTAACTTGTGACTTTCTATGTTGCTTCTTAAAGATTCTCCAAGGCAAGTTATTTGGGGTTTGTGTATGAATTTTATAAAAAAATATTAGGTTATTAAAAAGAGGACATGAATCAAAATGTTTGCATGAGTTCAGAAAACGAAAAAAAAACATCACTGAGTTTATACACACGACTGCTGTGTAGGAGACACCCCCTCTTTGCACTTCGGTTAGAAAGGGAGGAAACAGACCCACTTAGTTTCCCTGCTTGGCTTGAATCTAATACCTCAATGGCAAAAACAGTGAATAGTGCTTTCATTGTTTCAATTCTCTGTAGGATGTTTATGAGGTGTCCAAGCAGATAAGACATTTTGCATCATTCTTCTTGTCCCTTCTTTTTAGGGTCCAACAATAACTTGCTCGTTTCGGGTAAGAATGCTCACTAGCCCGAGAAAGATCAAAGGGGACCGTTCCTGGCCTTCTCCACCCCAAGTGCTCTGCCCAGGACTGTAATGGAAGCCGATAAGAGAGTGGGATGGGCCCTTGCAATTACTGTCAGTCCCCAAATGAAGTCAGTGTGTCCTGGTGGTGGTCTTAGAAGACAATCACCGTGTGGCTCAGTGAGCCAAAACCTAATTTGGAAAAACATGGCTTCTCAGTAGGATAAATGAGACAGTGTCTGAGAAGCCCTTTGAGGTGTTTTGTAAGGGGTTAGATGGATCAATAAACAGAGTTCTCCTCCAAGAGCTGCTGACATACTACCTGCCATAATCCCTCAGGCCGCCCTCAGCCTGACTGAGTAAGCAACCTGGGTGGGCAGAACAAGGCATTGCGGTCTCCATGCCCGGTCCTGTCTCCTCTTTGCCAAGTAGGCTGCTGAGTGTGATGCTCTCTTTGTAAAGTGGACATCTGTTTAATGGGAACTGGATTGTGACCACCAGTTCATTTTATACAGGCCACCATACAGCTGCCAGATGGTGACGGGCCCTAGCTACTTTGCAAGTCCAATATGGCTGTGTTCCGTTCTAGAGGTAGAGAAACGATGGGTCCCTCCACCAAGCCCACGTCCCTGCAAAGGCAGTGCTGCCAGGAGCCACGGCTTTGCTCTAACCTTTTTGAAGGAAGAAAAAAACCTAAGAAAAGGTCATGAATAAATTAAAGATACATTGTTGTTGTTGTTTTTAAATCAGGTCTTTTGGGTTTTCCTCTCTAATTGTTCTCTAATCTGTACTTGGGAGCACAGTTTTTAAGTGGGACATGTCAAGTTTTTACTCCACAGATTAAATTCCAAGGCAAATGGCATTGTGACAGTTTTAAGAGGCAAAAGGAAGAGCCTGCGTCTAATGGCAGAGTTTGATTGTTGAACATGGACTAATCAGTAGTTAGAGGGCCTGCCACAGGCCTTCAGGACGCCGAGCCGAGAGTGCTCAGAAGATACGAAGAGGGACCCACCTCTCTGTGGCTCTCTCTTTCCCTGCATTAGCTGAATTGCTGCGTGAGGGTTTATAAAACTGTTGGTCAGATTGCCCTGGCAACACAAAAGGCTGTGTTGACACATATTCCATCACGTGTTTGCAATGAAAACGCTGTATTTTTAGAGCGCTTCAAAGTGAGGAAACTGTTAAGCCATATCACATCCTCCCTTGCCCTCTGGCTACTTCCCCCCACCCCCGGAAAGTCACCCCCATTTTATTGAAGGGGAACCTAAGACAAAGATTAAATGATACTTTGAGCAAGGCTGAGAATGCCAGGGAAGGTTGCTGATCTGTTCTTAAAATCTAATTTTTATAATGCTTCCACTTCTTTTACCTATATACCATGTGGGGTCCATATGACCTTGACTCCAAGCCTTAATATTGAATATGGAATTCAGAAGGCAACTGAGTCTCTCCTTTACTCTCCTGGCATTTATTCATATAAAAAAAGGCACAAAAAATACTGTACTCTAAAAACCAAAGCTCCAGGCACACATTGAAAATCTTAAGAATTTATAACACTTGTTTTCATAGGTATCTTTTATGTGAGTAGCTTAAATTGCTTGTTAGAAACTTTGTCTTTTGTATCTCTGTAATTCCACTGCCTAACTCAGTGCCTGGTGTGGAACAGACATTAAAAATGCACTGCAGATTGAATGAAGTAACTACTGCTTGCCCGTTTCTACAGAGTTATTGCTGAGAAGCAGAAAGACTTCCATTCATTCCTAGGACATGTTCTGGGAGTCCTACCTGCTGGGCAGTGTGCAGTGTACCAGGAATACAAAGACAGAAGGTGTGGTCCATGTTCACAGGGCATTTGGAGTCTGTTGGCTGTGGGGTGCACCAGGGCTATGTGGGCAGGTTGGGGAGTGCTTGGGGAAGGAGTCTATAATGTTCTTCCTTACCCCCGGTGAAAAGCTCTCTGACCCAGTAGAGATTAAGAACAACAGTGATGTATATGTAGGGGAAGGAACATCTGAGTTAACTTGTATAGCATTCTGCTGGGTATGTCAGTCATCGATAATACATTCTGCCACTGTAAGCGAAGCAGTGTATAACAAAACCAATTCTCTCACAGGCTAATTGATTTATAAACAAGAGTTAAGTTCCTACGGCATCTCATCAGCTTTATAAAGAAATGATATTGAATGAAATGACATTATTTGAGGCCCCACTGTACATGCTAAAAATCAAGCCTTCAACTAGTAGGAAAGCTCATTAGATATTGGGAAAGGCTGGACCCACCCTTAGCCCTTGGCACTGTATCCAAACAAGAAGGTTTCCCTCCATCCCCCAGTCATTTCTGTCAGCACCCCCAAATACCCAGGGCTGAGGTGTTTCTTATGTGAGGCTGTGTTTATTAGCTTGTTTACGGTCCTCAGTAATTTGAGGCCAGAAAGGGAAAAAAGCAGATCAAATAAGTGAAGGCGTTTTATAAAATGTAAAACTCCATATGAATGTGAGGTATGATTTTTTTTTAGGTGTGTGCTTTTCCTGGTTTAGGTTAATCTTCATGCCATTGTGAGCCTCTCTTTACCCTTTGCCTACCGATAAAAGGCCAGCTTCCAATTAAACACTGTGTGTTCTAAAGCAGACCTTGGAGACAAAGTGCCTAGTTCCTGGCCTGACTCTCCCACCTACTTTCTTTGTGTCACCTGACACCTCTGTGCCTCAGTTTCCTCACCTGCAAAATGAAGAGGGTGGTTATGCAGATCAAATGAGATCGTTTATACAGAGCACTCAGGAAAGCGTCTGGCATGTAGTAGGCTGTGGCTTTGTCCAGTTTACTCTGGATGAGAAATCTGAAGGACGGGAGGTTGGGGGAACCGTCGTAGTCTCCCATGGACTCCCAGCAGCAGCTCTGCATGCAGCCCCCATCCCTGGCAAACTGGCCTTTCCGCAGAAGCGGCATCAGTTCTCAGTAGTATCAGAAATAAGAACAACTAATATGCACATGGGGTACTTGCTGTGTGCCCGGTCTTATGCTAAGAATTTAATATATAATATCTTATTATAATACATCCTCACAACAATCCTATGAGGCAAATACTATTACTACACCCATTTTATAGCAAAAAAAAAAACCCTGAAACTTAGATAACAAATATATCTAAATGGGTAGCAGACATGGAATTCGAACCTAGTTTGTCTTTAGAGCCTGTGCTCCTAACCATTACACTCTCCTGCCTCTGGGGTTCCTACAGCATTCTGGGCACATCTCTATTCTTGATGTTTATGATTATTACACTGAAATGGCCTGTTTCACTTCAAAACCTATACTCCTCTGGGGTACGAGTTGTCTGTCACATCTCTGTGCATCTACTGCTTAGCACAGTGTATGGTAACCGGCAGGTGCTTAATAACGTTCGTTGAATAATACTGAATTATTCCTGGACACTCCTTGGATTTTGGCCCCCATGCTTTGAGTCTTCCCCGTTTCCTCTACCTAGAGGTATTATTTCTCTGTCTTCGCAGTGCCGATTGTTTACGTCCTGGCCTTTCATAGTCCAGTGCAAATGTCATTTCATTCATAAAGGCTCCTTCTGGGACACCCCATTACAGAGTAATGTCCACTCTACTGAAGGTCCCGTGGCATCATGTTCCCCTTTTACCCTGCAAGTACTTCCTGTGTCATACTGAAGTTGTGTCTCTGCTAGTTTTCTTGAACTTGATGCTTCTTGCAATCGGGCTATTTTAGTCAATCAGTGTACTTTAGAACCTTATAGAACTTCATGCAGTGCCTTAAAACTGTAATGAACATTGGTTGGGTAAGTGAATACAGAACATTCAAGAGAAAGGGATTTTTTTCCCTGCCAGCTTATTCTACCTTATTTTTTCTTATTTTTGTTTTCATGGCACGTTGAAAGAGAGGGCCCTATTGCACTCCTGGTTTTGAATCAGCTGCTGGGCACTCTATGGAGCATGAAAAAATATTGTTTCAACTGAAGCAACGGAAGTAAGAGAATCATTTTAAGGTGTCACTGTAGTGTGAAAAGTTTGACATTTAAAATAAAATAAGGAAGGAGAAAAACAGTTCCCTCTGTAGTTGGAGCCCTCTCAGCAGCACGCTCAACCTGAAACCCCGCCAGACACACAGATGTTTCCTTTGGCTCCGGGGTGAGGAAGCACACTGCCGTTCTCGGGAGCCATTCCGTTCTGGCAGGACTGATGCAGCAAGGAGCGCGGCAGCAAACAGAGAAATGACTTCATAGGTGTTACCCTTTCCAGTTTCTTAGGGCCTGTGGTGCACCTTGCCTGTCCCCTTCCAGTTTTCATACATCACTTTATTCACTCAGTGCCAGCACACACAACCTTTTTATGAGGTTACAAAAGCTCCACTTAGTTGAGTCCATTTTTTTGAAACTCTGCAAGGTGAGGACCTGATAGATTTTACCTCATTGTGATCCTAGACATTTCCTCAAGGTCACATGTAGGTGAATGGAACTCTTCTAGACTTGGGTTCTCTGCCTTCAGGGACTTGGAAGAAAAGGAATCCACCCAAGGGCAATGAGGGAGGAATGTGAAGTTGAAAGTGTGGAATTCCAACACTTTCCAAGTGTGCATCTTGCTGTCACTGCTAGTCCCATGTTCTAAGCTGTCCCCTTGGAATGAGATGTTCTGGCAGCATCCAGCGTGTCCAAAACTTGAACTTACGTACAACTCTTCCTTTGGTTGTTCCCATTGTTTGTAAGGGTGCCACTTTCCTTCCTGTCAACCCGCCTCCAAATTTTGGTTGCACCTGACCTGTGCCTTTCCCTGCTCTCACATCCAGATCTTGTGAATTTGAGTCCGTTGAGTTCGTTGACTATAATTCTTGTGAATTACAGCCGTGTTTTTCCATTTCTGCTACCAGCACCATTTGTGCTCCTTTTTTAGGGTATCGCAAGTAGCCTTTCAAATGACTGCTTCCAATAACAGCTTTATTGAAGCATAATTAATGTACAATAAGATTCACATGCTAAAAGTGTAAAATTTGGTGTTAACATACGTCTACACCTCTGAACCCATCACCACAATCAAAATAACAAGCATATCTATCACCCCTAGAAGCTTCCTCATTTTCCTTTGAAATCCCGTACCCAATGTTCTCCCCCTCCCAACCTGCTCTCTGTCACTATAAGCGTCCATTTTCTAGAACTGTATATAATTACAGTATACAGCCTTTTGAGGGGGCAGAGGCTGACTTCTTTTTATCCAGCACAATTATTTCAAGATTCACTATCAACAGTTCATTTATATCAGTAGTTCATTCTTTTTAATCACTGAGTAGCAGTCCTTTGAATGGCTACACTGCAGTTTACCCATTCTCCTGTTCATAAGCATTTGGGTGGTTTCCAGTTTCTGACTATTAACAAAGCAGCTGTGAACATCCATGTACAAGTATTACTATGCTTTTGTTTCTCTTGGCTAAACATTTAGGGGTGTAATGGCTGAATCATATGGTAAGTGTTTACATATTTAACTTTTTAAGAAACTGGCAAACTGCTAAGGTGATGATAACATTCTCTAAGTGTTGGAGTGTAGGAGTTTCAGTTCCTCCATATCCTTGCAAACACTTGGTATAATGAGTATTTCTGATTTTGACCATTCTAATAGGTGTGTAGTGATGGATGTCACCATGGTTTAATTTTCATATGACTAAAGACACTCATCACCTTTTCATGTTCGTATTTGACACTCATATATCTTCTTTGACAAAGTGTTCAAATATTTTGCCAGTTTTTTAACTGGGTTGTTTTCTTATTGTTGAGTTTTGAGAATTCTCAATATATTCTATATTCAAGTCCTTTATAGGACACATGTTTGGCCAATATTACTGCCAATCAGTTCTTGTCTTTTCATTATCTTAACAGTGTCTTTAAAAAGCAGAAGTTTTTAATTTTAAGTCTTTGGTTTTGTGTCAAAGAAAAACCTAACATAGTCACACACACAAGACACAGGTTTACTTCCTTTTTAGTATAGGTACCTTTTTTTTCTTGCCTGATTGCAGTGGCTAAAGCCTTCAGGACAGAGTTGAATAGAAGTGGTGAAGGTGAACATCATGATCCTGCTCAAAATCTTAGAAGAAAATTACTCTGTTTTTTACCATTAAGTATGATATAATCTGTAGGTTTTTCATGAATGCCCTTCATCAAGTTGAGGACCTTTCCTTCTATTTCTACTTTGCTGAGAATTATTATCAGGAATGGACGTTGGGTTTTGCAAAATGCTTTTTCTACATCAGTTGAGGTGATCATATCGTTTTCTTTTTTAGTTCATAAGTATGGTGACACACTGATGGATTTTCTGATACAGCAGCCTTGCATTGCTGGGAGATAAACCACACTTCATCATGATGTCCAACTCTTACGTTATTGGATCTATCTGATTAGATCTTATGCAGAATTTTGGCATCTGTGTTCAGGAAGAGTATTGCTGTGTTGTTCTCTTCTGATTTCTTTGGATGGTTTTGGTTGAATGTGATCCCTGCCTCATGAGTGATTTGTCCTGGAAAAGTTTATATTAAGTTGTAGTATTACTTCCTTAAATGTTTGCTACAGTTTATCACATAAGTCATCTGGAAACCAGATTTCT
The DNA here is from genome assembly GCA_028533065.1 of Trachops cirrhosus. Lineage (NCBI taxonomy): Eukaryota > Metazoa > Chordata > Mammalia > Chiroptera > Phyllostomidae > Trachops > Trachops cirrhosus. The sequence continues at coordinate 65,823,152 of CM052538.1, forward strand.
TTGTGAGGTTAAGCACAGATTTAATGTTTTTAGTACATATATACATACATGTACCAAATGTTTGTACATACATGTACCTATAGGTCTACTCATATTATAAATTTTTTCTTGAGTTTTTCCCTTTACAGAATGTGTCTGTTGCATCTAATTTGTCAAATTTATTGGCATGAAACTGTATATAATATTTCTTTTATCCCTTTAATGTCTGTAGAATCTATAGCGATGTCATCTCTCTCATTCCTCATGTTGATAATTTGCGCTTTCTTTATTTCCTTCATTTGGCTACAATTGTCTCAATTTTATTTGTTTGTTCAAAGAATCAACCTTTGGTTTTATTTTCTTCATTGCTTTTGTTTTCTCTATGGATTTCTACTTTGATTTTCATTACTTTTCTTTTACTTACTTTGGGTTTGATTTGCTCTCATTTTCATAGAATTTAAGATGGAAGCTGAAGCCATTGACTTGAAATCTTCCTGCTTTTCTAACTAAGTGGGGCGTATACGTCCCCCTAACTATTGCTCTACCTGCATCCCACAGATTTCAATATGTTATTTCATTTTTATTTAGTTCAAAATAATTTCTTTTGATTTCTTCTTTAACCCATGGTTGTTCAAAATATGTCATGTAGTTTCTAAATATTTGAGGATTATTCAGAGATTGTTTTGTTATTGATTTCTAATTTAATGTTATTGATTTCTAATTTAATTTTATTGTGGCCAGGGAATATAATAAAACTTGAATGGCTTTAGACTTTTGAATTTTGAACCAATAATTGTTCGATGTCCTATAATTTGGCCTGTCTTGGTAAATGTTCTGTGTGCACTCGAAAAGTCTGTCTATCCTGCTGTTCTTGGACCGAGTGTTATGCAAATGGTTGATAGTTTTGTGCAAACCCTCTGTATCATTACTGATTTTTTATATACTCATTCTGTCAATTATTGAAAAAAGCTATTGACATCTCCAAATATTATTGTGGGTTTTTCTGTTTATCCTTGTAGTTCTTTTGGTTTGTCCTTTATGTATTTTGAAGTTCTGTTATTTGGTGTATAAATGTTTAGAACTTTTATGTCCCGTTGATGAATTGACCCCTTTATTATTTTGAAATAATCTTCTTTGTTTCTGTTGTTATCGTTTGCTTTGAAATCTACTTTGGCTGATAATATAGCCAATCAAGTTTTTTTTTTAAAACTAGTGTTACAATGGCATATCTTTTTCCCTTTTTTCACTTTTAACCTGTTTGTATCTTTGTATTTTAAGTGAATTTTCTGTAGATAGCCAACAGTTGGGCCGTACATCTACTTAAATCACTGTAATGAGTTCCATCTTTTGATTGCAGTAATTTACATAATTAATTTTAATGTGATTATTGATAAAGTTGGGCGTAGGTCTGTAAGTTCACTGTTTGCCTTTTACTTCTCTCATCTGTTCTTTATTTTCTGCTTCCTCTTAAGATTTTTTTCTATTTAATATCCGTTTTTGGCTTATTAGTGTAAAATTGTTTTATTTTAAGGGCTGCCTTGGGATGTATAGTGTTTATATCTTTACCTTATTGATAGTTTTCCTTCACATGATTATACACAACTTTATATATAGTTTGAGAATCTTACAGTAGTCAAGTTTCCTCTTTTCCCCACCAGACTTCATGCTTTTATTGTTATACATCTTACTTTCACATATGGTAGAAACCCCATAGCAGATAGTTACAATTTTTGTTTTGGTAGTTAAATTTATTTTAAAGAGATTTGAATGCTGAGAAAAATATTGTACATACCATGTAGTTACTATTTCTGGTACTCTCCATTCTTTTGTAGAGACCCCTGTTTCCTTCTGGTGTCACTTGCATTCTGATGAAGGACTTTTATTAACGCTGTTTATACAATAGGTCATTTTTGGTAAATTCTTTTACCTTTTATATGTCTAAAAACATTTATCTTGCCTTTGTTTTTGAAATATATTTTCACTGAATATAGAATACTAGGTCAATGGGTTTTTTTCTGTATTATGTATTTTCTCTAGTTCTGTCAAGGTTTAGATGACATGTGACAATATATTAGTTCTGTGTGTGCAGCCTGGTTTGATAATATGTATATTGTGAAATGATCCCCACAAGTTTTATGTCCATCAGCTTGCATAGTTACATATTTTTTCTTGTGATAAGAACTTTTAAGATTTATTCTCTTAGCAACTTTTACATATACAGTATATATTGTTCACTTAGATTACCATACTCCACATCGCATCCCCACAACTTACTTATCTTGGAACTGATGGCTTGTACCTGTGACCACCTTCACCCACTTCTCCCCGCCCCTGCCTCTGGCAGCCACCAGGCAGTTCTCCGTATCTTACACTACATTTTAACTCTCCATCATCTTCTCACTGTTATTGTGCCCGCTATGAAATTTGAAATCATCCTTATCTTTGTTTCACCATTTATGAGTCTTTCTGTCCTCAGTCTGATTTTAAGGTTTTTCTCTTTATTACTGGGCTTGAGCGATTTGATTATAAAGTGTCCTGATTTATTACAGTATCTGAACAAAGCCCTTACTTACTTCACATATTTTTTTTCTGTCCCTTTTCTCCTCTCCTTCAGGGACTCTTCAGGGCAGTCAGCTGTTTTCAGACTAGAAGGTTATGCATCTAGACTGGAAGCAGAAGTCTGCTTTTCTAGACGGTATTTTTATCCCCGATTCTTTCTCTCACAGTGCCTTCCTGTTTATCCAGGAGAATCACAGTACTGATTATGGTACCTGAACATTTAGTGGCACTGTACTACTTAGGAAATAAAGCCCAGATTATGTGGCCATGTTTTCCAGATCTTCCATAAACCCTTTTTTTTTTTTCTAATTCCCTTCATAATCTCCAGTCCTACAGATGTATTTTTTATAAACTGGAATTCCTGTGCTCCATCTCTTTCTCTCAACAGACTACCTTTCTTCAGGACTCACCATTTCCCACAAAGTTTCATCAGATCTCCAGGTTAAAAATAATCTCATCTTTCTCCAAACTCATGATGACTCTTAAATTCAACCTGTCACCTTCTACCATGTGCTAACTTATTTATTCACATGTCTTAGCTCCTCTATCAATAACTCCCTTGAGGACAAAATCTGTGTCTCATTCAGATGTTTTTAGAAATATACAGTGGGTACATATTAAAGCAACCCATGGCCCTGGCGAGCTAGCTCAGTTGATTAGACATCATCCTGATACGCCAAGGTTGCTGTTTCAATCCCCAGTCAGGGTACATACAAGAATCAACCAATGAATAAATGAATGCATAAATAAGTGAACAACAAATCAATGTCTATCTCTTTCAAATCAATAAATAAAAATTAAAAAGCAATCCATACATGTTCATTCAAAATACATTTATTGGGAATCAACAATAACTATGTATTAATGAAATTCTAGTCCAATGATAAAGAATATACTAGACTAAAGTAAGTGGAAAGATTTAGTTTTCTACAGAATGTTTCAATCCTACTGTCAATTTAGCTGATACATCTCTTCTATCTGGGTTTGCAAATGAGAATTGCCATTGTCCCTTTGAAAGAATGACTGTAAAGGCAGAGGTTTTATATGGGTATCTCTGTATTCCCACAACCTAATACTGTACCTGGTTCAAGAAATAGCTCTTTAATCACAGCAGTAAACCCCAATGGGAGGTCCTCTCAAAAGAATTATTCTTTAAAATTAAAAAAAAAACCAGAAACTCACAAAGTAGCCCAGACCATGGATGTGGTATGGAGAGATTTTATCTTTCAAAACCTGCCTGAAATACTGAAAGCATTCAAAGAAAGAGAAAGCACAAAATTACACTATGACTCCCTGGGCTTTCTCTCTTTAGAAGTCCATTGAAATGAATCCACTTATATGAGGTACCTGATGTAGTCAGATTGTGAGAGACAGAAAGTAGAATGGTGGCTTTCAGGGACTGGGAGAAGGATGGAAAGGGGACTTGTTGTTTCATGGGGGCTGCTCCCTTTATTCTAGCACATATCAGTTGGTGGTTGATGAAAAGCTTCTGGAGACGGTGATATTTGCACAACGTGAAGGTACTTACTGCCACTGAACCAAACACTTAAAAATGGTTAAGTTACATATATTTTACCACAATTAAAAAAATAATTGAAGTCTTGGTCATATTTAGGAAAGGTTATAGATAAATCTGGGTTTAAATTCTCATTCCCAACACTTCCTAACTAGCAGTGTGAGGTCAGGTAAGTTGCTTATCCCCTCTGAAGCTGTTGTCTCACTTATAAGTGGGGCCCACAATCCTTAGACATTTCGGACCCCATGTCTGTAACACAGTGGCACTCACAACTGGACACCTTGTTCTGACCTTGGTAGCTTTATAGTGGCTGTCTTCTTACTTGGAAAATCCTGCCCAGGTACAGGCTTGGAGAGTGAAGGGGGCAAGATTGGTGGCTTGGGAAAGAGCAGTGTTTTGTTTAGCTCAATCTGGCTTCATGATTTTAAGAGGCTGAAGCACGCCACGAGGACCCTGAGACTGTAGTCTGAGGAGGTGTCCCCAGGCAGGGACTCTGAAGGTGTGCCAGCTCCTGGTGTCGCTGTGGGGGAGAGGCCTCTGGACCAGGACTCACCGTGGAACCAGCTGCCAACCTGGTGGCCTCATTAGGTGGCAGAAATGGGGACATGCCTTGAATTCACTCAGTGCAGGAAATTCGGGCCCAGGGTAACATTCTGCCTGTTCTTGCCTTTCATTTCAGTATACACCCCCCTCCTCAGGATACATGCCCTCAAGTTTCCTCATTTTCAAAGCTTAGATCTTTTCCAAATCATCAGACTTAACTTTTTTTATAAATAAAAAAAATAGTTATTGTTTGTTTCATTGGTGTTCAGATTTCTGAGCAAGGTGATTATCTGAAGTCTGAATGTAGAGAAGTAAGTGTCAAATGAAAAGGGAGGGAGGAGTGTGTGTGCGTGTGTGTATGTGCAAATTCCGTTTCTCTGGTTCATACTGCACTGTCCTCACAGACTCCCAGTGTCTGTGTCACGTTGGCTTCTTACAACCTGACAACAGGGAATTTTCCTGGGGAGGTATGGAGTCAGCGTCATTTAATGGGTTCCTGCTGTTTGCCCAGATGAGCCAGTTAGTAGTGAGGGATTGTCATCTGCACACGTCTGGCCTCACATGCCTTCGTGTAAGCATGTCCATCAGTGTTAAAGAGCCATCTGTCCCGCTCATACAGATGTGCAGGGCCCTCGGGCTGGGATCCTGTCAAAGGCACATGCACTAAGCAGAGTACTGGAGTCTCATCATCGTGGTTATATGGGGCTCTTCCAACACAATCCCAAAATTCTCGGCTGTAGCCACCGAGGAAGCATCACCCCTGAATTAGGACCCCCTCTGTCCCAGCAAGGCTGCAGGTGAGAGGAAACAATGCAGTTAGTCAGTCAGGAGAGCCAGCCATGCTGCTTCCTTTATTCTAGTGCATCACAGGGCACCAGCTGGCTTTGATTCCCAGCAACCCATCTCTCACGTGCTGAGTAGCCTTGAGGCAGAATGTGCTGCCACAGCCCTGCCTGGCCCTGCCACTGTGCCACTGACCATTGGAGGGGAGACTGTCAGCCACCCATAGCAACAGACTACATTTCAGGAGAGCCAGGATTCCATGGAAGTCAGCCACCCCACTCTTTCACTCTCACACACGCACACACACACCCCATCATAACTGCCCCGTGGCAGTCTGTTACACCAATTGCAGCTGAGCCATGTTGTTCTGGAAAGGCATCAGGGACTTTGACTTCAGATCCAGACTTGAATTCATTTTCTCTGTGACCTGGAGTAAGTTTCCCACCCTTTCCGAGCCCTTTTCACAAAGCTGATATGAAAAACTACGGGGCTTGGAAATGGAAGGGAGGTTGGGAGGGATGGGTGAGTGGGCTGGAATGGGAGTAAAAGATTGAAACTGTACTGAATAATCTAAAAAAAAAAAAAAAAAAAAAAAAAACAAAGCTGATATGAGATGCAAATGAGACGCAGTGGTTTGCAGCCCTGTCTGTCAGCATCACCTAGAGGAGTTGAAAAACAAAAATATCAGTGCCTGGACTCCGCCTTCAGGAGTCCTGAACTCCCCTGAGGAAGGGCCCAGTCAGCGTCTCACGGTGCTCTGGTGATTCGAAGGTACAGCCAGAGTTCAGAAGGCTCAAGGCAGATGAAGCAAGAATGCCTGAGAAGAGTGTTGGTATACACCACTACATAAATTTAGTTTGCTGTTAGTTTCTTTATATTTTCCACTCTTTTGGTGATGTCTAACAATTTTAACCCTACTAATTAATGTAAAGATACTGTAATCATTCGTGGCCTGGTCTTGTTTTCTTGTTTTCATTTGTTTTTTAACATGGCTTCCAGTGCCCACCCAGGCCATGTTTAGTGAGAGGTAGACACTGTCGTGCACCTCCCTGAACACAGACACCCCCAAATCTCCACCCTCTCACTGGGCGTACAGCGACTTCTCCACGGACTTTCACACAGCTCTCCCCCGGGAGAACCTGGTTTTCCTGTGGACTGTGAGAATCAGGCTGACCTCTCACGCAACAATAATTGCTTTCTGGTTGGAAACCCCTGGGCTCCTTCAGTGCAAGACATGTGCCAAATATAAGGGTAGGGCAAAGAATGGTTTTGATGGGTAAGATAAATTTCCTTCTCAAAATCTTACAACTAGGGGTCGGCAGGAAATCACAGGTTTATGTGAATGTGAAGAGAACAACGTGAAAGTTTCACAGTGACAGGATAAGTGTAGTAATTATATTTAAATGAGTACAGAAGAAAATTTCACTGCAGCCTGCACTTGCCTTAACTAAAGGAGCTTTGCTGCGGTAGGGTGTAATTGAATTAATGTTAAGATCTATCTGTGTTCCAGCTAATGCCCTGCAGGTCTTGCCTCAGCAAAGCGCTCCAGGTCCGTGCAGGACTGGGCCCGGATACGGACCAGCCCTGCCTAGCAGTGGGCTCTTATCAGACGGGAGAATATGTTCTGTGGGTCCAATACAGTTTTTGATGCAAGAAAAAAAAATAATGCAGGTTTAATGGAAAGCATGTGATCGGTTAAGGCACTGTTAGATTCTGTGCATGTTTGTGTTACTTTGTAAGTAGAATAGCCTTTCCAAGAAATGCTAAAACACAAGTGATTATATGGTGCTTGACACTGAAAGATTTATCAGGTACTACTCAGTATCATCCTGGGAAGGAGGCTGAGGAGTCATCCTCAATTTGCGGGTGGGAAAACTGGGATTTACACTTTAAATGATGGTCACCTCGATAGGAATTTGGCCATTTGGAGAGGACTCAAGATCTTAAGACTCTCATTTTGGAGCTTTTTCTGTTTTATCATTTTTTTACTTTTTTTTCCTTGAGCATTAAAAAGTAAAGATTTTAAAATTGTTTTTATTTTGAATTAAAAAAATGAAAATTTTTGAATTAAGAAAATTGTCTTTTGCCCAGAAACCCAGATACGTCTTCTCTTTGCATTGCTCTAGCCTTTTAGAATCATGAAGCCCTTTGTCTTCAAAGGGTGCCCTGAAACATTGAAGGTCCAAATGTCCACCATGGAAGAGTAGGAGAAAGAGTACAGTAAACTGCCTGGACCCTTGAAATAAACGTTTCCTAACCTCACCCTGCCTTGCTATTATTACAAAGATCAATGAGATGTTAGCATGTTATGCTGCTCTACTGGGACTATGATGTTAAATTAATAGATACACAGACAGCATTTTCTATCTCTGGAAGAAAGAGACATCGGATGCAAACACCCATAGGTATTACTTTTCATGGAGAAGTTCAGCTCAGTTTTTATTTGCTGTCTATTTCATGGAAAACAAGAAACCATCATATTTTATAGTGCCATATGGGTTACAAAAATGGCTCTTTGCTAGACAAGCCATAATCTCAGGAAAGAACAGAGATGAGCTTTGATCTCAGTGGCCTATGCTCTAGATCATCATTTCCAGCGGGCCACTTTTAGGCATCCTATGGCACGGGTCCCATCTCAGGACAATGGGAACAGTAATGCCTTTCCCTTGCCTAGTTCAAAAGGAGCTTTGAAAGTGCCCTTTTGGAAGCTGTATAAATCTGTGATGTTTATTGTCTGTTCCACCATGAACTTAAAATCACCTCTTATCACACCTCTAGGTGTGATAATATTTCTCATTCTGTTACAATAGAGTAATGTCACACTTGGCACTTGTAACTGTCCTTTTCCTAGAATATCCCCAAAGTGCTTTCTGAGAGCGTTAACTGCTATTTGGCTCATTTTTCTGCACCAGAGAGAACAGAAACGCACCAGACACTAAGAGGAGATTTAGCGTGCAGTAAGTAGGTGGTTCCTAACAGCAGTGAGTACAATTTGGCCTTTCCTGACCCCTACTCTTGTGGTTTTCGGCACTGGGTAACCAGGTCCTGACAGCAGTGCTTAGCTATCGTTTCTTTGTATGCCTTACTCTTCCCTAATCATCAGACTTGGTTCTATACCTGCCACATCCATCCAGGCCAATAGCCATGCATATGTAAAGCAGTGTCACCTAGGAAAAGAGGACTGGAGGCAAATCGTGTTTAAAGTTTTGGGTAGCATCTGTTCAGAGTGAGGACAAAAATTAATTTATCATTACTTGGGTACTTCTTTGGCAGGCCTGGGTGCCACAACTCTGTGTTTGCTGGAAAAGAAGGTGAAGCAGGACTCTCAGTCTCTAGAAACAGTAATCAGCCATTTCCAATCCGGTAATATTCTATATGAACTGGCGCTGGCATGCTGTATGTCATTTGTCTTCTGACTCCTTGATCCACGGTGCCTCCCACTTGAGGCCAAGAACATTATAGCTGTGCCAAAGAGTGGGTGGAAAAATAGCCTTATTATTAACCTACATTGAAGACATAATGGTTTATTTGAATGTCTTCATTCACAGATGCAGTCTCACAAGATACTAACACTCTTTCTTAAACATAACAGAACAGAGTCTTCATTTAAACTTCCTCTGTCCACCTCATGGGAAAAAATTAGCCCCTTGAAAATGACTTTGTCCTTTATGTTTTCAGAGTAGTTTGAATTCATCATTGGGCTGTTTTTATTGGTTGGCAGCTCTATTATCATATAAACTGTGAATATGTAATTTAGAGTCATTTAGATCAATCATCCCACAGTAACCCTGGGAAACACGTGAGTGTAGTTAGCCTCTTTGTAAAGGAAGAGAAGACATGGAGAGTAATTTGCCAAAAGCTGCTCAGCTTCTGCTACAGCCGATCCAGGTTTATAAACTAGAGAGTTTTGATACCCTATTTGGTAATAACTTCCATCTGTATAGACTCCATCTGTTTATGGAGAATTTTCTCATCATCCTCTCATTTATTCCCTATGGTGGCCCCGGGAGTAGGCAGGGTGGGCTGGGCATCTTGATTTTACACAGGCCTCTGTGGAAGATGGTCAGTGACTTGCCCCAGCTGGGAGACTTGGGACTAAAGCCACCCTCTCAGACGCAGGCCAGTGCTCTTTGTTACGCCAGGCAGACTGCTGAATCCAGGGTCCTCCCGTCGAACTCCACACACCTCTTCCCCTCTCCATTCACATATGTAAAAAGGCTTTGTGGATTCTGTAGGGTCCATTTTCATCTCAAGTTTCAGTTCTCATAAAATAACAGATACAAGGGTCTCAGAGGGTCTCTATCAAATGTCACAGGGGAAAAAGAAAACAAAAATCATTTTCTGTACTTTGCAGAATCCAGTGTAGCGTCCAGGTTGCCTGATACCTCCAAGGAAAGCAGCGGCAGCGATTATTGGCTGCCTCTCAATGGACCTGTTAAACAATACACAGTGGAAGTGACACAGACCGGCCTTGGGCTGCCCTGCTTGGGACACTGAATAGGCACTCACTTCTCTTTGAGTTGCATGGTTGATGGCCGGGGGCAGGGAAAGCAGCTCTTAAATCTTTATTCCCAGATGGATATCTGAGAGTAAGGTACTTGTAGACAAACTGTTCAATTCCTGCGTGCTTGGTTTATTGGTGTATATTTACTGTTGATTTTAATTCACATCTTCATGAGGAATCTTCTGTATTTTTGTTGAAGCCGACAGTTTTATTAAGGCTATTTCTTTATGTTTTGGTGTTATTACTCTTTTAAAAATACATTGTTGTGGCAGCTTCAAGGCAATAGCAAAATACTTCTTTTTTTAATACGGACATTGTATTAAAATGTACAGTAACTGTCACCTGGTAACCAGACCCCATATAACTATGTCAACATTCACCAGTGATTTATTGCTTTAAATTGGAATCAGCTGATACTTGGTTTCACAGTTTTTAACCCTGTGGGGTTAATCTGGAACCTACTGGTACACATAAAATAGTTGTTTTATCTGCTGTTCTAAGACTGATGAAATGTTTAAAACATGGCTGTGTAATCAGTCAGTTATCTCTTAGTGTTACAGCTTATTCCATACAGCAGCGTACAATCTCAAAAATAATTATTCTGTTGCAGTTAAGACATGGGAGCAGAATGCAGTAACTGATAAAGCCTGCAGTCAGCCAGTCCTTTCCTAAATTGGATAGTTCTGGAGTATTTTGTTATCTTCTTGGAGGAAAAACATGGGTTGTGATGGTCAGACTTCCTAGAAGCCTGAAAACGTAGGGCAAGGCCTAGGAGACAGGACACTTCATCTACTGTCAGTGTCTTTTTCTACCTTCGATCTTTTGTTTTTAGATAAACTTGATTAGACTAGAGTTTCACTCATGTGGCCATGGGTAGGCCCCTTGGAAATAAGGGTGCTTGTGCTTAAAGAGTTTTCTTTCGTTCTGAAAGCAACCAAAAATATCTAAGGTTATATGAATTTTTTAAAAAAATTCTCAACCAAAATCTGCTTTTTAACATTCTTCTTCCAGAGTCAGCTATGGAAGAAGACCTGAAAGGGAGGGGTCATTTGGTCTGCCCCAGACCTTGTATTTTCTGCAAAGCTCATCTGAAGGAAAAGCATCATAGATTTTTTTCATAAATTCTGTCATCTCTGGAGACAGTTATTCTAGTTTACAAAGATGTTAGCAGCAATCTGCAGACAACTTATTGACGTTTCAAGAAAGACCCAAGACTCAAAATAAAATCTTGTATATAAAGGTCTTCTGAGTAATTACACAGCCTGTCTTTGAACTCAAAGTGGAGCCTGGGTTTTTCAGTTCTTAGGGGAAAAACTACAGTGAGTTGTATCATGAAGCTCTCCTCATCTTGTGGACCAAGAGCAGGTTACCTATCAGGTAACCAAGGATTCCAGGGATTTGGAAAGCTAGGGGTAGTTTGAGGTACACTTGTATGATTATTTTTACAGCTGACAGGTTATCGGGGGCAAAATGATAGTTTTAGTAGAACCCAAGAATATTATCTCTGGCACCAGCATTTCAGTTGGAAACTAGTAAGAAGCCATTTGGTTAACAAAACAGTACAAGATGCCTTTTCTTTGTTTCTGTGATGCTTTACTGGTCAAACTGTTGGCCCTTCTTCTGTCTGTCTTGAATATATAGCAGTTTGCTTCCAAACAGACTCATATCCCTACAGCCAAACTCTTTCTGTGTCGTTACATGGGCCTGCTTACTCTAGCTACCCGACCAGAGGTGTCAGAAACAGGTGTCAAGCTTGCCGGCAGGCCCATACATTTCTGCATGGTCTAGAGTCCGGATTTTAGACAGATGGGGCCTGGAAAGGGGATTGATGGATGTCACGCACCCCCCACACACATTTTCTGGGTGTACCTTCTCTTGAAAAATGTTTAATGACATGAAGTCTGTTTCTAGTCACAGTTAAGAGCAGGCCCTCTGGACTCTACTTGGTGTGTCTGTTATGAGGGAAAAGCCATCAGTATTTTAAAAGCTGTAGACAGGCAAGAAGATAGCCTTGATGGCTAGAAATTTAGAATTTTTTTAGCTCTCTATAAAATATATTCATTCTTTCTCTAAAGCTGTACTGAGAGAAGGCTTAACATAGAACAAGGGATGTGGTGAAAGTGATGAGATAAAACCAGAGTCTTCAGGATTCAGGTAACCTAGATGTGTCCTGATTGTATGGCCTGAATTTCTCACCTGGGAGCTTCTACAGCAGCCAGCACCCAGCGATGCCCCAACATCAATGTCACAAAACTGGGTCATGGGAGGTGTGCCCCAGAGAACGTGTCTGAGGGCAAATCTTCCTGGGATGGACCTCGTGGTTGAATAGAATAAATGATGTTCAGATTCACCTAAACTTTCCAGATAAAACCATAGTGTTCTTATGAGGGGGTTGGATGACTGTATTAACTCTTTAGGGCCACTAGAGAAGTTTTACATGTCGTTTGCAAGGACCAGTTAGTCTATATGATTTCCATTTTGCCTTCAAATCATGCAGGGGTCACATTTATACATAGGTCTCTCTCATATACACCCACACCCTTACCTCCATTCCAAAAATTAATTTTTCTTTGTTCCTACATCACAGTGTTAAAAGACTAAAAGCATCTCCTTAAAACAAAGGTTCATAGTGTTTTGTATACTTGTTTAGATCTACATGAAATCCCAACAAAAGGGGATTTAAGAAAAGAGGTGAGTTTATTAGATTTTTAAAACCTTTCCCTGTGGTTTCATAGCATATACCTTGACCTCTTGCATACTCTTTCATATTTATGCATATGCTTATTTTCATTAGTTCTTTGACGGGATTAGAAACAATTGCAGGGCTACTTAGGTACCAAAAGGACTTGAAGACACTAGTTGCTAGCTCCTAGCGTACCCTAGGGAAATGGTACAGCACACACCGCCTCTCTGCTGTGCCAAGGTGGCCAGACCCCTTGAGACCTCTCCAGGCGAGACTTCTGTTCACACTTCTGTCCCCACCTGCACAGCAGCCCCTACCGGGGCCCAGACTCACTTGAGAATGCTAACCAGTAAGAGAAGCAAGAGAGGAAGGGAGCGGGGGATGAGTCTGAACTACTAGACTCACACTTTGCAAAGTGCTAACAAAAAGAAGGGAGAAAAGATTGAAAGAGAAGACAAAAAACAACTTTTTTGTTTATTTGTGGACTAAATCTCACCATTCAAGCACATGAAATTAGGGATTATTTGCCAGTATGGACTGAAATATTAGGCCTACCAAGAATTATATCATCCTCCCAGTCTGGTCAGTTTTACCAAGTGGTTTGTTGAAAAAAGAGACATGCTTACCAAGAAACCATTAAATATGGGTTTAAATGCATCATTTACTTTATCTACCTGATTTCTCTATAGCTATACATCAACTTCTAATTGTTCTGAAACCACATTCTAAAATGCATTCATTTTGAGCCTTCAGGAGGGTTTTACTGCAGCCACTTTGGGAAGTTCCCAGAAACTGTGCTGACAGTGAGAGGCGGAGAGAGATGATGTACTGAAATGTGCTGAAGGTATGAGGCAGGGCACCAACATGCTCGGACCTGGCACTGTTTCAGTTCTTAAAATTTTTCACCACGTGGTGTTATAGTAGTCAGGATAGGTTAAACTGCTGTAACAAATACACTCAAACATGTATTTAGTAGACATGTCTTTCGTGTTTGTATCAGTAATCCTTTCTGGGTGTCCTGGTAGGTGGGCGGCTTTCCTCCACAGGATATTCCAGGGGTCCAGCCTTCTTCCTCATCTTGTGACTCTACCTCCTCCTAGTGTTTTTGTTTATTTCTTTGCTCTTTGCCATCTGCAGCCATCCAAAGTAAAAGGAAGGGGAATCTGAAAGTAAATATGAAAATATCTACTCTATTAAAAGCCCTGACCCTGACGCAGCAAAGATGACTTCCATGCGCATTTCTTTAGACTGTGCCCGGTCACACGGCAGGAAGCTAGCAGATGTGGTTTCACCACGTGCTCTGCTCCAGCCTGGCACTGGGAGGGGGGAGTGGGTCGGGGAGGACAGCTGGTGGTCTCTGCCATCGGTGTCTTGTATTATTTCCCAGACTTCCTTGAGGATGAGACTCACTGGGGACACTGATACATAGATTCCCAGGCCTTTCCCCCTGAAAATCCTGAGCCAATCTGTCTGGGTTGGTTCTGAGAACCTATGTGTTTACAAACACTCCAGATAATTGTCTTCAGGAAAAGCTGAGAAACACTGTAAGATGAAATTAGATTTTGGGAAGGTATTTTATGTTTATTGTGGCCTTCGGCTGAGAATCCTAGGGTATAGGGAATGAAGGCAGACTAGATGGGCAAAACCTAATTCCTGGCACCCATTAGCCATCTCTGGTCTTAGAAATGAGTCAGAGTTACACTGTGACTGTACCATGTAACACTAATACATCTGCTCAACCCTGAATTTTTCTTCGAGTTAGCTCATTGCTTCATTCAGTTCACCAAGCTTAACAGTCGTTTTGACATGCGGTTGTTTTCCGGATTATATCAAGTACTTGGACTGTATCACCTCATGACAGCTCTTTAACACGTAGGTCAGTGTATAAGATTGACTATAATGAAATCTTGGAAGTTTTCCCTTGCTGTCATAATGTTGAGTCCGTCATGGAAATTAAAAGCATAACTATACTGGATGAGTAGTGGTTGAATTATTTATCAGTGACCCCTGTCCAAAACTGAAAAACGGAAAACTGCTCCACCCAGCCATGTGAACACGCCAGAAAGACACCAGATGTGTGAGAGGTGTGAGAGTTCTGTGTGGTGCACTCACCGTGGCACATCTGAGTCCTAGCCTCTTTCTCCCTGCCACCCAACAGTCGTGCAGATTGTGTCCCTTTGGACAAGTTGGGATGTGCTATTTGGAATATCTACTGTTTTGGGTTGCCTGAGCATTGATCTTCTTGTGATAGAATAAAATGTAGAACGAGGAGTCCTTTAGTGGCAGGAGAACCTCTGTTTTGACTACAAGGGAGCATTATCATTTGTTACCTGCACAATTAGGAAGAAATAGAGTACAGCAGAGGCTTTGCCGTGTGAATAATCTTTGTTGCCTCGAGCCTTTGCTCATTGTTGAGAGCCTTAACAACAGCCTTTTTTCCCACCCCATCTTAATAATTATGCGTTTGCTTGAAATCCACACAAGCCCTGGCTCTTAAGTCCGAAAGGGCTAAAGACAGAGAAATCCATCTTCATCCAGTCATCTTGAGGACGGAGAGGGAGCCTTCAGGATATCTCTTTTCTCTCTTTTTTTAAAGGTTTAACCGAAGAATGAGGGTGTTGACAATGATTGAGAAAAATGAACGTTTTTAGATCAAATACTGCTTCGGCGTGTGTGCAGCATGGGGGAGGCTGATAGATGGCGTCTTCCCCCCAGAGTGAAACCAAGGAGCTGCTAATCAGTGTGTGGCATGTAGAGTTTTCCATAATCTTGAAATCAAGGAAATATTTCACTTTCCCTCTGAGGTCTTCTAGGGAGAGATTCTGTGGCAAAGAAGATGAATCCTCTCTCTTCCTGCCACAGAATGGGCAGTTCACTCTGCAGCTAAATTTTAAGCAGATCAAGTGCAAGGACCATGCATTACGTTTTTCTTGAGACCGTAATCAGGTATATCTGTTTAATTTCCTGAAAAATTAAAAGCCTTGTCAACATATACCTGGGTTGAGATTCAGAACAACGAAGCAGCATGGCAGAGCTTGGCAAGCGCAAACCCACCGAGTTGGGTCCGGGCCCAGGCGTGGTCGGTAACCGCAGAGTTGACTCTCTGTCCAGATACCGTCTCTCTGGGTCTCGGTCTCTTTCCCTGGAAACAGGGACTAAAGCTAAATGGTTGCTAAGTTCCCTTTCGTCTCTTCAGTCCATTTGGAGTTGATCACAGTCAGATCAGGACCAGCCCTTGTGAAAGTTATGACATGTGTGAAGTTTCTTTCCTGCAGCCACCTCCAGTTTTTGTCTTCTTTCCCTCTTTCATGACACCACCTCATCGTGCCTCAGCACCCACGCTGTCACCGTTTAAACTCGTGTCACAGCCTGTCATCAGAGATTTATTTATGCTGCAGTGTATATCACTGGAAAAATAGATCATAGTGTTGGTTTTTGAGTTTGTATTTTAATAAAAATTGAAGCTTCCAACTCAGAGGAGAAGAGGAAGGACTGAGAGAGAGAATGAGGGAGACGGTCGTGTGTGTGTGTGCGCGCGCCTGTGGTGGCCCTCGGTTTGTCCCAGAATAACTGTTTTCCACTTCTGCTTTCCACAGTGTCCCCACTTGGATGTGATTTATTCGATTACCCTAGATATAGAGGAATCCTGCACAAGATTCCTAAAATTATATCGTAAGGAGAAGGAAAAGAAGAAGCCAGCCTTTACTTAGTATTTTCTGTATGCTTGAATCTGAGGTTGGTGCTGTGTATACATTATTACTAAATGGACTGAGCAAAGTCTGTCTCACCTAACCATCAAACTACACATCTTAGGCCTGAAATTGGTCAGCCATACCAGGGTCACTTCTCAGCAAGTGGACTAAAGAGGGTCACATGGGCTGGTTTAACTACAAATAGCCCATGTCACAAGGGCTGTTGGAACATGAAGTCTTAAAAAAATAGTTGTTCTGGGCTGAGCAGATGGGGAAACGCCCTGAGGACAGTCAATCACTATAAAAGGCACCTAGAAGCCAGGCACCGTGCCATGCCTTGTTAAGGGGACCAGGGATCCTTTCAGTGTGGCCTCTGCTGTCAGAGAGCTTCAGTGGTCCCAGGTAGCATGACAACAAAGCAATGACAGAACTGTGGTTACAGACAGCAGTTTCTCAGGAAGTCAGCGATTTTTCCTGTGTGTTACTATCAAGCGATAGTAACTCCCAAAATGAAATCCAGCCGCTGAAGCCCCATCTTCGGCAGCGCCCAAGTATGCCTTGGGGGCAGGCACCCCAGCCCTCCTACCTTTCACTGCTGATCCTAGACATTGAGAGTGCTGCCTCTTCAGGCAAAGCCCGGTGATTCAGCTCTTTTTCCTCCTTTGTGCTGAAATGAAGTAAGTGACATAGTTGTGGCTAAGTTCCTTTCATTATAACGAAACCTGGGTGTGCTCATTAGACAACAGCAGGTTTTATTTCAAATAGCAAACTGTTTTAGGGAATTTTTGGCCCTTGGGGGAGTGCCATCTTGGGAAGTGTATAGTCGGGGAAAATTTGTTGTACCTTGAACAGGAAAGTCATCCCAAGGACAACATTAAAGTTGATTGACTGTTTCACGGTCATGTAAATAGATGTACAGAGCACTCAAAGGCCGTGCAAATGAGCGAGCTTGGCTAGTCCTGAGTAATTACTGTAGAAAACAAGAGAACAAAATCAATTCCAAACTCTATTAAAGGGTGTGTGGTCATCGTTTACAAGAGACTTGATTGTCTCCCTTCCGCCCAGGGGCCAGCGGGGAGCAGCATGACATTGTGTTGGCGGGTTGACGCTGCCTTTCGGTGCCTCAGTTTCTTCTGTGATGACACTGCCTGCCCCTCACCTGCCTCATAGAGAAGGAGCCTGTGTGGGTCCCACCTGGTGTGGGGCTTTATGGAGTGACATAAATTTAAGGGGGACAATAATATCCAGCAGTTATTAACCATTTTAATATGCCAGGAACTGTGTCAAACATTTTCATAAATTAGTTTATTTAATATGACAATCCTATGATATGGCTGCTATTACTAACCTGATTTTATAAATAAGGAAACAGACTTTAGAAAGTAAAGAAATGTGTCAACCCCCCAGTTGAAGCTGTAATTCTTTTTTTTTTTTTTTGAATCTGTAATTCGGATATGGAGCAGTGAGTACTTTACTCACTTCGAAGTTTTATGAATGAAGCAGGAACTATCCGGTGTGACTTTGAAAACAGTCATAGTCTCTGCCAAGAGAACTCTGGGACCTCTTATCCCTGGAGCACCAACTTATACGTATTGGCTGTATAAGTGCGTTTCTTACATGAGTGCTGCTATTCCAGGCAATTTGTACAGATCCGTCCCTCCCTGATCTACACACACATGAAAAATGACATCGTCATCGTGGGAGTGGGTGAGGCCATCGTCGTGGCCATAATAGCAACTCCCTAGAGTCACACAGCATGGGAAATAGTCTAAAATCTGTGCAGATCTTTAGCCAGTACCGTTTCTGTAGCCAAAGGGTTGGCCTCTGCACTTCACTTTGGCTGTCAAGACTAGAGTCAGGAAGTAGATACAATTCCTCACTCCAATTCCAGAATTAAAATATTTGGCTTCTACTCTGGATTGAAATGCCTCTTGAGAGTTCAGCCCCACCTACATCAGGTCCATAAAATGTTAGAGTACCTGTTAGAACCCACTGAAGGACAGAGCTGAGCTGTATTTTACGCAAACTAACAATAAGGGGTCTGTATTCCTAGTTTCCAGGAGTACAAATTGCCACACCCTTGAAGCAGGACAGTGAAGTTGAGACATACCAGACTGGTCTGGCCGGGAAGCACCTAAAAGCCCAGTGTGCTGAACTGAGAATCATAGAAAAATAGATAGGATTTTAACCTACTCTCCTTGCCACCAAACTCCTAATTAAAATGCCATCCTATCCTCAAGTGAATCCATACTATGAAATAACCTTATATTAAAAACTTCCTTTTAATGAGTTCCCTCAGTACTTTAGAAACTAAATCCTTTTTAATTGGATTCAAGACAGAACTACCTTCTACCACAGCTAACCCTGGGCCGCCTGCCTGCATGGACGTGGAGGTATCTTGATTAACTCGGCCTGCAGGCCTGCTCCAGCCCTGGGCCCTTGGAGAAGAAGCCATGGCTGCCACCCCCACTGGTGCCGTCTCTGCCTCACCTCCAGGACTCTGGGGAGACCACCAGTCCAGGGAGTCGGTCCAGTCACACCGAGTTTAGGGACATTGCCCACTACGGCCTTGTGCAGTATAACAGTTAGATTGTCAAGGTCAGCCTTAATTTTTTTCCCTTTAGAGAAAAAATGTGTCCTTCTTCCAGCTCTAGAATTAATATTTAAAGATAAAAATGTAAGTCCACAGTTTACTTATTACCTTGATTCCAAAGGTCAGGTGACCTTTTCTGTAACAAGACACTGCTTGCTGTTTTCATCCTTGACATGCATGCATGTCACCCACAAACTCGCCTTCACATGCTTAGAGCAGAGTGGGAGAGTTCAAGAAGCAGTTAAATGCAAGGATTATCATGTCAAGGGAAAGGGGTGCCATTAAAGTTCTTCAGATACTTTTACAGGTGTTGGACATTTGAAATGGCTTAACATAAGTGGCTTATTTCAGAGGCCCAGGGAATGGGGACAAAGCAGATGCCAGCAGTTTTGCCCTGGATACCTTTTCTGGGTCCTGCTGTCCTTGGTATTTACATAAAAATGGGTGGGGAAGGGTTGCAGCACACGCACAGCTATGCACATCCCTCCTCAGTTGCCCCAAAAGGCTCGGAAATACAGGAGATTTAATCTAGGTTTAAAAAAAGAAGAAGAAGAAAGAAAGAAAGAAACTCAGTTTTCCTGACAGAAGATTTAGAAAGTGAGCCTGTCTTCACAGGGCCATGGGAGCCAGGAGGTGGTTTCTCCAAGAGAGGTCCCCAGGGCAGCAGGAGGCTGGCAGTAGCCTAGGGCTTGTGGCTACTTGACAGAACCTGGTCACCGCACATCAGGTGCAGAGTCTGAGGAGAGGGCACCGGACGGCAGGGAGCCTGTGAGATCAGGTTCTCTCCCTGGTTGAAAGGTGGGCTCAGATTTGCTGTATAGGGTTAGTGCTGCTGGGGACGCTGAGTCAGAGTTCTGGGAGGAGCAGAGACCCCTGCCCCAGGCAGCCAGAGTAAGAAGTACAGCTCCTGCTTTATCACTGGAATTCCCAAGGGGTTCCCTTGGGTTCTCGCTTAGTAATCCAAATGGTGACAGCCACATAATTCAAGAGCTGAAAACAGAACGGCAGCATTGTTTCTCTGCTTCCTAGGTAGTGGCCAGATGGTAATACTTTTTACATCAGGGTGCCAATTATATCAAACTCTATAAAGCCAAGCTAATTGGATACGGTTTCATTAAAAGTTGATTTCTACAGGATGTGGCATTTGTACTGGGTAGCTGTTATGCTAGTGATGGAAGACCCACTTTTAGATAGGGGAAAAAGGTTTGTCCTAGGAGACGGTTAGAAGTTTCAAATGAGAGAGATTGAGGTTGTAAAAGTCTTTTTGTACATGAAAGGAGGTTGAAAGAGTTCTAGGCGGAAAGTCTCCAGGGTGGTCCATGGCACAGCCTCCTGTGATAGGCATTGACTTTGAAGGGTGCTGTCAACCAATTATTACTAGGATGTTTTTGTCTTTTCTGTTAGCTTCTTGTTAGGTTAGTTAACAAATTGTAAAACTCAGGGATGAAAGGGGCACAGAAGCCAAGAGACAGCAATGCCATGTTCACTTCCTCCAATTTTCTTACTCTTCATTTTGAGTTTAAAGCAAAAAGGGGGAGAAAGGCTTAACAAAACAAAACAAAACTCTCATCTTCTTGCAGGTTCTTCACAGAGCTAGCTTTCTGCCTTGAATGCTGCTTTTTTCATTCCTTCCCTTTGTATCTCAGCGTTTGCCGTTGCAGCCATCTGAGCGCAGCGTCCAAGTTGGGAGGAGCCCCAGTGAGGCACGGGAAGCAGGAACACAAAACGGTGCCCTGCAGCACGGGGCTGACCTGGAACGGAGCCCTGCGGTCATTACTCCTGCAGCCCCACATCGAGCTCTGCTAAGGCAAGCCACAGTTTGAGGCCAGAGTAAAAGGAATACACACCCAAGACGACAGAGGCCACCAGTTAATAACAGTGCATTTGACATGGTTTTTCACGGGCAGCACCAGTTCTTCTTGGTGGGTGGACTTTGGGCCAAGGCCAGGGACATGTGTGGGCCTCTGCAGGCACCAGCGCACTTCCTGAGCCGTCCATGTATTTTCAAAGAATGGCATTTTGTCATTGTCTTTTTCATCAAGGTGCTGAGGGTCACCTTCCAGACCACTGGTAAACTACTACTTTTTTAAAGGTCATTGCTAAGTTTTCTTGAAAAAATTTAATTCAGGGGATTTTTGATGGGGTGTTTGAACTTTTAACTGCTTTGTAGAAACTGAAAGTTTAGGGTCTCGGCAGGGGTGAGGGCAATGATTGATGGTCGAAACCTTGGTGTGTGTGAGTGTCACTTGAGCACAAAAATACACCACTTAGATCAACAACCTTTGGACTCTGGAAAAAGTATTACATTCTCTATATAGTGACAAAGATTGAGGGGAAAAAATAGACTATAAGGAGAATCAAGGATGAGCAGAGTGTCCTCTTTTGACTCCAGCTGGCCTGTGTGCTCCTGACTTGACGAGAAGCCGAGATCCCAATTGCGATGCAACTTGTGCGACGCAAGCACCTGCCTTGCTTGCAAATGTGCACAGGAGAGAGCTTCATTCACAGAAACGGAAAGACCAGAGCGGGCTCCCTCATTTAGCCTTCCAGGGCCTTCGTCCCTTGATCTGTCAGCCCCTTGGCATTCAAAGGCAGCTGTTAAAGGAATTTTCAGTTCACAACATGAGGACTCTGTTGATGTCCTGAATTCAAACGTATCTTGAATTTGCCACAACCATTACTTTGTTGTTAAAAGAAAGAAATAAGAGTGTAAATGTAGGGTTCAACTATTAGATGATTATTCTGTCTGATGATTATTAGATGATTAGACTTAGAAAGTACATTTCTTGTGTGTAAGACACCGAGTGGCCCTGAACCCATCCTCTCCACATCCATTGGGCAGAGCCCACTGAGGAGACAGGTGAGCAGGCCCACAGCTCCGTTTTACTTCAGCAGCTTAGCCACAGGGTTGTGGGAAGTCACTTTTCTCACCTTCTTTCCTCCATCCTCAAGTTGTAGTTATTTCTGTGTTCTTTCGAAAATGTTCCACAATTCTCCGTATGAGGGTATTGCTGAAGAGTGGCACCCGAAAAAGAACCAGGAGTTAGAACCGAAGCCTGCTAACAAGGCCCTTTCTCCTGTTCACGAGAGCCCCTCTCACAGGACTTATGCTCAGCCCAGGCTGGTGGCTCCAGGAGAGTCCTGAGGAACGTGTCAGTAGACCAGCCATACGCAGGGCTGGCTCCCTTGTGCCCTTGAGCAGACAGAAATTGGCCTGTGAGCTGAAGTATCCATAGTACAGTTCATGGGTGACTATTTCAATAATTGAAAACCATTCAAGGCACTGACCTCCTGTCTCTATGCCCAGATTTTATAAAGCAAACACACAGATATAACACACACTGCCTTGTCTGTGTTTTAGAGTCAGCGGCTTAAAAAAATGCCCTTTTAAAATGGTGTCTCCAGAGCCTCACACCTCAGTTCTCCTCCCCAGTTCGGTAAAGTTGGGAAACCTGGGAGGAAATCTCTTTAAACAAGTAGGGTGTCAGTTTTCTTTGGGGTAGAGTTCATTTTAAAATCGAATCTCTGGTATCATTCCCCAGAGCTGTGTCTACACTACTCTCCACCCTCAACACTGAACGATGTGAACAGATTGCTCTTTGACTCATGGCAAGACATAATACAAACTGGTTGTCTCTACACATGCACTGGTTTGTTTTTTTTAAATTCTGTGAGTATTATTACCAAGAGTTCCCAAGCAAAGATTTTCGAGAGAAACAGCTGCAGTTTGAAAAGATATGTGATCATCCAGATGGTTTCTTTGAGGATAAATCTACTTGATCATTTAAAATGAAAGTCTTTCAGTAAAGTCGAGTGTCGTCTTTATGATTTTAAACGCACTACCGTTGTGTGTGTGTGTGGATGCCATTGGCTCATCTTGTTTGGAGCTAAATCTTTGGAAACAGCTACAGCCTCATAACCATGTCTCAAATTATTTAGCAATTAAGCCAGCGAAATACCTGAGGGAACCCTTCGTGACAGCACCAACTCTTTGTGAAGAGAGAGAGTCAGACGCCAACTGCCCTATCTGGACTGTGTCGTGCTCAGCCCCTGTGGGAATTGCCACTCTCAACTTCTGATACAAGATGGTCTGGTTTTATCGCACAATTATGCTACTGATTACACTTCACTTTGCAGGCTGAACATATGCAGCTAGATTGCTAAACTTGGCCGCTTCTGGGAACCTGGGTGGTAAACGGCTCCTGGTCCTCCTGACAGGACTCTGCGGAGGCAGGCAGAGGGGTGGCAGACAGGGGACACTGGAACCAGGTGACTTTTCTGTACCTCTCTCCTGCCCTTGGTGCCCATTGTCCACTTGCTTGCTGACCACTCTGAGGTGCTCACTTGAGGCCTTGCACCTCCAGCCTTCACAGGCGGCGCTCTGCACTCCGGGATCTTTCTCTTCCACCCTCAGACTTGAGTTGTCCTACATTATCTTCCTAGGGGCTCTGCTAGATGTTCAAAGTCAAGCAACAAAGTGAATTCACAGGGGGATGTTCACAGCAGTGTGCTTTACTGTGTTACCCCGGACCATTCATACAGACTCACCGCATCCCCTGAGGGTCAGCAGAGGGGTCCTCAGGAGTGGGTATATGAGGCTCTTTCTGTGGTCCTGGAAATCACCTCTCAAGTTTTACCTCTGAACCTGTTTCGCCTGTGAGTTTGAAAAGCCCTCCTGAGGAGCAGTGGGATAAGACTGACAAATAGACATGTGAACGGTGGATATATATTCTTTGCTCCAAAATCCAGAGCTCTTACTGATACAATTCATTGTATCAATGAAACTGGAAAACTGGGTTGCCATAGAGTAGGCTGGTGTGGAACATCATGTTCATCTTTTGTAAGGTGGCTGCTGCCACTGACAGAAACTCCTGAATAAGTGGATAAAGGTGATGAGTTTTGAAGTACAAGTGCTTATTAGTATCAAATGAGCAAAGCAGAAAATGTGAAGCAGCAAAAATTAGCAGCATTAAGCAGAAAAAGGAGGTTTGAGTCTTGCTGAAGCACCTGACTCAGCAAACTACGTTAGCCTCTGCTAATTCCCCAGAGTCCCCCGGTGGGTCACTGCCCATGTTCGACATGGAGAACTTCATGGGTGGCAGGGAAAGGCAGGTTCCAGGAATGATCCTGGAATCCCCAAAGCTGGAGGGGTTGTCCCCTCTAGTGCACGTTGAGGCCACTGACCACTGAAGAGCACCTGTGGATAATGTAGATGTTTAACCACCCACCTTACGATGCTGTCTGTGGGAAACAGAACTGCTGAAGGAGGGAGGTCTGTCCCCAGAATCAGATTGCTGAGCCATCTGGTGTTGCAGCTGACCTGAAAATGCATCCAGTACATTTCAGACCTGAGTTACAGCTGGTGTGGGGAAATCACAGAGACAGGTGGTTCCCTGAACAGCTGTACATCCAGTTAGGGTAGGCAAGAAAGAAAATTCCATCCTTGTTCAACCTTCATGGGTCTTCTGGGATCTATAGTAGCTCCCTGACCTTTTTCCATGATAATTACCATATCAAGGCAAATAATGATATTTCTCCCTTCCTTTGTTGAAATAATCTCTATGGGTCAATGAATCTAAAATTTTAAGTGAGCATATCAAGTCATAGATAGATAAAAAAAAGTATGGCTTTTAAAGAGTACTCACAGAAATAAAGAGTCTTTAACACATTCTTATTCTGGAAGTGCACAGACTGAAGTCCCATTGAGGGAAAAAATACAAATTGCTGTGCTTAAGGTGACTATTGAAGTTTGTAATTCTCTATTTATCCTGCAAATTTTAAGATAACTTAATCAAACACTGTTTTTATTAAGTGGATTAGTATGCATGCTGAATGAAGTATAAGACATTTTTAGCCCAAGAAAGGTAAAGAATAATTTTTACTTTTGACTTTAAAAATTTGTTCCTCATGTAATACTTTGACTATACGTCTATATAGTTTGGGGGAGGGTTTTAGGTAGATCTGGTTTTTATTCACTAATTTAGAAGTGATGAAACTAAAGTAAGTTACAGAGGTAGTTAGATATTTTTCAAATGTTCGAACCCAGAGAAAGAGTCTTGGGTGATATTCCAAATTATACTGTCTTCCCCAGAACCCCCCCGTTTCTGCAAGTTGCTTATGGCAGGAGAGTACCCAGCTGAGGCTACAAGTGAGGGCAGAGGTGCCGCCGGGGCTCTGCTCCCCGTGCCAGGGGCTATTGAGAGGAGCCCTGCCCTCCTGGAAATGGGACACCTTTTTCAAAGGTGCCAAATGTGTTTTCCAGCGTGGCAGCCACGGAGCTGAGCTATAGGATTGGGATTCATTGAGAAGTGAGGAGAGCATGTCACTAATGTTATTCCGGATACTCTCCTGTGTATTACAGCCAGAACTCGAGCTGATCTTGGCATCATCTAAATTAAAAAAAAAAAAACACACACACACACACAAAAAGACTCTTTGTTTAAATGTACATAGAGAAAGAGTTAAGAGCTGTGCATAGTTTGGAGATGATCAGTAATAAAAAATGCCAGTTTCACTTTATCAGTTATACAGGCAGAGAGGACCCCAGATGAAATTGGGAAGAGATTGACATTTGGGGTATCTTATCTCCCCTTCTATACATTAGACTCCCCTCTCCATCCCCACCCATGCCACACTGCTCAGACATCATGTTCAAAGTTACCTTTTCTCAAACACAAAAACCCCCACGAAAACCACCTTCCATTCACTAAGAACCTTGTTCAAGAGGAAAGCACTTTAGCCAAATTTGTACTAATATGTAAATAGCTAGGAACAGTTAAATGTTGCCATCCTTACGGGCACCGGGTTAAATAGGAAACGAACTGCACCTTCCCAGTGGATTCCAGGCAGGGGGAAAGGGTAGGCGTTTTGTTTGGGCAGTTAAGGCAGGAGAGCTTGCTTTACTCCTGAGACCACTGCGTGTCTGCGGAACAGGCAGGGTTCGCTCAGTTGGCATCCTCTTTGTTCCTTGCTGCTTTTACCGTAGCATTGTTTGTCCTCCGTTTCCAGTTCCCCTGTCATTTCACTGTTCTCTCCCACCCATCTAAACGCATCATTCTTAGCTCTGAGCATGGCCAGACTGGCATTTGTTTTCCATCTTCCTTAACTGCCTTCTTCCCAGGCAAACAAACTATCACATAACTTCTGTTCCATCCCTAAATCTTTTTTTAACCATCACACCTCCCAAATCCACCTGCTTGAAAGTATCAGATTGTGCCTCTTTTTTTAAGCTCTGATTATTGAGGTTGAAGTCCAGAGCCTTCCCTATTGCTTCCTTATCTTAAATCTGTCCCCGTAAGCCCGGGAGTGGGAAAGGAGAACTTACTGCAAGTCTGGTTGTTAGAAGCTTTCAGAAGGCAGTCGATGTACCTTTTTCTGCATTTCTTTCTATACCAAGCCTAACAAAGTATACTTGGTATTTTTTCTTCTTAGAGCGATTACAGTAAACACTGGAAGCTGGGACGTGACATTGCTGTTTTAAATTATTCCTTGATCTAAAGCAATTCCTATAGCTTTTCTTGGGCTTATGTTATGCCAGTGAAGCTAAAACTACTCATTAATTTGCTTAGTTCAGTAAAAAAAATCTGCCATCAGGCAGCATGGCTACATGAACTCTGGTCAAAGAAGTCCAAATAGCTAAAATGAAAAGTTCATATAAAAATGGTCAGTCTGCCCATCTGTGATTCTTTAAAGAAACTTCATAATTTTCAATTTCTTCTGTCATGACAATGATTTATTTTAGGGGTTTCCTATCCTTGGATGCATGGATTTTTTTAAATGCCAAGGAGCTATGGTCATACTCCACTTTGTCCAAAAGGTAAAGGTTTTGCATATTTGACTTCAACGAATCATATATATTTGATTCATTGAAATCAAATATATGGCAAGTTTCCAAATTTCTTTCCAAGTGAGGAGGAGTCATCGTTGATTCATTTAGGAGTGCTATACAAATGGTATCGTACTTTATTTTCCCCTACTCCTTTGAATGAGTTTTTGTTTTGAAAAAAGAATGCCAACTGAGCATTCTAAAGGTGGCTAGTGGTGCCAACTCCCCACTCTCCAAATGTGTCTTTCTTTTTTTTTTGCTCTTGGTCTTCTTTGCATCATTCCCCCAAATAGAACCAGTGTTGATGCCTGAGTGATGTGTGTCTCTTTCCTGCTTCTTGCTGTCGTTGTCATAGGAGTGCCTCTCAAAAGCTGCACCTGTCTCTGGCTCTGTGCCTTAGGATCCTTTAGTAAAATGGGGTAAAATATGCACAGTCTTGGTGAGTGTGTCTCTCCCCCTTTTTCCTAGCCCAACTTACCAAAGACAGCCCTGATCAGAGGTGGCATCTATTCTCTTTAAATTTTTACTTTTGTCCACACCTTTTTTTTTTAAGCCTGGTCGTGCTAAGAAACTGCATGCTACTTAACAGATTGTTAACTGATATCTTTATTTGGTTTAACCAGATATGTTAACCAATATCTTTAGTTAGCTACAAGTGTAGGAAGGGGTCATCCACCCTTCAGAACACAGGAGGAATGGTCTACAGTTTGACACCGTTCTCTTTGGTGGAAGGAGCCGGATAGGAATAGGGTGTATGCCAGCCTCTCCTGGAGGGGCCTTCAGCCTGGACTCCCATCAGCTCTTGGAAATACGGAACCGAGAGACTGCCAGTCGATGTGCTACAGCCATATTAAATATGTGTGACAGAGCATGCAAATATCTGTTTGGGCCTGTGTCCACCTGTATTGTAGCTTAATTGCTAACTAGTTAAAATAGAGTCTTTCATTCTGGCAAACAAATACTGAGTATCTCATGTACAGGAATTTACATTATATACCATGGTGGAGATAAAAAAAATAGAGCATTATCCCAGTTTTGAAGAAGCTTATAATCCAGTTGTCTAAACCAGTGAGTTTAGAAAGTGTTTTAAAAGTGTGATGTTCTAGAGATACCCTTTAAGGAAATTATAGTTAATGTGAGTTTCTGCTGTTGTTGCTGTGATTAAACACTTCTCTTTGTGAGGCTGTGCACCACAAGTCCCATTAACAACTCACCCACCACCTCCCACCCTTGTTTCTGAAGAGCTGTGTTCCAGGGAGCTGGCACACAGAGTCATGGATTGATCTCCGCCACGGGTAAAGCTATAATAAATATGACTTAGGATGAAAGGCACGATGTAAATGCTTGAGATGTTGTTTATTACTGTTCTCATGTACTTTATTATTTTTAAATTGTGCATCCTTTAAAGTAGATTATTTGTTCACCACAGTCTCCATTATATCTAAGCAAAGCATTCACAGAAATTTCTAAAACCTTTTCATTTCTCTCTGTAGGTTGTTGTTTCGTAACATTTTATACAAGAAAAGCTGCACTTGAGGCCCAGAATGCACTGCACAATATTAAAACTTTACCTGGGGTGAGTCGGTTTACTTTTGTACCAAAATCACTTTATTGCTTGAAAATGGTCCTTTCAACTGAAGGCTCTAGTTATGGGCTCTTAGTGCCAAAAATGACTTTGGTCTTTTGAGGAGTGTGTGCTGACCCCTCCGTTCCTCTGCAGCAGCCAAACCAGCCGGCCAGCCCCGTAAAGAAGCACTGGCATTAATGCCGACAGAAAGAGCTCTCAAATAGTGTGTCCCCTGGTTAGAAAATCAGAGTGACCCCACTGGGTCACAGCGGCTGCCGAAGAGTATTGGGTGGGCTAAGATTTTAAAAAGGGGGGAAAAAACTCAACACACACAAGAGAAGCAAATGGAAAAGGAAAAGCTTTTACTCACCAGGGCCCCTTTTCAAATTTTGTCTTTGGATTTTTCTTTTGAAAGGACAAAATGTACTCTGTACAGCCATAATATTAAACCTCCTAATGGCTTCTAAACAGTCCATGGTGGTTAACAAAGTCAGTGTTTTAATGCCCAATTTGTGACTGCATGTTGATAGAGAACAGAAAATACAAAGCTTACCCCTTTTTTCCATTTCCTTCCCAGTAATATTTGATAATGAGTACGGTTCACAAGAAATGAACTGATTTATATAGCTACTTCATCAGACTACATGATTTCTGGAGTTTTGTGGCAATTTTATATAGTGCATGCTAGTATAAATTTCCCTGTGTTGTTTGGATATTTTCCTCATTGACATGGAAATCAGGGACAAGTTGATATCATAATGATGGGCGTCGGTTATATGAGGAACCTGTGGTAAGCAGTGCAATGGTGCCGATTTATTAAAACCTGGTTCGGTGATAATAGAAGAAAGATAACATAATGTCCCTAATGTTTTCAGAGTATAATGCTAACTTTGTGTCATTTAGCCGTCTCTGTAGGTGTACACACACATAGGCATTTTATCCCCCATTACCCCCAGAAAAGAGAGCATTTGTTTAATTCTCCTTAGATCCATTGAAAATTTTATATTTGTAGTGGCAAGCTGTTCCACAAAAGGTTATCAATATATTAGCTCCTTAATAACCCAAAAGCAATAAATTATGAGCCTTGGTCTTGAACCACACCACTTCGGTTTTCCCCTTTTCATGTGAGCAAATCAAAGAGACAGCTCAGCAAAGCAAGTTCTTGGTATGAGAATCCTCCCTCCCAGTTTAATTTAACTACTTCTCCCTGAAACTTACAAGGGGGATTTTAGTAAGGCAGCTTTTAGTAGTCTAAGTGACTTTTTAAAACAAAAGTAGTACTTCAGCTTCATTTTCTATATGTGGGATTTTTCCAAATAAATTCTGCGAGGTTGCAGCATTTAGATCATATTATCGAATGACACAGCCAGATCCCTTCCATGTGTATTTAAAAAAAATACTTGAAATGATGAATCGTCATTTAGCATTTAGGGTATATTGATGCCAAATCACATCGTATTTTAAACTAGTGCCAAGCTTGGTTACTTTTAATTTGTCCTGAGTAAAAGCACAGCTCCCAACATGCCATCTTTATATGTGAAGATGCTCTCAAGAAACCCAGAGTTAACATGATGACTGAGCCATATTGAAAAACGTGCAAGTGACCGATGACTATGCTCCTATTTGGGGCATCTTACTCAGAACCTTAGCAAACAAATAGCATCTTAATGTATTTTTAAAAAATCACATATGTCTCTCTCTTCTCCTTAAAAACTCTGCATCCAGAAGTCAGGGATGGTGAATTTGGAGACCCCTTATTAAGGACAGTGATTTGGGGGTTTAGAAAGATGGTTTGTGGATTGTTTTGGTTTTCTTTTTATCCAGTTCAGTTTCATATGCCCAATTACTTGAGGCGGGTTAAATGAAAATTTGGAGTTGTCGTGTCTGATTTGCAGACTCAGAGCCTCCACGGCGCGCACACTGCTGCTGCACTTGCCATTTCCAATTAGGTAAATAGGAACAGAGGTCCACGTCTTGCATTCATGTGTAGCTTTGTCTGATAAATATCACCCTTAACAGCTACAGGAAAATCATGAAAGTGGTTTCCTTTCAGCTGTGAGCTTTTGGTGGACAAGAAGAAATGGGGCCAGACATAAAAGATTAATGCATATTCTTGGGGAAAAAATATTACAGGATGCCTTGCTGTTTGATTGCAATCCTTGGAATTAGACAACATTTCCATAATTCTAAACCAATATACACCTGTTTCCCCACTGTGATGCAAGGCACAACTTAATTTAACAGAAACCCCACTGTGCTCGGCCTCTCATTAAATACCAAGTGAGTTCAGTAATTTAAAGTCGTACCACTACTATTTTTACTGGTTGCCTTCATGTTATGAAATTAATAAGAAATTAATGATGCACTTTGCCATATGCCTTTAATATCTCTCTGAATAAAAATAAAAGGGATAAAGAAAAAAATGCATCACCAGCTGACACTTTAAAGCTTTCCTGCTTGTAATCATTTTCCTGTGGATAAAATCCATTAAAAAGGCACTTGCTGCCTTTTCTTCTAAAGTGTCCAAAACATTCAATTTAAAACAAGATCAAAGAGTGCTGGGTGTTCGGGGTTCTTGTTTTATTTTGTTTTTTTCTATTTTCTTTTGCTGTTGGTATTTTGTATCATACGGCACTTTTATCATGCAACCAAAATTAGGTTTAGAAACCATCTCTCTTTCTTGAGAGAAACAAAGAACTTGGTTAGGATGGGAGAGGAGAAAAGCCAGCAGGACTATGTGTCACTGAGTTGACTGTCTGCTCTTAGATTTCTCTATAAAGACACCCTTCCTCTTGTGTCCTGTATGGGTTATAGGGACCCTTTACCTGGAGGGTGCAGGGTGTGGGGTCAAGGATCAGGGCTGTACTCATCAGTGCAAGGTCACTGAGGACCCATTTCTCAAGCCTGTCTCTTACCTCATGACTGAGAAGGATACTGGGTCATAACATCTGAAATGTTCAACGTGAACCCTAGAAATAGAATATCAAAAATAAAGGGAGCTAAATTGGACAGCTCAACCCAAAGAGCAAAGGATGGGAGTCCAGGGTTCATTTCCCTGGTTTGATCATGTTCTCTTTTAGAAATGGCAGCTTGAAGCATAAGCAACTGATCAAATCCTAAGTGCAGTGCCTTATTTATGACTGGCATTTCATTAGATTAATAAATCACTAATGGTTACTGGATGCCTACTGGGTACTAAGGGGTCTAAGCTATTCTGATCTCTCTCTCTCTCTCTCTCTCTCTCTCTCTCTCTCTCTCTCTCACACACACACACACACACACACACACACTCACTCCCCCTTGGAATTCCCTAGTGAGTCACATTCTTACAGCCTGAAGAGCCAGCCCACTGTGACTGCCTGCACAGGCAGGGCTACTTGATGAGCCATTGAGTTTGGTGCAAAATTGGGAGACTGACTCTTTCCACAGCTGAGCCGTTCGTGTTCTTGGACAGATTTTCGTTGCCTGTGCTCTAACAGTACAGCACTTGGCGTACACATAGCTTCCTTGTGTAGGGTTTCAGGTAGGCACAACCTAATTGGTGGGTTCATTCAGCAGAAGCGTCATCGTCTGCCATTGTGTTTCCCAGGGAGAAATCCTTGGAAAGCCAACTTGCAAGACTCATTTTGTTTTCACTGACCTAATTTAGCTTAATTAAAAAAATAAAATGAAGACCTTAATTGAGGCACAGAACAACCACCACAGTCTTTTCAGTCATCAGATGTGAAGGCCAAATACCCCTGTGCCAGTGACGGCACTGTGGCTTATGTCATTCTTTCTTCAAGGTCTTAACACATATTGTCTCTAGCAATAAGGCGTTTTGATTGAAAATCTACAGCAGTATCATTAGGGCATTCACAGTATAAATTAATTTAATTAAGGGTGTAATAACAGAGGAATATGGTTTTGAAAAAGCTCTTAAATTTTAACAGCAAGAAGGAATCGGTGGAATCTAAATGTCTTGTAAAATATTAATTGCAAATTTCTTCCAGACATTTTCTCTGAATATGCCTTATTCCG
Source organism: Trachops cirrhosus (assembly GCA_028533065.1). Taxonomy (NCBI): domain Eukaryota; kingdom Metazoa; phylum Chordata; class Mammalia; order Chiroptera; family Phyllostomidae; genus Trachops; species Trachops cirrhosus. Next base: position 65,855,416 of record CM052538.1, read on the forward strand.
TTCCTCTTTAGAATCACTACCAGTTTTATTAAATGCAGTTTATATTAAGGAGTTACTGCCCTGAGAGAACAGTTGTTTGCAGCACCCCATTTGGGTGGCGGCATGCTGAAAGGTGTTTTATAATAACGCAGGCAGTGTGAGCACGGACTGCACGTAGATTCGAGATATAAAAACAAATGAGCCTGATCCAGTGGGAAGAAGCTGTAAATAAAACGGCCTCTTGGGACAAGTGTGTTCACCCACACAAAGTGAATGAACCCCTTCCTGGCTTGCCCTGGAAGAGACAATTTACCTATGTGGGTAGGCGCTTTCCTCCCAGGCAGATTGTAACGCAACTCTCCATAGAATTGTCCCCCCGTGTCCTTAATAGTGGAATGCCAGGATTTAATATCCTTTCAGTAGGACAGCTTGGCTCTCACTGGGACCAAATTCAATTTGTCCATTGTAATGCATTTTAAGGTGGTCATTTTCTTTGAACCACCTCTTCTAACTATTAATACGTGTTTAATGCCTTTGTTCTCAGAGTCATGATGGTTATTATCTTATCATTATCATTATTTCTGTTATAAAATCTCTCAAACCCCATGTCATCATTATCATGGAAATTTCCCCCAAAGCATCCCATTTGATTCAAAGCCAAACTAAGCCAAACTAGAAAACATGGGTTTTTTAGATGTGTTTTATTTGAAACTGTTACAAAAAAAAGCCAAAATATCTTTCTCTGCAAACAGGTTTGAGTCCTCAAAATCATGGGCCATGGGGAACATGCCTGTACTCACGCAGCCCATATTTACTGAACTGTGATCGTGTGCCAGGCACTGTTCTAGGTACTGGGCGTATGGTATCAGCCGTGCTGTTTGTAACTGAATCACCGACAGACAAAGTCAGCCACCGTGCCTTAGCATGGTGAATGTTTAATAAATAGCTCTGGGATAGTGGAGGCCAGAAAGGGTTAGTTTTATAAAATATTTCCAGAGGAGTCAAATGTTATTCCAAAAATGATAATTCTGCCCACAAGCATTCCAAATGCTCTAAAATACAAGATGAATGCGGATTTGTTATTACCTGTGTGCATGATATATTTTATTTTATATACACATATCTGTATACATATTTATGTAAAGCTCCAAACACCTACAGATAAATTAACATTCACACATGTACATGTGGATATCAGTTGAGCCATATAAATACAGGAAGATTTAGCTTCACGTTTTCCGTCTGGCCTGCCAGCACCCTCCCAGTTACCGCGCTGCCATCTCTGTTGCCGACGTCAGACTCCATGAAGCGCCTCGCTCCCTCAGCACAGCTCTTACTTTTGTTTCTGCTTGAATCAGAGTCCTGGCTAGTTCTAGTGCGTGTGCAAGGTTCTTGAGAACTGCCATTTTCATGATGATAATCCTGTCTTCCACCTACTTAACAGAAGAATGAGATAAGGTATGTAAAGGCTTACTGAGGCCCTGAGGAAAGGTGCTTATGAAACACGGTTTCCACGTGATAGTTTCTGTGGGTGTGAGCTCTCCTGCTGGAACGACCCACCACACAAAAGGAATTTGCTGTGGAATGTACCACTCAGAACATCCTTTTGGTGTACATTCTTCAGATTTACATCTGCAGAATTTCAGCCAAAATATTTGGCCTCATAGACTAACCCAAAACACCTAATTCCCTGCTGCCTGGGCTGTTGTAATAGAACACTTAAGTCCCAGAGAAATACAGGCTACACCAAAAGTAAGGCCTTTGTCTAAGCTGACTTTTGAAAGGAATAGGATGAGCCACGGTATGGCTGTAGAGGAGCTTCTCTGAGGGGTGCAGAAGCCCCTGCCCACCCTGGGAGCCAAGGCTGTGTGAAGGAGAAGGGCTCCAGGTGGAGAAGCAGCTGCCAGTGGACTCAGCCAGGTGGCAGGATTGCCGGCCAGCTAGCTCATCAGGCGAGACCCTGGAGAGAAAGTTGGAGGATGGAGGAAACCCTTGGCCTAGTGATTTCCAGTCTGCAGGCCCCAGCCCCAGAGATCTGGGAAAGTATATTTTAGTACTTTATAAAAGGCCATTAGAAATTCTCTGTTTCAGTCATAATAAAGTTGCATGTGCCAGTCGAATAGAGGGTGCTTTTGCTTTGTTAATTCAATAACTGTGAAGGGCAATTATTTATGTGTGTCTCTAGTTAACTAAAGTCTAGTTACTTTTAAAATATGGACTACTGAAAGCAAGGATGTCTGTAGGAGAAAATCAGTGGGGATGGGGAGGGTCCTTGGTGAAAAGTTGGAAATGGCTGAGCCAAGCAGCCCAGCCAGCATGGGGTTCAACAAGGAGCCACCACACCACTTTTTGGAAACGGAACTCAGTGTTTCATTTTACAAACAACACAGTCTCAACTACATACCTAATGGGTAGGAGTATTATGAGGGTTTATGAGCTGCAAATGGCCTGGCACAGGTGCCTGGCTGGATGTGCAAAATTGCCGACTCATTGTTTGAGGAGTGTTGGTGTCTCATTGTTATGTGAGGACATGGTGTGGTGGCACAGTGGCAGCATGAAGCAGTAGTTGATTTCAGAGACCGTCATTTCTTCATGACACCTCAAGTTTAAACTGGGAATATTAAGTTCATTTATATTGACCTCAGTTCCCAAGAGGTTGGTAAGATTTCAAAAGAAGATTGTGGAAAGAAAAAAATGTCATGAATATGATAAAAAGTCTGTGGAATTGCAGAGGGGCAGGTCGTGAGAGTCAAATGAAAGGGGGAAGGGTTTGAAATCAAGCTGGAAAATGGTCCCCATTCTGTCTCTAGAGTATGTGGCCTACATGAAATTCATCACCCCAAAATATGACTGTTGTGCTGGAAGGAACTTGAACCTTTCACATGTGGGCTGGGCACAGCTCGACAGACTGTCCAGGTGAAGGGGGCTAGTCAGTATAGCAGGTCCTCAAATGACGTGATGTCATTATAACAATGAGATGCTGTAGGACTTTAACTCTTATTTATATCAGTTAGCTTATGGCAAAGTTGGTTTCATTATATGTTGTTTCACTTAAAGCCACAGAGCCTGCTGATGACATGGAGTGCAGGCGTACTGTATATGACATGAGCCTCAGAGTTCTTCCCCACCCCCGGAGAAATAGAGAGCTGGGGGGAGGGAGACCATGGTCAGAGGGAGCCTGGGCCCCACCCCTGGGCCAGATCTGGTTAAGCACAAAGGAAGCACACTGGCCCCTGGGAAGGAGAGAGGCAGGAGAAGAGCATCATGTGTCCTTTGCTTGTTTTAGCGATAGACTGTCATTGCACACAGGTCCTCAGGAAGTCCCATTAGTATTGACATAAGCTATTAACTTTGTTTTGATAATAAAGCCATATTTGAGGACCATGTCATTACTGCTGTTACTACAAGTCACAAGATGAAAGGATAAACAATAAACAGTACCTGAGGGAGACTGCAGAAAGGGACACGGTGACAAATGTTCTCTCCTACTCTCTTGTTCCTGACTGACATTACTTCCCACCGGTACTCAAAACACATACTGTGCTGTCATTTCCTCCTCCATCAGTACTTAGAAATGCTTCAAAGCCCATCCCTTCTTTATCTGCAAAACAGAGTGGTTGGACGAAGTGATTCTAAGAGTCTTTGCAGTGTTACAAAACTGTCCTTCACCTTCCATACGCTGCCTACAGGAATCTCCCATTGGAGTTTTAGATAGATAGATTGAGGCAGAGAAGACAGCTAATAGGTAGATAGGCAGGAAGACAAACAGATAGGTAAACACGTAGGTATATAGGTAATAAGATAGATGGCTAGATAGATAGAGATTTACATGACATGGCTTGGTTTAAGGATTAGTCATTTTGGAGTCCTTTGTATAGACAAAGCGGAACCATTACAGGTTTAGCTGTCCTCTTTTTTAAGAATCTCCTGGCATATGCTTCCCTTTTCCCTCTAGTTGAAAACCAACAGGGAGCTTAGCACTCACCATTTTCCCAGCAGGACACAGAGAGAGGAAAGGGAAGGCAGTGAACTCTAACAAGTCAGTCTAATTCCCTGCTTACAGCCTTGGTTTGACAAGTAAGGGTGTTTAACCTAATGAGGTTTAAGGATTATTGATGGCTTTCTTTTATCTGTTTGATTCCTGTCCCCAGTCCCCATGGATAAGTGAGTCGCCTGTGTTTGTAGACGGCTTTATGGTGCTGTTTGTCACCCCTTCTAAAAATATTTCAGGTGATGTATTGATAGCGTTCACCTTGTTATACTGAGGACACTGAGGTGCCAGCAGATTAAATTAACTTTTCTGCCCTCCCCTGGCAAAGCAGTGACAGAACTAGAATTAGAAGTCACAGCTACTAACACTCCCCGATAGCTTGGCCTCCTGACGGCGGATTTTGGCGAGACACTCACCACATCTTAGGGAGTGGGGAGCGTGACTCAGGAGGTCAACACAGCACAATAAAAATGACTACAAAGCAACCGTTGATTGCCCGCTTATCAGGCATCATATGCAGGCCCTAGGATGGTATTGGGGTCGTCACAACTCCACAGGCGTGTGTCGTGAAGCCCCATTTACTGATAAGAAAGTGGAAACTCAAAACAAGTGACTTGTCCAGGGTTACACAGCTGGTAACTGTGAGTTGCTAGACAGTCAGGATTAAACCACCGTCTCTGGCCTCTGATGTGTAGGTCCTGTCCACTCGATGTTCACGAGGTAGAGATGGCAGGTGCTGGATCCTGCCCACCCACTGTTTCAGGGGACCTGCAGCAGGAAGTGTGCCCCTCGGTACTTCCAGTGCTTCACTGATAAGGTCAGAACGACCATGTTTGCTTCCTTTGGAGCGGTCCCAAAACAAATCCAAATCCTCAGCTACGACTCATGGTGTCACCACTACAACTAATGGTGTCCCATGGTGAGCTCACCGAGTGGCAGAGTCTCTGGCCCTGGTGCTTTGCTAAGTTCACCTTCCTAGAAGTCAGCGGGGGCCTTCCTCGAGAGCCCACCTGCCACCATGTGAGCACGTGCACTCTGCCTGAGATGAGAAGCCATGTTCTCTTGCACAGGCAGAGGTCAATGAAAATGCTGGGCAGGTGCGGCGTTGCAGACAAGGTGACCAGCAGCACGATCTCTAAGAGGGAGCTCCAGAGCCAAGGCTGTCCATACTGTAAGAGGGTCTGCTTTGCAAAAATGATTATAAATGCAGCACCTTTCTTCAGAGGAGTGTAGCTTTTCCAATATCATCTCATTAACATTCATGTTATTAGGGTGCTTTTCTTTATCTGCATCCACAGGCTTTCGGTCCCAATCCACAACCTGCATTCTAATGTCCTGGCTCCATCCAGCTGGCCTCCACCCCCCACCCAGCTCTTGTCCAGAGGGGAAGGGCAGATGGGGGCTGGGCTCACGAACCCTATTACTTGCCACCTGGAGCACGCACTAGCAGGACCACAAGCTGTGGGTGTGTACTATGAGAGCGAAGTCCATGTGGCCATCGAAGTGTCTGAATCCTCTGTTTCTAAAGACAGGGGGCCAAACTCACCACCACAAACACGGGCACTAAGAAGTTTGCTGTAACCACATGCAGGATTGTGCACACTCCCCTCAGCGGCCCCACTGAGTAGCAACGTCGAGTGCAAGGAGACTGGGTCCGTGCGGTCCAGGCAGCTCAGGTGTCCCTTCTCTCTGTCCCCATCCAGCCATCTGCTCTGCTCTCCCTCTTTGTCCAGAAGCAAGGCTGAGGTATTGACGGAGATATTAGGGCGAGTGACATGGTTAGTTCTGTCTAGTCATCACGTTGTGATTTCTGTGTTGATGTGAATGTGGGTAAGTGGATGTACTGTGGAGGCTTAGACCAAGGTCATGGCCGCCGCTGTCTTGGTTTTGGGAGCAGGAGCTAGGATGCTGTGTTACCATTAGTTAACACATGGGGACAGACCAGGGCGGTGTGGTCTCCAGGCCTCCACTTCCTGCATTATTGTTCTCTATCAGGGGCAGGAAGGACCAAGTGTGAGAGTGACTAGGTTCCCTCGAAACTCACCTTCACCCTGGAAGAGTAAACTAAGTGACTGTGGGTCAACAGAGTATATTCGAGTGATAGAATCCAGTGTTTTATTGTACTGGCTGACATATAAACTGTGTTAGAGTTTCTTCAGAAGAACTTATGTTTAAGTACAGACCAGAAACCTGTGCCAGGTGTTTTGTATTAAATGGTATATGGTGGCCAGTACAGTAGATCAGGGCTGTCAAACTCATTTTCACGGGGGGCCACATTCAACCTTGCAGTTGTCTTCAAAGGGCCGAATGTAATTTTAGGACTGGATAAATGTAAGTACTCCTTAACTGTTAAGCATGATCTCGGCACTTCCGTCAAGTAGAAACAAGGTGTTGGGCTGGATAAAACAAGGTAGAGGGCTGGATGTGTTTGCCGCCTATGCAGTTGATGAATTGTCAACAAGCCATAGGAATTAGGATTTAGAGAATTAATTGCTGTCACTGCATGTTAAATTCTGGGTATAAAGTCAGAGCAGTAATTATGAAACTCCAGAAGAAGTATGTTTCTAGCACGCTTTGGTTTTATAAGTGTTTTATCTACATGACTGATATTTCTCAATGGCTTTTAGAATTTAGATAATTTTAACCAATAACAATAAATGTTCAATTAAAAAATAATAGTTAACATTTATTGAGTTCTTACTATGTCTTGAGCACAGTGCTGAGAGCTTTATATACCTCTGACCTAATATACTAAGAAAATAACAAAGCAGTAAGTAATATTTTTTCCCACTCTGGTTGCCTTTTCAACTAGAATGCTGTCGTTCTAAACCATGGAGTTAAAGTCTCTTTGACTATCAGAGAAAATTTCTCTGACAAATCAATGACTATCTCCTTTGGCTGGTAATCACCCTCCTTTAACTAGACACAAGTGTCATATAAGAGGCAGCTGTCAGCCGGTTCAGGCTAACTTCACCCTGTCATCCCAGTTCATGGTTAATATCCCATTCATGACTTACTGATATTTGTAAACTGTCATTTAAAGGGAAAGAGGAGCTTTAGCTGAGACTTTGATGAGTTCTCCCTTACATTTCTTCTACAGCCTTTGGAGGCCTTTACTATTATCACCACCCCTAAAAAAATAAATCTCACAAGCACCACTGAGTCATTTATTAGAGAATCACAACCACTAAGTCACCTAAATCACTTTTCAGTCCAGGTTGTCCAGATGTAAAACCTCTAGAGGTCATTAACACAAATTAGTGTCATCGGTAAGGAAAATAAAAGTTAAGAGTGACAAGCCTGTGCAATCCTGTGGCTAATTTCAGTGGGTCTCTATTTATTTGAATGTTTTTCTCTGGGTCAGTGGAGGAAGACAGAGCATGAGGAGGAGAATAGACCAGATCTCATTATAGATCATGGGCTAGAGAAGCTAAAAGTGCTTTTAGAAATGGTACTGTCACCCTGGCTGGCGTGACTCAATGGATCGAGTGCCAGCCAGCGAACCAAAGGGTGGCTGGTTCGATTCCCAGTCAGGGCAAATGCCTGGGTTGTGGGCCAGGCCCCCAGTAGGGGCATGCAAAAGGCAGCCACACATTGATGTTACTCTCCCTCTCTTTCTCCTTCCCTTCCCCTCTCTAAAAAATAAATAAATAAAATATTTTTAAAAGAAGACTAGTTATAAAAAAAGGATGATACTGTCCAACTCCCTCACTTAATAGATGAAGAAACTGACACCCAGAAAGGTTAGGTGACCGTTGCAAGTCTCGCAGCCACTTCATGGTGGAGGTGGAACAGGAACGCATGTCTCCTCACTCTGAGCCTGTTGCTCTTTTCGAGAAATCATGCCCCTACAATTTTTCTACAAGATTATGCCAAACACGCTGTTTGAAAGAATCAGAGGTTCACAGTGCAAATGCCAGTCTGTCCACGGCGTTACACTCCCTGACGAGAGGGCAGTTGAACAAGGTGATTTCTTTCTCATTTCCATTCTCTGAGAAAGATCCACAGAGACAATGCTAATATTTATGTGGCCATTTACCTAAAATGATACATGAACTAGATGAATTTGTAAAGAAATAGATGCAGAAAAGGGAAGCGGTCTTCATGTTTAATCAAGCCCATTCGCATCGACAGCTGGGGCAGTGATTCTCACTTCTACACTGTGGACTTGCTGGGAGCTCCTGACACTGCATCTGCCCACACCACACCTCAGGCAAATGAAATTAGATCCTCTCGAGGTGGATACCTGGCATCAGGATTTTTAAAGTTCCCCCAAGTGATTGCAGTGGTCAGGCAACTTTGAGAACCACTGCTAGAAGAATGAATCTTCATCAACCCCAAGGGTTAGGAGGTGGTGATTGCCTTGCATCCTTCTCCACCCTTCATTTGGATGTATGCTGATTACCTGCCCAAAAGCACAGCATAGTCTTGCTACTCAAAGTGTGGTTCTTGGACCAATAGTGTTGCATCATCTGGGAATGTGTTACAAATGCTGAGTCTCCGGCCCTGCTCAGACCTGCACTGACACTAGATCCTTGGGAGGTGCATGTGCACAGTGAAGTTTGAGAAGCACTGTTCCGTAGAAACAGACCTCAGCAATGCTGTTTTCCGGGGAATCGATCACAGTTCACTTTAAGATGGTACTGAATACATGTGCGCACATACCTCTGGCAACCATCAGAGTGATGTGCAGTCTCATCTGAGTGCTGAAGAGGGCAGAGCTCCACCTTCCCTGGAGGTGCACTGGGATGACCTGACTATCTGGGTCAGGTAAAGAGGTGAAGGGACAGCTGAGGAGGTCTTTTGTTCACCTGCATTTTGGTAGGAGCTGCTGTATTTTTCCATCCCATCAGCACTCTAAGACCAGACAAAAAATCTCACATGAATGAGACTTATGTAGAATTAATGTCCTGGTAAGGATCCTCTGTAAGAGGATGAGGAGTTGGTGCTTTTTTAAGCACAGTTTTTCTGGCCAAAATGAGCTAATTGTAAAGCAAGAGGAGCCATTTTCTGTCACAAAGAGTTAATCTGTAATACTTGGCTGCCCGGTCCCACCGCTCGGAAACAATAGACACGTGGAGTCCCAGCTTGAAATTCCTTACCTGGAAAGCAAAACCCTTTATCCCATTTCTCTTGATATCCACAACTTGAGAGAATTTTGCTGACAAAGGAAATGTAACTACTGCATGAATGCTATAACGGGTGCTTTATGCACATATGTTTTTGCAGTTTGGGGAGCTTAAAAGGAATGTCGTCTGCCCCAAGTAGTTGTAAGATATCCCCCTGCATGTTTCATGTTTTTCATCCTTACTTCTTGAAGAAATAGACCCCACCAGGGCTGTTTCCTCAAGAAACACTTTTCACATTTTCGGATTATTCCTAATCACCTGAAGTACAACAAACATCCTAGTTAGCATTCTCTGTAAGCACAGTCATTTGTTGCCACATAAAGCTAAAATTTGCCATGGCCAGCATTTGTCTAAGTCCCAGCTTTGCTTGTCAGACCAGCATCAAAGCACCGAGTGCAGCTTGTTCGCCACGTGAGAAGCAGAGAATGAGCAGAGCTGCTGGATGGGACAGGAAGGGAAGCAGGGCGGGACAAGAGATAACCGGTGCCCAGAGAGAGAACCACTTCTGTGCAGTGCCTGCTGATGATGTGTTAGACCTTAACAGGAAAGGCGATCCAGCAGGAGTCCATCAAAAGGAAGAGGAGAACCAGCAGGGCCGACACCCACGAAGACACACACACCCTGTGTTTATTTCGCTTATCACCACCAAATGACTGTCTTGAAAATCCTTTCGGCTGAGTTTGTATACAGTTGACACCTTTCATGCTCACATTCCTCTACCCATTATACTTCACTTTCTAATTAGAGCTGAATTAGTAGGACTGGGGTTAAAAATAGCTTCTGCCTCTTAACTATGCATTTTTGGAGATTGATATATATATATTTTGTTTTACCCCCATCTCAGCCCACCCGCCTCCCCATCTCCCTCCCATTTCCACCCACCCCCTAGTTTTTGTCCATGTGTCCTTTATACTTGTTCCTGCAAACCCTTCCCATTCTCCCCTGAAACTCCCTCCCCTCTCCCCTCCGGTCACTGTCAGCCTGTTCTCAATTTCAGTGTCTTTGGTTCTATTTTGCTTGTTTGTTTGTTTTGTTGATTAGGTTCCTGTTAAAGGTGAGATCATATGGTATTTGATCTTTTACCACCGGGCTTATTTCACTCAGCATAATGCTCTCCAGCTCCATCCATGCTGTGGCAAAGGGTAGGAGCTCCTTTCTTTCTACTGCATAGAATTTCATTGTGTAAATGTACCATAGTTTTTTGATCCATTCCTTTACTGATGGGCACCTAGGTTGCTTCCAGCACTTGGCTTGATATACTCTTTTTTCTCATATGTGCCCACTGTGCCTCTGAGTCGTATGGGTTCAGTCCCCTCACCTTTGGTCTTGGAAAGAATTAGAAGACTAATTCACAGGGCAACAGGATCCAGTAGTTAATCAACACATCAGCTCATTAGTGAAAATGAGCTCCAGACTCTAAACCTGTTGACTAAGCATGAAGTCTCCTTGTTACTTGTAAAGGAGGGAAAGAGCCAGGGTTAGGGTGTTTCAGTCCTGTGGCACTCTTTGGTCACACCTCCTGAGAGGTGCCTCGATGACATTGGCTCAGTAGCTGTATGCCACACTGAGGGCACACCCTTGTTGCACTTCTGTGTAACTTGCCTCAGAGCCATTCATGGATGGGAAAATGAGAACGCAAAAACACTTTGCCTACAAGTCAGGGATCTCAAGGGTGGCAGTCTCTCAAAGTCAGTTGTGCCAGGTGCCCAGTTTCCAAAACTGGAAAAAGCTTTACTGGGAAAGGGAAAATTTAGCTTAGACTTTAACAAAATTCTTGATAATAAAAGTGAATACTCCAGCTAGCTAGACCCAATATTGATTTATGACAGGGAAGGCTGGACCTGACCTAAAGCTTGGAACATTGAAAAAACTGGATCAGAGCAGAACTGAGTGTAAAAGAGAATATGTATAAAATATCTCACACTATGGGCCTTCCCAGTGCCTTCATTACAACAATGAGGAGAAATTACTAACAACATACTTTCTCCCAATAGGAAGGTGATGTTTTCCGTAAGGGTGGCAAGCAAAGAACTATGCCTTACCAGGGGTGCCCAACATTTTGACGTCCCTGGGCCACACTAGAAGAAGAGTTGTCTTGGCCCACACATTAAATACATTGCAACATATAATCACAAAATCTCATAATGTTTTAAGTCAGTTTATAACTCGGTGTTGGGCCGCATTCACAGCCATCCTGGGCTGACCACAGGTGGGGTGCCCCTGCCTGTGCCCCAGGGCTTTGTTTTCACCGCCTTCTTCCCTGGCTGTGTGATGTCCCCAGGTCCCCGTCGTTCGTTCTCGTGGTCTCCAGCAGGCCGCTGACCCCAAAGTCTTGATCTTGAAATCAGACTTTCCTGCTAAACCCCAAACCTAGGTGTCTAGTATCTGGTATTGGAAGTTTCGTCCAAAAGGTCCACAGGAAACTCCAATACGTAAATCCTCCTCCCACCACACACAGGCCCTCTGCAGGTATCCCCTCTGAGTGGATGGGTGGTCCCACCGAGATAAAAAGCCGAAATCATCGTTGACTCCTCTTCCTTTACCTCCCTTTCCATAGCCTGTTGCTAATCAGTGAGGAAATCCTGTGTGCTACCGTAGTAGCATCTCTAGAATTCTGCCTTCTGTACAATTTGGGACTTAGCGGTTGTCGTCAGAGCTAATAAAGGCACAGAAGGGACTAGGGGACTTTTGAAGTTATCCATCCCTATAGTAACTCATTAGTCCTCCAGATGCTTTCTTAAGTGGAAGAGGGTGGGTAGAGTCACCGTCAGGACAGTGGAAGCTACCTGCTCCCCTCAGCACATATGAGCATGGGTGAGCATTGTTGTGTCTCAGGGCAGAAGAAAAAGGATGCAACTGCTGAGTCTTCAGAGTGAGATCTGAACGCCATGCTGTACCCCTTCCTTTTCTCCAACTTCAATGACACTCTTGCTCCCACGCTGTGTCCCAGCCCTGGGACATCACACAAGTGCCATCTCACCCATCCTGGCAGGTAGAACTGAATATGCTTTCATCGTGATCCGCTGTAGCACACCCTGAAATTCCTCCTGCCACCCGCTCCATTTTGTTGCCCCTGACCGTTTACATCTCTGCCTTTTCCATGCGGAGCTCCAAATTCCTTCAGGAGAGGGAACATTCTGAGAGGCAGCATAGTCATTCCATAGGCGCTGCTCAGCAAATGTCAGTTGAATAAATGAACCCCCAAGTGTAGCTTTTATTCATAGATAGTCTCTCGGTATAAAAAAATCTCAAGGGTTCTTTAGAAACTAGTGGAGCAGAAGTGGGGGTTGGGAGAGTGGTCTCAACACTTTCATTGCATTGAAATCCTTCTGGTCGGGTAGACAGACCCCCTACTCAACAAAGTAGAAGCACAAGGTGGAACATGAGCATGTGTAGCCACAAGGCATTTTTTTCTCTAATTGTTATCTTTAAGTGAATTAAAATAAGTTTATCATCATATATTACTTTACAGTTCACTGTGTACTTTCACATATGTTATCTGATTCCAGCCGAACAACCCTGAAAAGGATCATTTTCTGATATGATCCTCGCTGTCAGAAATGGTATGAGTTTATGATTCTTCAAGAAGTCAGGTTGCTGGACTATAGGTACTTGCAGTTGACAAAGCCAGGATTCTAACCCAGACCTTGTGGTTCCAGCTCTGATGTTCTTTCCATTGCTAGCCAAATGCAAAACAGCTTCCGTGGGCTAAGGCCTCATTCAGCACTTCCTGCTGAGAGACAGGGAGATGATGGATAACAGTAGGTTTGCCGTTGCAGGTCAGGTGGTGTCAGTGGAGGGTCCTTACTATTTCCTTAATGTGAAATTGCCCCCATCTTCTTGTCCCATGGATCCCCTTTCCAAGTTTACCTTTGCCATTATTTGAGGGCCCGGGCCTTGAATTTGATATTCAGAGGACTGAGCTTCGGAATAAGGGTTTTTATAGAACAGTTTGAACCATCATAATTTCCCTAAGCTGTACTAGCAATAATTTCCAAAGTTGGTAAGTGATCTCTTATGTTAGAGTAAAAGGTGGAAATCAAAATGAAACAGTAAAATTAAAATCAAACTCATAAAGAATTTGCAGCACTGGAAAAGATCTTCATTTGGCAAAATATCAACCAAAGTCTAGTACTACTGTGGAAGATGAGATGAATAAATATAGCTGCTAAAAACAATATCAGTTGTCTTGCTCAGATGTTTAATGGATTTTCATTTTAAACATGGGTAATAGGAAATAGCCCTTCAGGCATTTTTTCAAACTTGCCATCTTTTTTTAGTAGGAATTTTTTTAAGCTAGACTCATTTGTTTTTAAGAAGAGAGAGTGATATTTAATCATTTTTGCTTAAACATGATAAAGAAAGGAATATTACACTAGTTATCTACTTTCATTCACTTAGTACAAATCCCAAAGGCCATGGGGGTAGTTAAGTAAATGGAAGAAGACTGCTGAGTGAGGTATGGCATTTATTTGTCTGTTGTAAATGAAGTTGTCATTCCTAAGCCAATCAAATCATGCATTTTTTATGAGAGGTTGCAACTTGCAGAGAGATGGAAATGTTAGACACTAATTAATAAACGTGGCTGGCAAAGCAACTCGGCTCAGGACTCAGACGCCAAGCTATGGAAGGATCATTAGAATATGAAATTCACTGGGGCTTTTCTGTTGATTTGGTGAAATGCCTTACATCCTGTCAGAAGGTTCAAGATAAAATACAGTTGGCTTAAGATTTCCAGGTTAGTTTTGAACCAGCGATTTGAATGATTTGCTTGTCAGAGGGGTATTCTTGTGGTGACTTTAGTTTGCCTTAAACTTGAAAGGAAACTAGAGATTACTGGATGAAGCATTACTAATCTGTGCACAGCATTGAAGCTGCTAAGGTGGATGGAGGGTGCCTTGTGTTGCACACGAAATAACCATCAGTTGGTTTAGAGGGTAGCGTCCTTTTATTGTCAAGTTAATGTTCAAATTGTACAACTTGTGAATAGTGCAGATGAGTTACCGAAAATCTGTCCAGACCTCACAAAGGAGATAGCCTGCATGAATTGAGCTGTGGGGGCTTTTTATGAGTCGTGGAAGGAAGATAGTGCATTTGCATTGCTGTGTGAGATATGAGGTTGCACCATATGAAATTGTCACTATTCAACCACTTTTAATCTATAAATGTGGCACTTTTACGTGATTCAACCTAATAACTTGACATATAGGTATTTCCATATAACAACATGCAGCAGTTATATTGGCAAAGGAAATGCTGTGTTTATATGCATGAGAGGGGTTATTATGCGTTTCTCTGGATGAGCAGATGGCAGAAGTTCCGGTAATAGGAAGTTGTCCAATTTGACTAGAAGAGAAATGTAGAGCCTGATAAGGTTATTTGGGGTCAAAGCATGGAGTTCCTTGAAAGACAGGCCAAGGAGCTGGAATTTAATTTGGCAGATAATTGCAAGTTTTTGAGCAGGGGAGAGAAATGATTAGACCTGAGTCTTAGATTAAAAAGGTAAGTATAAGATGGTTTGGGAAGAGGCGGGCAGGGACCAGACTGGTGAGGAGGCCATTGCAGGAATCTGAGTGAGCAGTAATGAAGAGCTAAGGAGGAATAGAAAGGAATATAGAAGAAAAAGAAATTTAACTGAGATGCCTCTAAACTGAAAATTCTAAGAGGAAGAAAAGGAAGCCAATTTAGGGCCAAGCCTTCATGTTAATGGGAGGGGTCTGGGAATGCAGGCCCAGCAACTGCTCCCTCCCTGGAGGTGACGCCCTGCAAGCACAGCACATTTCCAGGGAGTGACTGAAATGCAAGTGCAACCTGGGCATGTTTCGCTGTCCAAGGATATTTCCTGGGGGCGGAATGAGGCAGGGGTATAGCTGAAGAAGCCTAAGGAAAGAAAATTCTGGGAAGCTGTACCAGGGATTGTCAGTAACTGAGTCAACCCCTGGGAAGAAGGCAGAGAGACCCAATTTGGCAAAGAGCCCAACAGCAGAACCAGTTGAACAAAATGGTCATTGCCACGCAGTGAAGGTTAGCGAGAGAGGCGCAGTGCCATCCACTCACCAGCATGCAGGGCTTCAGGCTCGGTTCATCCCAGTTCCCTAGGCACTGAGAACTGGGTAACAGTGAATGACCCGAAAGCAGCTGGTGCTGGGGGAAGGAGCCACCAGGAGCCTGGCAGGCTGGGTGCTCATTTATTCTAAGGCCGCGTGAGAACTGAGCCCAGTGATGGTCATTATGGGAAGAGACCAGTGTCAAGAGGACAGTTTATTTTTAAACCAGACTCATTTGTCTTAAAATATGAGATTATGCTGAGTTTGTGGCCTGTAGGATCATAGTACTGGAAATGTAAATGAACTACCAGGTCCTTAAACCACTCCTTAATGGCCAGGCCAGACATTATTATGTCAGTGTGATTTTTGCATGGCTCAGTGAGGCAGCACATCTAATTTAGCATCTGGGTAACATCTGGAAGAATAACTCTTGGAACATCCGTCATTGATTTGGGAAGACAGTTCCACAATCAAAAAGAAATCATGGTTCTACGAGGATATCTGTCTATTTGTCTATTTCCCACTTAGTGAAAAGGGCAAAATTATTGCCTTTCTCTTAATTTTGACTCATTAATTAGAAGTGATTGCGATCATCCAACTGTCACACAAAATCATCATGCAGTCCTCTGCGGTACTGGTATTGCCACAGCAGCATGATGCTCTGCACACCTTGTTATGAGTCTTTCTATTGATCTCCATTTCCAAAATTGTCTTATACCCTCCAATTTTTTTTTGTCATTAAAATCTATAGCTCTAAACAAAGGATTCTAGACAAACTTAAGTACAATCTTTTAGTTTTAACTATTTTTGCTTTGTTCCTCACTGAATTTATTTGGGAGCTCACTGACAGGATGAATTATTTATTATATTCCAAAGATGCCTGACAGAGAGGGATAACTGCAGTGTTATCAATAAACCACTTTCTGCTCGCAATAACATCGCTAATCCCAGTAACAATACCATCTCCTGAAACAACAGGCAGTTAGGAGCGCAGTCTGACTAGAGGGTTACAAAGTGGCATAGCTTTACCTCTCTTAAGTAAAACACTGTAATAGTCCCAAGAAAAATTAAACTAAGAGAGGATTAGCATTCTTCTTGAACAGCAATGCTTCTAAAAGCATATGTTTGCACTTAGTTATAACAATTATTTCTCATTCACATTCCATGCCTCCTAGTTTGAGCCTTTTCATTTTTCTTCTCATTTTAAGAATAAATGAAGCAAAATGGAAGCCTATGTTATTATTTAGTATGAAAACAAAGAACCTAATCACAGCTAATGAGTATAACAAATGCCGGGCTGTACCTACCCGCTCTGGTCTGTGTGTGTTTTGTATACAGAAGGTAACACGGGCTGGCTAGCTAGGACGCCAAGTTACAGATGGAGTTGTGGAATGTTCTCTGACAGCTGATTAGAGTAATCTGTCAGAAATGATGACTTAATCACCATAACAGACTCCAAATTCCCTCATAGAATTCCACCCAGAGTAATCTAATTTTCCTGTAATATTGTTTTTATTTTATTCTTCGCCAGGACTGAATGGGTTCACTGCTTGTGTCTCCCCCTCTGCTCTGCCCCACAATTGTTACAGAAATGTGAACAGGTAGAGTAATTCCAGCAAAAAAGGCTTCCTTGGAGTCTGATAAGCTGAAAGCAGATACACAGTTGGGGTTCTATAGGGTTTTCGTCCTCACTGGATTATTAGCATTTATGAAGAAAGCTGGGAGTTGACCGATATTAGCTGTTTACTTCTCAGATGACCAAGAACAGCCATTCCTTCCAGTATATTCTCTTACCTTTCAAATGGGACCTTTCCCTTATTCCCTCCAGAAAACCCTTACACAAAGTAAAATCATAATAATGATAACGATAACTTTATTGAACACTCAGTTACACCATCTATGCTTTAATGCATAGCTCAGCTGCATTATGCTGTATGCTCTATGCACTGTGCTCACCTGCTTCGACATCTATGGAGTAGAAATAGTCATTTATGTTCACTATGGTTTTTCCCCCTACTTGTGATTTGCTGCAGAAAGAGAAAGTATAACAATATTTCTTTGTTGTTGTCACGCCCAAGTACCCCTTTGTTCCTTGCTTAGGTCATTGCCTAAAACTGCACGTGAGCAGATACTGGGTGAGAGTGCTCCGCGCACCCCCCTCATCAGCACCCTTGGTGGCGGCTCGCAGAAAAGCGCTCTGCGGCCCCGAGCGTAGCCGCGTCCTGCAGGCTCGCCTTCCACCGAGGAATTTGCATCTTCAGAGGACAGCTAGGCACTCAGTTATCTCCAGAATTTCCAAAGCAATATTTTAATAAATTGGCATTATATAATCCAGTTGTCAACATAAAACCAAGTACCAGGACCTTCTTGTGTAAATGCTGGCATAGCCAGCAAAGAGCGGACCGTACTGATCCATTCTGAAGATTTCAGTGTACTTTTTACACTATCAGTTTGTGAAGAAACCACAAAACGCAGGCTCTATTAATGTCAGCTATTATTTTTTTTCTCTTACATAATAACTGATAGCTGCTCCTGCTTGTCATCAATTTTCTTCTCAGCAGTGTAGGCATAAGATGTTTCAGAGAGCCTGGCCTCCCCCTCCCTCCCCCTTGGCTCCTCATATATCCCTGTCTCAGGCTGCTGTGAGAGTTAACTTAGTTAACATACCCAAGGAGCCCGCAGCTGTGCTTGCCACAAGGACACTGAAAGTGAAGGGGGGATGGACCTAAGTTTTCACAAAAAGTGCCTAACCTCTACACTGAACAGGTATAGCTGTGAGCTCAAAATCTGACTTTGTCCCAGTGACAAAAGCTCCTTTTGACTGATCAAAGACATTATTTTTGTCCTATTCTTGCAGAAGTATCATTCTATTCTAGATATCTTAGCAAGTTTACCACCCTGTTACCATTCAAACAAATCAGAAAAATTCAAAAGTTCTTATTTAATAGTTGTAAGTCAACATTCCTAAAGCTGCTTTTGTTTCATCCCACTCTTTCTCAGGGAGAGCATAACGTAACAGTGGCTGAAACAGCAACATTCTCTTCCTGGAGGGTTAGGGCAGCCAACAGCTTTGGGGACACCTTCCTATGACAGACCCCCTGACAGCACACGTGGTCATTTGGGGGTGGCACGCCTCCAGTGGGTGGCAGTTCTTTTGAAACTTACCACCTTTGCCATTTATAAACCTTTCTAAAGAAAAATTCAGAAAGCACAGGTGCTTTTGGTATTTCCTGGTCCGCTGTACAAGATATGAAGTACTCTGCATGAGTCATTCACGTGTTGTCATGAGTGAAAGAAAAATTCCAGTTTGTCTTCACGGCTAGGGTCTTTTCATTTTCTCGGGTACTGCATAGCTCTTCTGCGAATTCACCTCTTTCCCTCCTCTCTTTGTCTCCCTTTAAATATTTTATGGGCAGTAAGCTTATATAATATGTTCCATCACGGCTACTCTCTCCAGAGGTCAGGATAGGTTTAACAATGAGATGCGTAACAGTGACTCTGTAAAACCCATTTCAGGTTAAAAATGGCATGTTTTATTGAATCTCGTGTTAAAGGCGGTTCACTCGTCAATTGGTGACGGCCGGGTTAAACAAGTTCCAGCACGAGCTCTCCTCTGTGTGAGGAATCGGCCCTGTCACCTCCCCTCAGCCCGTTTCCTGCCCCCAGGTCCTCCATCTCCCACACCCGGCCTGTGTTAACATGGGCTGTTGCAGCTCCGACTCTCCCCCTCATTCATCACAGAACCGATTCAGAGAGGTTTCGCGCAGTCACACCGGACTTTGTGTGTAATGGGAACTCCAGAGAGTGTGAAAGCTGGTGCCCTGTGGCCCAGCCTCATCTCTGCCCCTGTGGCATGATAGGACTCGTAATGTAGACAGTGACAGCTGCTGCCAGGGTTATGTACAGCTCCCTGCACGTGACGCTACCCCCACAGAATTTGGGTAATGGCTCTGCTGCGCAGATGTATCCTCATTTTCATTTTCATGAGCCGCAGCTGGGCTCTTGGCTTCCACTGGAAGGTCAGTGCGTTCAGGAGTGAGGAGCGTCGGGTCCTATCAGCGATCTGCCTTGCTGAAGACCAGGCCAGATCTGAGCCCTCTGGGGATACAGGGGGAGTGGAGGAGGGAGGGCTAAGTGCCACTCACTCGTTAGGAGGCAGGATAAAGGGTGAGGCCTTGCACTGGAAGGCTGGCATGCTCCAGCACTCACAGACAGCTTCCCGCCGGAGTGGAGGCCTGGGATGGCAACTGGGCCTGTGTCAGACAGGAGCAGGCTGCATCTTGTCGTCGATGTCATGCTTGGCTTTGGCATAGAGGGGACAGTGGACTATGGTCCTTCTCTTCAGGAAGCTCCAGCTCACTGAAAACCTAATCAAAGCCCGAAGCAACGGCCCCTCCGTGAGCTGCAGCAGCGGCACTCTTCTCCAGAGGCTCCGCCTCCCTGTGCGTGTTAATACACAAATGTAACAGAAATTGGCTGATTTCTAAGGAACACGCTTGGCTCCTCCTCTGCCCCCTGGGAGTCGAGGAGGGAGCTCTCAAAATTTCCCTTCTTATTGAACTTCATTAGTTCTTAAGCAAACAGGGTTAAATATGGACCAAGATGTTATCCAGTACCATAATGTGTAACTTGAGGCAAAATGTTCTACAATAAAATGAAAAGGAAATTCATATGCAGTCAAAGAAATATTCAAGGGAATGGATTTCAAAGACTTTCTTCGTAGAAATGTAAACTTGATGAAATATGTTAAGTCAGATTCACTGCCATGCATCAGGACCTGTTTCCAAAACAGTTGATCTTGGCATCTCCCTGGGACAAGCACTCTGCCAACAGGGAGCCTGAGTGACGACACCTGGAGCCCTCCTGCATCTCAGTGTCCTCCAAGGATGCAGGTTTTCTCAGGCACAGCCAACCCTGTATGGCTATGGAGACACAGCCTCAATTTAATTAACACATATGTCTTAGGAGACTCCTTGCAAAAATTCGCGAAGATCGTGTGTTCACTTGCTGTAGGCAGAAGGAGAAGGGGACACCTGCCCAGGGAACTAGCCTCCACTCTGACTCTGAGATTCCCTTACAACTGGTGAGACATGAGGAGATTGGAAGGGTGACTGCCGAATTCTCTGGCCCTCCCTCTGGTCTGTTGATGTCAACTGGGACCTCCAAGCGCAGAGCACGGACTGGAGCGCCAGCTTCCAGCTCCGTCCAGCTCTGGCAGCAGATAAGACCAGTGTCCCTGGTTGCTACAGCGGCAGCGTTGAGAAGCAGCAGTTCTGACCCCAAGGGTTTTCCGCTGTTGAGGAATGCAGCGATGTTGTGGCCACTGGATGCCAGTCATGGTTCCCGCGGCAGTGTTAATTCAAGGGTGCGCAGACTCACATTGTTGTCTTTATACTCAAAATATTTCCATTCATGAATATATGCCTCACAGTCTTGTCGTGCTTTGTAATTTGGTACATGATCTTTAGTGGCCTTATTGTTTCCTCTGTTGGTTAAGGTGTCCTATCATCATTCTTTAGTAACGACGTGACCTATTTCTCTTACCCTGTACCTTCAAGTATGTTGTTTCTTCCCTGAAACGTCCTTCACTCGTGTATTGATTAACATTAGCATTCCTTTAAAGTTGAACTCAACCACAGCTTCCGCTGAGACACCTTCTCCAGCTTGCCCTTCCTTCTTCTGTGTTGGGCGTCTCTCCACCAGGTTCTCATGCTGCAGGTCTTAGCACAGCACACGTCCCCTGAGGGGAAGCGTCTGACGTAGCTCTCTCTCCCACTGTGTAATAGGCTTGAGCCATCCGGAGGAGAACGGTTTTCCGCTGTATTCCCAGCAGCTAACAGAGTGTCTGGTAGAGGCAGAAATAAGGGAATGAAAAAGTAGTCCTGGAGTCACACTGGATCAGATCTTTGAAACCATTTCCTGTTTAGGGAAAGAACCCCTTAGTTATGACTGGAAACTTGAAACTAGAATGCCTGTTCCTTGACAGTAATTTCTCTGCTTCATTCAACAAACCTCCCAACGGTCTTTGGAGTCATGAGATTTCGAGGAAGTAAAACATGAGAAGGACACCTCCAAACCATTTTTTTGTCTTCCTTGACACTTACATCCTGTATCTGATCAGAAATTTGTAACTCACATGAACTGTTCATGATAATGAGCCATTCTTGATACAGTACTGATTGAACACCTCTCCCCAAGAAGGTCACAGTGCTTTACATACATTATCTAAATTGTCTTCAGAACATACCTGAAGTAGGGGTGACCACCCGTTCAGAATTCACCAGGGTCTGACAGTTGTGATCTCTGTGAAGTTGACTTTCATCCCCCACCCTTGGCCTAGGAAAGAGCAAAACAAAGGTGGAGTCTTCAGTGGCAGTAGCTGCTTTATCATGGTCATGAGTCCCTTAACAACGGCAGACATTCTGAGACATGCATTGTTAGGCAGTGTTGTGTTTGTGTGAACATCATAGACAAACCTGGATGGTATAGCCTACCACATACCCAGGCTGTATGGTAAGCCTGTTGCTCCTAGGCTACAAGCCTGTACAACATGTTACTATGCAAAACGACATGAGATTAAGTCAAGCACAAGAGAAAACGATGCACATAATCACATGTGCTGTACCTTTATCTGACTGGCAGCACAGTAGATTTGCTTACCTCAGCATCGCCACAGACATGTGAGGAATGCATTTCACAAAGATGTTACTATGGCTATGAGGTCACTAGGCAATAAGAACTATTCAGCTCCTTTATAATCTTACGGGACCACCCTGTACATGGGGTTCGTTGACCAGAACATAGTGTGTGCACATGACTGTACTACCACTTTGGCATTCCTGAGCCTCTGGGTAGTCTTGGGTCAGAAATTGAGCTAATTCTCTCAGCAGCTATGAGAAAACTAAGAGTCGAGTCTCGGTATAATACTGGTCATAAAGCTGCATAGATAAAGTGTTTGGGGAGTTTAGTAAGGGGATATTGCAGGCGCCTTCTAATGTGTGCCTGGTGCCTTCAGTGAGTGAAGCCTGCAGTTTTCATTGTGGGCTCATGTGTCCAAGTCCCATGTGGGGCGTTTTGTGGAGAAGCAATGTGATAGGGGAATCGGCACTGGGTAAGAGCAAGAAGCTTAGCTTTCTGATCCCGTCTCAGTCGTTAACCAGCTGTGTGTCCTTAGTGAAGTCGCTCAGTCCCTGCAGACCAATAAATTGAGAGCATTGGACTAAATGATTGCCAGGCCCTTCACAGCTTGCGAGTACAATGATTCTGTCCTTACAAAATTATAGCTCCCGGGTTTCCTGCTCTAGACCTCCATGCACTTCACAGATTGATCCAGATGTCTGATGTTGGTCACCATTCTTCTGTATGTTTGTGCATATCAGCTTTCAGGATGGACCGTCAGCTCCCTGAGGGCAAGAGTCCCATTCCCTTCATTTTGTGTCCCATATGTAACGTAGGTATACTTATCTCCTCTTTCCTCTCTTTAGTCTGTAAATCGCATCTGCATCTTTTCTGAACATTCACCTGTACCAGTCTTTGCCACCTGGAAAGGAAAGACTCCACCCCATCCTCCATCAGGCTTCCTATATCGCCCCCTCCCACCCTCGCTACAATTTGTAGAGACTTTTCTTGAAATAGTCGTCTACATTTATCATTTCCACTGTTATCTTCCCTGTTACTCCCCAACCCTTTGAAGGCTCACATTCCGCCCTCCCCCACACCTACAGAAAAGTCTTTTGATTAATTCCCTAAAGAATTTTTTATTGCCAAATCCAAAAGGACACTTGGGCGTTTTCATCGTAGCATCTAGCAGCACCACCTTGTTCTTAAAACTCTCCCCACGTGGCTCACGTGGGACCACTTGTTCCTACTCCTGCTTCTCTGACTGCCCTTTGTCTGCCCCTCTCAGACTAGAGTTCTTTCCCTGGCTCTGGACTCTCTTCACTTCGCATTCCCTCTGTGGACAGCTCCACCCATGCCTGGGGACTCTGCCACCACCTCTCAGGGCCATTGCTACATCTCGAATCGCCCTTTCCCAACTTCTCTCTAATCCCACAGTCATATCAAATGGGTCACGTGCAGACCTGTGCTCAGCCATCCCCTCCAAAACGGCGTTCTTGTTTTCTCTTTTGGGGTGATAAGCCCAAAGTATATCTAGTTGTCCAGGCCTGGGGTTCTCTCTTTCCCCCTTCCCCACAACCCACCAGTTGCCTCTGAAGTTGAGATCTCCATCAGTTTCACACTGGTTGCAGTAGCCTCTCTGCTGTTCCCCCTGCCTCCTTTTGTGGCTCCTTTATAATCCGTCCTCCACTGTAGCCAAAAGGGACTTTCCTAGAATTCAAATTTGAGCTTGTTGCCTTTTCTACTTAAATTTTCTGTGCTTGACCATTCACTTTTAGACAAAATTTCAATTTGGTAGTGCACAAGATCCCTTGAAAGCTGGACACTCACGCCCTTTGCAGCCACTCCTATGCCCCTCCCCTCTCATTTCGAATGACTTGCTACAAGACCCTGTGCTCTTTCTCACCCCTGTGTGTCTTTACGTGGGATATTCCATTTCCCCCTCCTCTGCTGGCAAGTCCAGCTTGGCCTTTAGGATACTGATTGGATGCCACCTTTGCTGAGAAGCCTTCTCTTCCCTTGCCAGGCAGAAAGAAGTGCCTGCTCCCTTGGGCTCTCACAGCCCCTCATTCCTGTGTCTGCCACAGCGCTCACCCGTGTTGCATGGGAGGCTGTTTACAGTCAGCCTCCCCCCCAGGCAGTGAGCATCCGCAGGGTCTGGACTTCTCCCCTTGTCCTTCCTTCCTTCCTTCCTCACTTCTTAGGCTATATCCAGGGACACAGTGGGTACCTCAGACATTTTTGCTGAACGAGCGGATAAGGCATGAGGGAAGAGCAGCTTTCTCAAAGACTCAGTCCCTCTTCCCCCAACATTTTTTGGGGGTCATTCTCTCCGTTACACATAGGATGGAGACCACATTCTTTAGCCCACATCAGGTGTTTCCCACAGTTTACTTCTGCCTGCTTTTTAGGTGTATATTCCAGTCTTTTTGGAAAAGTCTGATCTACTTACTGATCCCTAAACATTTCATTCTCATTCTAGACTCTTCTATAAATTGAATAGATTAATGAATGGAGTGGGAATATGAGTAGATCTCACATCTCAAGGCCTATGTTCTATGAATAAGAGCATCTTGCCTTTCAGAATAAACAAAGCAGCTCTGTATGGCTTGTCTCTCCCCCTGCCCCATAGTATTCCCTCTTCCTCTTCCTCTTCCTCGTGTGTTTTGGAGACCCTGGCAGGCACTAGCTGCACATGGTCCTGACTGCCTGATAACAGTTTCCCATCATTTAAGCGCTACAGCCAAGTGTCATTGCCCTTTCATGTAAATTAGATAAAACCCAGAGCTGTGGCTTGCAAGTGGTGGAAGTCCACTGGGGAAATTAAAGGTTCAAGGAGAATGGGACCCATTATAATAAAAGCATTTGCACAGCCAGTGATTCCATCTACCCTGTGGCTCCAGTGTTCCTTGGGGTAGGATGAAATATGAAGCAAGAGGACCTTTGAAAGTAGTTTGAGGAATTTATTTTAATTGGAAATAGTGGCAGCATTCTGCACTTGGAGTCAGCTCTGCGGGTCCTGCACGGTGGTGTGATGGGCGTTGCGGAAAGGCCCGGTGGGCACCCAGTTCTGCCCCAATTCCAGATCTGGGCACCACTTCACCTCAGGCTCTTTCTGCTCCTCCCTATGTACTGAACAGACATGGTCCTAAGGTCTGTGCCTCCCTCCCCCCCTCACCACCCGCTTCCCCCCTCCCTCCGTTCTGTCCCATACTCTGTGTTTAATAAAAATTACACCTTGGCACCTGAGTCAGTCAACTGCTAGACCTTCAGATTCTCATAACACTGAGACCTAAGAAGATCCATGCAGCAGACAGAATGGCCAGAAGGAACACACAGATAATCTGCATTCAAATTTGTAATAACACAAAATAACAATAGCTCTTTTATTTTTTCAGCACATCCTGTGCCCTGTTAATTAAGCACTTTACATGCATCCTCTCACTTAATTCCCACAGCCCTACTGTGCAGGTGTTTTCTCCATGTTGCAGATAAGGAAACTGAAGCTCAGAGAAGTTAAGACACTTGCCCAAGATCACGTAGCTAACATACGTGGTGGGACCAGAATCACCTCGGAGATACAGGCAGAAACCATATTGAGTGGCAGAACCAGGTTTCGAACTCAAGTCTGACTGCAGAGCCAAAGCTGTTAAATACTGTGTCCCTGTGCCCTGTGACTTAAAAGGGCTCTATTCCTGAACACAAAACACAGGCTTGCATGTACATTTGGTTGCTTTTCACCTGGGAGAGGTCTTGTTGTTTAACTCTGTGTCCTTACAGCAATATCAGTGTTCAAGTTTAAAAGGGTAGAATTTCTGAGACTGTTCATACAGTTGTTCAATCTGCCTTTACTTTCTCACTTTTGTGTTTTTAGATGCATCATCCCATTCAGATGAAGCCTGCAGATAGTGAGAAGTCAAACGGTAGGTGGTGACCGACTGTCCCCTGTAATGTCTGTGTCTGTGAGTTAAGGAGCCAGTGGGGGAGGGTGATGGCGGCCCCAGTAGCCTTTCTCTTGGAAAGGCCGAGAGGACTGCTCCGGGAAACTTGCACTCAGTTGGCATGTCCGAAGAACCTGAGCCTCGCTCTCCTGCCTCATTTATCTCTGGTGTAAAGGTCTGTGAAGATGTTACCAGAAATGGTTTTTCGTGTCCCTCTGTTGTGGGCTTGCTCTGTGTGGTGACCCTGTGGCCTTTGGCTCCTGTTTATCTGCTCCGCAGAGCAACACGGGACACCTGATGGGGAGGAGTGACCTTACGCTGTGCAGGGATGATGGGGCGGGAAAGGGTCGCCCTCTAAGAACCAGGCTCTCTTTTTTTCTCTTTCTGTTTGCTCTTTTTTGGCTTGGAGGCTGTCTTACAGCTCTCTTCTCTAAATTGTACCAATGCGTCTGCATCTGCATTCATTCAGAATTCAGCCTGCTGATTAAGTAAACATATACTCGGAGCAAAATACGCATTTGGTGGGGCCTGTGGAATAATTGAGATTTGACTGTCCGAGATGCGAGGAGTTTGATAGCCACATTTCTCTCTCAAGTTTTTGCTTCCACTTACGCCAACCTTCTGTCCCTGTTTTATATTTTGAATTTACTGAAATGTATGTTAAAGGACTCTTCTACCTTCTCAGACCTCAGAGCTTTCCTGTCCCACA
The DNA here is from genome assembly GCA_028533065.1 of Trachops cirrhosus. Classification (NCBI taxonomy): domain Eukaryota; kingdom Metazoa; phylum Chordata; class Mammalia; order Chiroptera; family Phyllostomidae; genus Trachops; species Trachops cirrhosus. The sequence goes on from CM052538.1 coordinate 65,881,830, forward strand.
AGACTGACATAATCAGCTCGGCTTCCTTCCACAGGCGGTTTGCACCTCATTAATTAGTAATCAGGGCAGAAGCCATGCACTCAGAGATCTGCATATCTGCAAATGTAAATTATGATTGGGCTCTAAATCTCTCCACAAGGTACTTTTTGCTAATTGTAGTGCATCCCATTTTCTGGCTTCTTTACAGACTAGAAAGTTTTGAAGAGAATCCCACGTTGCACTGTGGGCTGCAAGCCCCTGACTTGCATGTCGGGGAGTAGACTTCAGTGCTTTGCCCGCCTGCCTCTCATGGGCCGCGCTCTTCCCGGAGCTTTAATTCCCTGCATCCTCTGCTGCTTGATCACAGACACGGCACTCAGTGTCCAAGGGCCTGAGATCTGCCACTGCTTTGTTGCAGGACCTCAGTCAAGACACTTGTTGCCTTTATTAGACAATGCTCATTGATTACTTACTGTGTGCCAGGCCGGGTGCTAGTGGGGGCTGCAGGAATGAATTTTAAAAAGAACAGGCTACAAAAAGACTGCCCTGACCTCACAGAACTTACACTCAGTCTGCTGATCTCTACTAGTTCATCACTCAGACACTGAACTTGAATGTCCTCATCTATAAAATCAGAGTAATGGTGACTGTCTCACATAGCTTGCCTTTTTTTAAGATTTGTACAAGATGACTGCCACGGAGCTTTGTATGTGGTAGGGCACCTCGATACCATACTGGCTATTGCTACCCAGATTTTTCCCTGGCCACACAGGGTTCTGCACCATGCGTGTCCACCCCTGCTGAAGGCCACACACCCATGACACGTCCTAGAACCCCTTTGCTCCAGAAGTGCACGTTTACAGTCTGTTCTGTTCCCCACGAGGGAGGGGGATCATGTATTCGTGGGATAAATGCTGTCAGTGAATGTCACCTTGCAACTTTTGGGTAAGAAGAGACGCTCCCCATCTTTTGGCTCCACCATTCTCTGAACCGTCAGGACAGGGGCCACAGAATGAAAGTTCATGGAAAAGGCTTTGTCTTCTTTCTGAACCTTACGTTGTAATTGCAAAGGTGTGATGGATTAGAAACTGAGTTGGAAATATTTAACCCAAAATACCCAAATCATTGAACCATGAAAAAATTTCTTCTTTTGCATTTTCTATTATTCAGACATGAAGCCTGCCTTAGAGAGTCCTTTTCTTAGAGTGGCTGTGGGGAGTCTCCGGATGGTCCGTGCCCCTGCTGCTCTGGGCACGGCGGGCAGTGTCTGCCTCGGCAATGGAATAAAGCTTCCATGAGCACATCCAGTTTCACACAATCTCAAAAGCCTAGAAGGACTGAGCACCATTTTTACTAAGATGAGAGAATACCTAAAAATGCCATTTTTCAGGGAGCAAGCTGGAGTAGCAGTTAAGAACTATTTTGAGGAGCCTGGACTTTACCCCTTGACCCTGTACTTGTTAGCCATGTGCATGGTCACATTCTCTAGGCTCACCTGCCCTCCTGGTTTCCAGCTGAAACAGGGCTATCTGTAGTGGTCTATAGGTGGAATTCTTGTAACACCTACCTCAAAACGGTGTTTGAGGAGTACCTAAGTCACCATCTGCATAGAGCTGAGCATGATACCTGGCTCATAATGAGTATTCACTGTGCTAAGTTACCAACATAACTCTGGCTCACTGAGGCTGGCACTTAGGCTGTCTGTGTCACAGCATAGATCTGCACACACAAAGGACTCCCCCCCCCAAAAAAAAACTTTCTTGTTGGGACAGTTCTCCCTTTGCTTCGTAGATAGAACTTAATTTCCTGAACTTCCAGTAGAAAAAAAAAAGTCAAAAAGTATAAATGGACTGAAATCTGCTTTTAAAGTGCTCTTCCTTACGGAGGCGCCAGTGGGACCTCACCTTGCATAGACACGAGCAGGGTGCAAGGTCCTCCTTGGACCTGATGGAGGAATCCAGAGAAATGTATAATTTTCTAAAGCAAGTGATAAACACTGCAAGCCTTTTCTGATTTCACATGGCAGCTTTGACAGGTAAGCATAGTTTCCAAAGCTCAAAGAGCACAAAGATTTCTTTGGCTCAGATGCTCGAAATAGCTCCTGCAGTTGTGGAAGAGGTATCACGAGCTCTAATTGCACTTTTATTGAGTTTGCTGACATTTATGGATAGCACAAAGGGCTCATCACAGTTAGACAGTTACTGCCTTCATTATCAGTATGTTCGGATTTCTACAACTTTGTATTTGCCGAGCAAGACAGGGCTTCTCATCACAGATTAATTAGTGATGGACAAATGAATTCCAGAAAAGCAATTACTCTTTTCAGCCTTTGTGTGTCCAGAGACTCTGACACAGGGAACCTCTGTGGTGAGCTCAGAAATGTTGGACTGCTCTTCGATCTGCCCTGCACATCAGTATTTTACTGACCGGGCTTCCGAAACCTCCCTGGCTTTCTACAGTCTGCCCTTTTCATTGGCTCTGATTTAAGCTGCAGCCTCAAGCACATTTATGCCAACTCACTCATGCCTCTGCCATGCCAGGTGTTCCCCCTCAAAAAAGCCCACTGCATTAACAATAAAATGCTGGGACCTTTAAGAATAACACATTAAATCGATACCCAAATTTCAATAGACTCCCACTTTTTTTATTTTTTCCATTGCAAATAGTCAAGTGATGGTGAAGGAAGGGCATTGAAGGAGGCGTGGTTTCAGGGACCAGCACATGCTAGCACAAACTTAGTTACTCTCTTTAATTCTATGTGTCATTGAGAGCCTGTTTTCTAGCTTTTAATCCCTCACCACTATACAGGAAAAGGTACCAGCAGTGCAAGGTTGAAAATTAAGTACAATTGCGCCATGACCATTGTGGCTCAGTTGGTTGGGCATCGTAATGCAAACTGAAAGATCTCCAGTTTGATTCCCACTCAGGGCACATACCTGGGGTACAGGTTTTGTCCCTGGTTGGGGCATGTGCAAGAGGCAGCAGATCAGTATTTTCCTCACACATCGATGTTTCTTACCCTTTTTCCCTCCCTGCCCCTCTCCCTAAAAATAAATAAGTAAAACCTTTTTTTAAAAAAAAATAAAGTTAAATGCAGTTGCTAGATCTGAATTTTGTCTAGTAGTGAGCGATAAGAAAAGCATAGAGGTTGCCTCTGGTGCCGTGCTTGGGGTCTTGGTGGCAGCAGCCACTACTCACACTTAGGCCGTGCTCCTAGCTGAGAGGGTTGTCCTCGACTCTGCAGACACAGCATAAACCCATCCTGCTTTCACCCTCCAACGTCACAGCTTGTCAGGGGTCCTTAAAGCCTCAAATCCAGAAATGCCAATCAGGGCCCCTATCTCTTAGCTCAAGGCCTCTAAAATTCTCAGGATCCAGGTGTCAAGTTCAGAGCTCACAGGAGTCAAGATACAACTAAAGATTGTCAGGGAAGATGCCTAGGAGTAGGAGAGTGTTCCCATCCAGCCCCTTCCTGGTTTACGGAAGATGAAGACATAATTTTGAGATTCAAAGTGGAGAGACTCATGGATTTGAAGGCAGTAATTAAATGCCATATGTTAGCACTAACACACTGGAAAGTTGTTAATTAATTCAGGCCACCCAAATCCAGGTGTGACTTTGACAGGCTGTATACCAGGGTGTGAGCACAGGCTTACAGTTAGGGATGTTTTTAAAATTCAGTTTCTATTCCCCTAACTTAAAAAAGTTCCCACTTATCATATTAACCCCTTCTTATTTAAACCATGGAAGGAGAACTTGAAATGACCCCGGCCCCTGGAGAGCCTTCCAGTTCTGCCGTGGTTGGTACTGACGGCGGTAACCCGTCTGCACAGCGCCCTGTACGTTATAGTGCTCCCCTCACTCACTCATTGCTTATCCTGAAGGAAACTCAACTTTTTCCCAAGAGGGCATAGGCCTTATGTGTTTTGGTTTTTTGGTTGTTTTTTTTTTTAATTTCCCTAAAGCAGTTAGCAGAGTACTGTGAACATAGTGGGTTTATTTAAGCAATCAGCATTCCTGTGGATTGAAAAACTAAGTGAGATACTCACTGCCTGTGAATACTAGGGAAAACCCCACCAAGAAATTCATCAAACATTGATGAAAAAGTTAAGTAAATTGAAGATAATTATATTTATTTAGAATGTTGACAAGGCTGTTTAGAGGGATCCCCAGCCTGGGAGTCCCGGGGAGGATTGGTGTGAATAAAACTTCCACTGGAGAATCGGGAGAACCCGCGGGAGGGCGGGGCTGGAGCGTGCCGTTAGCCCCGCTTTGCCGTGAGGGCAAACAGGGCCCAGCTGGTAAAACCGCAGAGCAGCCCTGATAGCAGAAGCTTGCCGACGTCCAGCTCCCTTTCCGCACGCGTGCACACACAAGAAAAACATTAACACATTGAGCAGCGCATGGTAGTGTAGGTTTTAAGGATTTTTATTTTTAACTGATAGTTGTTACTGAAAAAAGGGAGAGTCATCTGTCTCCCTGCCTGTCTGAGCTTCCCCTTCATGCTGGCTAGGAAGTGAGAATTTCTCCAGTGGTTTCCATTTTTGTAATATTCATCTTAGTTTAAAACATCATTTACTAGCTTACTGAGGAGTTGCATGTTTTGTTTAGTATCCTGTCCCTCTAAAGTTCAAAATCTACCAATTGTTTTAGCTAAATACCATAATCAATAGGTTTACCACTGAAACCAAAACCAACTGAGAATGTATTACTTGCTTTTGTCTAAAAGAACTAAAACCAGATTCTTTAGGATCAGAAAAAAAAATGAATAGGATTCTTACCAAGACAGTAGCCATGGCTCCCTCGGGATGGGAGCTCCAGAGATGGGAGGGGGGAGGGGAGAGGGAGGGAGGGAGGGAATAAGAACTGCAGCTAGAAGTCGTTCAGGTCCTGCTGCCCCGTGTCAGTCAGCTCCCACTCTCTCCCCACCGGTTCTAAACCCTGCCACGTCCTCTCCCGTGTGAAGAGTATGGTGTCCTCGTGGCCGTCCTGGTGTCAGAGACCACAGACACCCATGGGAAGGGACGCTGCCTCTCCAGGGCATCTCATGTTTCTAGCACTTAGATCATCGTTGTGCCAGTGCTGCCCTTGACTTCTGCACTTTCACTAGTTCCCAGGAGACCTTAGGTAGTTCACTGACTCTTCAGGGAGAAAAAAGATCTTACATTTAAAAATTTTTTATCGATATATAGGGAGCCAGGTCCTCAGTGGCCTCCCTCTAGGAATCATGCCATGGCCGTGTTGCCCATGCCTACTTACTGCCTCTCAACACAGACTGAGGCCTTGGACCACCTGTCACCTTCCTGACACATTGAGCCCCTCTCTACAGGTGAAGCAAGTAATTGTGCCAGTTGTGCTCAGGCCAGGCTGCTTTCCTGCACCTGCCCCAGGGAGTCCTTCCGTATTCCTGACTCATACCTGCCCAGTTAGGACGTTGTTCCCTCGTCCCACTGCCAGTCTATCTAGTCCCTGCCCACGCTTCTTAAAGACCAGCTTAACTTCCACATCTTCCATCAGGCCGTTCCCAAACGCTGTGGAGCACATTCATAGTTGACAAGTACTGTGGAATTGTGGTTGGGACCCATATTCCTTGGAGCCCTGAAGTTTCTCTGCATCATCTCAGCAGCAGCCCCAGTGTGGAGAGAGGCTGAGTGGAAGGATTCTGGGCTCCGGCATGCCCCGCCCCCACACACTTCAGTCAACCAAAGCATGTGGCTGGGCCACCTCTCTGCAGTATTTAAGAAAAAGGGAAAGGAAATGAGAAAAAAAGAGTTTAAACCTTCATTTTATAGATGGCAAAACAGGGCCACAGAGATCAGCTCATTCTCTAAGGTCACACGTCAACTGGATGGCTGTGCTGGAACCAGGGCCTGAGAGTTTCCTAATCCCCGCTTTTCCCCCTCCTGGAAGCCTCGTCTGCCTCCCCTGGGCTTGCAGGAAACACAGTAGAGTAAAAAGAAGCCCAGACAGCAGTAGGATATTAGCTCATGGTCCAGGTTTGGGTACCTCTTTGCTGAATGACCCTGGGCAAGCCCCTTCCCTCTGCCAGACCTCAGGATCTCTTTTAGAGGTGGACAAAACATCTGTCAGTCTCCTAATTCCAGTTTGGGGTTCCGTGACAGGAGCATTTAGCTGTCTCCCTAAGGCCCCTCAGAACTGTGCTGTCCTGTATAGTAGCCACATGTGGCTTTTAAAATTTAAATTAGTTGACATTAAATTACATTAAAATCTGGCACCTCAGTCGCAGTAGCCATTTTTTAAGTGCTCGGTAGCCGCACGTGGCTTCGGCTGCTGCATGGACAGCAGTGGAACTTTCCCCATCCTGCCGAGCACTGTTGGAAAAGCACCTCCTTGGAGCAAAGGCCTGTGCTGCCTCACTGCTTCACAAACAGATCTTCTGCCCCGCCTCCCAGAGGGCAGAGACCGCATGCTGTGACGTAGGTACCAAAAGCAACTGGGCCTAGAAAGTCTGGAATGCAGTCTCGTGGGTTAAAGGAAAATGAGACACTTTCTAGCAAAAGAAGGAAAGAAACAAAAGCAATTAAATAGTAATGACAAGATGATAAAGCATAAATAGAAAGAAGGTTTCTACAAGGGTGCATGGCGGAGCCTTTCGCTAAGCCAGGATGATCTAAGGTGCTGCCACAGCCGGCTCTCCTCTTTAATTCTAATAATGGATTGAATGGAACATGGGGAATAAGCAAGACTTCTCCCTGAGGGTTTCTATGTCAGTCTCTTGCTCTCTCCTAAAAAAAAAAGACTCCCGACACTGTCCTGAACTCCGCTGCAGTGGTGCCTTTCAAGCTAAATGTAGGCCAGTGCTCCTGAGCACAAGCATGTACATTTTGAGGAAAGTCTCCCTGGTCATCTGAGGTAAACTTTCCCTTATCTTTACCCCCAGCAGTTTCCAAGGTTAGAATTTGCACATTGCTGTCATGACATCCAAAGTGAATTTCTGTTCAAGAGTCCTGCCTCCAAGTGGGAAGAATAGTATCGTTCCCTCCTTGTTCTTTCTTTGGTACGGGGCTATCCTGATGTAATTCTCAAGTAGCTACAGCCCGCTCTCTTCATGAGGATCACCTTCCTCTTTCATTGTAACATACAAACCACATGTGCCGTCCTGGTTAGGGCCGCAGAGCCCATGCTGAAGACAGAGGTCGTTTACTCGGTTTCCAGAGAAATGGGCACCCCGCATCTCCTCCTCTCTGGATCTGTGGGGACCAAGCGATGTGAAATCGGAGAAGGCTGCTTTCATCCCTCAAATGCTTTGTGAAAAGTTTTGTTTACTGTTCCATTATATCTGCTCCTTTTGTTTTTCCTTTCCTGACCTTTTTCTTTCCCTGTCACTGAAGTTAAAGAACATCTACACACACACAGAAAAAAATCTGTCTCCAGAAATATCTCTGTGGAATGGCAGTGTTTAGTGACTACATGGAACTTGAACATTTTAGTAAACACATTACCCATTAGTTTCCAAATGGGAGGAAAGAATTTGTTGGTGTTCTGTGTCCTGTGAAGCTATTTTATTAGTAAGAACCAGCTCACAGAGAGTGCAGTGTTCAGGAAGGGCAAGGTGGGAGCGAGTGGAGGCGCCTGGAAGTCTAGGGTCAGCCTTGGGGCCCATGCTCAGTCTCACATGATAGGCACCCAGTTTGATGTGGTCACGAAGCATTGATTACAGGGAAAAAGATGGACAGTGGCCTTTGCTCATGCATTATTTTTATCTCCTAGCTGTGGAAGACAGAAAATTGTTCATAGGAATGGTTTCGAAGAAATGTAACGAGAATGATATCAGGGTGATGTTTTCTCCATTTGGCCAGATAGAAGAGTGCCGGATCCTCCGGGGACCCGACGGGCTGAGTCGAGGTGAGTGCGCTGTCACTAAAGTCTCTTTCCCAAAGTGCTAATTGGAGCTCTGTGTCACAGTCAAGGTAGATGTAGCCACCACACGCAGCTAGGGGTGACCCTGTGATACAGTCCATGTGATAAAGTTATCCAAGCTGAACTTTTCACCGTAGCTGAAATGATCACCTTTATTTGTCAAGTGGGGAAGGTCTTGGCGCCAGCATACCAGCCCAGGTTATCACTGTTAGACGGGAAGCCAGCAGGCTGCCCTGTTGTTCCACATCCCTTTGCAATCTCAAATTGAAGTAGATACTGGAGGGTGAGGGGAAGATGTGGGAGAGGAGCAGAATACTTGTTTTCATCTTAGTTGCTGACTTTCTGGCTATGCCTGAAAGAAATGTGAAGGGCGTGGGCCTCTCGACAATGCTGTAAACCGAGGAAAAACACCCATGTTTCCATGTAGGGCAGAGCAGATATGGACTCGGAATAACTGGGCCATTCTTGGGGCATCAGGGTTTTATCTTCAAACCTCCTGGGGTCTTGAACACAGGGAGTCCGTTCAGTGACAGAGAAATGATCTCATCCAGAAGATTGCAGGCTCCTCTTTGTCACCGTGGTAGAAGCAAAGGCTGTGGCTCCAAGCACTGATGAAAGCCAGTTTTCGCCAGCGGTTCTACAAAGTAGTTGGAAATAGCTATTCTGTTTCCCTGTTTCCATCCCCTGTGACGATGCCACACCCCCCTTTTTTAAACCACTCGTGAGGGCTGCCACTGCGTGTTAACACCCTTCTGACTGCAGATTCCTGACCAGCCCAGGGAGGCCCAACTGAAAGCAAATGTGTAGAATGCAGTTTTCAGTTCCTTCTAAGAAAGCTGTGTTCTTGAAGCATGAAAAGGATTTCATCCCATTAATGTAGTTATCAGCACAAGTTCCATGGGGTTAATTAGACACATCTCCTTGTTCCCAGCCCCCGGTTCTGGGACAGCCCTTCCGCCCCAAACCACACGTGGAAAGAGGTTGGGCTTTAAGTACAAGGCGCTAATTTTCACCTGTCTCCTTAATTTCACTTAAAATCAGCACCATGTGTGGAAGAACATTTGTTCTTTTGACTTTTAGACATAAGCTTCGTGATGTCAGCTGCCAGGGTTGCAAGCAGAGAGAACAAAAGTGTTCCGCCCACATCCACCTCCAGTTGCCCAAATGGAGGGAGTCTGGAGGAAAACTGGAAGGAGGTGGATCAGCTTTGAGTGCACCATCCCTATATTTTCTTCTGCAGGTGGTTCAAAAAAAAAGGGAAAAAGAGTGGAGGAGGCACAGAGCTCACAGTTTGTGCATTCTCTAACAATTCTGAACCCTTGTTACGTAACCCTCACTGAAAAGATGGGGCTCTCCAAAAACTGAGCAAGACATGATGTTGAGGGAGCACCCTAAACAGCAGACCCTATGCCTCCGCCTAACCTGTAGCTTGCCACATGTACCGTTACCAGTGTCACCCAAAGTAGTGCATCATGCTGGTGACGCTCACTTCCTCTGGCTCCTGTGCAACCTCCCAGCAGAAGGACAGTGGATTTCCATCCTAGTCCCTCTGTTCCATCCTAGCAAATTCACGCCAGGAGAGTTCTAGTCATATTTGATCATGTGGATCTTCTGCAGCTATGACAGACATGTGCCCACTTAGGCAGACAAACCAGGACAGAGAATACCAAGGGAGAAGTCAGGATGGCTAAACAAAGGATAAAATATGTAGGAAACACACAATAATATTTTCCAAGGCCTTCCTGCTTCCAATTTCATAATTAGAGCCACCATTCTCTCCTCTTACTGTTCTAAGTCACTCTTCTGCGTTTTCATTGTATTTTTTCACATGCCAAGGCACATGGCACTCAGAATAGAAAGGCAGGCCCTAAATTTACTCCTAGTGAAATTTATAGTGGTTTGGGGTCGATGACCCCCATGTCCCATCCCAGAATTTCTCCTGACATGAATGTTACCGTAGTCATTTCATCTTCTTTACGTCTCTCCCTCAGTTTCCCCATTCGTAAATGGCAGCAGCCGAAACATCTTTCCTGCGTACCTCAATGCATCATTGGTTAGCAATGTGGGAGACTTTTGTACAAGCATACCATCCATGTGGTGTACTAGAGGCCTTGACCGTGGGTTAGGAAGGCATGAATTCTGTTGTCCCTTTGCTGGGCTGGGTCTGTTTATGCAGCGATCCTCCCTCTCACATCTGTCCAGTGGGGATGGTAATGCGTGGCATTGGTGCCTGCAGTGTCTCGAACTCCTTGAGCAGACGTGAGTTATTTCTGCAGATGAGATTTTAAAGCAACCCCAACTTTCATAGAAAAGAGGAGGATACAAGACTTGACGAGAGAATTTGGCCAATGTGATCAGCCATTTGGTCGATGAATTAACTGGCCCTAGACAGAAGCAGCTAGTTTCTTAAACAAGTTAGGGAAGACCCTCATCAATATTTTATGCAAATGCTGGCTCAATAGAGAGAGCAGAAGCTTCCTCCCTACCCTTTTATTTTTTTTGAACAGAAAAGTAATTTCTGGTGAACTGATGAGATTCCCTATGGCAAAAAAGAAAATACTCATTTATAACCATTTGTTCTGAAATACAAAGACAGACAGTGGTGGGTTTTTCAATGAGCAGAACCCAGGGACTCCTGGGTACAGGGTACCGCTCCTGAATCACTATACTTGTTAAAGGAAAAATTCTCTTTCATGCTACCATTTTGCTTTCATTAAAGAATTGTGCTTTTCAATCAAATATTAATAAGTGTCTCCCATTAGTGGCACCACAGATAAAGGGCGCTCAGCACTTCTGGTCTCAGTGCCTGTTGCTGGCTCAGCTGTTTCAAAAATAAATAAAAATTAAATGAAATGAAAGCCTGGCTGCTCTGAAAATTACTTCCTAATAACTAAGCCAGGGTATAAACTAGTCAATAACAAAGTTTTTATTGGGTGGTTCACTTTTCTTTTTTTGCTTTTCAGCTACAAGCATGATGCTGCTCTCTCACAGGTGTCTAATATCGTTTCTTCTGTCACGTCAGTGGTTTAAATTCCTCCCTGGGAGGTATTGAGCTGATGCTTCTTCAGGCTTACTGACTCAGTACCCCTCACTGAGGAGACTAGTGGGCCTCCAGGACCCACACCTTGGTACCTATCAAGCCTTACTATATTTTCTGTGAGAATCACTGTCTGTAAAAAAAGACATGACCTACCTGTTGACAAGAAAGATTATTTTAAGAGTCCCATCATTACTCACCCACACCCAGATCAGTGTCATGTTCCAGAACAGGCCCCCCACCCCCACGCCCAGGAAACTGTCACGAGTATACACACACAGCACCTAGCGCCTGCCAAGCACACACTCAGCAAGTAGCAGGACTGTGCCTCACGTCACGCCATATGCCCACATCTAAACATGGATTTCCCCTTTGGGGGCAGTAACCTGTTCTGCCATCTTTTCTAATTTGAAAGATTTGGTTTGAGATGCTTTCAAGCACAGTCATAATACTCAGCTCCTCCTGCAATGGCAGATCGACCTCACAGGCCTGCTGCATGAGCCTTCATTGAGAAAGCAAGCAGCATGCTGGGAGCCCACATGTGGCAAGTCAAAGGAGATGTAGGCTCTCGGAATCAAAGCTTGAAGCTCTGAGCCAGTGCATTTATGTGACAGTGTTACCTTAGCATGCTGATTTCCTAAAATACACCTTTGTTCTCACCCATAACCCCTCAGTCAGACGGGACTGTTTGGGCACAGTTTACAAGGTTTTCCATACCATGGCAACTGAATATTTATAACTCAAAGACAATGATGGAATTTATTTCACGTTTCTTTCACAAAAACTGTAGTCAAATCTCCACTGCCATTTAAGGTAACTTTCTCTTGTTTAAGACTATTCCAGCTGTGTTTATGGTATTCCAACATTTTCCTGCCAAAAACCCTTGACAAATGAATTGGCAATATTTTCAAGGATGTTGGCGAGCACAGACTGGATTCAGCCATCATATCCTCATTTGTTTTTGTTATATCTGACCAGGATGTTAGGATAGGGGGTTGGACTCGTAAAACATGTACACAGTGAGGGGCTCAGTTTTGATCACAACATGTTAGTCTTGCCTGTGTAATACCTTAACATTCAGAAACGTAGGAACTCTCATCAAATGCCTCCTGGATTATTAACTGTACCTTGTCATCTTGCTCCGGACACAATCTTCCATTCTCATCTCAGGGATGAGATTGTGCCAACTATTAAGTCCTAGCCTGCTCTCAACTTTGGGTGCCATAAGTGAACAATCTCTGTGCCAATTTAAAATAAATGGACCAACATTGGGAATGGTAGATCAGAGTATTAATTGTGGCGCTCCATTATTACTATGTTGATAACATGTGTTTAATAACCCCTGCCACCGCTCAGAAAGATGCAGTGAGGAAAATTGGCTGCATTTATGATCTTTCCTTGGCAGAATGAGAATTTATAAACAAGTTTTGCATAGGTTGAAATCTCCTTCATGCTACACACGTTATTTTAAATTACACTTTTTTCAGTTGAAATACAGCAGGCTGCTGTGCCTTTTTCAGAGAAGTAGCTCAAAAGAGGCCCGGGCATTGTATGTGCTTTCTGAAGTGCTATATTTTTTTTGTGTGTACAGAGCAAGAATTCATCTAGTTCTCTAAAAATCCTCTTGCAGCCCAGAGAAAAGGTAGAACACCTGAGTTAAGCTATCCTTTCAATTGCGATGACAAGTGTAATAGATGTGTTCCAAAATCTTCTCTGTGACAGGGCCCCGTGCTTTCCCTAGATCCTGTCTGTAGGAGGAAATTACTTTGAGAAACCTTTCCCCAGTCAATCATTTATCTGTTTTAGCAGCAAGAAGGCAACCTCGCCGAAATAAAAGGAATTAAACTCCTTTCATTTCTACTAGCAGTCTCTCACTTTCTGAAAATGGAGACAATAAATAATTGCAAGATTGTCCACATTTACAGATGAAAATTTTTCTTCTTCTTTTTTTTTTTTTTTTTGCTATTATGTTTTTAGAGGCCTTAAGATGGTAACATACAGACTATCTTATCTAACCCATCTGCCCCCCCAAAAATGTAGCTTCGTTGTTGGGGTACATGTATCTTTTCTCCCAAATCTACTTTCTTTTGTGTTTTGGTCAGTAGCCTGAGAACTGGCTGCCGAGACAGCACACACAACAGGCTAGAAAAGTTAAGGAGAAGACCCTTCAAGATTGGGGCGGTTGTCCTGTCAAGACCCTGTGACCCCCACTGCACCCAGAAGCTCATTTTTAGTTGAAAAGGGGATAATTATGACCCAAATTATTTCTGTACACGGACAGTTGTCTGGTCAACTTGCAGAAGGAGCCAGCAGCCAATCTTGGTGGCAGGAGCTCATGTGGGTGAAAAGCTACACATTTGAGGTCTAACCCTAAATAGCCACCACAGCATTTTCAGCGGTGTTGAAAGAAAATTGAAATCCAGCTATAGCACTACCATGACATATTGTTTTAGAGAAATTACACAGGTTAAAAAGCCACCAATCCATGAAACATTCGGTTCTGAAATTGCTTAACTTCATCCAGAGGAGCATAGAGAGCGAAGGTTTTCAACATGCGCTCTCACTTCACAAATGACACAGTAATTTTCTCTCCTGAGTAACCGAACACAGCGCACAGTACAGAACTTGACAGAGCCACGGAGGAGACGACTTCTCCCTTCTACTGTACTACTGCCAGTAGAATAGAAGGTTAGAGAAGTTATCAGGCCTGGAAGATCGTTTATTTTTGGCTGGGATGAGGATCATATAATTAGAAGTGTCAATGGAGTGTAATTGCAGGTTCTGTACCTGAAAGGGCAATGGGTTGAGTTTATAGAGGTATAATTTTATTGTTTTATTGCTAATACTCTTCTTTTTAGACCTGTTAATTACGATATACCTCTAAGTCATTTACAAGAGTCCCGCTTGTTCCGAAATTGTGGTAAATGCATAAACTGTGCCTTATTGATTGTTGTTGACATTCTGTTTTTTAATGCCTTCCGAACCTCCATTTGGAAGCTATCAGTTTGGCACATGTTCCTGGATAATAAGAGCAAATGAAATGAATGAAACAGTTCTTTTGACTATGAAAAGCAGTCAGTCCCGACTTCATGTGGTCTCAAATATATCTCCATTAGATCATTTGTTTTTGCCGCCATTCTGCTCTCAAGACAAGATACAGGAAAAGAAAAATCTCTTGGTGTTATTTTCTCTTTCAATAACATCTGTGATAATGACAATGTTTTCAAACAGATATTCCTTTGAAATGGATGGTAAATCTGGGACACCGTCATTTCACCATATTGCTGAGTACAGAAGCTGGTAGAGGTCCTGTCACATGTCTCACACTCTGTTACACACGTCATCTAGGTGCCTTAGCATGGGTCACCAAATTGCTTTTATTGGTGACAAAACCTGCAGCCAGTGTCTTTAAGTAAAAGCCTCACTAGCTGCTCTGACGTCAGAGAACTCTCTGCCCAGCTAAGCATTCCTAGCGAGCTGTACTTCAGGCCTCAGAAGGCCAGCTTTACTGGGAGGTGAACACAAGATCAATCGCCCATGCACTGAGAGTTCTGTGTGTTAAAAATTGCAGCATAATGCAAAAAAAATGCATTGACTTATTTTATGACTGGATGTTGTTGTGCTTATGGGTTAATGGGCAGGCATTGTTGTTTGGTTAAAAGGTGCTAGTACAGTATTGACTTGATAATCTCACCAGGTACACATGAAGAGCAAAAGAAGGAAATAGGGTTTAGGGCTCACAAATGGATTTATGCAAACCAGACCATCCACTGGTTGTTTAGACGTAGAACATTCTGTCAGGTGTCCTGGCAACAAAGGCAACCATCTCACCGTGTTGATGCCAGAACTCCACTCTCTTGCCTTCACTCTGAGATGACAACAGGCTTTTCAGCCTCTCAGTGTTTAGATCTGCTTCATTTGGAAATCTTTTAAGTAGTAATAATAATAATGTTTTGAGCAAATTGAGTGGAACACTAAATTATTCTCTGATACCTAAGTTCAAACTGTGCAAGGCTAAACAAGCTGAAAATCAATGCACTTTTAAAGTCATTAGAGATCCTAAGTGAAATAAGTCTGCGTTGCTTCAGCTCAGCTTTTAGTGTGCTGTGGTTTTATTATAAAAATCAGCCTGAATCTGCATTAATTTCACAGTCTTTTTCTCTAAGAAGCCCAAGGGTGCATGATGAATAAAATGTGAATTTCAAAAAGCAGTGTTTTTATTAGTGAAAAGAGCAGTGAGCTGTGTAGCTGCAGCAGTGACCTGCACGGTAGCCAGTGCAACTACGAGGTGCGGGGACAGGCACTGGAGAGTCTAGTTATTTTTCAGGACAAGAAAAAAGTAGCCATGGACTGTGCCATGGGTCTCACAGGAGACATTCGGAGAAGTAATGTACATTGTCTTATGAATGTTAGACTTTAGGTCAAATTGCTGGTACATATCAGAAACTCACAACTTCCAAAAGTCATAAAGATTCTACACAAATAAAAAAAATCCATTGCAAATTTAAAATTTTTGCTTTATATGCAGTGTTGAGTCTTCTCAGAATAATACAGCATTTATTTTTATTCATAATTAATAAGTACTGGTTTGTGCAAGATTTGGTATATTGGTTTACATTTGAATGTCATCAATGTATATTTATAGACGTATACTTTTTAACTACCCAGAAGAGATTAGATATATTTATTTGCTGACATTTTGAGCTCTTGGAATTTTATGCTCATTTGCCCTTGGAGGATTTTATTATTTGCTGCTTAAAAATCAACGCTAAAATTTGAAATCCAGAGCCCTAATATGTTTATGCCCTAAGTAGAGATAATCAGCCAGGCAGAAAATGTAAAATAACAATTTTTTATTTTAGAAAATGTAAACTAGATCTTGCTAATTTCAAACCCATGGCTAGAAAGAGTACCCAACTTCCTTCTCCTCGTCTCCATTTAAAAAGATAAACTAATCATTCAGCAGATCTTTCTACTTTGGTCAGATTAGCAAGTCAGCACTGTGAGTAAAAAGCAAAATATGATACAACCAAAGGGAGAAGTTGTTTATTTTTATGTACTACTGAGAACAGTGTCGTCCTGTGGCAGTTCTCGTAGACCGTGTTGGTTTAACAAGCGTCCAACCCTTTTGTCTTGTTGTTTTTTGTCTTTCCTGCTCCCTGTCCCCTTGTTTCCCACAGGCTGTGCGTTTGTCACATTTTCTACAAGGGCAATGGCACAGAATGCAATCAAAGCCATGCACCAGTCTCAGACCATGGAGGTACTGTATCATCTGCCCTTTCTTTGTTTTCTTTGTGCAAATGATGGGGATGGTAACGCAGTTCTCTCCTGTGTGCATCGTTCACATGACAATCACAGATTTAAACTCTCACCATCTTCCTCCATTCATTCATACTCATTCTCTCTTTTCTCTCTTTCTCTCTCTCTCTCTCTCCCCTCCCCCCCTCTCTCTCAATCTTTCTCCTAATGACTTGAAATGGATTTAGGAAAGCCTTCCACCTGCTCTCCATTATTTCTTGAGCCTTTTATTACAGTGGCCAAGGGTCTGCCATATAAGGTCATGATGCAGTTTAAGCAAAGTAATATTTTGTACCTACAGGGTCACATCCACTCCTCAGCCCAGGGTTAGTACGGATTAAATATGGGCAACCCCCACTCCAAATTGCAATTTGCCCTGTGCTCACAGGGTTCTTTTTGCTTTTTAATGTGGGATCAAGTTTTCTTTAGTCAAACAGAATTGTGTTTTTGCATCAAGAATGTTGGAGAAATTAACTATTTCTCCCACTTCATTTAAACAGTGACAATACTCTTGGATGAGAGTCCCTTGAAAAATTAGATTTGTCTCCTTACTAAAAAAATGAACAATAACCCAGAAACATAAAGGCTCAAATTTGGTCTCCTAATGAGACATAGTGGGTTTAAGGGAAGATAAATACGTTGGCATGGGTGTTCACCCACCAATGCAAGATAGATGGCTCTATACTTTTAGTCTGTGATTTGGGTCATGGCCTTTCAGAATTTTGCACAAAAGCATTCCAAGAGTGATATGCTGTTACTTATTCTGTACTGTCTGATAGAATCATTTGGGAGTGCATGTGCTGCTGTGTTATGTACACTGTATCTTTGTGTATGGGTGATCTTTTCCACAGGTGGCCTTGTGGCTTTATCTGAAGTTATATTTTTCATCTTTGGGGAAAAAATATTTTCAATTTTATTTAATCTGCAAAAATTTCTTTATTGACTGAGCTTCTTTTTTGGCCTCCATTTTTTTGGGGGGGTATTTTTTAGTTGTTTGTTTTGTTTGTTTTTTGCAATGCTGCATCTCCCAAAGCATGCTGGGAGCTAAGTGCTCATTATGCGTCGTTTCGTGGGCACCTTTTTTATGGTGAGCCAAAAGGTGGGTGGGAAAGGGGGAATGAGTGTGCATGGCCTTGTCACTAAGTGTTTATTGTACTTTTCTGAGTTTTGATATCAGCATTGCAAAGCCTATTGTCTTTTTCGAACTTCATTTTGACTTTGATATTCCTAACATATCTTATATAATTGCTGTGTTTTCCTTTCAGTGCAATGCATTTTTAAGATACTCCCACCCCCCTACCTGAAGGCAAGCTCAGGTGAAAATCCGGCCATGATAGGAGATAATTAGGGTCTGCAATACCTAGGAAGCCAGTCTTCTACAACATGCAGTCACTTATGTGACAGTTTTTGCTCCCCCTTTCTCTTAACTTGGGCTGCTCCGTTACTGTGGATCAGTCTGATTTCCAGCTCCATTTCAGTTTGGAGATTAATACAGAGGTGCTGTTAGGAAAAAGAAAGTCTTTACCTGTATTTATTATCTTCCATGTATGTGTTTCATCCTTAACTATTTTTATTTTCCATAATTGAGTGATTTGTACCTGAATTGGTCTCATCTTAGATAATTTTTTTAGTCTAAATTCTTTCAGCTCTGTTAGAGACATTGCCACTGCAGCCTCTGCGCTCAGCGCCCCCTCCCCGCCAGTAGAGCCACAGAGTGCTAGTGTGGGGCTGGGATCCCCTGTTAGCACAGAGGGGGCGCTGGAGGACAGAAAGCAGACAGGGTGTGAACCCGACCCTAGGAACGGTAGGCTCTCAGAGTGGGAAGGTTCTGCTGTACAGGATGGGGTGTACTGATTCTTAAGAAGTCCTTGATCCTTTGTTATTAATACCTACTATAAAAATCAGATTTGGTGCACGTGTTTGAAATCTGGACATCCATGCTTAAAGAATGGGGCCCTCAGACACTTAAATGTCTTGTTTAATTCAAAAATATTGACATTCAAATGGAAAATGATACATTATGCAGTTACATTATAGTGGTACAACTGAAGTATGTTTTTTTTTTAACAAATTACATTATTTTCAGGACTCTGGCTCACATCTTTAATCAAGATGTATTATCTAAGAGATTCAAATTGAAAATGATGTGAATGTCAAAGTTTAAAAGACACGTTTTCTAAAATAATTAATTTATAATATCGTACCTTTTATTTTTCTACTTTCCTCCAATCTGTTCCTGTCCCATTTTTCCGTTTCATGGTTTAAACAAATACTATTTGAGCTATAATCATTGGCCTGATTTTCTGCTTTTATATCATCTTTTCATATTTAAGGAAGAAGAAAAACAACAGTAAATGTACTGTTAGGAGGAGATGCTATCATTTGTTATGGAACAGTTTGGTACAGCCATAATAACCCTTTTCCATGCAAAACCCTTTCTCTATGTAATTTTCCTCTTCAGAGTATTTTGCCCTCTTTAAGGAATGAAGTGCTGAAATACGGAGCAGACGAAGAAAAATGAAGCATAGTTTTTTTTTAAATGGTGGAAATACCACTTTTGTGCAATTTTCTGACATTTAACATTCTGCACTGTGACTCTGGCTACCAGAGCTGAAGACCGACACGCTGGGAATTCAACAAAGTCACCTCATTCTTTCACATTTTTGGTAACAACAGACATGATAGCCTCACATCTTCATAGCTGCCTCCCCATTAACTACCCAAGGTGATAAAGGAATGCAAGTTTGTTTTCTAGGAGAAAGAAAAGTGACCCAAAGGGAAGAAAACGGAAAAGCTTATTTAAATAGGAATATAAAATTTCTGAGAGGAATGAGAGAGGTCTATTATCATGCTGAGTTTCAATAAAAGTTTTTTTTAAATCACTTGGGTAGAATTACTTCTTTTTACCTCAGCAAAATTTTAACAGCTTTAATTGTGATGAAAAGTGAAGGCAAGCTACACTTAAGAAGGAGAAGAGATGGGGGGGAGGAAGAACTGTTTCTGCGGAGTGTGTGCCCAGTGCCGCTGTTCCATATGTGGTGCCACGAGGAGGCCTCTCTGGGCCTTGAGGAGTTAGGCCCTTCTTTTCCCTAATGATTTCATCTGTGTCAAACATGAGTTCGCCCTATTATGTAACCCTTGGCCATTCCTCACCACCCTACTCCTTTCCTTTGAAGGAAATGAAACCTGAAAGAAGCACCTAGAAGGCTGAGATTTGTTAGAAAAAGAAGTCAAGTAGACTCCTCCCTCTACCATTTATTCTATATCTCCTTTGATTAAACTATGCGGTTTTTTTGTGGGGTTTTTTGTTGTTTTTTTTTTTTTTTTTTTTTTTTTTTTTGGTTCATAGTAGTTCTGGGACTGGATAATATAGATATGATACGGAAAGAAGAGAGATCTTTCTGAAAACATGGGAACAATTACATTGGTCATTGCCTATGTTCTGTGAATATCTCCTTCATTCATCTGTGTTTCTAAAAACAAATCCACTTCTGATTATGTTGCTGGATCAATATGATCCCCACAGTTCCAGTTTAAAAATACATAACTGAAAATTGGAGAGAGTGAAAAAACAAATGAATGAGAGACATTTTTATTCCCATCACAACTCCCGCCCTCAAGCTTGTCCCCTGTTCACATGTGTAAAGAGGCAGACACACACAACAGGCCTATCTCTCAGACAGGTAAACTGTGAAGCTTAGTTAAAGAACACTGATGAGGTCTCTCATCTCTGAGGTGGTCCTCAGAAGGCTGGAGGAAGACACATGAAGAAGGAAGGAAGGAGAGGCAATTTAATAAAGAGAACAAGAAACAAATGGCTCCACCAACCACCAGATCCCCAAAGAAACCAATGACAGTATCTGGAAATTTCTGTTGATGGTACAATTCAGAGAAGAAGAAGGAATATCAAACCATTTTAAAACCATTCCCGACCCTTCCTTGTTGCTCCAAGATAGTTCAGAAAGCTAGATCCAGTGCTGAGTTTATGAGCGGATTCGACCAGCCTGTAACTCCCTCTTCACTTTCCGCTGTGTCTGACCACAGGGCTGCTCTTCACCTATTGTGGTGAAGTTCGCTGACACTCAGAAGGACAAAGAGCAAAGACGCCTCCAACAGCAGCTCGCACAGCAGATGCAACAGCTCAACACTGCCACCTGGGGGAACCTGACGGGTCTGGGCGGACTCACCCCACAGTACCTGGCGGTAAGTGCTGCAGGCCGGTCAATGCGCAGTCCCCAGGAGAGAGGGGAGTATACCCACTGCAACTCTTACAACCCACGTGTTCCCCAAGTATGCCAAAGAATTCATTTAGGGGGCACTTTGAGTCTCAGGAAATTATTGAAATCAGCACTGATACAGAATGTTTTTTCAAGTTAAGTGGGTTAGCATAGCACATGACTAATTTAATTCCTGCCTGATAATAGGCTGAGCAGAGTCCCACAAGGCTAAATTTCTCAACAGGCGGTTATTTAAGGATGCTGAGGCAGTGTGGTCAGAGGGCTCACTGCCTGGGGGTCAGTCCATTCCACGTCAGGACCTCAGATGAAATCCGCATGGAACTCTCCTTCAGTGAATCCAGGTCTTCCCGTGAAACTCTGCCAACTAGATGAAATATTTCTTACTTTATCTATTTGATACCAGAAATTTAGATCTGATTTTCAGGCCAAATAGACCCAGTTCTTTCAGTCATCCCTCACATTTCACTGTCTCTAAACTTTTTGGTTTCTTGATTTTTCCTGGAGCCACCTATTATATTTCACTCTGACAATGTCTTTATTAAGGTACAGTCGCCTGAATTTACGACGATTCCCCTTGTAAGACCTCAGCAGCACTGAGTGGCCCTAGTGCAGACTCAAAAATCTCTCAGTGTAGCTTGAGAGTGGCATTTGCAGTAACCGTGCCACGTGCTACACTGAAGGCAGCCAGTACGCCTCCAAGTTTTTATTTATCTTTCCTTGTACTCCTGCCAAACTGTGCTACTGTACCCCTTTTTCCTATTTGAAACCTAAGTGCTGGACTCCACGTTTGTCAGTATAATTTCATGTGCGATGGGGCCTTCTTCCCAGCCTCTGCCAGCGCATGTGTGCGTGTTTGTATGTCTGTGTCCTGACGCTGTCTCTCCCGGGACTGTATTATCCACTAGACTTACTTTGTCGCAGAACCTGTTCTGTTCTGCAGAATAATCCTCCCCATGGTTTTGAGAAGTTGGCCCGCTCACCTGTACCGGTGAGAAAAGGGAGACTCAGAAAGGTTCCCTCACTGGACCTGAAGTCACGCCACGGGCGGTCCAGCGGGACGCAGCCCTCGGTGTGTCCTCTCTGTGTGACCAGGCTGCCTCTCAGAGGACAGACATGTCTCCTGTTCCTTTTTTGCCTGCTGGGGTCCTGCATGTAATAGCTACTCAACACATGCTTGACTAATAAATAAGGATTGTGCTTCTCCTGTCTTCATCTGAGCCCTTATTAAAACCACTGACCGAAGTACTGTCACTTTCATGCCCTTTCTCCATCTGGTCCATCAAGACACCGTGGGAGGTTTTGCCAGTGTCCTGCTAAAAGTCTGTGTATGCTCTGCCCTGTCTTTTTCTTGGTCTATCAGTCTAGAAATTATGTGGGAAAAAATGAGTGTAACTTAATTTATTTTTCACAAACTGGTGCTTTTCAGATGTTCACAGACCATGTTTAATAGTGTATATAAGAATTTTTATCAGAGATTGAAGTCAAGCTCCCCTTTCCTTTTCATGGTTTCTGAGAACCCAGCTTCCCGCTCCGCCGTTTCCCAAAGCCGAGACGCACGAGCCTGGCCCTGGTCTGCGGCACGTGTCCGGTGCCCCACAGCGTACCGGCATCTCTGGCCATGTTTCTGTGGTCACAAATGCAAAAGATTTCTGTATTCTGAAAGAAAATTAGTCTCCTCCTCCCTCATAAAACACATTTCTATACATGCTTTACTGTGTTTTCTCCTACTTTGATTGAAAGTCCTTTTCTGTGAGGGCCCCTGGCCTGTAAGGTGTCCCCTGCCCGTGTTCACGGGCGGGTCCTGACTCTGGCTCGCCAGAGAAGGGATTGCAGTGGGAAGAACCCTCAGTGATGGTTTAATGACACTCTGGTCTACTTACTTCAGCAGGTTTTAATTCCTCAAAATATCTTCAAAGCTTATTTACTTTTACTTTAATTTTTAAAATATCTAGTAGGAGGAGGGAGCAAGGGGTCACAATCACAAAAGAATGGGAAACCCAAGTAATCAAATCAAAATAAGGGGTTTTTCATCAGAATGGGTAATCCCCAGCTCCTCCCTCTTCCTCCCTCTTTTCCTGTGTGTATGCGTGTGTCTGTCTTTTTCTTTCTCTCTGTGACATCTAGGTAATATACAAGTGTGGGCAAAAGTACATTAAATTACCAGCCATCATTACCTAAAAGATAAAGTATAAGTAAAGATACAAAAATAATAAAAATAATACAAGTAAATACAATAATTAAATAACAATACAAAAATAAACTCTGTTTCATGTACTGTAAGCCGACTTTTGCCCACCCCTGTATTCTAGCATTTGGGGGGACAGTGAACGTCAGAGACGTTTTTCTGTGACTGTTCATGTTAATCCCCTAACATCACTGTCACCAAGCCTTTGGTGTAATTAGCCACTGATACTCCACTCTGCTCGGCACTTTCTAGTCAATTGACGCATCCCTATTTTTGAGTCACATTTATCATGGAGAATTTTTTCTTAGTAAACTGAAGAGCCCTTCACTTACCCAGAGGAATGGTGGTCCTCTACATTGTGTTTTACAGAGATCCACATAAATTCTGAAAGCTCTTTTTAAAATGGTGAATTCGTCTTTGCCTCCAAAGCACATAGCAGTTTTCGGTAATAAATTTGGAGTGAATCTATGCTTGTTGGTGTTTATGTACATTTGAGTAGAGGAGGTAACTATATGTTTGTTTCTATGTACAAACTCTGTATTGATCAACCTTAATAGAAAGAAGATAATCAATAAATCAAGTCAAACAATATAGCACCTGAGTGTAAACCTATAATTCAAGCCAATGAGGCAAATATAGGAGCATTTTAGGGCAGTAACCACCTGCCTTTACCGTGTGGTAGCCACTGTGGTTCTGTGTGGAGGAAAATGTGTTTTTGAAATCTCTAGGGAGAAATGCAGACACCTTTTCACAGATATGTTAATTTTAAAAAGATGCTGACATTTATAATGCATAGTACAGCATCACACCTTATACTTCTAAGTTTCGACGAAGAGTATGTTTCCCTCTGCCAGTGAAGACCATCTTAAAATGGGTGAGCACTCTCTCAGTCATATAGTCATGGCTGCGAATAGATACACTGGTATCCGTATTTATCATGGTTTCTCTGTTGGCCCATGTAATCCTGGATGAAGGGAGCAGCTATGAAAGGAAGTAGAAGAGACAGACCTCGACTGACAGAGATGAGTTACAGTAACTACCAGACAACAGGGAGATAGCATTAGTCATGCCACGTTGGCTTCAATAGACGTAACACCTGGTTGTTAAAAAGAGTGAATTGATTAAATGTTTTTAAGGCAGCAGTGTTATTGAGTTTCCTCAGTGTCTGTGTTTCATAATAGAGATTAGACATTACTATGGATTTACAGCCCCAACTCTGGGAACCTTCAGTCCATTAAGAGACAGCAGGATCCAGCTCTACAAACGTAAAGGAATATAGAGGACACATGGACAAAACTAGGGGGGTTGGAAAGGGGAGGGAGGAGGGGAGGAATGGGTGGGTGGGCTGGAATGGGAATAAAGGATAGAAACTGTACTGAATAAACTAAAATAAAAAAATTAAAAAAAACATAAAGGAAACAAGACGTGTCCCCAGTTTAACTTGGAGGTTACTTTGCCCCCCTCTCCACATTGTGCTGACGGCACACTTTTCCCTTCCTTTGCAGCTTCTGCAGCAGGCCACCTCCTCCAGCAACCTGGGTGCATTCAGTGGCATTCAGCAAATGGCTGGTAAGTCACAAACCCTGCCTTTCCTTTTGACAGGTGCTGTTGTCTGAATTTGAGGGAGTTCAGAGGGCAAAGAAAAGCAGCAGGGGAAAAAGGGGAACAAAGAGCAATTACCACCGCTCTTCCCTTTCTGGTTCAAGTGTTAAAATTAGAATAGCTGTTGGAAGGTTGCTCTCCTACCTCTGGCATTACCAACACTTACAACATGGAGGGATGGAGAATTCCTGCGTAGTATACTCATTTTCTTATTTTTTAAAATGGGATTGGCTACTGGGGAATTTCCAGCAAGATTCTTATATCCAGGGCAGCCAAAATGATTAACATCCTTCTAAAATTTTAATAACAGGCAGTCAATAAAAATGGTCTGACCTCCATAATGAAAGCCAAGATTGCAGGCCTATCTTTGCTACAGTTCGCAGTCCCCTGATATCCACAGACAATTACCAGGGCTCCTGTTTCACTTTCGTACCCCAGTTGACAGAATTGGGCATCAGACGCTTTTATGCAAAAGTATAATCTTTGTTCTTGAGAAAATCAAAGTGTGGCTGGATTGAAAGCTGGCTCATGAAGGGTTTCTGTTTCTAATGAGCTGTGTCAGTAGTAACTGAGGTGCAGTGATTAGTGAAAGGTCACTCCTGCTGTGTCACCTTCCAGGCTGATATCCTAACTTACCACGGGGCCAGGGACGGCAGCTTGTGCAATAAATCAGAACACAGGTGCCATTAACCTGCCGCGAGGAACAGTGAGAAAGCTTTACCTTGTTTCTTTCCAGAGAGGTGGGGAGCGAGGGCAAGGAGAAGAACAGATTTTTGGCACATTAAAATAAGGCAGTTTGTTTTAATCAAGGACACCCTGCGTCAATATGCAGAGTAAAAGCCAGATTTCTTTATCTGTCACTATGAAAACTCCTTTTTTCCTCTCTCTCTTTTTTTCCCAAATACATGTCCTTGGTTTTTTTCCTGTTTCACTTTGAATGGATTTGGAGAGACTTCCGATGAGCGTACGTAGGCTTCTCCTTGTTTGTGTGCTGTGATCGTCAGCCCAGCCTATTATTGCAGCCTCGCGGGCTAATGGTGACCTGTCATCTGATGGGACGTATTGGCCTACTGTGAAAATACTGCGGGATTATTCTCTGGGCTTTCAGTTTATTGGCACTGCCAGCTTGTTCTGTTGTAGGCATAGCTTTTGGATTATTGGAAAAAATATATATGTGTTCATATGATAAGTAGTTAAGTCATTCATCAGTATCTTTATGGACACAGTTTAGGAAGCTAGCCTTAGAGCTAAGACTCATATTGAATGGTTAATGTATTCTTAGTTCCATGAAGACATGAGCAAAATATTCAGGAAGTTTTCTGTGTTTTAAAAAGAGAAAACCTCCAGATTGCAAGCTCTAAAATAAATGGTAAGATTTGTCACATTTTCAGCCGATGCAAGATTTGTTTCTCTTCTAATAGTATGGACCCACCCAGATCCAAAATTAGGGTCTTTGCCTTGAGGAAGCCTCAGGCTCCCCAATTCCCACAGCTGAATTATGCAGAGAAGGTCACTGGGTCCTCAGGCTACTGCCAAACGCATCTTCCTGGGCGGACGGTGTGCCCTTTCACTTTTCATTAGACTGTGCGTTCACCTCACCAGCCACAGTTCAGGATGTCAGCACTCACATGCTTTGTGCGCTCACTGAAAGACTGAGGGTATCTGGGAATCACCTTAGAAGGTGCATGGAGCAGGTGGCTGATTTAAGGCACTCTCTGAGTGTGCTGGGCTTTCCAAAATACCCCTTTCTTGAATCTTCAGTATGTTAAACCCAGCGCCCTGCATCTGCACGAGCTGGGAAAGCAAGTGCTGAGCGGTCCATATGGGCCATGGCCTTGAACGTAAGAGTATTAAGGATGAAGGTGTCAAGGCTTTGTCTGCTGGGTGATTTTTCTATAAAGGGTGCCCTTCATTCAGAAACATAATCAAGTCTCACCTTCCCAAGTGTTTGAAGGATCATGGTTTGGGATTTCTTCTTGGTTTTTTGTTTTTGTTTTTTTCAATAAGGTGAAGTTAAATGACATCCTGCTTTTTGGTCATCTCCCAGAAGGCTTATTAGCTTTTGTCTTTGCCAGTTATTACAAAGTGAACTGATAATAGAGGCCACTTTCTGGAGGTGGTGTCCCCAACTCCCCAGTTGTGGGAGGGGTGCCCCAGAGCCCTCACCTCCTTCCCTTCCTTCCTCCCCTCTGACACTCCTGAGTCATCTGAGCCCAGGGAGCTGGCCCAGGCTGATACCAGCCCTCACTCCTATAAGAGGGGCTCGTGCCTGTTTTTCAGTAAATGAGGAAACAAATATATCAAATGACATACTCAAATTTATGTTTTGGGTATGTTCCCAATGGCACTTAAGTTAAATGCCTGGTTTCTTAATTAAGAAATTTGGCATTAGCCTTACATCTAAGCCAAAAAAAAACCCAAAACCAAAAAACATTATATAAGCTAAGGACAGTATGTTCGTAGGTAAGTTACTGAGGATTTGAAATTAGAGGGTCCATACATCACGTGTGTCATGGCACATGTGGTCCATAGCACATACATGGGAGGGACATGAAGGAGCCCAGAGGTCACGGATCCCAAGCCCCCACCTGAATTTGGTAGAATGCTTATCAAGTGGTTGAGATTGTGGCACCGTGTCAGTGGGCACCTACACAATTCAAACTCCAGTTTTGTGTCTACGGCGCCATATAATAAACTCACATAAAATTCAAGTACTCCAGTGTGGAACACTCACCAAAGCGAGTGAAATACCATCTTGGAAACTAATAATATTTTGTTGTGAACAGCTCTTGAAACATAATGGTCTATCCTTCAGGAGATTCAGGTTTATCACCAGAGTCTGAAATGTATCATTCGAATGAGTAAAACACTTGCTGTTAGAAGAGAAAATAAAATAAATCCAAAAAAAAAGCAGAAAAAGAAATTTTAGATGACAAGGTACTAAGCAGTCGCATTAATAAAATTGAATGACACATCAACTATACTTTTCTGTCAAACTAAAAGTAACTCGAAATGTGTTCCATGATTTTATAAAAGGACACCTTTATTAAATATGGATTTTAAAAGCAGAAAATAGATTGGGATCAAATCTTAATCATCTAAATACTTTTAGGTGGACCTTTTTTGCATCTTTGAAATTGATTTTTCTCTCTTAAAACCTATAGTAAAAATGTCCACTTTTTCACTCAACAGTTGTATTTGTTACATAAATTTCTCAAATTTCAGAAACTTGGGCCTGAGTTTGGGCTCAGAGTATGGATTTTTCCTGAAGAAGGAGGAATGAGAGGCAAGTGGCATTTTAGTCATTAATGTCTTTGTAACAACTGTCATCTCAAAAGAGGATCATTTTAGAAAAACAAGGGTGGTATGTTACAGTTTTGTTTTTAACAGAGTTCCTTGAAATAACCTTGCCATTTGCCTTTATAGCATGCCAAAACAAAGGCACCCCTTCATTACTACGTTACAATTGGAAAAACTGAAGTATGAAAGCACAATAAGTAGCGTGAGACCACAGCACCAGTTAAGGGCATAATATGGACTAGGGTACAGAATTCCCAAATATCAAAAAACCTTATGATAAGGTAGGGAACATTAGTATCCCATTTTACAGGTGAGACAACTGAGGCTTAGGGAGGTTTACTTAAGAAACTTGCCCAAAATTACTGCACTGGCAAGTAGCTGACCCCAGTTTGACATCCGCTTCAGCCCGACCCTGAAACCTGAGCTCTCTTGCCCCCAAGCCTGTGCAGCAGGGCTCAGTGTCTCAGCAAATCAGGTGTGTTTGCCC
This sequence comes from Trachops cirrhosus, assembly GCA_028533065.1. Lineage (NCBI taxonomy): Eukaryota > Metazoa > Chordata > Mammalia > Chiroptera > Phyllostomidae > Trachops > Trachops cirrhosus. The sequence continues at coordinate 65,909,837 of CM052538.1, forward strand.
GTGTGCAGGCTGCAGCAGCTCACCTGCACAGAGAGTTTGCCAGGCCAAATAACAGGCCAAGTCCAAGCTGTACGTAAAAAAAATGCAGGGAGAGCCTCCAAATTTGCTCAGAAGGAAGCAATTCAGAGACAGTGCCTCCCTTCATCTTGAACAACATTTGAAGTGTGTAAGAGTGGTTTGCTTTCTGTTAGGGGAGTTTTTTTTTCTAGGGCAAGGGGCCGTTGTTAGGAAATGACAGAGATTATGAAGCAATGGCTGAAGAAGAGTATCTTTTGCTAAACAAGAGAAAGTGTTCACGTTACTTCTAATATTCAATACAGCTGCTGGTAATTCCCTTTCAGAATATCTAGTCCACATTTTAAAAGTAGCAGTAAAATTATAGAGTGTGAATATTTGCTTCTAACGACAACATGGCAATGCTTTCGTCAGTTTGAGACCCATTCCTACAGAAGGCTGTCTTAGAATATCTGTGATAAGTAGCAAGAGGAAAGGCATTTTAAAAACCGCATTGGAGGCTGAGAAGCCGGCATGGGAGACCCTCCCGAGATGCGAGGTGTGTGTGCATCCTGGACCCACAAGGATTCCTGTGCTTCCCAAGGACTGGCTCCCACCCTGCACCACAGACACTTCCTGCGAATGTGCTAATGGGCCTTACCAGAACGTTTTATAACCACCCATCTGTCACTTTCTAACAGACCTGATTGGCAAGCACTTGTAACAACTGACATCTGTTCTCGCTTATTGATATGCAGATTTATGGTAATTGCTATGAACAATAAGACACAAAATTACCTAGGGTGAACATTAAATTAAATTTTCATGCCCTTCTCCTTATAAATAATTTTTTTTAAATCTTAAGTTTCAAGTAGGCATATTGCACATCTGTTTTCCGCATCATTTCTTCATTTTGAGAAGGACCCTCTTTTCCAAAATAGCAAATGAAAAATGTGGAATCCCTGTATTCCCAGCTTTTTCTTTTTTCCCCCTGCCATCTTGCTCTTGGCACACTATTGGATTTCATAAAACTTATTTAAATGTTTTGTATTTCTAGTCACCCAGATTATCACCCCTGTTTTGAGGGATGCTCATCCGAGCAGAGTTCTTCATGAGGTTCCAAGTGGTGGTTTTCCTTCTTAGAAAAGAGCTGTGTGCCAAACCAGACCCAGCATTCCCGGGGAGGCCGCCCACTGGCCTTCTGGTGCCCTTTCTGGATCATTCTGTGGGAGCAGCCCAGAAAGGGGAAGTGGACCTGGGCGGGCGGGGAACCAGAAGGTGCCTGTGAAAGGACCTGAGACAGAGGACAGGACAGGATGCGCTCAGACACCCCAAAAGAAGAAAAGAACCAGAAATGTGAATTTAAAGTGCACAGAAGCAGAAACCCCTGTTAATGGCCTCTGGGACCCCAGTGTTGGCCCAGCGCAGAGTTAAAGGGAGGGAGACCTCGTTCCAGCCGCGAGCAGGCCCTCTGAAGAGACAGTGCGATGCAGTCAGCGTGCCAGAGTTGGGGCAGTGGAGGAGGTAGAGGATGAAACTGTGGCATGTCCGCATGGAGCTTCCCAAGCCGCTTCCTGATTCGGGGCAGATGCCTTTTCTGGAAACTGCGTGGCCCCCAAGCCTCCTTCCTAGGTGGGATGGCCACACTGTGGATGATGGCTCCCGGGCCGTGGGAGGCAGGAGGAGCCAAAACATCAGTCGCCGAGGACACGTGCTGTGGGCACAGTGGGCTCTGTTTCATCCCCACTTTGCCGCTGAGAAGTCCAAGGCACAGGCAGTTGAGCACATTTGCTCAGGGTGAGGTAGGTGGGCTGGAGGTGAGGCGGAGCCCCGACCGAAACCCAGGGGTCTAAGAACAGGGTCTACACTCTTCTTGACCAGCCATACTACCTCCAGTAGATGGCAGTTGTTGCATTGTCACCAGCAGAGAAGGCTGGGCATTCCAGGCCCTGGGAACTCAGGACAGGGCAAAGAAGAGGTGCCTCTGCATTGAGAAAAGCAGAAGTGGGAGGGTGGAATCCAGGCTAGGACAGGGGCCCCCACCCGGAACAGGTGGCAAGGAAGCCGTGCTGCCCACCTGTAGTGTACTGAGCACGTCTGTCTGGGATGAGTGGGAAGGGAGCACTGTGGCATCTGCTGAGATCTGCCCACCAGGACCCCGAAATGACTAGGACAGAAGGAGAAGCACGATCCTTCACTGGGACACCCCCCCATTCAGTTTTCCTGTGCTTCTGTCTTATGCCATCAAACTAGAGATTAGTGACAAAGAGTTCCTGAGTCTGGACCTGTTTCCAGAAATTGATGTAGGACTATTCCCCAGTTCCTAGTTTCTCCCTGCCCCAATATACAGCCACCTCTTCAGGGGCAGGGACTGTCTTGTTTTCTGCTTAATTCTCAGTGTGGTACCCAGGGTCTGGCCCATTGTGGCCATTCAGTAACAGACAGACAGGTGGATGGATGGGTAGACATATATAGAAGGGCAGGCAAATGCAGGGCCTACTCTCTGCTGGTTCTCTCTACCTAACCCCCCTTCCTTCTCCCCCAGATTCCCCTGGTGCTAAGAATCACAGTGGCCTCTCCACGCATCATCTCTCCTTCCTTTGGCCCATATCTTGTTCCTTTCAACACAATGTGACTGTTGAACAGAGTGCCCCCCTCACCCCCAGTGTGGTGTTCTGGAGCCGAAATCCCTCTGCCTGACCTTTCTAGCTGGAGGCAGGGATAGGCTGAACCAGGTGGCACGATATCTCAGGGGGTGGAGCATGGGGGGGAAAGGCAGAGGGGACATGGAGGGGGGACACACAGCACTCAGCCGGCGTTCCCAAGTGGAGAGGGCAGTGGGGTGGAGGACCCAAGTGTTGGCAGCTGGGCTCCGGGACCTGTAATGAGTGCCGGTGGGTGAGGTGAGGAATACATATGCTTCTAGTAAATATGTGTAGAGTGTTTAATGATTGAGAGAAGCAGTCAATACTCGGCGTGTTATAGATACTGAAGAGCTGACGAAACGTGTAGAAAACTAAACTTGGTTGGGTCCATGGACAGTACTCTTTAGAGAAATTCATGAAAATTCCATGCTATCTGTTATTCTCTCCATTCATCCTTCCTGCATTCACCCATCACCTCCTGTGTAGGCAGCAGCATGCATGTGTGTGTGTGTGTTCAGGTGGACTTGATAATGAATAAGACAACAACTCTGTCCTTAAGGAACTGAGTATCTAGTTATAAAGTTAAGGAATACACAAAAATAGCGTCAGAGGGGGCTATGATTAATGAATGACCCCCGAGTTAGAAACAAGGAGATAAGGGAGCTTGCAGGTAACACCTAGAAAGTTCGTGCGTTAAATGCAAACTCCCAGTCTTCACCTGAGGATGGTGTGAACTGTGGCTAGATTGCTGCCCTGACCAGGAGGTTCTGCCACACAGGCTCTGTGGCCTCTAACCCGAGCCTCTGACCCAACTGAAGGGGCCAGGCTCCCCCCAGCTCTGGGACTCTGCTGTCCGAGCACTGTAGCTCCCTTCAAGGCAAGCTCAGAGGAGACACCCCTGGTGAGGACCCTGTGACCTGGGCCTAGGAGAGTGGCTCTTGGTGCCATTGATCAGTGCCAGATGCACATTGTGGGTCTCACTTTCAGTGCCAACCCCTGCACTTGCCTGTGCAGCCAGCTGTGGGTCATGCAGTCCAGTCATCGGGTTTGCATCATTGAAACATTGGAAGGAACACTTGTCACTGGAGGGCCAAGAGGGAGCAGATGGGTCCGTGTACATGTTCCCTGCTCTAGGCAACGTGACTCAGAGCCTGCACTCATGTCATACTCAGGTGTGAAGTGCATTTGAGCAGCTATCAGGAGTGGGCCCCTCAGGTGGGTCTGCACTGAAGCCAGGCAGCTCCTGTATTTCCCCCAGTTCCATTCCCCTCAAGTAAGCCTGAGCAATGAGAGCAGCACTTTCTTTACTTGTGCATTCTCAACAGTACGACCCTGAAGAGCTTTGTTCCCGCTTGCCTGGGCTTGAGAAAGTAGGGTTAGACTCACAGGATTCCACAAATGCTGCTGTCCTGCTTCTGGGAACCCCCAGGAACTAAGTGGGTTTGGGAAAACAGGTGTTGGGCTTTCACCCTAAGCCAAGAGAGCTGGACATCTCCTGAAGAAGATAGGGTATCATTTTGAGGAAAATGAGAACCCATTTTGCATCAAAGATGTCAAGAACTGAGTAGAAATAAACCCTGGTAGAGGGGTCAGGCTGGAGGAGCAAAGTCGGTGAGGCCTGCAGCCGTGCTGAGCCGAGGGCTCCACAACTGTGATGCAGGGCCTTCACAGGTATGTTGCTAGAACATTCTCTCGCCCCTCTCTCCACATATGGAAGCTGTCAGTAGGCGCACTCTCCACAGCAGACTAAATTTGCTCAATAGACATTTATTAAGTATCTGTATTTGAAACATGAAGAGAAGGCAAAATTAAGCTGATTACTTAACTCCAATATCTTTCCATAGAAAATTCCCCCGTTTGAGGAAAGAGCCATTGCTCCCTGCTTCTCAAATGTGCATTAGTGTGAAGTGAGTCATGGAGAAAGACTTTGAATGGTCAGAGGAGCTTTGAATTAAGCAGTAGAAGTAAAGAGGAGAGAAGATACCCAAAGTGCTTTTGACAAAGACTCTAGACCCCAAGCCCCACGCCAGCATGGCCACATGTAAGATAAGTCTAAAGAGAGGAGTTCGGTGATGATAACAATGGTCGCTGACATTATTAGGTGCTTACATTGCACCAGTCACTGTGCTAAGTAATTGGCATTCATCTATTTAATCTGCACAACAACCCTTTTAATGTAAGATACAATTACTATTACCACTGACTAAACAGGAAACCAGAGAAGTTAAGTAATTTGCCCAGAGTCACACAGCAGGTAAAGTAGCCAAGCCCAAAGCCCCATCAGTTCCACATCAAAGGAAGAACTTTTCACCAATAAACTGTCTCTTTCTCTCAGATACCTTCCACATGCAGCTGTGAAGCTTAGAGACTGATAGTTTACCCCTAAACTCATCTTCCCCCTGCCCAAGCCCAGACCTTACTGTTTCTTGACAGCCTCATGGTGGAAGGCCCTGTTGGGGCCAGTCCCCACACAGCAATCTCGACTCGTCTTTTCCAGTGATCTCTCCAGCCCTGAGCTGATGCAGCTGGGAAGGGTGTCCTGGGTTAGGACAGGCAGCACCACAGGGAGGTAATTGCTGAGAAGTTAGGTGACACACGAGTCACCAAGGCACGCTTCGCAGGGCTTATGCCCAGGGCCTCTGCTGTCGTCATCTGCCTGGTAAAGTGGGCCTATTGCTAAAGCTGCCCCTTTCTCTTCCTTCCGCAGGCATGAATGCTTTACAGTTACAGAACCTGGCCACGCTGGCGGCAGCCGCAGCCGCGGCGCAGACCTCAGCCACCACCACCAATGCAAACCCTCTGTCCACCACGAGCAGCGCCCTGGGAGCCCTCACCAGCCCTGGTAAGAGGACACCCAGGTCTGCATGCACCTGGGTGCCAGGTGCAGGGTGCATGTGTCCAGACAGCCCGGGAACTTGACTGGGCATCAGGGCTAGCTCATTTCACTAATTATTTTTAAAGAACCAAACTTTCAAACTGCATGTGGTTTATTTCCCAATGAAAAAAAAATGTCTTCACTGGGAGAATCCACCATGCTGGCGATTCTCACACATTTATTTTGCTTCAAAAATATGTTGTCCATTCAGTCCTCATTAAGTCTTCACCATCATGAAGAGCCTCATGAAGAGTCTGGTAGTCGCGCTTTTAATCTTTTTTCTTTTTTTTAGCAATTTAAGAATTCTGTGTTAATGCTCAAAATCTGTAATCATTCCAGTGTGATTTTACACCCTCACCGTTCTTCACATTTGCTTCTAAAATCCACAGTTCAGAGGAGCCGTCTTGGTCATTTGTTTATGGCCATGTTCTGGACTCTGTGGTTTGACGTCTTTTTCCTCAGAAATTTTGTTGCTTTATTCAAAAGCAGATGCCATTTTTCTTTCATACAAGCCTGACATAATGCGGTTGCTTGGATACCATGATTTGTTTGTTAAGAAATGTTTCACTGGCTTCTCTTTCTCCCTGAATTTCCTAGACCTTGATAAATGATCTTGCTGCCTCCTCTGGGGCGTGGAGGAGCTGGCCTGGACAGTCTCCAAGCTTTCTCCAACTTTAAAACCTCGTGACCCTCTATCGGTTCCACCAAAAAGATTAGCTAAGTGTTGAAAAGGACTTTTATGTAATAGTGCGAGGTTTTCTTTCAGAAAAGTAGAAAATGAAAGCTGCAGCACCCTGCGGACCAGCTTTCGTACAGCTTTTGACATGAGGGAGCGATGAAGCCCTCTGGCAGGTGCAAAGGCATGGGCCCTTGGTCCCTTTATAAAACATTGTGGATCTGAGACGTGCATTTCCCTGTGCATGCACTTCAGAGGGAGAAATCCAGGAGACTTCCAGGCAAAGCTGGGGGTTTATCCTTAACGTACTGTAATCTCATAGCAGAGCCCATGGGGGCGTTGACTTCATTCTCTCCAGTGCCTTCAGAGATGCACCATTGCGGCAAACGGTCTTCCTAAAAACAACTTTGTGGTTTCAGCAAGTTACAGTGCTAACACAGTATGGGATGTGTTTGTTTCACGTACTTATTTAAACAAGGCCTGTAGTGGCCCTTGCAAGAAATAAACATCTTGAGAAAATAACCCCCCCTTATAAAAATAATAGTGATTTATCTTAAAAACAAATTAAAAAATTAACCTCTGTGACGTATCTTTTTATAAACTGGGTTTAAAAGTATTTTCTCAAATAAGAATTTTTACCTCCCCTGTGAGGATCATGGTATGATTCCATTAAAACACCACACATTTTATTGTATCTTTAGTCAGAAGCTAATATTTTTAACTATATTTTATTTGGAGAAAAAGAACTAAAAGTCACTCAAAACCTGAACACTTTTTTGTTTCCATAAAAAGGAAGAGGATTTGCTCTCTCTCTTTTTTTTTGTTTTGTTTAAGAGAAAGCAATATCAACTTTTTTGTCTAAAGTAAATTTTTCTGATTTTTCCAACCTTTACCTTCTCTCCCTGCTGTTGAAAATAGCCAGCAGAAACTGATCAAGTCCTTGTTAAGAGATAGAAAAAAGAAAACCTTTTTTATTATGAAAACTCTCTTCGTTCTATGGCAAGAATCCATATAGCCCACAGTTCGGACTGTAAGTCCTTAACTCTGACTTTTACATATTTAATACTGCAGTTACATTAAAATTATCCCACCATTCTGACAGTTGTGTTAAGGGTATGTGGCCTGTCGTTGCTTGTGAGGGTTTGTTTGACTTGATTAAAACACATCCTTCTGTCATGATGTTTGTGCTGGAATGTGCTGTGGTTCCAGGGAATCAAAATTAATATTGGAACATTTCATTCTTCTTTAAAAGAGGATTTGTCAGTTTAAGAAGCCAAGTGCAAAAGTGGGTGTGAGCTGATCACTGTGATGATGTGATTGATAGATGGTGCTTCTTAAATGCTGGTACAGTGGTAGGCGCTGCCCTGGGAGTGGGGACACAGCAGGGAACAGAAGGGATGGGACAGTCCCTTCTGCCTGACAGCCTTCCAGTCTGTTAGAGGAACTTGGACAAGAAGCAAATAAGTTCCCCTGGACGCGATGGACAAGCGCCTGAAGAGACACCGGGCAGGAAGGTGGAGAGAGTAAAGAGGGTTGAAGGAGGCTTTCTCTCTCCAAAAAGATGACATTGGAGCAGAAACCTGAATCGGGAGGAAGCCATGTTGATATCTACGGAAAGGGCCACTCAGGCAGAGGACAGAGCAAGTGCAAAGGCTGCGAGGCAGGAGGAAACTTGGCGTGGTCCTGAACTGGCAAGGAAGCCGTCCCTGGCGCTGAGAGGGTGAGAGGCAAGGGGTGAGAGGTGAGGTGAGGTCCACACTGTGGATCCACGTCCATTCCCTCCAGTGTGGTCAGGAGCACAGATATGTCAGAGCCTTGTTAACATGCAGTACTTAGCCCAGGAAGGTGGCTGAAGTATTTAAGGAACTTCAGACATATTTGACCATTTTCAGTTTTCTCCTGGGGCTTTAATGAAAGGAACAGTGTGTCCTGAGATTATCCCCTTCCTTCCTGCTCTCAGTGCAACCCACCACTGGCAAGGTGTCCTTCCCTCCGCTCTTAAAGCTGCATCTGCTCCTCCATAGATTCTGCTCACTGAGGCATCGTTGAAAGTGGTTTTTCTCTTCTCTGTTGAGGAATGCTTTGCATAATAGCTGAAAGTATTTCATTAGAATCCTGAAGTGTAGCAGCAGAAACGATTTAAATCTACATTTCAGTTATATTTCTTAAGTATAACTAAAAAATCTGGCATTTAAGTGGAAGTAAATTATTTGTCTAATTTCCATCAGGGACTCTTTCAAAGTCACAGAAAATGTGGTTAGTAGAATTCATGACTCTCCACTTCATCAGAGCAATTTCCTGGTGGGGGTGGGGAGCAGTTCCCAAGGCCAGTGCCTTTGCTTATTATTTTTAAATAACAAAAAGCTGGGCTTATTATTGTTCCATTAACAACCCAGTCAAACTGTGAAATGCATCACTTGCACAAGCTTGGTTTTACCCTGTTTTTAAAGCTACCTCTTAACGCTTCAGACAAATCTATCCAGAAAGGAAAGGGACAACTCAATCCCCTAAACTATTAATTCTTCTAATAATTGTAAATTTATCATTTCAATTTTGCATGCCCAGAAACAGCCTCCCTACAGCATTATTATAAATGATTTTAAACCGTCTATGCTTTAAAACATGAAAGATTAAGCTTTAATTTTTATTTTTTAAAAAATCCCCTTAGGCAATAAATAGGTTCCTTTGTCTCATGGCCTTGAAATAAAAATTAAAATGGTCTAAATTGCCCATGGTTAGAATAAGTGTTTCATGCAATTATCAGATGGTAGTGAATAAAATTAGAAATTAAATTATGAAAGAATAAAAATCAGGTAAATGCATATATGCCTTTTATAAGTTTCTCCCAGGTCTTTTGAAGCCTAATTCAATCATGCTTCTTGTCTTTTATTTTGATATGATAATTTTTCCTTTGTTTACTTCAGTCTCCTATTTAGTTCATTAATTCTTGGGTCATTTCTTCTTACCCTGTTTTGAACCTGTTTTGAGGAATGTATCTGTTTTGGTACAAAGAGGCAAATTGTCTCTAAGGTGTGCAGCTAGGTCTTCAGGAAAGGTAAGATTCGTCTTCTGCCCAGCTTGTACATGTGTTGCTTTCGCTTGGTAATTCCGAGAACTTAGCGTCGTTATTGCCACATAGGACATGTCTTTGGTATTTTCTGTCTAAAATACAATATCGAGCTCCTGTACCACATTATTCCACTGACCTTCTATTTCCTTTCTTTAAAAAACAAAAAGATGTTTTAAAATTCTCCAAATGCCTCTTTAAGTGCACTCAATCAAGAGCACATTTCAGGATAATAGATAATTTCTTTTGATAGTGTAAAGCATTTTAAAATGCTAAGAAAGCATTTTTCCATTCCCACCATTGACTTTTCAAATAGTTTTCACTTGAAATTCTAGGCAACATTTTCCCCCATCTTCCAGATGTTCCCTGCCCTGCTGCCCCACCCCCACCCCCCAAGGCTGTGACAGACACAGCACAGCCCCAGGGAAATGGCGCCACTGCCCTGTGAACTGTTTGAGGTTGACCCAGACCTGCGGTGTCATCCAGTGATTCTGGCCCCTCCTGCACTCCTTCTGTGAGAAGGGCAGGGCGTGGCCACCTTCTGTGCCACACCCTGCTGTCACCAAGGCATTAGTAAGAAAAGCAGCTGGCTGAATGGCCAGATGAGCGGTAGGACACAAGGAGTTATCCCCAAACCCTCCAGGGTTACCGGAGGCTTCCATCCCCCCTACCTGTGCCTGCAAGTGCGTCATTCCAGGTCTCACTCACGTGACCCAGTGGGGTCGATAGGCTGATGTAGCCTGTTTTCGAGCCTTCTGTTTTCGTGCAGAGCAAGTACTTCATAATATACGAGTATTTCTAACAAACACTTAACTAATTCTAAGCCTAAGTCAAATGCAGACCCCTTCATAAGCAGCTATGTTAGAAGCTCCGTGAGGGCAGAGTCGGAGGAGAGGCATTTTGCCCTCCCTGCTGCAGACGTGTGTTCACTGCACTTCCGATCCCGCACTTCGCCCGTTTTTTGTCACCGGGCGGTGGTTTGAGCACACGCCTGTCTCTCACCATCTGCATAGTAAGTTCTTGCAAAGCAGGAACAGTTTGCTTAGTGGTGATCCCCTTGCATGTGGAACACTGCCTCACCCCCAGGCACTCAAATGTTGTTTAATTCAGTTAACAACAGTAGCACAGTGAAGATGTTCTAAGGTAAATGTTTAAAGACACTTTATTCATTCGAGTCCAGGCCGCATCTCTGAGAAGGAACCCTTGTCTGTCACAGTGACCTTTGACAGGGTCAGTGACCCACCTGACAACCCCTGACTTGGTTCTGGAGTAATCTAAAAATAACAACACTTCACAGGGGAAGATTCAGGTCTGACTGGTTTCTGGAGAACGAATCAGTAGTAATTGACGTTAGAACAAATTCATATAGAGTAGTTTTTTATTCCAATAATTTTATGAAGATTGGCTTTTAAAATGTTCTGATGTCATGATATGGAACAAAGAAGAGTCTCATATCAGATAAAGGCATTTTGTTTTCAAAAGAATCATCCACTCATGTGTGGCCTTTTGCAAACTCATCCCCCCAGAGCACTCCTTACTTGCATGAGCTTCACTGACGCCCCGTGGTCCACAGCGCACCCACCCTGTGAGGGAAAGCAACGCCTCATTTGCCTCTTCAGAGGTATTTGTTACTTATACTGTACTTCAGCATTTTATTAATTCAGGGACCAGTTATTCTTGACCTCCCCTTTTCCTCCTCAGGCCCCTCTTTTTTCGTTGCTGATTATCAAGGAAAAGAAGTCGGTCTCAAAGCAGTCTGCCTTCCCTTTCACTAGCACGTGGCCAAGTGTATCAGGCAGGCCGAGTCATGTCCATTGTTCAAGTCAGCGATTTATTTGTGGGGTCGAATCAGTTAAACAGCTTTACACCCTTACTGCTGTTGAAAGAGAGCTGACAGCTGTTCTTTTGTTCATTTCCTGAAAGTTCCAACATTTTGTGCTTTGTTTTTTTTTGTTTTTTTTTTTTGAAGTTTTCCACATGTTACAATAACTCGTTCTTGTTCTTGACATTATGGGACTCACTTTATTTTCGTCAGTGTTAATGGAGGTTTGACATTATACAAAATGTTCCATAAGTAAAATGTCACTATAGTGATTTTAATTTTCTAACATATTTTTCATTCATTCAACAATATTTGTTGAGCATCTACTGTGTACCTGGGGCTGTTCTAAGACACTCAAAACATATCGGTGGACAAAACTGACAAAAATCCCTATCCTTGTATAGATTGTATTACAGCATCAGCTTTCTAAAAACCATTATTTCACTAAATACCCACCATAGTAAAATGATTTGGTTAGCCTTTAAGCGTAAACTATAACTTCTTCACCCTTTAAATAATCTTCACAACCAATATTTTTGTGTACTTTATGTTAAAATGTTGCAAATTAGACCGCATTGGGGAGAGGAGGGAACCTTCCTTCTCTGTGTTCTTCCTTGTCTGTAAACTGTGCCATTTTTCTGTACATTTTATGCAGCAAGGAGCTCTGAGAGTTAGTGTGAGTCATTAGGGTGGACCTGGTAAGTCAGAGAACCAGGAAAAGGTGAGCAGTGTACTTGCACTCTGCTCTGTGGCTCCGCAGGAGAAGCACTTTGTGAAAATCAAATATTTCAAAAGTTCTTAAGCATTTAAAACATATTTTAAAAAAATAGGTGGCAGTGGTCTGCCTTTCTAGTAAATAGTTCTTTATTTGATATCAGTCATCACCCTTCAGGTTTTTAAAAAAATGCAAATATCTCCCAACTAGAGGAGTTCTGATGGCTCCTTTATGGGCTGGGCATTTTGGTGGGGAATCACCTTTAAATTTCCCTTATTATCAAGAAAATGAGATGTCTCTTGGTGCAAATGGAAACACAGCTGATTCTCAGCTTCATTCCGGTGTCCTGATCTGCCAGAGGGTCCCCAGCCTCCTCCATCAGAACAGCTTTGCCCAGCGGCTGGGCCGCCCACAGTCGCTGAGATGCCCCTGACCAAGAGACTCTTAATAGTCCTGAACTAATTGAAAGCTAAATAAAGCTGCCCCGCCAAGGGGGGCAGATATTTATGGTTTGTCACTTCACCACAGAGCCCACACTCAGTTTTCTGCGAGCCGATCCACCTGTGCCTGAGATCTGCTTGTTGTCCCACGTCTAGTGGGCAGACAGATCCCTGTCACGCGCTCAGAGGGCTGTCACTCACTCCTTTGTTCTCGCTTTGTTTTGGGTGTGCTCTTTAGTACTTTTAGATACGGGCTGTGATTTTTTGTGCGTGTGCACTTGGCGGCTGTGGAGTCTGTGCTGTGCACGTGGGTGTGGCTCCCTGGGACAGAGCCAGGCCACGGGCCCCGCACTGGGTGCGTGGGCTCGGAGGTGTCTTCTGCCCACTGCCACTACCCAGCGTTTTCTCCCACCGAGTATCTGTGGGGCTGTCTGGTGAACGGCTGGTCACTGCTCCCACTGACACAAAGCATATGTCTGTTGCTTAAGTGCATTTTAGATGAGAAAAGTGCATTTTAGATGAGAAAAGCAACAAAACTTTATTCTAGTCACAACTCCCTGAAGGTGCATGATCCAAGTTCCACGTGTGAAGACTCGAAAGCAACCAAACTTCTGTTTTGTTCAGATGTGGTTCAATCCCATGAATTCCTGTAAATGTGATGCAGTGGCCAGTACAAAAAATAAGCAAATCACACAAACCTGGGCAGTCCAGTTGGAGAGTGGAGAGGCAGATAAGGTGCCAGGTATCAGTGACAGGAGAGAGTCCATCTTCAGGAAATGGGGGACATTTTTAATAGAAGGGCTGACATTGGAGCCAAAATTTTAGGATGAGGTAGGCTCCTGAAAGGTAGAAATGGAATGGAAGATACAGCATATGTGTGGAAGATGAAAAAAGGCAGACAAAGAATTTAGCTGGCAAATGGAAATCTGTCTCATTTTTCACAAGGGTGAGCTTTATGGAAAACACCCGCCATGGAAGACTCTGAAAGCCTATGGGACACCCTCTCGCAGGCAGCCAAGAGCTGTTTCAGGACTTGGAGCACAAGAACGTCAGTGATGGGACTTCGGTACCAAATGGAGATGGGGGAGAATAAGAGGAAGGAGGAGTTGAAGAAGACAGGGTGTCTGTAGTTCCAGGGACCAGCAGCACAGCGTTTCCATTAGTAGAGAGAAGGGAGTGCGAAGAAAAGGTTTGCAGTAGAAGCTGATTTGATTTTCCACACATTGGGCCGAGGCACACGTGAGCAGGCCTGTCATTTAAACACACACAGCAAGCAGCTGGATATCTGACCCTCCGACCACAGAGGTCGGAGCTATTTAATAAAATAGTGCCTTGAGGACAAACTGCAGAGGTGAAGCAGGCTCTGCTGCTTTGCAGAGAAGAGGACTGAGTGTGCGCTCTGGCTGGGCACAGTTGGTGGATGGGAGCTGCCAAGGAAGCAGTGTCAGGGAAACTTCGAGCAGCGATGTGAGAAGGTGAGAGCAGAGAAGAGGTTCAGTAGTCCCCCCTCATTTGCAGTTTCACTTTCCACAGTTTCAGTTACCCACAGTCGAAACCTCGGTCTGAAAATACTAAATGGAAAATTCCAGAAACAATTTATAAGTTGAAATTGTACACCATTCTGAGTAGTGAGATGGAATTTCTCACTATCCCACTCCATCCTGCCTGGGACCTGACTCGTCCCTTTGCCTGGCGTCTTTATGTCACAGACGCTCGCCTCCCTTTAGTCACTGAGGAATCATCTCAGTTATCAGATCAACTACCCTGGGGTCCCAGTGCTTGTATTCCAGTCACCCTTATTTTACTTAACAGTGGTCTCAACGCACAAGAGTAGTGGCAGTTTGGACATGCCAGAGATGAGCTGTAAAGTGTGCATATGTAGGGGAAAACATCGTATATATAGGGTTCATCAGGCATCCACAGGGGGTCTTGAAAAGTACCCCTTAGAGACAAGGGGTATGACTGTGTTTGAACTGAACTCTCAGGTCGTCAGTTTACCCCCTACAAGGGGCCAGTTCACCCCAGTGGTGGGCGAGATGTCAGCCCTGTAGGCAGTGAGACGAGAGGTAAGAATCACATATTTATAGGTGGCATTTTCGTGAAATGTAGTGATTTTTTTTAAGTCTATAAAAGTAGCAGGGTCAGTAAGAGGAGAAAGTTTAAGATGGAGAAAATGGCCCTGGCTGGTGTGGCTCAGCGGATTGAATTTCGGCCTGAGAACCAAAGGGTCACTGGGTCAATTTCTAGTCAGGGCACATGCTTGGGTTACGGGCCAGGTCCCTGGTAGGGGACATGCAGGAGACAGCCACACGTTGATGTTTCTCTTCCTCTCATTCTTTCCATCCCCTCTCTCTAAAACTAAATAAAATCTTTTTTTAAAAAGATGGAGAAAATGTAAACATATTTCTAAGGTACAGAGAAGCCAGAACAAAGGAGAAAAGGAAGAGGCCAACGAGAGATGAAAATTGTTGGACTAAAGTCAAAAGGAGGTCAAAAGGATGGAATCAGACTCTCCCATGGAGCAGGGCCTTGTCAGGCTCTGCCACCAAGCTCCTGGCCAGCAGCCCCCTGCCGTGCCTTCACAGCACTCCCCACCAGTGTGCATGCATGTTAACACATGTGGCACATCACAAACCCTTCATAAGTGCTGCACGAATGATGGCGTGGGCTTAGAAGAGGGAACGCACACCTTTGCCTCTGAGGCATGAGCAGAAAGAGGTCAGGAATGATGAGGATGTAAAGAATGTAAGATAGAAAGGTATTTAGGTCATATATAGGTCATGAATTTAAATATCTACAAACAACCAAAAAATGTCTGTGCCCCAGGCAGAGGTTTAAAAAAATAGTTAACCTAAAGAATGTAATAGAGGAATTTCTATTTTATTTTCTTGCTAGAGGATGTGGGCATCATGACCAAGATCTGAAAGACAGCAATTTAGAGCAAATTATTTGATCTTCTCAGTTGTGAAATGAAATTGTTTGCTTTTACTTTTCTTACTGAAATATTAAGGTTAATAAGTATATAATGCACACTATTGGGTTTTTTAATGACAACGTTAACTATAATATGGAAAAGATGTCATTATTTGGGGGTCATATAAAATTTTCCTCTGGACCACAGGAAAGTGCGTTAAAAGTGGAGTAAGAGCCAGTGATATCTTTCTCTGAATTTCTTGCCTTTAGTGAACAAATATCTCCCCACCCTTCCTAAAAATATGAGAATATAAATATAGATTGCTTTTCATCTTTTGGCTAAGACCAAGTGTAGAATATAAATGCAGAGAGTAGGCCGTTCCTTTCTTTTGGACTTAACTAAACGAGTTGGCTGTGAACTTCCCACAAGAGTGGGAGATTTGGCCTGAGGTTATAGAGCCAACACACCCTACTTACTAAAGACAGAATGGCACTATTAGGTTGAATAGCGTGAGATGCCATGTCCAGGCAGGGTTCCTTGTAGCTGTCACCACTGAGAGTCAGGCCCAGAGGCAGGTGGAGAGGTGTTTGGTTTTACTTCAGCCGACTGGATTTACGCTCTGAGGTGGGCCAGTAGCAGAGGCAGCCGCCCTGCTGAAGGGCAGGCTTACTTGGTTTGTGCCTACAGATCACAGCTTTTCAAACTCAGAACTTTGCTGGACGGTCTCTTGACCCTTTGCCAGCCTGGGTGTCATTATCCAAAGGAAGATGTCTCCCAGAAAGGAGTCTGTTACCCCTCTGGGAAAACTGCCCTCTTTCCAGGACATCTGAAGACCAGATTCACACAGGTTTTCGGTGACTCCCACAGACACACACTCACTTTCCACAGCAGTTTGTTCTCCTCACTCTCTCTCCAGAGTCCAGAGCCTGGTCAAATCGTCAAATCTTATAGTAGCAGGGAATCCTCAAATAATCCGTCCAGGTGCCTCGTTCAGGATCCAGATGAAATACCGAGTGGTTCCACCACCCCATGAAAGACTCAAAAGCAGGAACTCCTGGGGAACCACAGTTGTATTTCTAGAACTTTCAGCTTACATGTTCTCACCCTCATGAGGAAATCACTAACATGTTTTTCAGTCTGAGCCCATGACCATCTGTAAAAACAAACATCAGAGGTCAGCTAAGGGAAGGTTTGTACTCTCATTTATTTTGGTAAATTATACGCAAAATACGATTGGAAAAGAAAATAGGTTTGATTTGCTTTTTTCTTCCATTCCTATTAGATCTATATATACTGAATTTATATAAACTGACTTTTTCAAATGTATGAGCCAAATTGTATCTTAATTCTTTAAGTGTCTGCCTTTTATGGGACGGGGGCAGGGGGGCAGGAAATACTAAAAATAAGGTATATTAAGGAGGTACCCAGGTCTAGTAACAATTAAAATAAAGTAGATTTCTGTCTTAGCAAAATAACAAGTGAAAGCTCCAACAAGCACATGGAAATGAAAATTAAACTGAAGAAAACAGTGGGACTGCTTTGGACATTAAAAGTATAATACTGTCCACAACCATTTCTGTAGCACTTTCTTACCTTCCAAAATAATATCATCATAGAATAATGCCTTAAAAGTAATTCAGAGTCCAAACCAGGAATCGTCTTCCTCCGACCTTCACACTCTGAGTTTCCCCCTTACCCATCTTCTAGAGGACCATCTTCTAATGGCTCGTCCAGCCCTGTGCTACCTCTGTTTACCAGTCTCCCTGTGGGTTGGAAGTGGTATAATGCAAGAAGGTGCTGCAGTTATTCATGGGGTAGAAGACAGGCCTGTTACAGAGACTCAAGTAGTGAGATGAGGACACCTCAGAACCTATCAACACCATTCTCTAATACAGACAGCCTCCCTTCCCACCCACCACCCCCTCAAAAAAGTCTTTTAGGGAATAAATTGAGGTGTAGTTATTATGCAATAATTAGACCTCAGGGGAGAAGAGACCCTCTGTGTTTTGTTAATACCCTACAGTTGTGATTAGCTAATAATCACAGGTTGTGCCTGTGTCACTGCTTCATTATTCGACATCCTCACTTCACTGCTGTGAAGTTTTCACTGCACTGTCGAACGCCAGCACCCAAACTTGTTTGAGGCTGAACACAACCGCAGGCTCTGGTGTCCTGAACTTTCTGTGTTTATAACTATTCTGTTTCCTAAACCACAAAGCCACCATGCTTTCACCATGGAATTGTTCCATGGAAAGTGTTCAGTGAATGCCCTGAAGGCAGATTCTTGCTTTCTCTGTTAATGTTGTTCCGTTGTTGTTTAAAAAAAAAAAATCTCTTGCTGTCCAGGCAAAGTGGGAAGGGGTTAATGTGAGAAAAGTAATGCACTTAATTCCTAGAAAGCAGTCATTTCTGGACTGGATTTAATGCTAGACATGACCTGCAGTAAAAGACAGGGAGGAAAGGGCAACATTCATGTAGGAAGAAAGATTTATGTGAAGTGGTAAATGTGAAAGGCTGACCAGCCCCAAATGGCCATTTTTCTACTCTTCTTCGTGGATCTGGAATCTGTGAGAGGATGAAGGAGTAGCTGAGTTCCCCACGGTCAACAGTCAACCTTGCCCCAAAGTGGGGGTCTTGTTCATCACCCCACCTTCCACAAAGAATGAGAAAGCACCTGGTGTTTACACTGTGTGTCCCTGACTCCAGTTAAAGTGAAAGGGAGGATAGGTTATCGGGCTGGTCTTTGAACTTGGCCTTGTGTGTGCTCCTGGTTCCTCCTGCATGAATTATGTCAATGGAGTGAAGGGTGTCTCTGCTCCCATCCTGGTGACAAGGCAGCTACGGGCTTCACTGATTCTGTTTTTTTTAAATGTCCACACTCTTTGTCTGGCATATAAGCACAAGGGGATGGTTTGATGAGTCTTGCACTCTGCTCCGCAGGCTCAGTTGTGTCTTTAGGAGCCCTCTGTGAGGGCATGAGGTGGGATGGGATCCCTTTCCAGTTCATTCAAGCCCACAGATTGGCCTTGTCCTAAGAGAAACTGGACGTGAAGTCTGCAGTAGAAGTTTAAACTTTCTATCCAGCAGCTATTTATTTAGTGCTTATGATGTGTCAGTCGTTCTTGTAGGTTATGGAAAATAAGACCGGGAGAACTCCTACTCTTTAAAAAGCTTACCTCCCAGTGGGGTTTTCTTATATAGAAGATAGAATCATAACTTTCTAACTTTACATAGTATTTTATTCTTGGTTTCCTACCTCCCAGCATCTGTTTCCCTTTCTTATCACAAACCAAACCTCCCCCCCTCACAACCTTTCATCTTCTCACGCCTGAAACTAAATTTCATACCCAGCCCTGATGGAATTTGATGGTGCTGCATTCGGACAGCCCTGAGACCGGTGGTTCTCAAGCTTTATTGAGCCAGATGCACTAAGAGGGCTTGTTGAAATCAGATTCCTGGGTCCCGCCATCAGAGATTTTGGTTCAGTGGGTCTGACGTTACCTCCAGGTGATTCTGCTGCCAACAAGTCCTAGACTATTAACTTTTAATATGTGACCTTTCTCCATTAAACGTATGTGTGGTTACTGTGTACCCAAAGTATTTACTGCCTCCAGCAGACAGAACAATTCTGACCGAGTGGCCATCAGAGCATCTCAGCCTCCCTGGGCCATGGGTCAGAGGAGCTCACCCACAGAAGTCTGGTCTTTCGCTCAGTGATCATTTTCTCCGTGATTCGGTTGTTCAGGATTTGTGTTGGGTGTGCTCAGTGCAGCAGCTGCTATGTGCATAGAAAAGGAGAAAGGTAGAAACTACCTACCATATGTATTGAGCTTGATTTAATTTGTTTTTATGCAGATCCCTTTGTTCCGCAGTCTCTAAATAGGCCTGCGGTTTCCCACTGTTTAGGTGTGTGCGGGCAGTGGAAATCGGGACCTTCACCAAAGTTCAGCCTTGAACCAGTAGAATTGTGCTATCTTGCAGTCCTTGTTTTTCCTGCCAGGAGATGCAGCCAGCGTGTGTTTGGCATTGGCAGAAACAATAAGAGCTTTTCAAAAGTGAGTTTATTGGATCTTCGAGAGGTTATCAAGCATAGCCTCAGGGCCTTCAGAATCAGGGGGTTTCCCTGATACATGACCATCTGAGGCCTCAGCTTTCATATTTCTCCAACTGGGAGGAGGTGCATCTCAGGCAGTGGGGCTCACTTTGGAAGAATTCATATTCATTGCAACTTCCTTTGTACTTCATCTGCCTCCTTCCGGCTATCACCTCCTGATCCTCATTTTGTTCTCTTGAGCTACAAAGAATATCTTCTTGATGTCAAGACCTAAGACTGTCTCTTCCCTGGATCATCATCTCTCTAGGCTAAAATTGCACCTTTTTTAAAAATGACCATTCCTCTCTTATTCTCAACTTGACTTTCAGGTCTGGTCACTCTCTTCTGGACTTTCTCAAGTCCACAAACACAGACTGAGCTTCCTGGTGCTCAGACTAATGATAAAGGCTGCAAAGTTCACCATCACCCATGCAGTTGCCTCACTAGGGGGAAATGTTGAGTCTTCAACTACTGTAAAATGATGTGAAAAGAATGTAGTTCCTCCTTTTGAGGACAGAATAACCAGATTCTTACCCTTCAGATATAGACCCAACAAATGTTTATTGGTCATCTACTAGATATCAGACATTAATGCCACTTCATTTGATTATTTGATTAGCGTGTCACTTCTCAGAGCTGAGTCACATTATTCCAATTGGGCAAATAAATCCTAACCTCAGCTAAGTAAAGCCCAAGGTTTTACAGATGAAGGGGACAGAGCCAGAAAATTAAGGGTAAATATGAATGACTCCAAGTTAATTGTTTCTGTCAGTAAATGTCCATAGTAACCACAAGATAAGTGCAAGATGCAAAATAGGAATTTAAGTTCAGTATCAGCATCATATCATCTCTTTGAAGTCGGACAGCTGGGTTAGATCCTGGCTGTACCACTTACAGCTGGGTGACTTCCCACCTCATAGGATAGTATAAATGATTAAGTGAGCTAATATTTATATTCTTTAAGACAATGACTAGCACATGGTAAGCACTCAATAAATATAAGCTATCATCATTATTAGTTTATTCCTGGCACAAATGAATTGAATATATTAGTTTTCTATTACTGCTATAAAATATTACCACAAATTTATTGACTTGAAACAACACAAATTTATTTTATTTTTATCCTCATCCAAGGATATTTTTTCATTGTAGAGAGGGAGGGAGGGAGAAACATCGATGTGAGAAACATTGATTTGGTTGCCTTGTCATACACACCCTGACCAGGGATTGAACCCGCAACCTGGGTATGTGTCCTGACAGGGAATTGAACAGATGACCCTTTGGTCTAGGGGATGATACTCCAACCAACTGAGTCACACTGGCCAGGGTCACAAATTTACTTTGTTACAGTTCTTTAGGTCAGAAGCCCAGCATACTCACTGGGCTGAAGGAGCATGGTATGCTCCTTCCTGGAAGTTCTGGGGGAGAATCCATTTCCTTGATTTTTCATCTTTTAGAGGCCACTGACTTTCCTTGACTTGGGACCGGTTTTCCACCTTCATAATCAAGATTGTCTGGTCAACACATCTTAAGCTGTCATATCTCTGGTTCTCTTTTTCTGTTCCCTCTTCCACAGACAAGGACCCTTGTGATGACATGGGGCCCTTCCAGATAATCCAGGATAATCTCCCCACCTCTCAGTCAGCTGAACAGCAACTCTGAATCCCTCTTGGTCACAGTAACCTAACATAAGGTCCCAGGAATTATGACACGGACATCTTTCAGGAAAGGAGCCATTATTCTGCCTACCACAGAGAACACAGTAGTAATATTCCTACCTCCCTCTCCAGGCATAGCCCTGGGGACGGGGACCCGCATAAACTTAATCTGCCTACCCAGTAATGCAGACGTCGGGACAGAAAAGGAACAGAGAACAGGAGGGCCTTTGTGAAGTGCCATTTTGTGTGTTGTGTTTCAGTTCAGTGGCCCGTTCTCCGGCCACTGCACGTCAGGCCCTTCCGGGTCTCTCCAGTCAGATTAGTTCCTCATCCTCCGGCAAGGGAAATCCAGACTGGAGCAGGCTGAGAGGGCCGGTGGGCCAGTTCATCCCTATGGCAGAGATAGGAGCTTTGGCTGAGAAATGGAGCTGAGGTCCTTTTCTTTGGGAAGCTGAGGAGAAACGAGTGAGCATTTATCTCTGGCACGAATAAAACTAAAAATAAAGTTAAGGAAGTATTTTTTACATTCCAATAAGATCAGGCTTGCTTGTTATTTGGGCTGGTTTAAGAAAGTTTTCTTAATTGCCCCACTCCCACAACCATTATACGTCTCAGTGACTAACACAGTAAGGCCACCTTGTCGCAGACTCACCCACACAGCTTGGGTGCTGCGCCCACTCTCCGTGTGCACTGGGCAAGTCCTCGGCGTCCCACAACTCCGTATCTGGATCACAGGTTGCCTGGGAGGAGCCAACCGGAAATGAATACACATAAAAGACTTATCATCCTTTTGCTGGAAATGAAGGAAGAGAGACAAATATTTCTGTTTTTCTGAGTGGGCAAGTCCAAATCTCAGCTCTGTTCCATCAGACAGTTATTCCAAGGGCCTTAGTAGCACTATTTTCTTCTTTGCTTTCCTTGCCTTTTCCTTCCTTTTCTTTCTTTTCCTTCCCTCCCTTCCTTTTTTTAAAGATTTTATGTATTTATTTTTGGAGGGAAGGGAAGGAGACAGAGAGGGAGAGAAACATCAGTGTGTGGTTGCCACTTACGTGCCCCCCACTGGGAACCTGGCCCACAACTCAGGCATGTGCCCTGACTGGGAATCGAACCAGCAACCCTTCAGATCGCAGACCGACACTCAGTCCACTGAGCACAACAGCTAGGGCCCTACTTTCTTTCTTCCCACCTTTTATAGCAAGGGACCTAGGCACTCTGTGACCTACAGTTTTTACCTGGGCCAAGAAACTCTTCCAGATATATTGTCCATCCAAGACACAGCATAGCCCTGAGGAGAAAGAACTTGTCCCCTAGACTGGGATAGGTGTTTGCAGACTACTCAGCTTGCAGTCTTTCCTGCAGTAAGAATAAGCTATCTGGTCAAAGCAGCGAAGAAATTCTGTAACCAGGACAGTTGACACATCCTCACCAGCAGTGTCCCTTTTTTACCTTTTTTTTTGCCAACTCTCCTCACTAATACCTCACTGCCCCCATGTATACTTTTTTTTTCCATAAAAAGACACAGAACCGTGTTGCCATGTGAGGCCATAAAAACATGGCTTTCGGCCATCACAAGACATTTTATTTCCTAGTTAGCCAGCTGGTCATAACACTTCGGGCTGGTTGGGGATTTTTAACAGTGGTGAAAGAGGCACAAAATGGGACATGTGACAAGTTATGCCTGCCACTAGGTGAGCAGGGCGAGGCAGGCGGAGCTGTCCCGCTGGCGTTCTTCTTGGCTGTGTTGTGTAACCTTCTCCTTGCGAGGAGCAGCATTCCACGGAAAGAGGTGCTGTGGGCAATTATGACCCTACATTTATTTACCCCCCTTCTCCCAAAGTGTTCCTTTGGTGTTCTATAAACAATTTAATTGAGGAAGCAAAGGATACAGTTCTCAGTGGAGACTGAAGGGAATTTTAGGTGGGCAGAATGCAATTACCCAAGGCAGCATCTTGAAGTCTGCCAACACAGAAATAGGAAAATGTGTGTGTTGGTGGCATTTAATTTGTCTCTGTCTATTGTGTCTAGGGGGTCTTTCTCTATTATGCATGTGTTGAATATTTAGTTTTGAAGCATCTGATTGAGGTTGGCTGTATGACAAATTCGAGTTTTTCTTTTGCTTTAAGTAGACTATTTACTAGAGTTCTTAAAGGCAACTGGATATGCAGTCAAGGTATCTTTTCCATCTTAGACTCAATTGGGGCAAATGTTCAGAGTATCATCCAAAGATAGGGGGCACATAGCATCTTCTCAATTTTTTAAAGATTTTTTTTTATTCTAGACAGAGGGGATGGGAGGGAGAAAGACAAGGAGAGAAACATCAATGTGTGGTTGCCTCTTGTACACCTCCCACCAGGGACCTAGCCCGCAACCCTGGCATGTGCCCTAGACGGAATCAAACCAGTGACTGTTTGGTTCGTAGTCTGGCACTTAATCCACTGAGCCACATCAGCCATGGGTGCATCTTCACACTTTAAGGCAAGTTATTTAGTTAATTTTTCTGTCTCCTGTTTGATTCCTCCCCTTCCTTTTCCTCACCCTGTCCCCATCTGTCTGCTGGGACGACCCATGAACAGCATTGTAAGACATCAGGAAACTATGTTCAGTCTAGTTCACTGCAGCAGGTCTCCCCAGGGTTTTTTAATAAATAGAAAAACAAGATGTAAAGAGACTTCTAATCTGCATATTTTATCTTTATTATCAGTCACAAAATGGGCCCAGTATGTTGTTACCCAACCTCCCTACCTTTCCTATAGCCTCCAAGCCCAGGCTTCCTCTGTTATGTGTGTCTGTTACAAGTTATCTCTACAACTCACTGTTCACCATCAAAATTGTGAATTACCCACACAAGCAGAGTGTGACTTTAACCCACCTCTTCCTCAGACCATCTGAGATTTGAAGGATGTGAGAAATCACACATGAAGCATAAGATAAGCCAGTTCTAATGTCATCCAGCTCCTCTTCCCT
This sequence comes from Trachops cirrhosus, assembly GCA_028533065.1. Classification (NCBI taxonomy): domain Eukaryota; kingdom Metazoa; phylum Chordata; class Mammalia; order Chiroptera; family Phyllostomidae; genus Trachops; species Trachops cirrhosus. The sequence goes on from CM052538.1 coordinate 65,933,703, forward strand.
CTCAACACTGAGTGAAGCTCTAGCTAGAAGTAGGTGACTGATCAAGCCTGCTTCCTGTTGCTTTGATTTCTCCGCATGAGAAGGCCAGCAGTGCCCACCATGGCCTTTGTCGGAGGGGCCTCGTGGGCTGGCACATGGGATCCCCTCTAGAATTTCATGTGAGGCAAAGAGGGTCATCCAACAGAAACAACACCAATGGTTGTGTCGTCATCAAGAACTGAAGGTGTTTAGACCGAAAGTGGAGAAAATCATATGTAATTTTTTGTTCTTTTATGAAATACATCCTGTATAGGCTTGTCCCCTGAGTTCAATCTGTGCCCAATAATTGATGATCTAAAAATCCCCAACTGGTGCCAAACACTATGCTGAGGTCATGACACAGCTCACCTCACTGAATCCTCACAGCTGTTTTAAATTGGGTATTTTTTTTTCTGCATTTAAAAATGATGGAACTGAAGCCTGAGGAGAAAAACAGTGTGAGTCCAATGCACTCAGTTTTAACTACAGTCCCATTTTGCCTCCAGTTTGTTTTTAGAAGAGGGTGGTGAAATTGTAATGATGTATCATTTATTTAGAGGCATAGCCTTATTTTTCAGTACCTCTGCGGCCGACCTCAGACACGTTTCCCTGTACTCCTCAGTGATGCCCATGCTCACCAACCTTTGTGGTCCTTCTCCTGCCACCGGAGGTCAGAGGGAGGGTGACCCCTGGAGGACTAGAGACTAGTCAGGCCTGTGCTGTGAATGAGGTCTGGACATTTTAAGCTGCAGACACTAAGGAAACAAGACCCTGTCATGTGTTTTGTGTCTCCAGCAGTCACACTGAATACTCCACAACATCATCATGACAACAGGTCCATCATGAAACTTCCTAGGAATGTGGGGTATTCCTTCTGACAAGCAGCTTTCTCCACATCGCTGCTTTTAGTGCTCTGGCGCCCATACTTCTCCATCACCAGTGTGAATGGCATGAGTCTTGGGGCCTTTCTGATAATAACAGGTTATTGGATGAGTTTATCGGATGAGTGCCAGAATTTCCTGGTCCGCTTACCCAGCTGACCCCCTCCACACCTCATCCCAGTTTGCTTCATATCCATTTCCTGTGCTGTGAGGGATTATCTCATCTTCTCACCCTGGTCCTTTCCGTTCCTTTCCCTTCTCTCAGATCTGAATGAAGAGTCTGAGGGGCGTAAAGAAGAATAGAGCCCTGAATCAAACAAGAGTTTTCTGACAGTCATTGTATACTGGCACTGGAGTTCTTTTATTAGCTACATTTCATTGGACAAAGACACAGATTTTCATGAGAAGCATCTTATGGTCCTTTACAATGCAAGCAGTTGACCTAATCTTCATTCTCTCTAAAATTGCTAGAAAGTCTATATTGTCTCCTATTACTATAACCAATCCAGCTTGCATGGTTGCTGTTGCATGGTATATATTTTTCCAGCCTTTTACCTTCAACCTATTTGTGTCTTTGAATCTGAAGTGTGTCTCCTTGAGACAACATAGACTGATCTGGTTTTTGTTTTTTTTAACCCAGTCTAACAATCCCTGCCTTCTAATGGGATCATTTAATTCATTCATATTTCATGTTCTTATTGACATGGTTACATTTACATGACCTTTGGACTTTTTGTTTTCTGTGTGTCATATAGCTTTTTGTTCCTTGGTCCTTTATGGCTTATTTTGCATTAAGTAAATATTTTCTAGTACAACATTTTAATTCCTTTCATGATATTTTCAAATTGTATTTTCTTAGTGGTTCCCCTAGGACTTACAATAGATGCCTTAACTTACCAGAACCTATTTCAGATCATACTCACTCAATGGTGGTGAGACACAGAAATCTCCTCCTACCGAACTCTCCCCTCCTCCCCTTGTTATGGTATTATTTGTAGACATATTACATCTACATACATATTCCAGACCCAACAATATATTATTGTAATTATTACGTTCCACAACCTAATGTCTTTTAAAGAATGTGAAAGGGGGAAAGCAGATACATATCAACAGAGTTTGTTTGTAACCCTCTTAGTTACCATTTTTTGGTTCTTTCCACTTCTTTTTGTGATTACCATTTGGCATAATTTCCTTGCTCCAACACAGTGTTGCCGTCCCACCTACCTTTGTGGTTTTATTGTCAAATATATTACCTTTCCCTATGTTATAGGCACAGCAATGCAATTACATACATACTGTTTTAGACGATTTTTAAATCAAAAGCAGAAAGGAAGAAAAATGCAATTGTGCTATCATAATTGCCTTCATTAATGTTCTTTGGGGGTTTCTTTTGGTGGTGTATGTGTGCATATACATTCTAATTACTGTCTGGAATCATGTGCTTTCAGCCTGAAGAACTTGCTTTAGTGTTTCTTGTAAAACACATCTGCTAGCAACAAATTCTTGGTTTTTGCTCATTTAGGAGTGTCATTATTTCTCCTTCATTTTTGGAAGATAGTTTTGCTGGATATAAGGTTCTTAGTTCATAGATTTTTCTTCTCAGCACTTGGAATATGCCATCCTACCACTTTCAGGTCCTCTGTTCCAAGAAGCCAGCTCTTCATCTTATTGGAGCTGCCCTATACATGATGAGTCATTTTTTTTCTCTTGCTGATTTCAAGATTTTTCTCTTAACCTTTGGCTTTCAGCATTTTTACTATCACATGTCTGGGTATGGTCTATTTGTGTTACTCTGTTTGCAGTCTGTTGACTTTCTTGGATATATAGATTAATGTTTTTTACCAAATTTAGGAAGTTCTTTTCATCATCTCTTTGACTGTTTTTCTGCTCTTTTCTCTACTTGTGGTACTCCCATTACACCTATGCTCATGTACTTAATGGTGTGCCGCATTTCTGCGAGGCTCGGTCTTCTGCCTGCTCAAATCAACTACTGATCCCTGCAGTGAATTCTTTATTTCTGTAATTTACTTTTCAATTCCAGAATTTCCATTCTGGTCATTTTTGTAATTTCCCTCTCTATCATTTAATGAAACATTGTCATCATATATTTCTTTATTTCAGCATGGTTTCCTTTAGTTCTTTGAACATATTTATAATAGCTACTTTAATGTCTTTGTCTGCTAAGTACAATATCTGAGCCCTCTCAAATGCAGTCTCTGTCACCTGCTTTTTTCCTGAATCACACTTTGTTTGTTCGCAAATCTCGTAAATGTTTACAACTGGACATTTTAGCAATTCTGGATACTGATCCTCCTCACTCTTATTTACCCTCCATCTGAAGTCAACTTCTTGTTTGCTTATTTGCTTAGTGACTTAGCTAGACTAGTTCAGCAAAACCAATTCCACTTCACTGTGCTTCTCATGTCACTCCTTAGAGGACAGCCTTGGGCTGTGACATTCTTATATTTTCTTTCTTAAATGGCATAACTCTTTCAAGTGGCTCTCTGACTACCTCTCTGCCTGATCTCCTTGTTAAATTTCTGGTGGGTCTTTTTCTATTATTATTACATCCAGCTGTTAGCCTCCACTAATTTCTACTTGTGCGATCTATTGATTTTGGCCCTGGGGCATAAAATGCCCCTACAGCCTGGTTCAGTTCACATCAGGCCCCTCCACAGGGAGATTCTTCACAGCCATTCTCTGAAGCTTTCTCGGACCCCAGGAGGGTTCTTCTTAACTTTCTCTTTCTCTGGTTCTCTGTGTTAAACTCCTAGCTTGGCTATCATTTTGCTATTTGGAGCTATGAGGCTCTTCCTAATTATCCACCACCAAAATTTCTACTGTTTCCAATAGCACATTAGGTTTTAATACCAATGTAAATTTGAAATGTTGAAATACACAAATTCCTAAAAGCTATAACTTAATAAAACTAATTCAAGAGGAAAAATAGAAGTTGCATAATTCTCTTTGTTAGAGAAATGTAATCAATATTTTACAACTATCCCATATCAAGTCCAGGTCATTTTTACTGGCAATTTCTAACAAACATTTAAGTTAAATATTCAGCCTTACACTATCTATTCCAGAGAATGGAAAAATAAGGGCATTCTCTCAGTCATTTTATGAGGGTTGCAAAAGCTTGATAGCAAAACTAAGGACAGTACAAGAAGGAAAAATAAATACCTATCTTACTCATATACATAGGTGAAAAAATCCTAAACAAGATAGTATCACATAATGAAGCCAAGAAATTATTTTGTTAGGTTTAATAATGGTGTGGGTATTTTTTTTAATTGTTGTTCTACTACTGTTGTCCCAATTCCCTCCCCTGTTGCTCTCTCCCCTGCCCCTTTCCCAACTCCCACAGTCAATCCCTATCCTGTATGGGGTTTTTTAAAAGCCCAAATTTTAGGAGTTGCATATGGACATATGTAAAAGTGAAATGGCATAAAGTTTGAAATTTGCTTTAAAATACACTTAGACCCCAGCTGGCATGGAGAGGCTGGATGGGGTGTCGTCCTATAACTGGTCAGGGCACGTGCCTGGGTTGTGGGCTTGGTCCCCAGTTGGTGTGTGTAGAGAAACAACCAACGGATGTTTCGCTCTCACATCAAAGTTACTCTTCCTTTCTCTCTCCCTCCCTTTCCTTCTCTCTAAAAATCAATAAGCATGTCCTCAGATGATGGTAAAAAAATAAAGTTAAAAAAATACACTTAGGTTTTGGGAATGGGTTCTCAAATATTCTAGAATCTGGATACGAGTTTATGAGAGTTTGTCGTTATTGTCTCTGCTTTCGTCGGTATTTGAAGTTTGATAATACAAAGGGACTAGAAACTTTGGCTTGATTATATATAATTATTTTTTAAAAAGAGAAAGAAAATAGATACCCATTATGAGGTGTCAGAAGCCAATGTCATACGTGGACAGAAATGTGACAAGGTGGGGAATTCAGTGTTTCGACATGTGATCTGGCCTCATCCAAAGGAATCCCAAGCGAGGTGCGTCGCAAACGCTGCTCTGTGGTCTCTCATGGCAGAGAGGGATGCGCGCCCTCCCGCTGGGCAGGGGCATTCCAGGAGGATGGGTGACGGTCCTGCCCATGCTGGATGGAAGGGAAGTTTCACACTCACAGCGATTTCACAGCTGGAAATGGACCGAGGGCTGCTTTGAGCCACAGTCCGACTTGAGTGTAGCCTTCCCCTCCATCACCAGGATAAAGGTGACATGTGTGGAAAAAGTCAGCAGATTGTGAAGCTCTACAAATGTAAGATAACTGAAATGTAAGATAGCTTCTGTTATTTACAGAAGCATTTATCAATTCCAGAATTTCCACTTTGTTCATTTTTATAATTTCTGTCTTTTATTTGATAAAACATTGTCATCATACTTCTCTTTAATTCTTTAAGCATGGTTTCCTTTAGTTTGTTAACTTACAGATAATAGCTGTAAAAAGGACGGGGAGTTACGACCACTTGGGAAAAGTTTGGCATTTCTTCACAATGTTGAATAGATTTAGCGTGTGACCCAGAAATCCCAGCCCTATGTGTAAACTACGTGTATGCTCAAGAGAACAGAAAACATGTCTACACAGAAACTTGTACACAATGCTCACAGCAGCATTATTCATAATAGCCCCAAAGCGGAAACCACCAGAATGTCCACTGCTGGGGAATCGATCGGCAAAATGTAGTGTTTCCATAAAATGGAATATTACTTAGCAATAAAAAGGGAGGAAGCATTGACACAGGCTATGACATGGATGAACCTTGAAAACGTTTTGCTAAGTGAAAGAAGACAATCACAAAAGATCACATATTTTAAGATTCCATTTAAGTGAAATGTTCAGAATAGGCAAGTCCATAGAGAAAGTACATAGATCAGCGGATGCCAGTGTCAGAAAGGTATGGGTCTCTTTTGGGAGTAGTAAAAATGTTCTAAAGTTAGATGGTGGTGCTGGTTGTGTACTCTGTTCATATACTAAAAACCACTGAACTGTGTACCCTGCAAGGGGGAGTTTTATGGTGTGAGAATCGTATCTCAGTGAAACTGTCATTTGATAAGAGGTGGTAGAGAAAACCGGGGAAGGAGAGTTTAGACCAAAATGACTTTATCTCCTATATTCCACCCCATCTATTACCACGGCTCCCAGGATCCTGGAGGCTTCTGTCAAATTCAGGAAGATGTATGTTTTTTTTTTTCAAAACTTCATTGAGAAAGTGATAGCTCTGAAGCAGAAACAATAAGAAAGTCAAACAGTGCGTTTTACTCCCCCATTCCCTAATTTGTTAAACTGGATGAGAAAGGAGGCTTAGAGCACTGAGGCCTCCAAAAAGCAGTGGGCTGGACACCAGGGCACATGGGGCTGAAGTGGGGCTAACGAGAGGCGAGCCCACCCAGGACAGGTCTCCTCCAGTGTTCCACTCCCAACCGGTGACGGGGACAGTCACCGCACTGGCAAACAGAGCTACGATCACTCTCATTAATCAGCAAGCCTAATGGTCAGAAGGGCCACAAGTGCCATCCCATATGTCTTTCTCACCCGCCACATAAGCACGACTCCCTGGTTCCATCTGCTGTGGTGAGGACGGATTACTTGCTGGGCCAGTTGGCTTTCCCTCATTTTGTGCTTTTTCTCCCTGTTTTCCCACCCTCTTTTTGTTTTTCAGTGGCTGCTTCGACCCCCAACTCCACTGCTGGTGCGGCCATGAACTCTTTGACCTCTCTTGGGACTCTGCAAGGACTGGCGGGAGCCACTGTGGGGCTGAACAATATTAATGCACTTGCAGGTACCATAAACAGTGAGTATTTGCTGCTCTGGTGGACAGCCTTCCCCCAAATTCTCCCCAGAAAAACGGTCAGCCAGAAATGACCTAAAAAGGGTACAGAACAGGGAGAACTAATACTTGGGGTGGAGGAGCGCATGCTTTGATAGGCAGACACTGTCTAGGTTCCTTTTGCCTCAAAAAACATCCAACCACTCTCCACCCGTCTTTTTCTAATACGCAGCGCGTGTGTACTCATCCACACATTTCTGTGGCTGGCAGGTATTTACAGGTTTTGAGGGGTTTGGTTGGGTTTCAGATTTGTTCTGTTCTTCTAAGAGGCAGTGTGCTAATAATAGGAAAATTGATGGACCAGAAATCAGGACACATGGATCCAACCCCCAATCCGCAAGCAATTACTTGTAGGATCTTAGGCAAATCACTGCCCCACTCTGAGCTTCATTTTCCCATTTGGAAATTGAAAGTTCTGGATCAGATTATCTTAAAGGTGCCCTCCAGCTCTAAAAACCCAAAGATTCATGACAGTGTTATGGGGGGAGGGGCGAATAAGGCCTTGAAAAGAAGGAAATCCAGCTGAGCAGAGAGGAGCCACCACTGCAGGGAACACGGTCGGGAGTCCTTATGAAGCACCGCAGGTGTGGGTCACTCACTAATCAGTGCGGCTCCGCCGGGATGCCTGCCACCACCACAGGGTGAGGCAGACTGCTTACCGAGTCACCCAGTTCTGAAGCATGGGGACTCGCTGAAGAACTCTAGGTTCTGTCCTGCCTAGCGTACCCACGTCTGGCACTTTAGATCTATGGGGGGACAGTACCCCACCAGCAGATAAGTGTATGGGAGGCTCATGCTTGGTATTGGCTCCTGCGCTGGGGGAGGTCCTCAGCCCACAGTGTGGGTACCTCGTCTGCCTTTCCCTCAGCTTGGTCCCCCGGGGGCCTGAGAGCAGCTAAGCCCATCAGGTCCGTGATGGCCCAAAGAGATTCTCATTTGAGGGTCCAGTTACCTACCGTGCAGCCCAAGCAACCCAACACCACCCATTTTAAGGACTAAGAAAGGGGTTCATGGCGAGTTGCCATGTTTTAAGCCATGATTCAATAAGTGAACTTACTGATCAGACAGTACAATTTTCTTAAAAAGGCAAAAAAAATCCCAGTAATTCTATACTTTAAAAGCTCAAAAATAATACCTTGCAATATATTTAGTAAAAAAGAACCTAGAACTCATCCAAATGAAAACTAACACAATCCTGATAAGAAAATAAGTCATATTTAGAGGTAGGAAATATTCGGGTTTTATTAAATCCTTTCATTCCGATGCTCTAGAAAAAACAAAAACTTGAACTCAGTTTTATCTGACCATGAACCAAAAAGAAAAAAATAAAAACATTTTCCTTCCATGTATGGCGGCTCTTCATTAGCAAATAGTAATCATGAAGTGGTAATCATGCCACATCAAGATACTTTATCCAGGAAACCGCCTCCAGCCCCCGCCTTGCCAAGAGCCCTCAGTGCCTTGACTCCTGTTTCTGACCTTGTTCTGCAGACGCTCCAGCCCATTTGTCCTTGCCCTCGGTTGCAGGTGTGTGTGTTTGCACACAGCCCTTCATGCTGCTTCTCTTGCCCCAGGACCTAGTTCCCCTAAAACAAGGACTTTGATTTGATCGCCTGCCTGTCCTTGGTCTGCAAAGTAACAGGCCAGTGGGAGTGGCTGTCCTCCTCAGCACGTGCTCATGACTGTTGCGTGTCGTCCTCTTGTCTGTGTGTCTGCCTGTCTCCACCTTGTCGTGTGCTGTACTTTGCTGGCATCGTCCATCGTTATGTGGGGCTAGAGAGGGGCCACTTGTTGAATGGCAGAGACACCGTGACTATGTCTTGTGTGAGATCCATGTTACACAAATTTTGCTTCTGGCAAGGACAACAGGCTTAAGTTATTTTGTTTTTTAAAATTCTTTGCCATTGGATTAATATAAGTTTGTATAGTTCAAGGGAAATTAAGAATGTTTCTAGTTTCAGATTACTACTACCAGAGAGTATCAAGCAGCAAAATGTTTAAGTAAAAAATCATGCTAAAACAAGAATATATTCTTTCTGATTTGGTGAATGTTTCCAGTTCAGGGCTGTTTAACAATGCCAGCAGTGGCTAGCAGCTAATATTTGCTTCTGTCTCAAACACAAGGAGAAAACCTAACACAGGGTGGCCTCTTTCAGACCATTCTCCCTCAACATACGTGGTGATGCTACCTGTCCTACTGAATGATTCTCAACACAGGCCATCGAGAAAGTTACCTAGACAGAGGCAGCTCCTAAAGTAGTTGACCTCAGCTTCCGTATCATTGATGTTTCCTACCCCCTCCCTCCCGGGAACCACTACTTGCTGCCAGGAGAGTTTTCTGGTTTACTGTATAGAGCCAACTCCTTTCCGTGGAAAAAGGAGCCAAGAAGAAAGTAGGTGGATGGAATCCACAGTTAATTCTCAACTCATCTTAGTGTTAAGTTTACCCTCCTGCTCCCCTAAAGTTTTGGTTAGTAGACAATTGGCTAAATTTAACTGAATCTGATCTTCTTTTCCTTCCTTCATACATTCATGAATGGAGGGGCTAAAAAAAATAGTACAACACACTAAAGCTAAAAGTGGAAATTGTCCAGACCGGAAGGAATGTGGGTGAATCACTAATAGGGCTTTCGCTTACAGATCATTTAGTGGTTCTTCAGGCATGTTTTTTATATTTGTATCTGAGCTAAGGGGAAAATATTTTTTGTAGATGTGTCCACCCAAGAATGTAAATCTGATTTTGTATGTTTAAGTATATTTTTCCTTGTTTAAGTGGCTTACCCATATAGTGCTTAAAATTATGATGGTCTTGATATAACCAGCCACAAATGGCCTGGTGAATAAAAATACCTTTTGTAAAGGAGGAAAAAGAAAAGATGCTTTGGGCATATTATTGTGGCTTGTCACTCTATTTACAGTGTGAAATGACTTTTAATCTGTATCATTGCAATATACAAAGATATATGTAGTTAGATATATACATAAGCAGAGACAACCTCACACACTTGTGACCATATTAACACCAGCGTACATATGAATGTCCCATATGTACTATTCTAACTCACCTACCCTGGTTCTAGACATTTTATGTGTAAGTTCTCATTGTCAGCTTGCAGCTTAGGAGGATATGCTTCACCTACACCAGGGAAACGTAGTAAACAGATTTTAAATCTGTGCAAATATATTAATACATTCTTCACTTTTACTCTATTTTTATTTAGTAGACAACTTAGCAGAATGGCTTGAAAACAACTGTAGTTTGCTTGTGGTGCTTGGCCTCTGATTCTCCAGTTCAGTACCACCTTCATGGCGGCTGGGAAAAAATGGCAAGCTCATGTTTATGGGGGGTCCTTCTGTATCATTTTCACAGAGCTAGTCAGGAATCTCACAGTTCCTCGGGTCTCCCTCCCATGAGAACTTCTGGAGAGCAATGAAGTTTAAAGTGCTTAGCAGTCAAGATACACACTAACTTTACTGACAGGCCATTTGCAAGTACCTTACCTTGTGGAGGTTTGACACACCTGACACTTTGTCCCAGCCTTCCCCATCCAAGTGGCTTTCACGGGAACCTGGATTAAATGGGGTGAAATGACCAATCCGTTTGGCCTTTTCAAATCGAAGCCCTATTTGTTTAAGGGGTAAAGCATTTTACTCAACCTTCTTCGAGCCTGTTTCTTTTGTGCTAAGTTTTCAGATGTAATGACATACCAGCAGCTGAATTGACATGTTATCTTTGATATGATTATTTAATACAGAATAGCATTAGGTAATCCACAGGAATAACTCTCAGAGGTTGAAATCTTCTTTTGAAGCTCCTTCAAATTTTATCAAGTAATCAGTTACCTATTCTGCCTTGGTGTTTGGCAAATACACCAGAATTTCCAGGATAGGTTTGGTTTTAAATATTCTCAGTACACTTGTACTTGTTAGAATTTTTATCCTTATTTTTTGTCAAAAGGATGGTTATACCATGGAGGAAAGCAAGGGCTGGAGAGGCCTGAGTAGTACACCCCTTTTACTTGGTGCCTCGTCTGCCTTCTCCCTCCCCGCCCCAGGCAGGTGAGGCCAGCCTGTCTACCTCACACACATGGAACCCGCTGAAGCAAGCAGAACCCTTTGGAGAGCAGATTGACCCTGAGAGAGTCCAAAATCACAGCCAACCACTATGAAGTGTAAGCAGGACAAGTGTGAGGAGGTGGCTGAAATGTCACTGGCTGGAGCTGCAAGGCACACAGGACCCCACTCCTGGAACATCTATCCAGTGTCTCAGGAGCATGAAGTTCATTCTGCTTCTGTTTCAAAAGGGAAAAAAATGGCCAAAAGGGAGAAAGAGAAGATTGTTCACCTATCCTGGGCAGTAAAAAGGGCCTGCCCCAGAGGGGAAGGGAGTCAGGGCCACCAGCAACTGTGGCCGTTAAATACCACCTGTGTGTGAGCCCTCCTCTGTATAAGCCGGGTAGCAGAGGCTGCAACTCACAGGACGGCTCTCCTCCACAGTCTTACCCCGGAGGGCCTGAAAGCTCTGAGGCCCTTAGCAGACATGGCGTCAAGGAGATGTAGTGCTTCCAGCCATCCATTGCTGTCCGGGGAATTCGGAGACTTTCTTTGTAAGTGGAGCTTCTGGCTTCAACCCCTGCTTGTCAGGCCACTGTGTTTCTCGTAGCTCTGTAGGCCACAGAGCACGCCTGGAACCATGCAGTCCATGTAAGTGGAGTGGCAAGTCACTGCTCACTTTCCTCCTAGAATTTCTTCCCACACAGAAACCTCACTTTCCAGAGGGGAGCCCGTGGCATGACCATCTGTACCCCTAGCACCTATTAACGGCCTGACAAAAAGGAAAGTAGCAGCACTTAGCAACTGTGCTCTGCTCTTCCCCAGCTGTTTTACAACCTCCTCTCACCTCTCTGAGAAAAGAAACACTGATGTTTCTTTGCATTCACACAACTATTGGGAGGTGAGGATGAAATGAGAAGACCAAAAGAGGAAAAGAGAAGTTACTCCCCGCCCCTTCAGTGGCTGGGTAGAATAATGGGGATGGAGAAGAAAAGAAGCAGTGGGTTAATGTGGTTAGTCGTCTGAGGGATTGTTTTATTAGGAGGACAAACTATGTCTAAGCTCTTTAACAGCACTTATTTGACTGACCAAAAAAATTTGAGAGACTACACTCCTTCAGAAGAAGAAACTTAAAGCAGTCAGCAGGACTTCTGCTGGCTAACCCCTTTTTAACTTTGTATTTCCGGGTGTGCCTGACTTCCTTTTTCAGTAGGCCTGTTCCATCCTCCTGTCCTTCAGGCTCTCCTTGCACTCACTCCACCCACCGCAGCCTCTGCCAGAAGTTGGGAACATCACCCAGGGCCCAGTTCTGTCTCCTCAAGCCCCCAGGAACAGTACCAGACCTAAGACACTATGAGAGTCCTCTGTTGTAAAGCAATGGTCTGGTTCGTATTTTGTATGTAGTTTTTTTTTAAAATCAAAGAGATGAAGTTGTCAAAATAACAAGCACTATGGAGAGAGCAGAACATTCCCTGCCTCTGCTTCCCAAGGACGGCAAGGAGAAAAACATTGACAGGAGTGTTGTTAAGGTGATTCTGGCGTAATTCCTAAGCATCCTTATCTCAGTTGTTCTCTGTTCCCTGCAGACTTCTTACCAACTTTTTTCAGTTAGTCATCTTTGCTGTTTAACAGCCCTGATCAATAGCCCAAGCCCCTTCTGAATTTTCACTAATGTTTTCAATAAGTTCTCCCAGAAACAGAGCTTAAAAAAAAAGGTTTAATCATAAAAGGAACAAAAGACAATTATGATGTCATCTCTTCCATTTTCTGAGCTCATATGAAAGTTAACACTCTATAAAGTCTTGCTTGTTTTGACTTAGTATTCAGGGAAAATATGACACAGTCAACAACCGTAATAGAGCAGAAGAGCAGCCAGGATACAAGCAGAAAAAATGAAAAAAGTATGCTGGCCAACATCCAGTTCACATCAGCGAAGAGCTGAGACCCAGAGCTTGCCAAAACGGGTGTCAGCTTCAGTTAACTGGAAGACACGACACGGAGCTCTTCCATTGGCAGAAACCCCAGTTACATGGGCGCTGATTAATATTCGTGTGTGTGTCTGCCTGTCTGTCTAAGCATCTAACTATTTGCTGCTGAAAACAAATGGCCCCATTCCATGTGTAGCCTTTCCTAGTGAATAAGCAGCTTCAGTCTCTGTAGTTAGGGGAAGGGTCCACATTTTTTCCTGTGCCTTAACTCTTCATCAGCTAAAGGCTATTCCTAAGCTCCTAGTCCTCACAACTTTGTTCTGTTTAGGAGAGCTGGTTAGTGGGACTGCTGATTCACGGGGCTGTTGAGTGTAGAGCACGGCGTCTCTGCCATTTCCTCATCACACAGCTCACAGGAGAGAAGTTTTGTTTTCCTTTCCCCCTCAACTGCTCGGGTCCTCCAAGAACCCAGTAAACAGATTTAAGTGTACAGATGTTACAGGCCTCTCCCAGCAATGTTTTTTACCTGCTTCTAAACCCTAAGAAGCAACAGAAGGCTTTTTTCCAAAAGGCTAACCCCAGTACTTGCCAGTAGCACGCTGCATGGAATGAAGACGTAGTGTCTAACTGTAGCACCTCAGTGAGTGTTGGTTGCTGGCCTAGGAAGTGAGGGTTCTCATCGCTCAAGGGCTTCTTCGGTTTGCTGCTGTTTGTATTTTCACCATGACTGTCAGTATGACTTCATAGTTTCATTTTAAAAAGTTCATGTTGCTTTCATTGGTGTGCTAGCCGCATGCACTTGCTATCTGTTGTACTTGTGTCAAATGATTCTCTAACTTCCTTTGGAAAGCACTAATGAAAAGTGCTGTTTCTCTTCTCTATTGTTGGGTTTTTTGTAAAGTTGCTCAAATGCTCTCAGGTATGGCGGCTCTGAATGGAGGACTTGGCGCCACGGGCTTGACGAATGGCACAGCGGGCACCATGGACGCCCTCACCCAGGCCTACTCAGGGATTCAGCAGTACGCGGCAGCGGCACTGCCCACTCTGTACAGCCAGAGCTTGCTGCAGCAGCAGAGCGCCGCGGGCAGCCAGAAGGAAGGTATGTGCCGCCCTCGGCCCCGAGCTCCTGGCGTGGCTGGCCTGAAGGGCACCTCTCACCTTCAGAGCTACTTTTCATAACACCTAGACTGAGCTAGAGAGCAATTGTTTTATTTCTAGTATTTGTGATTTTTCATTGAGAAACCTGATAATCTTAAACCACTTGATTCAATCTTTCCTGTTCAGACTTATATTTCTTTTATCTTTTGATTTTTCAGCTACCTCTTAAGATGGATTTCTTACCTACTATGTGTTTATACACACGATCACTTAGTAATTGCTGCCATCAAAAAACTTCTAGGAACGCCCCTCTTTCTCCCAAGTCAGCATTATTTCTCCCCTCACACGCAGCTCCTCCGCAGTGGGAGGGACGAAGCATCCCGTCCCTGTGGGTGAAGCGCTCTGTCCAGCCAGTCCCAGGCTGCTCAGGGCCCACACCGTGCTGTGACGGTGTAGCCTGCCTCTTAGCAGGCGCTGGTTTCCAGGTTCATAATAAACCTACCATTAGGATCGACTCGGTCTTTAACTGGGGGTCTTTTGGGGAGCAGCAAATAAGTGATTGATTGCAATGTTTCTCTGCCAGTAAAGCAAAATGAACGTCAGGAAGTTAAAGTTCAGAATAAATTAAACTTAATTATAAAATAGTTAATGAGCTAGTCAAAATAGGAAGAGTTGTCTCTTTTTCTTTCTTCCTTTGACTTCTTCCTTAATTGAAGTTGCTTTAAAAGCAGAATCTTCAACATGGTTTTGATTCCGTTTCTGACTCGTTAAGAACATGGGATAAGAAGCTAGAATGGGGACATGCTGTTAAAGAGTTTTGCTTGATTTCTTTCCCTTCTCCTTTACCCTCACCCCATAATTCCAAACTGTTTTTGTCTAAATACTTTGACTTTAAATATAGTATTCTATAAAGAAATAGAATAGTTTTACTTTACAAAGTTGTGAGTTTTAAAGAGGACACAGCTTTAAAGATACTCGTGTTTAAAAAAAGGCTTTTTTCTGTTTGTAAAAATCAGAGACTGTTTAAAATAGAAGCTATGTGAAAATCTATTCATTATTTCAGCTTTCTCTTCACTCTCAGTTGTGGGCACTATAGATGTTTTAAACACGCACAACGGTTCAGACAACAGTTTCCCCAGGCATGTGGAGACACAGTGTCATAAATACACAACTCCACAAAAGCCTGCTTTGAGGTCCCTTTGTCTGGAGTCTGACTACAGTGGTGACAAATGGGAGCAGCAGGAGGGTCCTGTAAGAT
Source organism: Trachops cirrhosus (assembly GCA_028533065.1). Taxonomy (NCBI): domain Eukaryota; kingdom Metazoa; phylum Chordata; class Mammalia; order Chiroptera; family Phyllostomidae; genus Trachops; species Trachops cirrhosus. The sequence continues at coordinate 65,948,776 of CM052538.1, forward strand.
AATGACTTCCTCAGAAGGGACCATACAAGCCAGTTCCCCCACTTGCACTTTACCACCCTCTCCATTATCCAGCAGCACCTCACAGCAAGCTGCAGAGCCTTGTTGCTGGGAAAATGTCAGCAGAAGACTCAAAATTTAGTGCTTTACGCACAGAGTCGGGGCCTGGAAACACCATTTTCTTTAGCTGCTGTACTCCAGCCCACGGCCCTAAACTTAGTCCCTGCCTTGGGTTTTCAGGATTGCTTGTGCAGTAACTAGCCTTCTGGGATTAGTATAAAACAGTTCAAAATGACAATCACCAACTCCAGATGATGTGTATTTAGGTATGCAGGCTACCAGTAGCTTGGTGTGGGGTTTCTTTGTTTTTAATTACATCTCACTTTCTCATACCCTCTTTTCATCCAGTTAATATGAGTTCAAGAAATGTAAACCATCTTAATATTAGTTTAACTAAAATAATGTAAAAAGCAAGTTATACTGGGAAAGAAAAAAATCTCATAATGAATTATATCAAATAGAGTTTTAGATTTGCCACTTCAAGTTCCATCCTTCGGTCAAGAGAGGTGAAAATCAGCATGACACAGTCACGTGCCCTGGGTGTATTACCCCACAGCAACATGAGCGGGTCTGGCTTTGTAAAGCATATGGTTTTAAATCTTCTGAAGAGTATGGCATCCCGACTGATCCAAACCCAGAGAAGTCGACCACTTTGCCTGCCTACATTCTCTCTGGCCCCTTTCACACCCCCCATCGTCCCATGTTTACAGGAGGCAGGTCACACACACACACAAGCAGGAAGAGCCTCTGACATCCAACGGGAAGCCAGCGGTCTGATGCAGACGCCCCCAGTGCTTTATGCCAGACCCAGTGCCCTGTTAGAAATACAAACTGTGAATGCCAACCAGCTGAGACCAACAATATGACAGACTTCTAGCAACTTAAAATAACGTGTACTAGCAGAAGTCTGAGGAATGTGTGATCTGTCAGCCATCTTTTAAAGGGAAAGGTGAGGCAGATAGGTGGAACTCTCGAAACAATTTTTACTTTTTACCATTGGCATCTATGGCAGTAGCCACCTGCCTTCACACAAGGGAGGTTTTCCATGTCGAGTCAACTTTTTTCATTTGGGTGTTAACAGTGTTGGTGGTTTGCAAAATCAGACTATTCACTGGAGATGGAAAAATGGATCTATAGTAGGAGATGGTGGCATTTTTCCTGGAAAAATGATGACTAAGAGGACAAAGCCTCCTTGGGGTTTCCTGTCTTCATATTTTCTTAGTCTCCATCTGGCAGGGATACAGTCTGACTGTAGAGTGGTCTGGAATGCCAGGATTACCCAGGCACAGGCAGTAAGTTTGCATTCCCCACCCCCGGCCCCAGTTTCAGGAGCTAAGACGACCTCATGGTTCAGATTGGGCGCCATCCGTCCTCATTTGTAAGTTTGGATCTTTAATCTGAAAAGGAGCGTTACATCTGGATAGTGCCAGGCATGCCCACTGTACATCCTGCAGGGGAGGGCATGGCACTGAGGGCATGGTCACTGAGAACACCATTTCCAGTGTTTTGGGTTTATAGCTACTCATAGTTTGCACTTCTAAGAATTTTTTTAAGCCAGGAACTATTTGGGGGATCAAAGCTTGCAACTGTGTCCCTTTAAATACAGACTGCCTCTGCGTTGGACGTGGCATGTCCATGGAAACTGAGCAATCTGGAAAGGTCAGGTGGTCATGTTGACACTTAAGGAAGAAACACTTTGTCTCTGGCTTCAGAAATTTGCCTCAGGAAGTTTTCCTTGTGAAAAGCCCCATTCATTAGAACATTTCTTTTATGATTTTTTTGTAGGAAGTAGCTGGTTTAACTTTTCTTTGCAAAGATATTCATCATTTTTATTTGTACAAACTTCTTTGTACCCCATTTATATTTTTCTTTGACCCACTCCCATGGACTCCCACCCACTGCAGCTTATCCCCAGGGGCTTCCAGTCCTGGTTCCTCCTGTGAATGCCAGTTAAGGTTCCACGTACCAGCTGCAGGGCTTACTTTGCCAATTTTATCATCTCCCTTCCGTGCCAGATACCATGCCCAGAACATAGGGTGTCCTAGAGGCATCCCACCCTCGGGCCTCACCAGAACCATCTGGGAAAGAATGTGCAACTAGTCCTAGCACCCTTTGCCCTGGAAAGCATCCTTGCCTGTTACATACAGAAGATGATTACCTTCCGTCAGGTCATTTGGATTCCCACCTTTCTCTGTATTTTGCTTCCTTCAGACAGTTCTTGTGCAGGTGGCTAGAGAGAAGGGAGAATGAAATGGAAAGGAACTTAGGAGAACTTACCTCTCTGACCAGTGTAGCTCAGATCTTCCTCACCCCGTCCTTGGTTGTTGTATTTCTAGAAAGTGATGGGTAAGAGTGAAGAACCTGAGTCTGACTAGCCGCTGCATCACATGTCTTCATTTCCAAGGCTGATTCCCAGTGGTATAATTCCTGTTACAGTTGTAAAACTCTACCTACACAGTTTTTCCTGTCTTGACTCATTGCCAATCATTTCTAATAAAGATGATTATTAGACTGTGTGTTAAGAGATTTGGCAAATCAAAACTGGATGGATAATTAGGTAAATGATTGAGAAACCCAAGCAGCATTACTGTTATATCCATTATTCTCAATTGCTGCAATTTGCTTAGAATGCACAGGACACACTCTCCTCTGAGAGACACTATATACATACCGCAAAACACGGCCACCCAGGCAAACCCGTGCCTGCATTCTCCACTCGTCTCTATCCTGTGACCACCACCAATGAAGAGACTGAAATACTCCTCATGTGCAGAGAGCAGATGTGGCCCACAGAAAACTATCAGTGAAAAGGAAGCCATTCTTAACCAGTATTTCCAAGGAAATGATGAAAACCTAAAGCATGTTTGCTTTCCTGAAAGACAGATTGGCACATGGCATTTTATCCTTCTATTTTCTCCTCTTTTGGTGTGAGGGAAAGCCAAATGCTGAGCCTGTCGTTAAAGCATTCCTCAGAAGAGACTTCGGGAACTAAGAAGTGAAGAATACCTCACTCTGGTTTTTGTTTCCTCTTTAGGTCCAGAGGGTGCAAACCTCTTTATTTACCACCTTCCACAGGAGTTTGGAGACCAGGACATTCTGCAGATGTTCATGCCTTTTGGAAATGTTATCTCTGCTAAAGTCTTCATTGACAAACAGACCAATCTGAGCAAGTGTTTTGGTATGCAACAGAAACCAAGCCAGAATGTTACAGCACGTCCCCCACTGAGGAGGCACAGGGAGGAAGATGTACATGGCAGACACTTTAGAAGTCAGGACAGGGCTGTCCCTGTGTGGTGGTGTTCCCTGGTTCTCTGGATCCATATGAGCAGACTGGGCAAAGTTGTTTAATAAAAAAATTAAGGAAAGGGGAAGGGGCTGTAGAAAAAGGAAGGATCTGGGAAATAAAACCAGTTGCCCCTACATTACTGTGGACACGTGTTGCTACATATGTCTGCCATTTGGTCGTTGTAGAGCAACAGTGGTTCCTTTAAATCTCATAGACTGGACCACAAACTCTACCAGATGGGAATGCAGTCAACGAACTGTAGTGTGTGTAGGCTGTCCTGATACGGAGTGGCACTGCGACCCCTTTACCCCTAATTCCTCACCCTGCCAGGTTCAGTGTGACTGAGCCACTATGGATGCAGGTCACGCACTGGACTGGGGCCTACTGCTCAGCATCTCCATACACTGCACTCGAGTGCGCACATCTTCCCAGTAGAGGGGAGGTCAGACCACCCACCACATTGCAGCTCCAGGAGCACAGGGATGGCTGGTTAATATCTCATAGTCACATAAAGCACCACACTGTGCTGGAAGCCAGAAGTTGGGCTGACAGGACCTGCAAGGACCGCCTGAGTGGCTGTACAGCACAGAGGGGCAGGACTTCTGAGAACATGGGAAACCCAGCTCCTCGGCGGCCCGAGCTGTCATGCCCTCCTTCCTCAAGCAGCCCAGACTCTGCCTCCCTAGGCCTTTCTCTGCTTCAAGAGAGTAAGACAAGCTCATAGCATGCACTAATGTTTTACACCAAGAGGAGAGCATTCATTATTGCTTGTTTTATTTTTTTTCAAACCCTTCTAGTCCCCAGAGTAGTTTAGAGGCAGAATGTTCAGAGTATATTTACTCACTTGACAAGTTCTGGCCCAGTTTGAGAAAGGACATTTGCTTGAGTCACCCTTCTAATTTACTAATGCGTGTTGGTAGTAGGTATTATGAATAGCATAAAACAAATAAAGTAGAATACATATGGGCCAGAGGAAATACAAATAGAACTGTACGGTATAAAGTAAAACATCAAAGGTAGGGTAGTTCTCAGCCAGAATCTCAAACTTAGTATATGGCTTACTGTTAATGGGCAACCAGGATGTTTTGGCTTCTGAAACTTCATTATCATAACGTCTAACTTCTGTGCTACTGCCCAGGAGGGTCTGAAGCTTCTGCTGTTATGGGAATTAGTACATCAACCATTGAAGTCACTGTTTTTACCCAGTGGAAAGGCTGTCAGCCTGAACCCATTACACTATAGCTGCCACTGCAGCAGGTCCATCAAGCCCCATGTAATGGTTCAGAAGAGAGAGAAGTGGAGTTGGTTGTTATATAAGGTGTATGTGTTTCAGTATGAGCCTACCTTTGGGAGCTTCCCTGCACAGGTCTTGAGCCAGACTTTTATACTGCTCATTGCCAAACAATGTCCTGGGCTGATCTGGAGATTGGAAAAGGATTGAGCTTCATGGTTGGATTTTCAGAAAGTATTGCTTTTAAAAGAGTACATATCAGCCACAGGCTACGTAACCAATGTGTTCATAATAAGGCAAGTTACAGCTATGAGTATCAGCAGACAATTTAATTTAGTGGACAGTGTTTTCGATTTTTATAAAAGCCATAGCCTCCCATGCCAAGGTTTCTCAGTGAGCCAGTTTAACTCCTTGGGGGCCCAGGTTCACTATTCATAGGGTAATAACCCCATTCTTCTGTTCTAGCCTCTTGGCCAGATTTTGTAATCCATTGCACTCGACCCATTTCCGTTCTTTAATCGCCTTGCTACTTCTGGGTGAAAACCCATAGGGAAAGGATAAAGTCTGAGCAAATATCTTATCTTCAAGATCACATTTATTCAAAATTAGATTTCAAAAAATGTAAACCACTGTTTTGCAATACAGCCTGCCTATGAGAAACCTTCTACTGTATACTCATCAGCTGAGAACTCTGCTAAAGGTATATTCATGTCCTTTCCTTCCTCCTCTAGTTTATAAAGGAATTTCCTCTTTAACTTTAAACTTTAATAGTAGATATATGGAGAAGCTTAATATAGAACCTTCTAAACAGCTGATGTTCAGAACTGAAAGGCAACTTCTATAATAGCTTCCTTTCACTACCAAAAGTAAGTAGTAAGTAGGGACTACACAAGCTCAGCACTTTTGCATCGACTTTGCGGCACCACCACCCCCTGCCCGTCTCACCCTCTGGTGAGAACAAATACATGATCAGAATTCTGTTTCTTGGTCTTTGCAGAGCATTATCAGTTCTTTTTCAAAAGCATGCCCTCCCTATCTTTTGGGGGGGGTGAGTGTTGGAATAGAGAAGGATACTGGAAACTCTGTTAGGACCGTTAAGCCCTGAGCTGTTTAGACTGTATATTCCCCAAGACTCTTGGGACTATGAAGGTAGCAATTTCCATTCTGGTGCATTCAGTGGAGCTTTGAAAATGGAAGTTCAGGTAAGGAAAAAGGCCCAGCATTTCCCCTGCATCCCTAGCTGCCTCTCAGTAATAACTCTAAAATATTAAAAATCAAGTATAAATTATTGTAGAGTTAATTCGCTGACCCCATCCTAGAGTGTGGGCTCTGTGAATGAAAGGTGGGGGAGCCTCTGGCAGCACACCGTGTTAGCCAGTCCTTTCCTTAGTTATCCTGCCTCTTAAGTTCAACCTGGTTGGGATACATGAGCCTCTGGGGGCCCTTTCAGCCCTGTATATTTATCCACCACTTATCTGAGCAGCACTTACCATGAATCTGGGGTTCTTGCAGAAACATTCTAAGGGACTTGAAACACAAGTGGATTTTGACTGACATCAGTAAGCAAAGAAACAAAATTTACTCAAACAACTGAGTTGGAGATTGTAGCTTTCTGCAAAGGAGTTTTCTTGTCAAACCCAATTACCCGTCCAGCTAGCTTTTTCACTGCTTCTCAGGGGACATTCCCTTTGTGGCCCCTAAAATGTGCCCTGTTTGTCCATGGTATCGGCACATGTATTCACCATTTGCAGTTACACTGTCCGGGGCGGGGGGGCGGGGGCCCTGGCCCCCTTCCCTCTCCACTGCCTCTCCATCTTGATTCCTGCCTTCCTTCCCTTTCTGTTTTCCAGGTTTTGTTAGCTACGACAATCCAGTGTCTGCACAAGCTGCTATCCAGGCTATGAACGGCTTTCAGATTGGCATGAAACGCTTGAAGGTCCAGCTGAAGCGCTCCAAAAACGACAGCAAACCTTACTGATCCTAACCCCAGAGGCTCCCTGCTTTGTTTTAGCTTTCTTAGGGTAAGTCCCACGGGCCAGCCTGTTCTCAACAGGAAAGGCAGAGGAGGACCACATTGCCAACTTTTACCAAGAGAGACGGTTATTTTTACAATAAGGCCTCCATTTCCCCCTCCCACCCTTCACCTAGTTCGCCATATTTAAAACTTGGGCTACCTTGTTTCTATCGAGTAAACTCCTCCAGTTGTGCCACTGTATTCTTTGTTTTGCGATTTGAATCTCCTTTTACCTTTTCTGTTTTTTTGTTTGTTTTTTGCTTTTTTAAAGGAAAACATACACAAATAAATGACATCTTGACAATTTAAAAGGCAAACAAAGGCTAATGTGCAATTCTAACTCAGAGACCCCCTGGTGCCCTGAGAGCACTGCCTGGAGAAGTCACCCTCCTGCCCTGTTCACCCCTAGGAGGGCGCCAGCTGTTTAGAGGTCAAGGTGGTGGCCTAGAGCAAGAGAAAAGCCAGGAGAAGCACTTAAAACAATACAAACGTCTTTCCACTACATTTGGTTTGTTTTTAATAAGTAGGGTTTTCTTTTAGGGTTCAAAGCAACATGACATTTATTGGTCAGGTTATTATACTGGTTGTCTATTTTGTTATTGTTTTATTTTAGTTCTTAGAAAGGATTAATGTAAAAAAAGATTTAGAGATCTGTTTCTTAAAGCTACAGGGTTTAAAAATAAAATAAAAATGAATGAAAATACTTGATGTTTCTTGAAAGATAAATTTAATAATAAATAATACATAAATAATACATAAATAAAAAAGAAAGCCACAGGCCTGTAAATTTTATTTGTAAAAAAAGCATTTCTATTTTTGTACAAAATTTTTACTGCCTCAGAAATAATGGAAGTTATTTATTGCCTATTGTTAACTTATTGGGTACCTAAAGAGCAGCTCTCTGTGCTAGCTAGATCTTCTGAAGTAGTCTCTAAAGGAATCGTTCTAGGAATGGGCTTTTTTTCACTGTTGGACCCTAGGCCTAAATTTCATGCTTTATCCTCTTGTTGTTTGTATCTGTCTGATTATTTTGTTCGTAACTTCCATTATCTAGTTTACAGTTCAGTTGTCTGACTTTCCCCTTATGTCACATTCGTTGACACTGGATCCTCCCCTGTCCCTTGCCAGCCCCTCACCCCAAAACACCAGGAATCCATCCCCTATCCCTCTCCGGATGGATTCTCTTGGGGTTCCATTGTGCTGTGGATGAAGGTTGTAAGAAATGCAAATTATGTGGACGGCTCGTAGACTCCCCAATGACCTAAGATTTGCATTAGTTTTTCTCCCCCACCCTTAAGAGTGATTTTGTTGCTGCTGCGTAGATTCTGTGTAACTTTTTACTCTCCCTTGTTTTCTCCCTAGACATCTTCATGCCCGTTAGTTCACCGTTTGCCTAGCATGTCCCTGTGGCGTCTCAAAAAAAGTTTCATCGTCCCGTCATTGTTTCTGATGTCTTTCTGACCTCACATCATATTTGGTTCTCCTACTGACCTTTGATCTAGTTTGACCTTTGAAATTTGCATGTGACCTCATCTAGCTATGAATTCTGGGAAGTCAATGTGAAAAACATTGCTGCATTCATGCAAGACTGAAATTTATTATTAGAGAAATTAATTATAGTAAAAAAACCTGTGGCAAAATGTTTCTTTCTTATTTTTTTTTCTTTTCATAAAACAGACTTGAAAGTATTATACAGGGATTGGCATTCTTCCCGGTCACTGGTAACAATAGCAATATGTGTCCAGGGACACAGAATGTTGGTTTCTAACAGACTACTTCCAAAAACAGTTTGAGAAAAAAACTGTCTGATTTTAAGTCTCTAGAGGTCTGTAATAGTTTTTACATTTTTCAGGCAGTGTAAAGTTTTTTGATAAGGCCATTTTAGGTGGCTCACTTTCTCATTAAGATATATATATAGAACCACTTTTTGTAGATTAGTATAAGAAAAATATTTACCCTGTTTTGGGGCAAATGCTACCTATTTGTGTCACCTTTTGCTGAACTGACTCACAGTTAGACAATCCATGGTTTAATGCACATGAAATTACCTATATTTTATACTGTTTCAATGTACAGGAGAAAGGTTACTGTAAACTGTGTTGCGTTGGTGCTTCTGTGAATTAAGTTGTGGTTTCATCATGAGTCTTATGGTCTTAATGTTCTTTGTTGATAAGACAAGTTTAGAATTGGTTTACTTAAAAAGAATTTCAAAACAGTTGTTTGCTTAAAAAATATTTCATGTGAGGGGGAAAAAAATCTATTCCAGAATAAGTTTTGTGTTGGCTTGTAAAGCATTGATGTCATTTTTTTTTTTATTGTGGACTATTTAGATGTGTTTGTGTTCAGCAAAATGTGATTTTTTTTTCTTTTAAAGAAAAAAAGTGAAAATATATAGTGCCAAATTCCAAAGGTACTTCCTTCCTAGAGCTTCAGTGTGTTTCTTGTGAGAAGTAATTTGATAACATGGGTATTTTATTATGTGTTTTGTATAAATCCCTGATATTTAAAAAACAAAAAACAAAAAAAGAGGTTAAAAAGTTTGTTAACTTGCTATCCTGTGGTCTTGTTGCCTGAAATTGTTATCGTTTGTTATTTCTCTATGATGTTTTTTGTAAGACATTGTACAAGTGCCCATGTCTCACTTTTCTAATCGCTCTGCACATCAGTGCTGTGACGGCAGCCTCACCGTGTACTTTCTTCATAATATATGGAAACCTCTAAGGTGAGAAAGTTTTGAACTTTTAACCCTTTCTACCCAGAGCTATCTGGAGTGTTGATAACTTTTATACTGTCATCATTTTAGTTTGTTTTGGGGTGTTCCTGATTTGGATTTTTTTTCTCCTGCATATATCTTCTCTGAGTTGTTTTTTGTCTTTACTACTTTTTTATCCTTCGGTTGAGATCCAAAAGAAAAAAATCCACAAGGCAAATATGAAGGAAAAATATATACGTATTTTAACCCTTTCTGCTTTTTTTCCCCCTACATTTTAACATTTGATTATTTGTTCATTTTTTTAAAAAAAAATTCTTAATGTGCTGCTGGAATTCCTTCTGTGTAAAAACAGTTTATTAAACAAACCTTCTGAGAGGGATGGTAGATAGATTCAGCACCTAAATAAATGTTAGATTCTGTATGCTTTTGAGATCAGATGTAGTAGTATGTTCCAGTTTAGAATATTTCCATATACCTTCCTGTTAAATGATGTGGTAATGGGTAGTCTTTGAGGTATTTTTGCTTTTGTATTTTAAATACTCCTAATTAATATTTCTAATCAGCCATTGTGCTGGGGATCTCTCTGACCCCAGTGGGTACCTCTGAATACCAAGGTGTCTGGTGGTAGCTGATAGTCTTTTCCCTAGCTTTTTTTTTAATTCAATGCATGTACTGACCATATAAGGAAAACTCAGTTCTTTATCGAAGTCTCTGACCAAATAATTAGCACCAGTTCCTGCTGCCACTTTTTAAAGTGCCATATTACGTTGACTTTGACTTCATGTGAACAGATCTCTTGCTGTCTTGACAAGTCCCCATGTCGTCATTGCAGCCCCAACAAAAACTCCTGCCTTCCTGAAAGCAGACCCCGGAAGCTTCTCTGTCTCGAACGGAGTTCTGAAACTGCTGGCTCCCTTTCCTTCCTCCTTGTCCCACTTACCACCCCACTTGGTTTAATGTGTGTGTGGATGTGATAGCCCTGGGATGGAAAGGACTAGCCTCTTATAATGCAAAAAAAAAAAAAAAAAAGTTCCCTTCTTATGGCACATGCACTTATAATGAAATGATTTGTATTATCCTCACACGTGTTTACTACTGCTGGGGCCTTCCTTCATCCTTTGAGGGCTATTTTGTACTTCCTGCAGCAATCAGCTGAAACAAAAGTTACCACACGTCGCTCTCATATGTAGTATGTGGTGGTGTGTAGATACATGCATAGGAACACGAGAGAACACCATTTGAGTTATTTAGACTGTTTCATTCTGAATCTCTTCATTTACCTATCTCTACATAGATCTCAAAAAACAATTTTTTCTGATTTCTTCACTGAAGCAAGCTGCCCTCCTCCTGCCCTCTTTTCCTTTCACCCACTGCATCTCCCCCAGAGGGACTGAGTGCAGTTGACAGGGGGCTCAGGGTGGACACTTTGAGTGTTTCTTATTTTGCAGGCAACCAAGATGCATTTAGGGGGAAAGTCCATTCTTTCTGGGGTTGGTTTGTTTGGGGGTTTTTTTGGCATGTTTCATTGTTAAGAAGATAACCCTCCTCAGAGACAATTTGTCCTTTTAGTCACTTAATCTTTTAATATCAAAAGGAAAAAGCTGCAAGGGTGTGAGGGCCTGTGCTGGAAGAGAAAACACAGGGAAAGTGCTTTTTTTAAATCAAGTGTAGAGAACAGTCATTTTTAAACTAAATTAGAGAATTGTGATAAAATGACAGTCCTCAAGGCGAAACAAGTTCATCTTTCTTTCACCATAGGGGTTCTAGTTCTTTGGCTTGTGCTACTCTGGACTCATTTTACTGTTTGTTTTTATTATTATCTTAAGTGCTAATTAACATGAAGAAATAAAATTTAAAAAAAACCTGTAGTTTCATTACCTTTTTGAATAATGTCATACAAAAAATGTATTTGTGTTTTTCTGTGCTGTGAGAATTGTTGTTGTAGATTAATAATATCATTTTGTTTAGAATTATAAAATAGTTTTTAAATATTGTCTGAGAAAAGCCAAAGTTCCTGCAACCTAGTGGAAACTGTAAGACCACTGAGTATTGTTTGTGTTATTGATGCATTTGGATTTTGTTGTTTGATGGAATTTGAGCCAAAAAATAATAATAATAATGCAGGCTTTCCTATTTCTACAACTGATTGTACTTATTATGCATTTTGTACCAGTGGAACTTTTTATACTGGAGATTAAAAAAAATGGAAATTTTTGTGGCTTACTCTAGTGGGCCCCCTGACAATGACTGATTTCAAGTTTGATTTCTGGTTGATAGAAAGAAAGTTGCTTTTCTTTTGAGAATTAAAAACTTTGGCTTGATTTCTTTTTTCCCTTTGCTTATATCTAGCATTAGAATTTTGTCTTAAAATACAGCGGTAAGTTTCACTTTTTATTCTGTATTGTGCAGTTACACAATAAGGTAATTAGATTTAGAAGTACTCAGTCACTTTAAGTGGATAAATGTATTAGTTAAAACTTTAGGGGTTTGCTTTTTTGCTGTTTAGATCAAAGTTTTTTCTGATTCTTCCGTCCTCATTGTGAACATAATTGTGTAGTTGAAACAGTCAGACTTATTTTTGTAATGTATGTTATTGTGTGATGCAGTTTTTTGCTTCTGTCTCCAATATTAAACCATTTTCCTAATACTTGTTTCTCTCTCTGCGTGTTGTATTGTTGGTAGTCATTATGTGTTGGTGATACATCTACACACCTGTTTCACGTATCTGTTTTTTTCTATATGTCGTGTAAAAAGATACAGTCGATTCCACCTAAGTGAATATCTGATTTGGAGGAAGGGGAAACTGCACACCAGCCCCCTCTGATTTATGTGCAACAGCCCATTTTAACCACTGCCTCCATTTCTGTGATTCACCTAAATAACTGCCTACAGAGCTGGATTTGCCAAGACCTTTTATGGTCTTTGGGCCACACTGGGAAATTTCACCTTCTCTTCTATCCTCTTCTGATCTCTCCCCACTCTCCTCTGTTACGGGTGTATGTATGCAGTTCTTAACATTCATTTAAAACTGCTGCTGCTTTGCTGAATAACCTTAAGAAACTTAAGAAGAGAAGCAGCAGAACTTCTATGTACACCCACAAGTCCAAAGGCATAACGCTACAGTCATACTCTTCTTAGAAACTAATCATCACATATTAAAAAGGTGAATTCTCGAGGGCAGAAGAAATAAACTTACCTGGTGAATAGAAGATGTGAAAAAGGTTAAGTCTATGTGTTCCCATCAACCAAGAGAGATACATAGAAAAGTCATTTAAATTTTATGTATTTTAAGAGCTAAATGAATCCAGGAGCAACTTTAATTATTAAAATTAATGAAAGAGAAAAGAAATATATCCAAGTGTTCAGATGGAAGCTCAACTTCAGGCTCAGTCAGGTGGGGTCGAAGGGGGAGGAGATAAACTGTCTCATGCTTAGTCTTCACAATCTATGCTCCATTTCCAAATGAAAGCCAAGAATGCCCTATGGAATCCACACACTCCCTCCTGAATGAACCTATTTTTTAAAAAGCCTTGCCCCCCCCCCACTACCACCCCACAACCCCAGTTATCAAAAAAGAGAACTAAAGAAAAAACTGTTCCTTACATGCCCTCTAAAACTGAAGCCACAGGCCCTCCTCCCTCTCTGCCCATCTCTCGTGCTCAGGAATCTGACTGCTCTCCAAGTGCTCTTAAAAGATTCCTCTGATGTTTGCTCCCCATGTCTTAGCTCTCCTTCCAACTTTTCAGACGCACAGTCTCTGACTCAGGTCACCCAGCACTGGGCAGTCTTCCTCCAGCTGCCAATAAGATTTTCCCAGCAGGTGCTCAGGCCCTTCACCTCTGGTTTCGGCAGCCCCTCTGACCCCTAGATTGTCTCCTCTAGTGGGCTTGACAACCGAGGGGCCTGGTGAGGTGGAAGAAAGGAGGCTCTTTCCTCCACAGGCCAAACACCCCAGCGAAGTGACTTACAGCAGCTCCAGCCTGCACAGATGGGAGCTGACTTGCTGCCACTGCTTCTATTGTCAATCTCGTAGCCTTCATCAGTTTGCCTCTGAAAACCACAGCTTACACTGGTGGGAAAAGATGGCTAAGGGTGTGATTTTTCATTTTTCCTTCTCTTTTTTTTTGGTGGGGGATGAGAGGGAGGGGAAGAAGGCAGTAGGTAAAGAGGGGTGAGCAAGTGTTCATTTTAAAAATATGTAAGATATAGATATCTCCACCATTTGGCACAAGGCAAAATGCTCATGCTAAGTGAAAGAAGGGAAAGACAAAGCCAGTCTTGCTGTTGTTGTTCTGGAAAAACAACAAAAACAGTGATTCTCCAAAGAAGGGGACAGAAATGCTAGTTACCCGAAGCACTCATGAGTGTACAGCTCATCCCTGCTGTCATGCACACTTACCATTGTGACTCTCTAAAACACCGCTGCAGTGTCAGCGAGGTGCATTTGTTTGCCATGCGCGGACCGCCTTGGAAAGTCACAGAACCGCCCACTTTGCCTTGCTGCTGGAAGCCGCGTGTCTGCCCCGCCCACAGCAGTCTGAGCGGCCGTGGTGGTCGGGACTCGTAGCTGGCAGGCTAGGACACACAGTGAACACAGACGCGCTGTGAATCGTTCCTGATAAGTGAATAAAACGTTGTGACCAAACAATCAGCTTATTCACTTATCAGGAATCGACTGTTCTGCTAATTCGCTGTTTTTGTTTTTCATCTCTGTTGTAGTTCACTATTTTTGCTGTGTTCTGTTTTCTCTTCTCATGCTTGGACAAACTCACTGGGAATATTATCTTCGTGTGACCATGAAACGTTTATATCGAGTTAAAATGATATCTTAACAAAATCTATGCACTTGCTATCAGGAACACAATACTGGATGTGTCTTATATATATTGAACTATATAGTACTCGATTTCTTAAATAAAGCTTAAGAAAGGACTCTGTTGTGTGTAATGTTAGTGTGATTATTTTTCAAAGCAGTGTTTCTAAAGGGTATTTTTGTTCTTTTAAGTCTTGAGTGATACAGGATATTTTTCATAGAAATTATATCAGTGGCTTCGTGACTTAATATTCAATAAATTGACTTTGGAAACAACATGAAGTAGGGGGACGTCTTCTGAGTGCATTCTAGCATGAGACATCTGGAAAACCATCCACTTACCGGTGTCCACAGAAAACCTCCACCCAGGTGCTGGGGGTAACAGAACAGAGCAATCCCTTCACTGCCAAAAGACCCCTGGAAGCGTGCACAATCTGTCCTAACCTAGAAGACCCAACTGCCTTCCTGAATATTATCTCTTTAGGTGCAGCAAAAAAGAAAAAGAAAGGCATATCCGAGAATAATGCTGGTTTGCATTGATGCTTTTCCAAAATGACGTGGCACTAAAACTGCACCCTGCTGGAGAGCAGTGGCGGTTCTATTCAGGAACTGCAGGATGAGAAAAAGCAGGAGAAGACATTTGATCATTCAGGATGAGAAGGGTAAAATTTCAAAGCAGTATGTGAGAGGACATCCTATAACAGTTACAAAGCTTAAATGGGAAGCCTGCTGCTTGGCCCTTTGAAGGAATATTTTTGAAATTTTTCCTACAGGCCATAGTTGGAACAGAAAGACATTTTTTATTGGATTTTTTCCCCCACCTTTGGCATTTTATGTTAGATTTGTATTTCTTGCTTAGTGTTTGATTCTAAGAAAAACTAAACTTCTACTTGCAAATGGCACTGGTACCCTATTCCTTTATAAAGCAAATCTGTGTTATTCCTGATAATGAGGGACACAGAGAGTATGGTTAATGAGAACCACAGAAAATCTTCCAGTGTCTGCCTCTTCCACCATAAACTTTCTGCTTATAAATTTGTCAACAAAAACAAAAACTAGTGGTAGAGCCAAGGGTAGCAAAATCAAAAGGTCTAAATAGACTGCATTGCTGGCACCACACAGTTTGGGACTGGGGGGAAGAGGTTTGTTTGTTTTTAATGGTTAACATTCTGAAAACCACTGGTCTGTGGCTGCACGTGGGGCGCCCTAGAAAGTATTCTCTTCATAGCCTTGCCTTGACCATTAGTCACACAGCTAGAAAGCATCCTCTTTTTCAAATAGAACACATTCAAGACAATAATGGGTAGGAGAACATTGAGCCTCAGTCAGAGAAGAAAGAATGAAAACCAACATTTCCCCTCAGTCTGCAGTCCCACTTCAGTGGTTCCCCACTGCTGGTGTCACCAGTCAGGGCTGCATAATGGGAGACACAGCTCTGAGGGACAGCTTGAGGGCCTGCCAGGTGGGAGCTGCTTTAGGGGAAATGTTAGATTTCTTTTAACCTTTCTCTACTGGGCAGCAAAGCAGCCTAGTACATTCTACCTGCCTGCATCCAGAGAGCTTTTAAAATAAAAACATAAATGTACATTCCATATATGTTACATATTAAATACATAAATACATTGTGTTCTGCAACTGGTCAATTACAGTCCAAGTCCCATGTAAGACCCTCCAGTTTTGAGACACTGGATGATGCTTCTGTCAGAGTTGGGGTTGAAGATATGGAAGGTACTCAGGAGCATCCTCCGGTGAGTCATGCCTCATGTTGCATACCAGCGCTGCACTAATTACTCTTGTAACCTCTCTGTGCCTTTATTTCCTCACTGGCAAAATGGGGATTAAAAATAATACCTAATACCTAGTGTCTGAGGTTGCTGAGAGGATTACCTAAACTAAATATACACAAAACACTTAGATCAGGGCCATCACGTTGAAAGTGCTCAGTACGTTCAACCGACTGGAGCAGCGGTAGTATCTGCCAACATGGTCCAGTAAGCCCCCCTCCGCTGGCCTGGTCTCTTCCTGTCTCCCACCAGCTGTCCTCTCAGCCATCCCCAAAGAACCCCACAACTCTTCCTCAGTTCCTTGGACAACTACAGACAAGGTCCAACAAAAAGACCACAGCCCCTCCAGCAGAGATCTCTGCACCAAGAAGTTCCAGGACAGGCTTTCCCATCGTGAGAAATCGTACACTGGAGACATGCCCACCTCAGAGGCTGGCACGACCACACAGTCCTGCCCTAAGCGTGAGGCCCAACAACAAACTCCATTCTCAGAAAGGGAACCCAATTACCCACCCCTGCTTTCTACATCTAAGTTTTATACTTGGATAGCTCTTCCCTAAAGAAAAGCGTAGCTGTCCATTTGGGTCCCAGATGGGAACAACAAAGTCACCTGGAGAGCTGCCTGTAACAAGCCTGTAGGTTCTCTGCCTTCCCAAGGCAAGGCTGCGTCCTCAGCAGCAATGAGAATTGAGACATCTTTGGTCACTTTGGGAAGAGCAGTGGTCAGGGCTCAAAAGCCTAGCTGCAGCCAAGCAGCGGGCTCTCTAATCCCCCACCCCATCTTTGCCCACCTGGGCGAATTCAACCAAAGGTATTCTGCTTGTTTTATTTGTTGTGGTCTATGTAGAATTTTGACAAACAGTTTTGCTACTAAAAGCACAAAGATTAAAAACCACTGCTTTAGAAGAGGGTCTCAAAGAAGTTCAGCATTACCTAAGCTTTGTGATAAATATTTATTGTCTTTGAAGTCATTCTCTCCTTCCCTTATCTCTCTTCTCTTTCTATATTCCCATAGTTCTTTGTCTGAAGTGCATGTAACATTCACTCTATTGTGCTCTGTTTACATGTTGCTTATGTCCGTCTCCCAAGCCAGACTGTGAGCTCTTTGAAGGAAGTGACTGTGTCTCATTCATCACTGTATCACCAGTGTCACACAGTGGCTGTCATATAGTCAGTGTTCACAAATGTTGGATGGATGGATGGATGGATGGATGGATGGGTGGATGGATGAATATAGCAGGTCATCTTGCAGGGGCTCAAGAAAAACATGCCTCATTAAATGGACAACTCAAAAAATATCTGCAGAGAGGGATCTGATTATGGGATGGGACGAAGATGGTGGAAATAGGAGGCAAAAGTCAGGGGCCACTGTGGGAGGCCTGGCACACTGACAGGGATGAGGAAGAACGCTATTCTGCTTGTGAGCCCCCAGAATTCAGGTTCTGTCTTGTTGCCACAGAACTAACCACCTACTGGGTCCTGTATGGAAAAACATCCCTGCAATTAAGTCAAGCTACTTTGGGTGTATTGTCATCAATTTTAAGCTACATTTTTTTTTTACCTTCTCAGCAACATTTTATACCTAGGAAATGTCCCTAGATAGACTTTGAACATCTAAGAGACTAGAAAAGCCACAGAACTGTGTACAAACCAATAGAAAACTATGAATAAAGGTACCTGATTCTAAGGCATTCCTGAGGGGCAGGCAACTCCTTTTCTCCTCTCCCAGCTGTAGCTACTCTTGGTCCTGCCAACATACCACCTGGAGCAGGATGGGGCCCAGGCCAGCCCTCAAGCAGGAAAGTACAACTAAGTCATTTAGAACAGCCTTGCAAAGGCCAAAAGTCCAAGCTGCTGCTGGGATGCCATTTAGCTCCAGACATCCAGGAAATGTGTGTGAATCCAAGTAATCTGCCCAAATACCAATAGCTACTATAGGGACAATGCATAATCCACTCATCCATCATTTATTTGTTCAAAAGACAGATACTAAGCAGTGACCCCATGCAAAGTACTCTGTAGGAGCTAGGAGTACAAAGAGAAGTAAACACGATCCTGCCTCCAGGAGCTTGCCGGGATTAGCAGGTATCTGCCAGGTAAGAAGAAACCCTTCATAGCACTAAGAGTGAATGGTCCAGACAAACTCCACTCTCCCCAAAACGAACACTATGTCACCATGGTGCCCACACAGGATTGTATACTTAAGATTTACAAGGTGACAGCAACTCTTTCAGACTTTGTTGTCCTTGGCTGAGCTCAGTGCTGCTCAGATAGTGTCTCCCTACCTAGAGGTTAAAAGTCTTTCCCTGGGGGAGAATGAAATATAATGGGTGATGGGGCAGGGGAGCTGGTCCTGACACTTGTCCCCATCAATGTCTCTACCAAGGGCAGAGCGGAGCAAAATGGCCCTATGTACTCAAGAGTTGTTCTCCCAACTAGCTAACTGTATGACACATTCTTACCAGTCTACCAGATGTGTTCCACCTAATAACTGCGTCTTTAAAAACTATAACCTGAACAAATGGAAGTCTTCTCCTCAAGAGTACAATGAGGTTGAGAGGAGATTGGAAAAAAGAGACAGAGCCTCGGTGGGAATAAGAGGGGGGCTGTGACAAGAGAGGATGTCCTCGAAAGCTGAGGGTATAATCACTATCCACCTGTAGCTCCAAGGCCCCACACTCACAAGCTTTCTCTCCACGCAGTTCACGCTCTACCCACCTTCTCATCCCACTGTGAGTGTGTCTTCTGCCATCTAGGTGTCTCATTCAGTTTCTCCTACAGGACTAGACACACCCTAGTCCTAGTACCAATTTCAGCCCAGTCACAATAAAATGCATGTGACAACTACCACCTGGTATCCCAAGCTTCAGAGAATGAGAGATTCCTAATTGAATTTCCCTGTCCTCGTGATGAAAAGGTGAGAGAGGCAGCCCTCACAATGGCTGGAACAAATGAAAAAGAAATACTGGTGACTCCATCATTAAAGAATATGATAAAAGTAACATCACCAAGATGGAGACAGAGATCATTCTTGACTTTGCTCCTCCTCTCAAGAAGAACAATTAACACCTATTCATGGACAAGACACCACTGAGAGAATCTTAGAACACAGGGGTGAGGCTGGAGCACCCCCTGTACCAAAAAGACCAAGAGACTACATTAGAAGGGTAAAAGGGACAGCTATATACTGACCACATTGCTCCTCCCCGAGGCCTGCACAGCACGGCACCAGGAGGTCTCCCAAACCTACAGTTGCTGCAGTGAGAAAAGAGCCCAGGGATGACATCCATCCCCTCCACCCCAGCACTGTAGGTCACTTTGTGGGAGCCCCTGTTCTCTTTTTGCCCCCTGGGATTGCAGGGGAATCTATGGGGCTCAACTACTGGGAATTTGGGACAGAAAAGGGGAGAGGGGCTTCCAATACTTGCATCTTGGCAGACCAAGTTCCTACCTGCAGAGCCCAAGTAGCTTTGCTCCATCTGCAAAATCAAGTTGGTGGCACATTCAGACCTCAGGAACTCAGCATGGCCCTGACTCAAGTCCTCAAATGAGGAATTTTGCTAACCCTGGAACCTGGTCTGCCCATACCCAGACAGAAGAGCTGAATCAGCCTCAACCACTGCAAAGTACAGCTCCTGGGCCCTCTAGATCAGAAAGCCTTTGGGGGAAAACTTGGAAGTTGCCTCAGATGGATCCTCCCAGATGCACCCAGGCCAGAGAGCTAAGTCCATAGCTCCACCTGCCATGGCCCACAGCCCAGGCACCATCTGACAGGAAGAACTGGCAAGAATGCCTAGAAGCTGCTGTGTTACATAACAATGCTTGAGCCAAGGCAGGTGGGCAGAACTGACTGCCCCCAGAATAAAGCCAATGACCCTGTTCAGCCAGGAAACCTGATTCATGGGTCAGCTTGAGTCAAGACAAAACACAAAGCCTAGTGGCCTTGGAGTTGCTTCTCCTTCTGTGACAGAGAAACTAACTAGTATCCTCACTTATTGCTAAATACAACCTTCAGCCTTCCTGACTAAGGTACCTTATCAGAAGACACAGGAAGCTGCATAGCCCATCCCAGAGCCCTGCTTTGGCACAGCCAATGGATTTCCTTGTCTGAAGAGTGAAACCAATAGCCTCACTTGACCAGGATATTCCAGTGCACACTGTTATCTGACTTGAGTCAGATAAACAGCAGTGAAGTAAATTCATAGCCCCACCTACTGCTAAGCATACTAGCCAGTCCTGACTGTCTAGTAAGCCTGACCAAAAAAAATCCAGACAACCACGGAACCCTTCTTACAGCCTCACTTGAAGAGATAACCAAAGCAGCAGTCCTACCCAGCTGTCATCAGCCAGTGGCACAGCATCACACCTACCCCCCACTGTTGACCTCAGAGCTCAAATAATTGCCTTGCCCAAAAAGAGACCCCAACAGCAGGCCCCACATGCCCAAGAACAATACCAGCAGGCACATACAGAAACCAAAAAGGAGCTGAATAGTGAAAAAATATCTCTGCCAAAAAAAAAACCCTGCAAAATCTAAAATCTGAAAGAGGATACCATGTACTCAAATGTACACATACCAATGTAAAGAATCAAGAATCACAAAAAAAAATGCCCCTAAATAAACAGAGGTTTACAAACCGTCAAAGAATTGAGAATAATCCTCTTAAAGAAGTTTAATGAACTACAAGAAAACAGAGAGAATTAAATGAAGTCAGGAAAACAATACATGAACAAAATGCAGTTAACAAAGAAATAGAAACCATAAAAAAAAAACCTCCTAAAGCTGAAAAATACAATAATTGAACTGAAGAATTCAATGGAGAGCTTTAACAGCAGACTTGACCATGCAGAAGAAAGAATCAGCTACCTGGAAGATAGGATGTTTAAAATTATCCTGAGAAGAAAAAAGAAGAAAACAGAAAAAAAATGAGTAAAAAAGAGTGAAGAAAGCCTATGGCACTTATGAGACACAATGAAAAGAAACAATGTTCACATTATGGAAATTTAAGGGAAGAGGAAAAGAAGAGAGACAGAAATTATATTTAAAGCAATAATGGCTAAAAACTTCCCAAATGTGGGGACAGAAATAGACATCCAGATCCAAGAGGCCCAAAGAACCTTAAATATGGTGAACCTGAATAGGATTACAAGGTGATACATTATGATTAGTTTGTCAAAAGTCAGACAAAGAAAAGATCTTTAAAGTAGCAAGAGAAAAGAGAGAAGTTACATGCAAGGGAATGCATTAGACTATCAGTGAATTTCTCAGCAGATATTTTTTCAGGCCAGAAAAGGATGGGATAATATATTCAAAATAATGAAAGAAAAAACTGTCGATTGGTTTTAGAGATGGCTGTGGAGTAGATGGATCTTGAACGCGCCTCCTCCCAGGACCATACTGGAAACACAACAAAACTAGGAGACATCATTCTGAAAAGCCAACTAGAGACTAGCAGAAGAGGAGTCTTATAACCAAGGATTTGCAGAAGCCACACAAGGACTGGTAGGAAGGGCAGAGACATGAAAGAGGCTGCCCCTCCCCCACTTCCATGCGCTATCACTGAGGTGCCAGAGTGATATCTCAGCTGTGAGAGCCCCCCTGGAGAGACATGGGGTCAGGAAGGGGCATGAACCTAGCATCTGGCTGTGAAAAGAGGCAGGGTTTCTGTCCACCAAGAAGAGGCAGAGTCCACTGGACACACAGGCACCCTGTTAAAAAGCCAGCATAGAAAATTTTGTTCACAGCCACTTACCTTGGGCTCCAGCGGAGGGAAGGCAGTGCAGACTGGAGTCACCTGAGGAGAGTTGGGGTTTTCAGATCTAGGAAGAGACAAGGGGAGACAGCCTATAAGAGAGCTCCATTAAAATTGTCACCTGATCTCACAACAGGAACATTTCAAACTAGAAGGAATAAAATATTCAAAATGATGAAAAGTAGGGACCCACGACTGAGACTACTTTACCCAGCAAGGCTATCAATTAAAATTGAAGGAGAAATAAAGAGCTTCCCAGACAAGAAAACGCTAAAGAAATTTGTTACCACCAAACTGTATTACAACAAATATAAGGTCTGTACTTTAAGAAGTAGAAAAACAAGACAAAAAGGAACAGAGTTTAAAGAATAAAATGGCAATAGATACTAATACTCCCTTTAAAATTAATGGCTTAAAGGC
This sequence comes from Trachops cirrhosus, assembly GCA_028533065.1. Lineage (NCBI taxonomy): Eukaryota > Metazoa > Chordata > Mammalia > Chiroptera > Phyllostomidae > Trachops > Trachops cirrhosus. Next base: position 65,970,847 of record CM052538.1, read on the forward strand.
TCCAATCACAAGACAGAGGGTAACTGAATGGATAAGATCCAATACGCTTATATGTGCTATCTACAAGAGACCCACCTCAGAATGAAAGATACACACAGACTAAAAGTAAAGGGATGGAAAAAGATATTTCATGAAAATGGAAAGAAAAAAAACCTAGGGAAACAATATGTATAGCTGACAAAATAGATTTTAAAACAATAGCTATATCAAGAGACAAAGAAAGACACTACACGATGATAAAAGGAGCAATCCAACAAGAGGATATAATTCTGGTAAATATTTATGCACCTAACACAGGAGTACCTAAATATTTAAAGGAAATCTTGATGAACATAAAAGGAGAGTTTGACAGTAATACAATCAAGTTAGGGATTTTAATACCCATTGACTTCAATGGATAGATCTTTCAGACAGAAAATCAGCAAGGAAACAGTAGTCTTAAATGATACATGAAATCAGATGCTTTTAATTGATATCCTCAGAGCATTTCACCCCAAAGCAGCAGAATACAGATTCTTTTCAGGTGCACATGGAACATTTTCTAGGATAGACCACATGTAAGGACACCAAACAATTTAAGAAGATGGAAATCATTATCAAGCATCTTCTCTGACCATAATGGTATAAAGCTACAAATCAATCACAGGAGGGAAAAAAAACAGAAAAACACACAGTCATGGAGGCTTGACTTAGTAACAATAACTTGTTACTAAACAATGAATGCGTTAACGATGAGATCAAGGAAGAAATCAAAAGTTACCCCGGAACAAATGAAAATGAGAACACAAAAATCTAAAATCTGTGGCACACATTGAGAGTAGTCCTAAGACAGAGATTCATGTAATTACAGGCCTACCTCAGGGAACAAGAAAAAACTCAAACAGTCTAACTTTACACTTAAAAGAACTGGATGAAATCAACAAAGCCCAAAGTGAATAAAAGGAAGGAAATAATAAAGATCAGAAATTAATAAAATAGAGCCTAAAAAAATAATACAAAAGATCAAGGAAGCCAAGAACTAGATGGTCCTTTGAAAACATCAACAAGATTGACAAACCTTTAATCAGACTCATCAAGGAAAAAAAGAGAGAAGACCCAAATAAATAAAATCAGAAATGAAAAAGGAAAAATAACAACTGACACCAAAGAAATAAATACAAAGGACTGTAAGAAAATATTATGAACAATAAATACACGAACAAATTGGATAATCTGAAAGAAACGGATAAATTCCTAGAAGCATAAAATCTTCCAAAAAGCAACTGAGAAGAGTCAGAGAATCTGAATAGAAAGACTACAACTAGAGAAATTAAAGCAGTAATCAAAAAAAACTCCCAACAAACAGAAGCCCTGGACTGAATGGCATCACAGGTGAGTTTTACCAAATATTCAAAGAACTAACACCTTTCCCTCTTAAACTATTCTAAAACATTCAAGTGCCGGGAAAACTCCCAAGTTCATTTTGCGATGCCAGTATTATCCTAATTCAAAAGTCAGATAAAGACACTACACAGAAAGAAAATTATAGGTCAATATCCCTGATGAACATAGATGCTAAAATCCTCAACAACACATTAGCAAACCTGATATAGCAATACATTAAAAAGATCACATACCCTGATCAGGAGATTTATCCCAGGGATGCAAGCATCGTAAATGTATGCAAATCAATAAACTTGATATACCACATAAACAAGGTAAAGGACAAAAACCACATGATCGTATCAATAGATGCAGGAAAAGCATGTGACAAAATCCAGCACCCATTTATGATAAACAAAATCTCTCAGCAAAGTGGGAATAAAGGGAACATACTTCAGTGTAATAATGGCCATATATGACAAACCCACAGCTAACATCATACTCAATAAAGCATTTGCCTTAAGATCAGGAACAAGACAGGAATGTCCATTTTCACCACTCTTACTCAATATAGTACTGGTAGTCCTAGCCACAGTGATCTGACAAGAAAAGAAATAAAAGGGATCCAAATTGGAAAGTGGGAAGTATTGGGTTGGTCAAAAAGTCCATTTAGTATTTTCCATAAAATAAAAAACATATTTTTCCTGGCTGGTATGGCTCAGCGGATTGAGCACCAGACTGTGAACCAAAGGGTTGCAGGTTCAATTCCCAGTCAGGGCACATGCTTGGGTTGTGGGCCAGGTCCCCAGTAGAGGGTATGTGAGAGACAACCACACATTGATGTTTCTCTCCCTCTCTTCCTCCTTCCCTTCCCCTCTAAAAATAAATAAATAAATATAATCTTTTAAAAAACATATTTTTCCTTTTCACCAATAACTTTATTGATTTGGATATTGTGAGTATGTCAGCTATCTCCCACTATTGGCTTCTAGTGGACAGAGGCCAGGGCTGCTACTCAACATTTTCCAATGCATAAGACAGCCAGAGCAAAGAATTATTTGGCCAAAATCTCAATAGTACCAAGAAACTTCACAAACCACTTTTGACACATTTGATCAGTTACAGCACCTTCCCCATACACTGCATAAATCTCTTTTTATGTTTCAGTTGTGTTTTTACCTTTCTTGAAATAATAAAACATAATATGACATAAATGTCACAAATTTTCTTCCATCTTTAATATTGAAAGGGCTGCACAAAAATTCACCAATTTTGATAAGTGTTTTTTAAAAGCACACTGATATGACAGCTGTCACAATACAATCTAACAAGATTGTTTCAGATAAAACTAAAGACAACTAAGCACTACTAAAGCCATCACATGGAAAAAACTAAACAAACTTTTTGGCCAACCCAATAAAACTGTCATTATTCACAGATGTCAAGATATTGTACGTAGAAAACCCTAAAGACTCCACCAAAAAACTGCTAGAGAAAATAAGTGAATTCAACAAAGTAGCAGGATAAAAAATTAACATTCAGAAATTAGTGGCATTTCTATACACTAGTAATGGATTATCAGAAAGAGAAACCAAGAAAATAATCCCATTTACTATTGCAACAAAAAAAATAATAAATTACCTAGTAATAAATTGAACCAAAGAGGTAAAAGACCTGTACTTGGAAAAACACAGGACAGTGAAGAATGAAACTGAGGAAGAGACAAATAAGTGGAAGCATGTACCATGTACATGGATTAGAAAATTAACATCATTAAAATGTCCATACTGCCCAAAGCATTCTATATATTCAACATAATTTCTAATATCAATGGTGTATTTTACAGATCTAGAACAAATATTCCAAAAATTTATATGGAACCAAAAAAGACCCTGAATAGCCTCAGCAATCTTAAGAAAGAAAAACAATGTTGGAGGGATCACAATACCTGACATCACTATACTATAAGGCCATTGTAATCAAAAGAGCCTGGTACTGGCACAAGAACATGTATATAGATCAATGGAACAGAAGAGAGAGCCCAGAAATCAATCCATACCTTTATGGACAATTAATACTTGACAAAGGAGGCACGAGCATACAATGGATAAAGACAGTCTCTTCAAAAAATGATATTGGGAAAACTGGACAGGCACATGTGAAAAAATAGACCCCCCCACTTACACCATACTCAAGAATAAACTCAAAATGGATAAAAGACTTAAACATAAGTCACGAAACCATAAAAACCCTAGAAGCAAACATAGCCAGTAAAATTTCAGATAGCTCTTGTGGCAGTATTTTGGCTGCTATGTCTCCCAGGACAAGGGAAATAAAAGGACAAATAAACAAATGGGACTACATCAAACTAAAAAGCTTCTTCACAGCAAAAGAAACCATCAACAAAATGAAAAGGGATTCACCAATGATACATCTGATGAGTTAATTTCATAAGAACTTATACAACTCAATACCAGGAAAACAATCCAATTAATAAACAGGCAAAGGACCTGAAGAGATACTTCTCCAAGGAGGACATACAGATGGCCAACAGATGAAAAAATGCTCAACATCACTAATCATCAGAGAGATGCAAATTAAAAGTACAACGTGATATCATCTCACACCTGCCAGAATGCCTACCATCAATAAATCAACGAACAACAAGTGCTGGTAAGGATGTAGAGAAAAAGGAACCCTAGTGTACCATTGGTGGGAACACAGACTAGTGCAGCCACTGTGGAAAACAGAATGGAGGTCCTCAAAAAGTTAAAAATGGAACTGCCTTGTGACCCAGTGATATAACTTCTGAGAACACATCCTAAGACTTCCAAAACACCAATTTAAAAGAATGCATGCACCCCTATGTTCATAGCAGTGTTATTTACAATAGCCAAACTCTAGAAACAGCACATGTGCCCATCAGTAGATGAGTGAATAAAATAGTTCTGGTACATTTACACAGTGGAATACACAGCCATAAAAAGAAGGAAATCTTACCTTTTGTGACAGAAAAAGACAAATACCATATGCTCTCAAAATGTGGAATCTAATGAACAAAATAAACTGACAAACAAAATACAGAGGCACAGACACATGGAACAGACTTACAACTGTCAGAGAGGAGGGGAGGGGGAGGGACTGGAGGAAAGATGAAGGGATTAGCCAAAGAACACATATGTGTAACTTACAGACACAGACAACATTGTGGTGACAGCCAGAGGGAGGGAGGCGCAAGGGAGGAACGGAGGCAGGCAAGGTGGGCGAAATGGGACATCTGTAATAGTCAACAATAAATATTTAAAAAATAAAAAAACTTATACTTGAGAGGAGGAAATAAAACACTGTGTACACAAAAAGGTAACCCAGAATGCAGGAGAGTAAATACTAGCTGCCAAATCAATGATAGGAAAAGTGAATGCTTTTGATAATTCAAAGAACAGAGAATCTACTTTGACCAGGAGTGGTTAGATAAGGGTTTTATGAAAGAGAGGGAATTAAACAAGGTTAAATATAAAATTAATAATGATAACAACGACAACAGGGACAGGTTATTGATTCTACTACACCAGGTACAGCACTATGCATTTAATGCGCATCATCTCTTTGAATTATATGCCCTCTGTGGTAGGTAGGTGTTGTTATGACCCTTACCGTCCATTTGAGATTCCCAGAGGTGGAGGAGGACTTTGTACAAAGTCGCCCAGTGCGTGAGCAGAGGAGTTGGGATCTGCCCTTGAGGTCAGACTCCAGAACCCTACTCCATATCGTTAAGCTACATTGGCAGATAGGGAAGAAGGAAGCAGTTTGGACCAGATGAAGCCCAGGGGTGGAAGGCATGTTGTCTAGTCCTTGACAACCATGTCCTGCCAGATAGAGTTGGGCTGATGCTACAAGCCTAGAGCATTAGTGTGCCCCTGCTAACACCAGACAGACCTTGAGGAAAAGGGGGATCTTTGCATTTTCCTAGATTGCACTGCTACCAGCCATAAATGAGTCCCTTTAGTTCCACATCTCAGCAGTATCTGGTTTTGTCAGTGTCCTGGATTTTGGTCATTCTAGTGGGTGAGTAATAATATCTCATTGTTTTGGTTTGCATTTCCTTGATGACATATATAGAGCATCTTTTCATGTGCTTGTTTGCCATTTATATATCTTCTTTGGTGAGATCTATTAAAGTCTTTGCCCAGTTTTTTTGGGGAAAATAAAACAAGAATACTATATCAGGCAAAGCTGTCCTTCAGAAATGAGAGAGGGATAACGATTTTCGCAAACAAACAAAAGCTGAGGGAATTCATTACCACTAGAGCTGCCTTACAAGAAATCTAAGAGGGGATTTTCAGTGAAAATAGGTGGATTCTAGTTAACATCATAGAAACATAAAATACAGTGTAAAACTCACTGTAATGGTAAATTCACAGACAAAGTGATATTCTGTAATATGGTCATGGCAGGGCATAATTTACTTAAAACATTAGTTTAAAAGTTTAAAAATAGCCCTGGTTGGTGTGGCTCAGTGAATTGAGCACCAGCCTGCAAACCAAAGGGTCGCCGGTTCAATTCCCACTCAGGGCACATGCCTGGGTGGCAGGCCAGTTCTGACCCCTAGTGGGGGTCATGTCAGAGGCAACCAAGCATTGATGTTTCTCTCCCTCTCTCTTTCTCTTCTCCGTCTCTCTAAAAATAAATAAATAAAATATTTTTTTAAAAAGTTTAAAAATAATTGTAAGTAAAATAACCACAGTGACAATAATATGTTATTAAATATACAATATTAAAAATATATAAATTGTAACTCAAATCAAAATGTAAGGGGGGAGTAGAAGTAAAATTATAAAAATGTAGGCAATCTATTGAAGTTAAGTATTATTAGTTTAAAATATGGTGTTATAATTTTAAGATATTTAATGTAAGCCCTATGGTAAGAAGGGGAAAACCTGTAGAAATTACACAAAAGAACATAAGTCAAAGCACATTGACATCACAGGATATCAAAACACAAAAAAGACAGCAGAATATGAAACAAGGAACAATGGATCTGCAAAATAACCAGAAAGCAATTAACTGAATAGCAATAGTAAGTTATTATTTATAAAGTAAGTACATACTTATAAAATAAACCAATTAAATTCTCCACTCAAAAGACATAGAATGGCTGAATGGATTTTAAAGGACCAAAAAAAAAAGATCTGACTATAAGGTACAAGAGACTCACTTTAGCCTTAATGACAAACATGAACTGATACTGAAGGGAAAGAAAAAGATATTTGAAGAAAATGGTAACCAAAAAAAGCAGGGAACCTACGCTTGCATCAGAGAAAATAAAATTTAAACTAAAAATGGTTAAAAAAAAGAGACAAAGAAGATAATTATATAATGATAAAGAAATCAATACATCAAGAAGCTATAACAGCCGTAAATATGTATGCACACAACAGCAGAGCACCTAAATACATAAAGCAAAAACTAACAAAGCTAAAAAGAGAGAGAGAGAGACAGAGAGAGAAGTAAATGGAAATACAATTATAGTTGGGGACATTAACACCAACTCTCAGCAATGGACAGATCATTCAGACATAGAATCAGTAAGAAAACAGGATATTTGAACAACACTGTAGACTAAATAGAGCTCACAGACACATACAGAGCATTCTATTCAATAACAGCACAATACACATTCTTCTCAAATGCACATAAAACATTTTCTAGGACAGACCATCTGTTAGACAAGTCTCAGCAAAACAAGTCTCAGCAAATTCAAGAATATAGAAATCATACCAAGTACCTTCTCTGACCACAATGCTATGAAACTAGAAATCAATAGCAAGAGGAAAACTGGAAAATTCCTGAATATATGAAAATTAAACAACACTCTCCTGAAAAACCAACGGATCAAAGAATAAATTAAAGAGGCAATAACAAAGTATGTTGAGACAAATGAAAATGGAAATGCAACATAACAAAACTATGGGATGCAGAAAACACAGTTCTAATAGGAAAATTCATAGCATTAAACAGCTACATTAAGAAGCAATAAAAATGCCAAATAAACAATTTAACTCTATGCCTTAAGAACTAGAAAAAGAACAAACTGAATCCAAAGTTAGAAGAAGGAAGGATATAAAAAAGATTAGAATAGAAATATAAAATAGAGAACAGGAAAAGAACAGAAAAGTTTAACCAAACTAAGAACTGGTTCTTGAAAAACAAACAAAATTGACAAACATTTAGCTAGACTAACCATGAAAAGAGAGGACCCAAATCAAAATTATAAATGAAAAAAAGGAGACATTATGACTGACACTACAGAAACAACTATATACCAATGAACTGGACAACCTAGAAGAAATGGAAAAATTTTTAGAAACATGCAAACTACTAAGACTGAATCAGGAAGAAATAAGAAACCTGAATAGACCAATTGCTAGTAAGGAGATTGAATCAGTAATCAAAAATCTCTCCCAACAATGAAAAGCCCAGGACTAGATGGCTTCACAGATAAATTTTACCAAACATTTAAAGAAGAATTAACACCAACATTTCTTAAAGTCTTCCCAAAAAACCAAAAGGGAGGGAACACTCCCAAACTCACTTTATAAGGGTAGCATTACTCTGTTACCAAAGTCATAAAAGGACTCTACCAGAAAAGAAAACTACACCAATATCCCTTATGAGTATAGCTGTAAATATTTTCAATAAAACAGTAGCAAACCAAATTCAGCAGGACACTTAAAAGAACGCTCACCATGGTCAAGTAGGATTTACATCTGAGATGCACAGATGGCTCAGCATACGTAGGTCAATCAATGTTCTACATCACATTAATAGAATGAAGGAAAAAAATCATATTATTATCTCAACAGATGCAGAAAAAGCATTTTAAAAATTCAACATCAGTTCACAGTAAAAATGCTTAACAAATTAGGCATAGAAGTGACATATGTCAACATAATAAAAGCCATATATGACAAGCCCAGAGCTAACATTATATTATATTCAATGGTGAAAGACTGAAAGCTTTTCCTCTAATCAGTAACAACACAAGGATGTCATCTCTCACCACTTTCATTCCACATAGTACTAGAAGTCCTTGCCAGAACAGTGAAAACAAGAAAAACAAAAGGTATCAGAATTGGAAAGTAAGAACTACAGTTGAACCTTAAACAAGATGGATTTTAACAGTGTGGGTCAACATATGTGAATTTTTTTTCATCTTCTAAACAGAGGATGTAAATTTACAGTATCGATAAGTACAATACAATACTGTAAATATATTTTCTCTTCCTTATGATTTTCTTGATTAACATTTTCTATTCCCTAGCTTATTTTACTCCAAGAATACAGTGTATAATACACATACAAAGTATTTGTTCCAAGAATACTGTAAATAATGCACATATAAAATATTTATTAAGTGACTGTCTATATTATTGGTAAGCTTCCAGGCTGCAGTAGGCTATTAGGCTATTAGGTAAGTCTGGGGGAGTCAAAAGTTATGTGTGGATTTTGGACTACACAGGAAGTCGGCACCCCTAATCCCTGACTTGTTCAAGGATCAACCGTATAATTGTCTCTATTTGCAGATGACATAATTTTACATGTAGAGAACCCTAAAGATTCCACAAAAAAACTGTTATATCTAATCAACAAATTCAGTACATTTGAAGCATACAAAATTAACGTGCAAAAATCAGTCACTTTTCTATACACTAACAACAAATTAGCTGAAAAAAGAAATAAAGAAAACAATCACATTTACATACTAAACAACAAACAATCCAACTTGAAAAAATGGGCAGAGGACATGTGAATAGACATCTCTCCAATGAAAATATATAGAGATGGCCAACAGACATATAAAAAGATGCTCAACATCACTAATAATGGAAATACAAATTAAAACTACAATAAGCTATTGTACCTGTCAGTATGGCTATCATCAATAAATCACAAATAGCGAGTGAAACTGCCTGCACTGCTGGTGGGATTTATACTGGTGCAGCCACTACAAAAACAGTGTGGAGGTTTCTCAAAAAATTAAAAAGAGAACTTCCATGACCCAGCAATTCTACTTCTGGGTATTTATTTATCCAAGGAAATTTTTTGTAAAAAACATATGCACCACTATGTTCATTGTTGCATTATTTACATTAGCCAAGATATGGAAGCAACATAAGTTTTCATTAATAGAAGAATGGATAAAGAACCTGTGGTACATATAGACAATAGAATATTATTCAGCCACAAAAAAAGAATGCAGTCATGTCATTTGTGACAACATGGACGGACTTAGAGGGGATCATGCTAAATGGAGTCAGTCAGACACAGAAAGACAAATACCATGTGATTTCCACTCACATGTGGAATCTAAAAAATAAATCAAAATAAACAAAACAGAAACAAACTTATAGATACAGAAAATAAACTACTGGTTGCCAGATGGGAGTGGTGTCAGGGGGATGGGTGAAAAAGGGAAAGGGATTAAGATGAACAAATTGCCAGTTATAAAAACAGTCACGGAGATATAAAGTAGAGCACAGAGAATACAGTCAGTAATGCTATAATAACTACGTATGGTGTCAGATGGGAAGTAGACTTGTCAGGGTGAAAACTTCATAAGTTACATAAATGTCTAATCACTATACTGTATACCTGAAACTAATATAATAGTGTACATCAACTATAATTTAAAACAAATTATAAATAAATAAATAAATGCTGTTGGGTGAACTGGACTGATACATGCTGGAAAAACATTAAACCAGAATAATTTCTAATATCATATACAAAAATAAACTCAAAATGGATTAAAGACTTATGTGTAAGACCTGAAACCATAAAACTCCAGGAAGAAAACATAGGCAATAAACTCTTTGACACTGCTCTTAGCAATTTTTTTTTAATATGCCTCCTCAAGCAAGGGAAAAAAGAAAAATAAACAAATGGAATTATATCAAACTATTAATAAAAAGGTTTTTCATTACAAAGGAAATGATCAACAAAACAAAAAGACAACCTACTGTATGAGAGAATATATTTGGCAATAGTACATCTAATAAGGAATTAATACGCAACATGTATAAGGAACTCATATAACTTAGAAACAAAAAATCCAATTAAAAAATAGGCAGAGGACCTCAATAAACATGCCTCCAAAGAGGATGTACAGATGGCCAACATCAATAATCAATCACTAGAGATGTGCAAATTAAATCACAATGAGGTATCACCTCACCACTATTAGCATGGCTATCAGAATGGAGAAAAGGGAATGCTCGTGCCCTGTTGGTGGGATCGTAAATTGGTGCAGCCACTGTGGAAAACAGTACAGAGGGTCCTCAAAAATTAAAACGGAAATCGCCATATGATCCAGCCATTCCGCTTCCAGTAATACATCCAAAGGAAACAAAAACACTAACTCAAAGATACGTGCACCCCCATGCTCACTGTAGCATTATTTACAACAGCCATGCCATGGAAACAACCCAGGTGTCCATTGACAGGTGACTGGATACAGAAGTTGTGGTGTACATATGGAATGAAATACTACTTAACCATAAAAAGTGAGGAAATCCTGTCATTTGTGGCAACACAGATGTACCCTGAAGTCATTATTCTAAGTGAAATAAATTAGACAGAGAAAGACAAATTCTCTATGATCTCACGTATATGTGGAATTTCCTCCCCACCACAAAAAAAAGCCAAACAAACAACAAACTCCAAGAAAAGGATGAAATGTGTGGTGACCAGAGGCAGAGGTGGGAGACATTGGAGGAAGGTGATCAAAAGCTACAAACTTAGAGATGTAAGTTATTTGGATGTACAGTAAGTCCTCACTTAACGTCAATAGGGTCTGCAACTTTAAGTGAAATGACTCATAACAAAACCAATTTTACCATAGACTAATTAATATATACAAGAGTTAAGTTCCTAGGGCATCTCATCAACATTGTAATGAAATGACATTGAACAAAATATGCTATTCAAGGACCTGCTGTAATGTACAACACGATGACTATAGTTAACACTGCTGTATAACATACATGAAAATTATTAAGAGAGTAAATCCTAAGAGTACTCATCACAAAAAATGTTTTCTCTTTTCCTTTTTCTTGTATCTATATGAGATGACGGATGCTAACTAAACTTACTTTGGTAATCATTTCACAATATGTGTTAAGTCAAACCGTCCAATGCAAGCACCTTACACTTACCAATGACGTATGTCAATGATATCTCAATAAAATGGGGTGGGGGATGTGGTAAATATATCATACACACATATATAATTACAACTGTCTAGTTTAACGTCTGTATAATCTATTTACTAATAGTATGGGATGAATTTGGAAACACTGATGCAAAGCAATGTTTTCCAAATTATATTTCAGACATTAACCTGCAAGGTAACCTACGAGAAAAAATAGGGTTCAGTAGCCAAGAAGTTATGGGAAAATGCTGTTAACTATATTTAACTATATCCTCCTTTTGGAAATTCACAATGTACATTAACATATAAAAATTTCTGAGAAGTCTCTGCACCCCCTGCAGCAAAGATTTGATTTTGTTTAACCTGGTTAAATTGAGCATTTGTTCTTGAAACTTTATATAATACCTATTAACCTGGGGGACAACATAGTGTGGTGGATAAGAGCATGGCCTTTGGAACAACCACTTAGTAGCTATTAGTTTCATCTACAAAATAGATATAATAGCACTACCTGCCTACATGCAAAATATTTACAACAGTATAAGCACTAAGTGTTGATTAACATCCAGCAGAACCAGTGTTCTAAGACACACTTTGGGAAACACTGGTAGAGAATCCAGCCCATCCTCATGGGTCTCCTATCTTCCTCCATGAGAAGATTATAGACTAGCTGGAGAGAGGGGTATACAATTGTCACACAATATGTTAAGTCCTGAACAAGGGCCAAGTGAGGACTTTGGAGCCCAAAGGAATAATATTTCTAACGGTGAGGGAGGTTTCAGGAAGGAATCCATAGCCAATTTGACAGAAATCCTAAAATGCAGTTAGAATGTCACCATGCAGAGAGTAGAGAGTGATGTCAGCAAAGACTGGCCTGGGTGGGAAACAGTGAGCGGCCCGATTTGACTCGAGTGTAGAGAGTGCAATGTCAAGTGGGAAGACCAGGAGTGCACTGGAAATGCGGTTGACAGTAGATTGTTAAGGATCCTGTATTCCAAACTAAGGATCTTGGGATGTCTATTAAGTAGCACCAACATTAAAAACAGCCTATCGACCAGAGAAGGCCCAGAGGGTCAATGCAGGAAGTGCGTAGAAAAGAGGAAAAGATTAGGCTCAAGAATACTACTATAGTTCGGGTAAGTAGAGAAGAAAGGAGTAGTCAGATTAAAGAAGAGAAAATGGGTTTAAAGGTTTTTCAAACATAGCAAAATATTGGGTGTGACATTTAGAAAAATTTTAGACGTGGAAAAAAGAACAATAATCAGGTGTGGAGCGGGTGAGGGGGTGAAAAGGCCAAAGGTGGAGGCAAATAGCCTTGAGATGGATACAGGAAGCGTAGAAGCACATCCTTGGGCAGGGGTGGGGGATTTTTTTGGCGGGGGTAGGGAGGGTTGTGGATAACTAAACAGGTGCGTGTCTGGTTCAAATCTCTCCTGGTCTTGCCCTCAGGAGGTGGGGGCAGAAACAGATATGGTCGTTAGTCACGGAAGGATCAGGCTCGCCCTACAAGAGTGTTAATGAGAAGGAAAAGGGCCTGTACTGAGGTTAACATCTGAAGGCTATATTCCATTCAAGAGCCTGTTTTGTCCCTGGAGGCCTTCCTCCTCTCCTCACTTGTTGACAGAAGCCTGGAATTTCTATCAGGTGAATATACTTTTAGTCCCTTCTCTGTCTTCCATTCTGGCCAGGAGATTGCCAAGTTCTGGCCAGGAGATTGCCAGGTTCCACAAGTTTCATCCATGAAACTCTATGTTTGAAATGACTACTTGACACAGGAACACACTAACATAGCTAAATTTCTATGCCTACACATTTTCAACATTTATTTTATTACCACCCATTATGCTCAAAAACCCTCACTCTATCCCTGCCGCCCTTCGCACTTTTATCCCACGCTTGGTTTAACTCAGCCCTGAGCTTCATTCAGGGGTAAGGATAAAGTGCAGGGTGAGTTAAGGGTCAGTAATGTCTGATATACACATCTTTTTTTTTCTTTTTTTCCGCACCAATGTCCAAACGGCTGCCTCAAAACCACCACAATAAAACTTCCTACCTTGCACTATGATTCTTTCTATCCCCACCTGGATCAGCTAAAATCTCCAGATAGCATTAGCTCATCTAATTAGCTGCCTTCCCTCTCCTGCAGCTGAAAACTGTGCCAAATGCACATCAGTCGTGTCCCTCCCTGAGTGAGAGCCCTTTTCTCTTCCTGCTGACTTTCCTCTTTGAGGCTAATTGCCCTAGCCAAGAATAGACATCTGCTGCAGTGTGTCCCTGAAAGTCCCCAGGGTCACAGTTTTGAGCTTTCCCTGCCAGCTCCCAGCACCTAGGCATCTTCCCTCCAACTGCTGGAGACGCTGAAGCATTGCCCTGTGCCAGGAGCAAGGCCCAGGCCAGTGCTGAGCACTGCACCCCTCTCTCCGCTCAGCAGCACCTGCCACCTGCTGTGATTCCCCAGGTGGAGAAAGGTGCCTGGCTCCAAACAATTCCTTCCTAACAAGCTCCACTTAGAAACTGAAGCCCAGCATTCAACAATTAGATAAAAGGCAAAAGGCAATGATCCTGGGAGAATTTAAACAACAAAGGTTCCACCTGGAAGTCTGAATCACCTTGTGAGATGGTTTTAATCTAATAAAATAAATGGCGCAAAGAGCCTTCTTAACTGAGGAGAGAGGATGCAGTCTTGGCGCTGCCCAAAGACAAATTGCTTCTGCTCAATAAAGCTGACCTATGGCATCTTTGCTATGCGCCAGGCATTACACTGTATTGGCTCTATATACATTATCTCATTTACTCCTCAGTGACCTGATGACGGCGCACTGTTTCCATTTCATAGGTAAGCATACTGAGATTCAGATGTTGTTTGTCAACCACCAGATAGCCAGTATGCAACGCAGTAGTTCTCTTCCATGGTTTCCGTGACAACCACCAAGGCGCACAGGTGTTACAAGCCCAGACCAGGAGGACAGGTGTGGTTCATTCCCACTGCCCACGGGATGAGCCCTGGTGACCACAAATGCAACGGGAAGAGTGCTCTGATATATTTAGGGGGTGTAAGGACACTCTCCCGCATGGGCGCAGAGGTCAGGGCGCAGGCCACAGCCGTGTACCCGCTAACGCTGGCCTAGGAGTCACTAGACCCCACCCTCCCACCCCACAGGCAACACCCCTGACGGTGTGCGCGGGGCACGCTCCCCACGCTGGCCTGGTCTCCACAGTTACCTCAGTAAGGCAGGGAACAAAAGTCTCCGACCACCAGTTTAGGTGCGCGAAACCGTAACTATATGTCCACTCTTAACCTCTCGTTTGGCCTCTCATTTTCACCTCCAATCTAGTCAGTTTCTGGTTTTCCGCACAAATACGTTTATTGCGTTTGCCCCGTTCAGGCTCAACAGGCCGTGGTCCCCTTACCTGGAGTGAAGCTCCGCGCCATGCATCCTCTTTCCCTGTTGCCCGCAGTGTCCTGGTGCTGCTTCTCCGCAGTCGCCCCGGGGCCTCGCCTTTGACCCTTGACCCCAGCCAAGGCCAAGTGAGTCCCTCGGACACCTCGTGGACCTCCTTCTGGCCTGACTGGCCTGTGGCTCAGTGAGAAGCCCTGGGACGTTCGGTTTCTCCGCACAGCACTCTGGGAAGGGGGACAGGGTGGGGGTGAGAGATGTGGGGGGCATGGGGGGCAGGTTCCCCTTGCCAGGGTTATTTTTCTGCTCGTGCCAAAAGGTGAAACCGACTCAGCAGTAGTCTTCCTAGCATTACTATTTTACACTACAACACAGTTTTTAAACTTGGAAAAAAAAAGCCAAGCATGTGTTACTTTCATTCCTTGATTTCACTCCCCTCTAGGGTAGGTACGGTTGCCAGAGAAAATTTAAAGACACCCAGTTACATCTGAATTTCTGGTAAGTGACAAATAATTTTTTAGTATAGGCAGAAGCATGTCCTAAATATTGCATAGGATATACTTATACTACAAATGGTTTGTTGTTTATCCGATTTAAATTGAACTGGCATCCTGTATATTTATTTGCTAAGCCTGGCACCCCTCCTTGGGGAAGCAGGGGCCTGATTTCTGGTGCTCTCAGTCAGCCCCAGACACGGGCGTGCGTGAGTCCTCGTGAGGTGAGAGATTGTGTTGCTATTTCACAATATCATCTTCCCACACAAATAAAAATACACACATTTTCTGAAAAGAAGCCTAATAGGGGCATTTTATCTCCAGGATCCATAGAGTTGGGTACTGCCAGGAATTTATTTGGAACAAATAAAACGATCACATGATGTAACGTAGGAAGCAGATGTTTCTGCAAGTATAGTTATTGCAGGCTGCTCTCTTGTAACTGTGTTTCATCTCTGACATTGAAACCACGTGGACACCGGGAATCCAAATGAAATTCAGCGACCCTCGGTTGGCTCCTCGTCACATACATCCGTACCGATGCTCGGTTAAACAAGCAGAATTGCGAAGTGCTCTTCACATGAACATGGATGCGCCACTTCACATCTCCACCCGTCAGGAAAGGGCCTGGCACAAAAGTAAACACACTGTAATATGAACCCTTCTAGTCAGAACTGGTGACTGAATGGAAGTAGTGGGTGTGACATACTTTATTAGCAATTTAGATCCACTGAGGCAAAGGAATTAACTGTGTTACCCTTCTCAAAAAATGTCTGAGAGAATATGGATAAATTGGAACATTTCAAACAGGTTATTCATAAAAGCAAAAAGTCAGTCTTTGGGGAGGGCTGCACTGCCTTGTGTAAGGTGGGTCTTTTGCCCACCACCTCCCTGCGTCTAGAGGGGCCTCTGCCCTAAGACTTGGGGTGGCCATCTGGGCAGAAAAGAGGGGCTCTGCAGAAAGATAAGGGAGACCAAAAAGATATGATGTGCTTTCCCCAAAGACACACCCAGAGCCAACCTTATCCAACTGTCTTAGACCCTCCTGCCACTCCCATCCTCCCCCTAGCCTCTGCCCTCCACCAACCAGACTAACAGTCCTGCCATTTCATGCTTCACCCTGGGGACGAAGTCGCCATGGTCTTAAGCAGCTGCCTCCTGTGTGATAGATAATGTTGTGACCACTCACGCACTAACCTGGACTTCCAAACTCATTTTTGTATGCTTTAGTCTTTCTTTTTAAGCTTGTGTGTGTGTGCCCATATGCAAGAATTTGAAAAGGAAAACAACTTTGGCCTTGAGAGAAAGATTGATTTTTCTCAGTGTATATATATAATTTTTTTGCCTGCATTACTGACATAACCAGGGACCATCCTTGGTTTGAGTCTGCCGTACTCAAAAAGAGACTTGAACAAGAAAGGGCCTTCATCCTGCCCTGGGCTTTAGACCTGACTGAAGGTCCCCTGGGGACTCAAGGACAGCAGCAGGACATTTTTTAAATCTGTTGTCTCCTAGGGCCTCTGTGGCTCTGATCTTTTTGCATAGTCACTAGGTGACGTTTCCCCTCATATCCTCTTTTGCCCATGTTCTTCCCTAATGAAGAAGAAAATAAAGACAGATCACCTGAAGGACTCTTCTAAGAAGGGTCAGAAATATTCCTTTTTATTCTATTGTCTCTGGAGCCACAGACATTCTCACATGGGCATAACTCACCGAGAGTTGTCCATTTTTAAACACACCTTCCTTCAACACCAGGAAGGAAACTATCTTTAGCCCTGTCTCTACAATGACCATGATAATCAGTGAATGAAGTTCTTGAGTTCCTTGTGTGTGCTCAGCATTATTCTAGGAATTATAGGCTGGTAAATGGAGCAGGAATCACATCTACCTTAAAAGAGCTTACAACTCCATATAGTCCCAAGGGGACATCCACATGGGTAAATTTACCTGATTAGTTGGGGGGTCTCTACCACCCCAGCTCCACCATTCAGCCACCTGGAGGCCCATCCAGGTGTAATCTGTGATCACTGGGGCAGTAAGGATCTCAGTCAAAGAGTGACCTCAGATCCAAAAAGGTGAGTACTTGACCTTGGGAACAGAGTAGAGTGAAGGTAGATCTTGCGGGACCAGCACCCTAATGCTCCATTTGTCATACTGATCTCCACTCCTCTAAGATGTAAATCCCACAGATTTTCCTTTCTTCGACCCCTCCACTTCTCTTCGTCTTCCAGAGAATGCTGGGCCTCCTATTTGGGGGGCAGAAATGGAGCTAAGAAATGAGGAAAACTTTCTCCAGTTTCTGCTTTCTTTCTAACCAATACTCTTGACTTTAAAGAACTCCAAGGGTTGAGGCATGATGGGGAGGGATAAACATAAGGAGTTAAGAGATCACGAAGCATCTGACCAAACCTCTCTTCCTTCCTGCTCAGAACTTTAGGAGAAGTCAAGGTCAAAAAGCAAAACATGGTTGGAATGATGAGCAGAAAAATCACAAGGCAAAAAGCAGTAGCAGTGAACTCTCCATAAGCAAATGTTAAATACACTTAGTATAGCAATAAATAATAATGCAGGATGGAGTGTACATGGTGTAAACACCTTTAATACAATTCTAATTTTCTCTTTGCTTCAAGAGCCACAGATTGTTATGGCAACAAAACAGAAAACAGATCACAGTATTAATTTGATATCTCGGCTTCATTTGTTCCACATTTGCAATACAACACATGCATAATAAACAACCCAGGCTGAGCCAAAGCCGAGAAAATACTAAAACCACAGAAGGGCACAATGGAGCACCCTCTCAGCCTTGAGTTTTGCTAAATAAAAAATAAATAATAATTTTCTACAAAGAGGAGCAGCTTGCTTGCCCATACAATTTGCTATGTGATTGATAACACATGAGAAGCAGATAATTCCGTTTTTGCCAGCCCGCTACCACGAGGGAGAACGTGAAGAGGCAGCACAGCGTGCGTGCGAGCTCTCCGGCAGAACTTTCGAGCCGAGGACCCGTGCCAGGCTGGCTCTCAGCTCTCCAGGGCCGGGGCCCTTTTGGCACCACTGCCACCCCCACCCAAGTACCTTTTTATTTTGCTACCAGAGTGATATTTTCAAAACAAACATGATTCTTTTATGTGGAGAAAAAGGAACTCTCATAAACTACTAGTGGAAGAATAAGCAGATAGAAACTTCCTTGGATAGAAACGTGGCAATTTCTAGTAAAGTTGCATATTCTTATAACCTATGGTCCAGTAGTGATTCCCTTCTTGAGTAAAGAGTTTTTGAATATAAACACTTTTGCCCATGTATCCAAGGGTACCTGGCAAGACAGTTCATGCCAGTATTGTTTATGGCAGAAAAAATTAGGAACAACCTAAATGTTCATCAAGAAACCAGGTGAATTATAGATATATAGTCATAAAATGGGTTATTCTCCAGTTTTTTATAATACTCCTTATTTTACTGATTCCACTAAGTAGCTACTTATCATATCTGATTTTACCTGTAATATGATTCTTAGATATGGTATTTCATTTTAATCCTATATCATTTTTTCCTTATAGAGTTTATTGGAATGGCACTGGTTAACAAAATTACACAGGTGTCAGGTGCACAGTTCTGTAACACATCGCCTGTACACTGAGTTGTGAGCTCACCACCCCGAGTCAAGTCTCCTTCTGTCACCGTGTGTCCCCACTGTACCCTCCTCCACCACCCCACGCCCCTCCCCACAGCAATCACCGCTGCTGTTCGTGTCTGTGAGTTTTTTCTCTTTTTTTCCTTCTTTGCTCAGTCCCTCCACCTGCTACCCAGCCCCCCAACCCTCGGACAGCTGTCAGCCTGCTCTTCGGTTATTTAAAATAAATGAACTGGAACCACATCTTCAACATATACAAATTTCAAAAACCATTGTTGAGCTAAAACCAAGCTCAGAATGGTAGCTATAGTATGATACCATTTGTATAAAGTTTAAAAACTTGAAAAACAACAATAATACATTATATATTGAATTGGCAAAAAAGTCCTTTTAGTTTCCTCCATGAAATAAAAGGCTCATTTTCACCAATAACTTTATTGATGTGGATATTTTGAGTATGTTGGTTGTCTCTCGCAATTGGCTTCTAGTGGGTAGAGGCCAGGGGTGCTGCTAAACATCTTCCAATGCGTAAGAAAGCCCCACAGCAAAGAATTATTTGGTCAAAATGTCAATAGTACCAAGAAACTTCACAAACCACTTTTGACACATTCTATCAGTATACAATACACAAATCTTTTTTTGAGTTTCAGTTGTGTTTTTGTACTTTTCTTGAAATAATAAACCATAATATGAGGTTTGTCCAGAGAGTATCCAGCCACATGCTATGAAAAATAGAGACCTTTATTGAAGAAGATATAAGTAACATCGTACATAGGACAATGAGGCCCCAGTCCCCTTAAGAGTACGCACCTGGGACCTCACACAGTTCTCCCAATCACCATCAGCTGCCCCATCGTATTTTCTTGAATCTCACTGATGGTCTGAAATCTCTTCCCTTTCAAAGGTGATTTTAGTTTTGGGAAAAGCCTGAAGTCTCAGGGCACCAAATCTGGGCTGTAGGGGGGCTGAGTCACCTGGGCGATTTGATGTTTCACCAAAAACTCTGCATAAGACATGATGCGTGAGCAGGCGCGTTGTCATGATGAAGCTGCCAACAGCTGCGACCTTCTGAACCATCCGAATAGTTTCCACAGAGTAACGCTCAAGCTTAATGCAAAATTTGATACATGTTTGTTGCTCTGCTCACTCAGTCATTTTGAATGGGACAGCCACACGGTACACATGCTCACTCAATGGTGTCTAGTGCCCTGACTGACTAGTACAATGAAGTCATCATAGTTCACACATGTGCATTCCAGTCCAGTCTCCTTGGCTGCCAGGTTACATCGATGTCGTGCAAATTGTTCTCATTATATTAACAGTGGCTAGACTTTTTCTGGACAGACCTCATATACCAGAAATGTTGTGTATTTTCTTCTGTCTTCAATATTAAAATGGCCACCTAAAATTCACAAATTTTGATAAGTTTTTTAAAAATGCACATTGATATGACAGCTGTCACAATACAATCTAACAAAATGGTTTCAAATGTAAATGTAAAGAACAACTATGTGCTACTAGAGCCATCATATAGAAAAAACCTAATGGACTCTTTGGCCAACTCAATATATGAATCCACAAATATGTAGTAATGTATAAAAACCCATAGGGGAAAAAATATGGCAACAATGGAGATCATGCTGGTTTAGAGATGACAGTGAGAGAAGGCTTTCTGAGGAAATGATGCTTGAGTGACAGGAAAGGGTTGGGTGCTGAATGGGGGCGGGAGCAGAGGGTTCTGTGCAGCCTGGAATCAAATCCGGCTCTTTCTGCCATTTAATCCCTGTGTGAACCTGGACAAGTTAGGTAATATCTCTGTGCCTCAGTTTCTTCATATATAAAACACACGATAATAGTATTTACCTCATAGGGTTGTGGTGAGAAGTATGCTGATGTGTTTTTAAAAATTAGAACACTGCCTGGTACATGGCAGTGGCTATAAATGTTCACTATTACTTACATACATTCCAGGTGGAGGAAACAGTAAATTCAAAGATAGGGTAAGGAGGAGAAAGGACGAGCAGGAAATGCTTGAGTATTTTATACTATCAAGAAACCCATATGAATAAAACAAAGTATGTGAGGCAAGGTGGAGGGTAGATGACATTGAAGTTGGAGAGGGAGGCAGGGGTCAGTTCCCAGCAGGTCTTAGAGGTCGTGGCAGGGAGTGTGGATACTGTTCCATGTGCTACTGGAGAGATGTAGCCATTGAATGATGTGATTCAAAATGTATACTTGAAAAACATGACTTAGCAATTTTTTAAATAGCAAACTATTAACATAATCATTGAATGAAACTCTAGGAAATTATGCCAAATTTTTTAAAAAGGCCAATCTCAAAAAGTTACAGACCGTATGATTGCATTATACAACATTGTAGAAATGGCACTGTAGGAATGAAAAGCAGACGGGTGGTTGCAGTGGTTAGGAAGGGGTGGGGAAGAGAAGCGGCCGGGTGTGGCTCTAAGAGGACAACACAGGAAGAGATACCTGTGCACCTGTGTTCACAGCAGCGTCACTCACAGTAGCCAAAAGGTGGGAGCCACCCAGGAGTCCACTGGCAGATGAATCAATAAACAAAATGTGCTGTATGCACACAACAGAATACGACTCAGCCTCGACACAGAAGGAAATCATGACACATGCTAGAACATGCATACACCTTGAGGACATTACACCCAGTGAAACAAGCCAGTCACAAAAGGACAAATAGTACGTGACTCCACTTACACGGGAAACCTACAGGAGTCTTATTTGTGGACACAGAAGATGGAATGGTGGTGACCAGGGCAGTGGGGGGGCAGTTAGTGTTTAATGAGTGCAGAGTTTTACTTTTGCGTCATGAAAAGAATTCTGTGGACGAAGGGTGGTGGTGGTAGCACAGCAATGTGAAGCGAACAAACGTCACTGAACTGCACACTTAAAAACGGGTGAGATCGCTGATTATAAGATTTGTGTATCTTACTACAGTTTTTAAAACAAACAAATAAATAAGGTAGCATGGGGGTCCTTGTGGAGCTGTTCTATATCTTGACTTTACCAATGTCAACATTCTGGGTGTGACCTTGTGCTATTGTTTCATAAGATGCCACCATTGGGGAAACTGGGTAAGGGGTACACGGATCTCTCTATTATCTCCTACATCTGCATGTGAATCTATGATTATCTCAAAATAAAAAGTGTCACTTAAAAAAATCACTGTGGTGGAGTGCAGATTGGAAGACGCAGCGCGGGGAGAGGGAAGCTGCTGTAGTCGTCCAGCTGAACGTGCTGAGCCTGAACCACCACAGGGCGGGGTAGAGAGGAGTGTGGACATGCAACACACTTCAGGAAAGTAGGCAGATAGAGCTGGAGGTAGTGAGGTGATGAGAGAAAGAGAAAGGAGGTGAGGATGATGCCAAATTTCTTACTAGGATGACGGAATATCCGGGTCAGCTCAATATAGTCACAAGGGTCCATAAGTGTGGAAGTGAGAGGCAGAAAAGTCAGGTGTCAGAGTGGTGCCAGGTGGGAAGGACTAAACTGGCCACCACTGGCTCTGAAGGTGGAAGGAGACCGTAAGCCAAGGACTGCAGGCAGCCTCTGGAAGCTGGGAAAGGCGAGAAGACAGATTCTCCCCACTGCATCCACAAAGGAATACAAGCCTGACAACATTCTGGTGTTAGCCCAATAAGCCCTAGTTTGGACTTTCGACCTTCAAAATGGAATGATAATAACTTTATGTTGTTTAAACCACTAAGTTTATAGTGACAGGAAACTGATATAATTCTAACAAATAAGATGACCTGGTTTGGGAAGGACCTGGTAAGGGCCCTGTCACATGCCAAATCCCTCACTGACGAAGGGAAGCCCAGATGGATGAGAAGGGAATTCAAGATAACTCAAAAGTGTAATTAAATAACAAATCTGAGGTTCACATCCCCCACCGGCCCCTGCCTGCACTCCAAACACTATTCACCTCAGACAACAGGAAAGCAGTAGAAATATCCCTTAATGAAAAAGATAGCAACTGAACCACCAGAAATACTGAGCAAACTGCTACTTTTACTGGCATCACAGAACGAATTCCTCCACCCATGGCCCATGATATAGAGGCCGCAGGCCCTTTCTGTTCCTGGGCTTCCTGAGAAGAGCCTCACTTTATTTGGAAAAAGCAATCTGACGGCCCCAGGAGTACTCTGAAAATGGAGTTTCAAGCTATTTTTTCATAACAAAAATGGCATTTTGTATTGCTGTGTATTTTATTTTTAAAATATTTTATTTATTCATGTTTAGAGAAAAGGAGAAGGGAGAAAGAAAGAGAAGGAGAGAAACATCAGTGTGTGGTTGCCTCTCTCATGCCCCCTACTGGGGACCTGGCCTGCAGCCCAGGCACGTGCCCTGACTGGGAATCAAACCAGCGATCCTTCGGTTCTCAGGCCAGCACTCAGTTCACTGAGTCACACCAGCCAGGGCTGTATGGCCATGTATTTTAGTGTTGTGAACACTGGTAGGAGTCAGTGAATGCCCACTGGTTGGATGGATCTGAGTGTGCTTGTCTTCCTGTTTCTCCATTGTTTTTTAATTGAGAAATAATTGACCCACATTTCTGTACAAGTTTAAGGTGATATATCTATATTGCAATGATTATGAAAATAGGTTTACTTAACATCCATCACCTCAGATAGAACTATAAAAAGAAAAAGCAAAAAAAAAATCCTTGTGATGAGAACACTTGGATCTGCTCTTAACAACTTTCCTATATGTCATCCAGCAGCGTTAACTACAGTCCTTATGTTGTACATTACATCCCTAGTACCTATTGCTCTTATAACTGGAAGATCGAACCTTCTGACCACCTTCCTCCACTCTTCTGCAGGACCCACCATGGTGCTTATTCCATATACGTGCCTAGATGGGATCTACAGGGAAAGGGAACAGAAGTGGGAAACCAACACTTAAAATATAGTAAAATCCATAGACGACAAAACTTTGAAAATTCTGGGCTCTCTAACTCAAAGTGAGTGGTCTCCAAAACTAGGAGATCTGAAACCAGGGTTCTGGGTTTGGGTCAAAGAAGCTGGGGTGACCTTTTATTCCTTGAAATCTCTTAGGAAGTGACAAAGTAAAGTCATGGAAGGGGCCCTAGATACATGACTTTGCTCTACCATTAATTTTCTGAGAGGTATTGAATAAATCACTTAATTTATCTGCACCTCACATTCCTCATTTTAGTAAGAAATGATCAAAGCAAGAGACAAAATTTAGTATGACTAAAGAGAGCATTCATCAGACAATACAAATTTCAGATATCTATGCATTCACTAATTCCATTTGTCAACATTCTACTTGTTTACTTCAATTACTCTTTCACACAAAAGAAGAGTTAAAGCTATCAACATATAAAATTGAGCAATATAGTAAGACTTAGGAGTGGTGAGAAGGAAGAACCAAAGGCACAGGCAAACAAAAGTGGAAATAAAATGGCAACAAAAATGACCCTGGAACATAAAATTAAGTTCTATGTGTTAGCTGAAAGTAAACCTAAGATTGTGTTCTGAGCTCTCCAGAAGCCAATGGGAAAAGGGAAACTAGACCAAAAAATAAAGACAAACCAACTTCTCAACAGAAAACAACGAGACATTATACAAAAATAAGACAAAGAAACTTCCCCGAGGATCGTTGCAGGAGAAGAACATTTGAGGTGATGTTCAATGTCCTCGGAAGCTGCCTGCAGGACACACGCCCTGCGGTTCCCTGGGACACGCACAGGCTGCCAGCGTCACCGCATGAAACTCCGCAGCTCGGAACTCCCGTGCAACAGGCTTCAGGTGTGCAGCTTTCTAGGGCTCTGGCTAAATTCAAAGAATTATTTTAAATTTTTTAATACTCACCTGAGAATATTTTTTTTATTATTGATTTTAGAGAGAGAAGAAGGGAGAGAAAAAGAGAAACACCGAAGTAAGAAACATTGATCAGCTGCCTCCTGTACTTGTTCCAACCAGAGACTGAACCAGAGACCTAGGGATGTGCCCTGACTGGGGATGGAAGCCACAGACTTTTGGTATGTGGGACGACGCTCCCACCAACGGAGCAACCTGGCCAGGGCAAAAGAGTTATTTCAGATCAACGAGATGTCTGAAGGACGACATGCATTCCAGCAATCTTCACTTAATAGTGTTTCCAACGAGTTTCAAGGTATCAGATACAGACATTTCTGTCAATATTGCTTTTTAAATTCAATCCAAATAGTAAAGGGGGAAAAAAGCAGAAATATGAACTTCATCTTCAATGAAAATAAAGGAGTTTTGTAACTTAAAACAGAACAAAACAAAGGCAAAAAGCAGATGGAAATGACTAAGCCGGGATCAGGAAGGTCATAGCTAGGACCCAGCAGTGGGGTGGAGAAGAAAGTACATTTACAGTAAAACTCAGTCAGCCTCTGGCACTGAAGGCCAGCTACAGCAGAAGGCAGACAAAGGGAAGACGTGAAAGCAGGAAGACTGTTTGAAAGTATGTAGGAGGCAAATTTAGACTCCCAGGCCCTAACCCCACCCAGTCAGACAACCCACCTCCAACCCCCAGGAACACTGAGACCTTGAACCAACTCACAGTTGCCAGGTGACCAAGGAAGGTGACAGTGGGAGGGCCCGGGACGGACATGGGAATTCAACGAAGGCTTGCACCGGAGACAAGTAGCCCTCTGCTCCCACTCAGCTCCAGACCCTCAGCAAACACGGTCACATTCCCAGCCAGGGAACTGGAAGATCCTTCTCCATGAAAAGAGAAACCCACAGAGACTGACACATGGGTGTCTACCAGGAAAAAGCCTGCTGACCACCCATCGCTCCTCCAGCGCAGCTCCCAAGACAATAAGCCCTGCTCGGACACACAGGACTGCAATCAATGTCTTGTACATCCCTCTGAAAATGAATGAACTGTGAAGGATCAGCAGGCGATGGAGCAATGTCTTCAATGTGAGAGAGAGATACCGAAACAAACAGAAAAATCAAAGTCAGGCAAAGAGAAATTTTAAGGAATAAAATAAAACTTAGGTGGAAAAGTGCCTATAAATAATATCCTCAGCTAGATAAGGAAAATTCTAAAGAAATGACAGAATAATGCGGTTATTAGCTCCAAAAACATAAAAGTTGAGCAAGAAATAAAATATTGTCAGGGTGCCTCACTCAACTCCGCGAGCAGTATTCACAGAGTCACAGTAGCAAATGTGGAATACAAATCGGATAGAAAATGTGATTTGACCACAGTGGGAGGGCAGGGAAGGAGAAGAGAGATATAAGAAAGTAAAAATCCTCATCTTTCACAAAACTGATGAATCATGGTACAGAACACATTATTTAGGAATGTGGCCCTAAATACTAGAAGAAACTATAAAGAGAATGAAAAGCATTCTTTAAGGAGGAGGATAGGGAAGAAATAGGAAGTCTTTTTTCCTATTTAACTTTTAGCATCATTTAACTTGTTTGACTACGTATATGCTTTACTCAGATAAAATATAAGTTGTCTCAGCCACATGTGAAATGTATCAGATGAAGGTCCATTCACAGTCCCATTTCCTAGGCCTCGCCCATTTGGTGTACCCAGTGAGGCAGAAACCTTGCGTTATCACAGTCAGCGGAGATGGGAAACTGCAAACACACCTTGCAGCCCGAGACCCTGAGAGTCCAGAAGGCAGGGACCACGCCGAGTGTGTCCACTTAGCACTGACCACCATAGTTGCTGTGCTACATAGTAACAGCTAATGTTGTTACTTATCTCTTACTATGAGCCGACCACCAATAGCATTTTGCGTGCGGTAAAGCATTTAATCCTGCCAACATCCCACAAAATACATATCACTGTTATTCCCCACTTAATAGATGAGACCACCGCGGGACAGAGAAGGCAAGTAATTCATCCAACATTGCCACCTAGCAAATGGGGAAGCCAGTGTTGGAGTCCAGTCTGACTCCTGCCCTCCCAGTGGCCGTGCGCTCGACCAACGTCTGTAGAAATAAAACAGAAAGGTGGAAGGCAGCAGGGAAGAATAATTAGCAGGAAGACAGAAAAGGAAGGAAAGGCCAATTCTCCTTAGAAATAATTTGGAATCTGATATAACACAGAAACTCCAAAATTCTACTCCTGAGACCAAGAATACAGTAGTTTCTGCCTAGAAAAATGTGCAAGCACATCCACTCAAAAGATGCTTCCAGGCTATCAAAACCAAGCACCCATAGGCTGGCCAGCTTTGGGCAGCGCCACTTCCTGGCGTCTTCTCCCAAATCACCGCACTACAAAATGGAACAGCAGCAGTGAGTGCAGCCCGCTCCACGGGGAAGAGGCTGGTAGGACAGCGAGAGCCTGACCTCATGGGGAGGCCCTTGCAGACCTCCCATAAGGTCAGGCATCCGCATATGGAACCTGAGTCTTCCATTTAACTAAACAAATCAACACAGCAGTCATAACACAGGATCTCTCTGGCTCCACCCCACCTGCATCCCAGTGCCTCAGTCACCCCAGCACCCCACCCCACCCCACCACTCCCACGTGTGCTCATAAGTGCCATCCTCCAGCCACCCCCAGACTGACCATTTTCCACCCCTCCTGTTCCAGCTCCAGCTGCCACGACCAGCTCGGATGTTTATGCCAAGGTCACTGGAGCTCACAAACTCCCCCGTGTCATCCACAGGTGCTGGGAACCACAGGTCTCTCACAGGTAATACCCTTTCCTATCTCACTCCACCTGCAGTTCTCAGGTCTCCAGCAGTGAATCTACAGGGAGCAGGTCCCTCACCAGCCCCAGAGCCACCTTGCCTCCCAGCATCCCTCAGAGACTCAGAGAAATTGCTTCCCCACTTTCCACTTGCAGCCACCATTCTCCAGAATTTGGGCTCAAATTCCTGAGATATTAATTGAAAATAGATTCCACCTGTCTCCAGCCTGGGACCACATTCCCCTCTTCTATGTGTATTTTTTTCCCTTAGCTCCTTGACCGAACAGACCCCTCAGAACAATTCTAAGGAAAGGTGGAGAGGGGAGGAGAACCAAGAACAACATCATACAGACTCTCCATTTGGGAAAAAGAAAACTGCCCAGCTGAGTTGGCCAGGGGATGCTTCCAGGAAGATGTAAGATAGAACTGAACATCAGAGCAGGATGGGACCCAGGAGAGTGGGGTCCATGTCAGGGGTGCGACAGCACGTGAGTGCTCGGGGTTCAGAGGTTAGGAAACTGGGCGCGCTGAGCCAGAGACGCATGTAGGAGAGAATGAGACAAGCCTCCAGATTTTAGACCTAGAACATCAGCTCAAACAGATTGAAGTTAAAAAAAAATCCAATTCTGGGACTCTCGCCTACAGCTCTATTCCCACTTGTGCTGTGGTGGATGAGCTCTGAGGAAGGCTCACATACCATTCCAGCCACCTTCTTCTTATTGCCTTTCTCTACAACTGAGCCTATAAAGTAAATTCATCTCCAGCCTCCCTTAAGGCCAGGGTTCATTGGCCATGTGACACAGCCTGGCCATATACATGGAGGTATGTTCTTGCAGAGAGTTTCCTTTTCATTATCCCCCACCCCTCACCCCATACACAAAAGCAAATTCTGAAAGGCAAAATACCCTTGGCTTTTGCCTCACTCTTCTTTTGTCCTAACTGAAAGGTAGCAGCAGACCCTAGAGCTTCAGCAGCCGTTTTTTCACCAGGAGGACCAAAGCCATAAACTAGGGTAACAGAACAGGAGGACAGAAGAACATCTTTGAACATCCCCCGACTGCCTGCCACCAGACTTCCCATGACATTTAAGGAAAGGAAGGAAGGAGAGAAGAAAGAAACAGAGAAGGAGGGGAGAATCTTGTTTAAGCCATTATAATCATGTTTATACATATTTATGGTTATGATCTATTACTTGCGGGAAAATGCATTCTCAGACACTGGAGGATCACCTGTAACATCGTAAAATGGGAACAATTAAAGTGGAAGTGGTGACACAAATTAGGAGCCACCCACACCATGGAATGCTATCTACTGGTTAACAAGGATGACGTCAGCACACACACACACACACACACACACACACACAGAAAGATCTCTACAATATATTGCCAAGTAAAATAAACAAGTCAACAGATCAATATGTAGCATTGATCCATTTATGGGATTTTTAAAATTATATGTGTGCATGTATCCATCTAACTCTCTCTCTACCTACCCGTCTATGAATGCACAGATAAAAAAAGTACATGTACCAACTGTTCACAGTGCTCATTCCTGGGGTTGTGGGAGAGTAGGGTCGGGACTGGGATGGAAAGGGCCTCATGTTCTTCGCTTTATGCTTCTTGGGGGAAAATAGGTAAAAAGTGAAGTTTCAGTTTGCTTCCTTCCATTTGGGTAACTAAGTTCTAGACTAAGTCTGAACAGATGAGTAAAATGGCTCGGGAGAGCATGCCCTAGACGTGTTTGGCCCTCTAGTTCCAAATACCTCGCCCAACCTCCCATCTCAGAGACAGACAGACGGCTGCCTGGATGGGGCACCCGTTGGAAGCTCCACGGCGACGGCATTACTGCTAGCCTTCTGCCCCTGGAGACCTGAGAATGGAATTCTTGTGCCCCAGGCAATCCAGCAACTGGGCGATTCAAAGAGCTAGTTTTATGGCATCCAAAATTCAGCCGGCATGCCGTTGCCCGCTTCAGCTAGGGGAGTGTTCGCAACCTGAGCACAGCCTGCTGCCTGTGAGGTCAGGGGTGGGAGGAAATTTCCTTGGACCCCCAGGGCCACCTCCCCTCCATGGACCTGGGAGTCAGAATCAGGAGCTTCCCCATCGCTTCTCCACAGCACCAAGAAGGGGCCCAGTGCTGGGGCCTTGGCCTGTTTCTGACTTTCTGGGCTCCGGCAGGTGTGGGTCTGCCGAGTGCCATTAGCAGGGTGAGTGGATGTGACCTGTGAATTACACAGCTGCTCGGAGGGATAATTGCTCTGTAATCTAAACCATAATGGGAGTGAGGGAGAGACTTTTCAACGGTGGCCACACTGCGTGTCTGACGATGTTCCCAGTTGCGGCTCCCTGTGAACAGAGCGCTGGCTGGGCATGTGGGAGCCCTCGGCGGGGAGTGCACTACAAGCTCCCATCGAGGGGAAACGATCTATGTGAACACTTGTGCAGGGAGCTGACCAAACCCTTCAGAGGCATTCCACCTAGTGAGTGCCAATCAGTAACAGCACACTTATGAGGAAGCAGACAATTTCATTTCAAAGATGGCACCAGGGCTTGTGGGAGAAGTCCAGGACTCACACACATTGGTCCCTGCATGCCATCCCACTGTAGGGGCCAGGCTCCTGTTAACTTCTCACAGCCTGGTACCCCTTGAGAATGAGGAGGACCCCACAGTCCTGTGCCACTGGGTTTCCTGCCTCTCAGAGCCAAGCCCCTCACCTATGCAAAATCCCAGCCGATCCACCCTTACTGGCCATCTACTGCGTGCACAACCCCAAGCCGGGCAGGTGCAGATGCACAGATCTCCCTCATCTCAACCCAGGCCACTTCCCCCAACTTGCAGCCCTGACATTGCTGAACTCCCTCACACTCTCTCCTCCTCTGGCACATCTGCCACCTGCCTTCCCCACCCACCCACCAAACTGGTGCTTTTAAAGGGGAGGAGAACCCAAAAAGCCTCCAAGTAACAAAGAATCATATAATTACTTTGCAGCTACTTGTCCTTGGTAATTTGACGCTTGTATTGCTATAATTACACATTATGTGGAGTTCGAGAGTCACAGTGGTTGTGTGGCCAGCCGCAGACATCTGCAGTACGCGTTTGCAAACGGAGAACACAGTCCTTGAGGGAGCCTGGCTGATGGATTCTGCAGGCCCCAGGCTCTGGAGGGTAGGTGGGGGCAGGAAAGAGGGGACATGAGGGCAGGTGAGGCCCAGGTCAGTGCAGGAGGAGGGTGCCCACCGTGTGCGGGGCAGAAGGCCCCATTTGTCTAGGAGCGCACAGCGTCTGTGTGTGAAACCTCGCCCGCCCCACCACGTGGCACTTCGAATCCACACGGACCCCTGTCCAAGGTCACCTCTGAAAATCTCTCACCTGGCTCCCACTTCCCTTCCTCTCCATTGAGGCCACTCTCTACTCAGTTCTCACCTGCGTTCCTGCCTCAGTCTTGGCTGTCATGTCCATCTCTTCTCCACACACCCCTCAGATGGTCTTCTTTTTAAAAAAGCAAATCCGATACTATGACTTCTTTCCCAGCATTCACTGGTTTACCATTGCCTTCAGGAGATGACGCCAAGCCCTGGCATGGACCCCCGGGGGGGTCTGGCTGCCCCAGGGCTGCACCTCATCTCTCTCACACTCCTGCTGACCTGGCTTTACTGGGAACCGGGAGCCGGGACCAGCTGGGTCCAGGGCAGCCTCATTACAAGGTCACTCGACTCCCGTTCTCCATCCTGTTGGCTTTTATTCAATTCAGGGGTAGATCATAAATCAAACTAATTTGACTTCAGAATGATAATAGATACTCAATAAACTATAAAAACATAGAAATTTGGAGGAGAATAGGACCCCGGGGGTTATGGGGCCGGCAGTTCCCAGCGGGTGAGCACATTAGATTTGCCCCCTGGGGCTGTGCAAATGGGAAGCCGGCCTCCCAGGCAGAGCGGATTGGTCTGGGGTGGGTGATCCTGAGCTTCGACAGAGTCTAAAAGCTCCTGATGTTGCTAAAGAGGAATCCAACCCTGGAGATCCTGAGCAATTTGTCTCTGTCAGCACAGGCTGTGCAGGGATGAGGCGGGCACCCAGGCAGGCCTCCCAGGCCACTGACCTTCGCCTCTGCCTGCTCCACCCCAGCCAGGCAACCAGGGCTAGAGAAATACCAGCACGGGGGCTGGTGAAACTAAGGATATTTGGAATTTCCCTCCAAAGAGCCTTAATGTCCCATTGGACTCAGACCACCTGTGTGAGGGAGGAGAGAGCCTGATGTCACCACCCATGGTACTGATCTGGAAAACTGCAGAGCTGACAGCTTAAGTCCCAGGAGGAAACAGAGTCCAGTGACTAAGATCACTGGCCGTGGACTCAGACTGGGTTTTAGTGCTGGCTCTGCACTCACCAGCTATGTGACCTTGGGCAGATCACTGACCCTCTCAAAGCTTCGGGGTTCCTCACTTGCTAGCTGGGGAAGTAGAAGAGTATTGTGAACATGAAAGAGACTGACCCGTTGTGAGCACCCAATAAATAAGATCCATGATGACAAGTGGTCCCCAGGCTCCTGGCAGCCCCTGAGCAGGCAGCGGTGGGTTCACAGATGACGTACACAGGAGAAGGCTGAGACCCAGCTCCCACCACTGGGCGGCAACATGCATGGGTCTGGCAGAGCGTGGTGGCCAGAGGCGGCCTGGCGCAGCTGGGCTCCTGGTCTGGTGGGGTGCGGTCTCCCTCCCTCTCACCCATCATCTGTCAGGGGTGCAGCCAACAGGGGCTCCAGAAAGAAGAAAGTGCGGCCTTGCTCAGCCCAGAGGAAGAGGTGGCCAAGAGCAAAGAGGTAGCCCACAGTGAGGAACCCACAGCAGCTGGGCTCAGCGTGACTGTCACCCACAGTAATGAGAAGCACGACCTTCGTGTTACCCCGCAACAGGGCTGCAGTGAACCAGCTGTTGAGGATGTGGCCCAGGTTGTTGAAGAGGCCACGGGGTCCTGCTACCTTTTCAGAAACTCACATTTAAGGGAAAATCTCTGTAGGAAATGGAGAAGCCATTGTCTGCATCTGGAATGCAAAACGGTTGTGGGGCCGTGGTAACTGGGAACACGAACAGTCCAGAGGAAGAAGCTGAACTAAAGAAGTTGAAAGATTTGGAATAAGTCTGTGGACAAGAGAGCTGACCAACTGGAAGAGCTGGATAAAGAGTTTACCTGAATCCCACAGGGTTTTCTGGCCAAGGATCTGTAAGCTGAAGCTCTCTGCAAACTCGATAGGAGAGTAATGGCCACAATCCAGCAGTTTATGAAGATCTTGGAGGAGACTGACATACTAACTCTGCCAGAACATTTCAAAGATGGCAGACTGAAAAGGAAGGGTTCGGTGCAAAGGGCTCGGCGTTCCTAGCTGAATACAACATCGGTGGAGCAGAAGGAATGCCAGGAGACGGAGTGGCTGCCATCCACACACTTGGCCCTGGCCGACCGAGGGGAGGTGACAGAGGTCGTGCTGCCCTGCAGGACAGGACCACCAGCTCTGCCCTCCCTGGGACAGATGCTACCTGATTTCTCCAGGGCTTCTGGGGACAGCTGGCCCACTGTCAGTTGCCAGCTTTCCCTCTTCTACACCTGTTCTCAATGAACAAGTATTGTCTTTATAAAATCTTTTTTTAAAAGATTATAAAATCTTTTTTTTTTTTTAAGGAGAAAGCTGAGACTCAGGTCAGAAGACTGGCCCTAGACCACACAGCAAGCCAGATATAGGTCTGGGACTGGAACACAGACCCAGGGCCTCCCTTGGAGCCCTTGGGCTTTCCGCAGATGCTGCAGGAACCCAGGTGTGTGGACTCTCCCGCAGGCCCTGCTCACTCTAATGTGCTGCTTACAATGCCATTAGAAAGTCAGCTCCTTGTTAGAACTCCTGCGGGGTGAGCACATGAAAGGGAAGAAGGAACCCACTGGCCCTCCAGCCTCCACGATACACTCAGCCCCGGGAAGAAAAGTAATTAAAGTCATGAATCCTAGGAACAGTGGCTGCATCACTATTCACATTAGCTCAGCCCCTATGCGATCTCTCCACGGGGCCACCTGACAAGGAAGAGCTGATTTGCAAACAAGCACAAACTGCTTAGCTTTGGATTTACAGTTTGATAAGGGACCATCCATCACATTTACGGGAGATAATCACCTTTGCTCACAGGAGCGGCGGTCTGAGCCACGGCTGGGGGCCAGCCCAGCTGGGCCTTGGGACAGGCCGTGATGGGACCACCTCTGGAATCAGAGAGAACGTGAGTGGGGCAAGACCACCTGGGGAAATGGAGAATAAAAAGTTCTCTCCCATTCCCCATCAGTTTCTCTTCAGCGTGAGAAAAGTAAGATTTGTTCATGCGGGTTTCATTTCCCCTTACAGGAGACAGCAGAAAGTAGTCCGTGGGAACCAAGCCAGGGACTCTCAGGAGAATGCCACTATGCTACCAGCACACACAGGAGAGGATTCATGAATCAATAGTGGGGCGTGGCCCCTACTCCCTCATGTGTGAAGTTCTTGTTTGGCCAGTAACTCACCTTTGCCCCTTGCCCTCTCTGGACCTCACTATCTCATTTGTAAAGTGGCCAGATTAGACCAAGCTCTGACACTCTGTCACTCTGAGGCCTGTTGCAGACAGCCAGGTTCGCCAGGTGCGCCAGGTGCGCCAGATCGAGCAAGGCCACCGCTGACCGGGTTAGGCCCGTGACTCCAGCGCAAGGATAGACCTGGCACGAGGGGCCACACCCAGCCTCCACGGGTTTGAGGACAAGAACATCATGTCCCCCTGGGAAATGTTCCCTTAGAAACTAGGATTATTTGGGGCCAGAAGAATGGGAACCGCAGAGGACTCCAGGTGCCAGTGCGGGGCACTAAGATTCTGCTCTATGGGAAACAGGGGACTCTGGATTTCTGAGAGCAGTGACGCCACCCAGCCCCTGTTTCAGGATGATTGCAGCAGGAAACCTGGGGAGGGAGTCTGGGCTCAGCCCTTTCCAAAGGCAAGGGGTGGGGGCTAGAGGACTCTTGGGGCCCCTCCAGTCAGCCCTATGAGTTCCCATTCATTAGAAAATTTGAAACTAAGGTTTATTATTCATCTTATTAATTTTTAGTCTTTCTAAAAGACTTAAAGGCTTGAAAAGCAAGGGAGCAAGAGAGTGCAGAAATGTGCATCTGGCAAATGGGAGCTCGATCTGTCAACCCAAGTAATGCAAAGTCAGGAGGGGCAGGGGTGCCTTACGGAGAACGTTTTGTAGCATAAGGTCAGTGTTACGCTAGCAGAGAGGCTCTGAGTCTCAAATGTGAAACCGATGAGGGCTCCTGGCAGAAATCAGCCCTTGCAATTTACGATCTGTCTGATGGGTTTCAGGAACTTGACATAAATATAAGGAAAAGATGGCGGCAAAGGAGAGCAGAAAGTCACCATTGCCACCCGTTCTGTCCCACCAGGCACAGAATGGGTGGTGTGACGGGCTCTCACTGGGTCCAGAGGCAGTAAATGCTCACAAGACAAAGGGAGGAACTTGAAACTTCGCAAATTCTGATGGAGGCTGGGGATGGGGCATGGAAAAGGAGGGGAAGGGGTCTTGAGGAAAGAGAAAGGAGTTAGAAAGACAGAAAAATTGTGTGGGAAGAAAAGAGGTAGCTAGTAAAACAGAGAGGGTACCACATGCTGACCAAGGGGGACATCCACGGGGTCATCCCAAAGGCCTGAGCCAAGGTGACGCACTCTTGGATGACACAAAGGTGCAAGGTTGCTACACCATGACGGGCTGCGTAGCAGCGCCCCCCACGTGGCCTCTGCTCCATTCTTTCTTCACACCCCAAATTCCTGCCCCAGCCAGCTTTCTAGCCTCACGCTTGGCCTAGACAGGGTAGTAAAAGAGCCCCCTGAACGCACGGTGTTAACACAGTGTGATGTTCATGGAAACCCAAACAGAGGGAGTCTAATGAGTGTTAAACATCACACAACATTTACAACCACCAACTGAAAATTCAGTAACAAAAATCAAACTTTTTATTTGGTTATCTTTCTTAAGCAGACAAATCACTTTGAAATAAATATTTTGATAAGTCACTGAATGGTGAGCGATGTAATTATCAAAGGTGATGGCAAAACTGTCTTTTATGGAAAGTGGGTCGGTTAACCCCATGGCTCTTCATTTCACCATGGTCTGTGTACAGTTTTGGTGCCAGCTGCAGAACAGAAGCTGGGCAAAGCTGTCCTGCTGTGTGTGAAAGAGGAGAGGCCCCGGTCAGGCACTGCCTGGGGACCGGGAGCTAGAAAAACACTCAGAGGAAAGACTCTAGAGAAGCAGAACATGTAAAACGGATCCTTAAGTATTTAGCTGTGATGTAAAACCTGGATCTGCCTCCCCAGTGATAGCTTCTGCAAGTCCTACTCAGGACTGCAATGCTGCGCAGGAATCTTTTCGGTCCACTCCCAAGTCAGCTCGGGACAGAAATTCAGGCCGTTGCCACAAACACCAGGGCCAGTGAATGAGCGGCAGCTGACATGCGTGGAGGGACCATGGAGTTGTCCCTGCTGGGTGTGACCTGAAAACGTCCTCAGGGGGAGACAGGGCTGGGGAGGGGCGGGGCTGCAGATGTGCAGACAATGGTGGACGCGGCAGGTGGACCTTGGGGACAGCTGATAGAATCCAAAGGCAAGTTGACCTGTCAACTACCAACACCACAGCTGCCTGTGTCCCTGTTTTCTCCATTTTGGCCATAACCTTTGATTCTCACAAGTCAACAGGCCAGCCAGGGATGGGGAAGGAAGGAAACCAACCCCACAAAGACTCAAAGGAAGTTTCCTAGCAGAAAAAAAAAAATAAATAATATAGGCTTTTACACCAAGCACTGCTCGGGGAATCCAACCGTTCCTGCTGTATTTTAAGTGTACAGTTACTAAAAAAGAAAAAATAAACTCGATTAAAGCCACTGAAATCCTCCCTGAAAGAAGGATGGCCCTGCCTGGACCCAGCCGTCCCTTCACCCTACGGCTCTCTCGAGCCTGGTGCCGCTAGCCACAGAGACGGAAGAGTCCAATTAACATGAGGCTGGCTGCTGCCGCTGCTCAAATTAAACTCCTTTAAAAAAGAAGAAGAAGAAAACATTTTCAATAAAGAGAGGCTAAACTCAGCATGCTTTAGTCATTATTACAGTACTTTTTTTTCCAGGAGGATTAGCAAATCTAAAGTATAGAGTCTAGAAATTTTGATCAAGCAAAGTGTTTTTAAAGGGTTTTATTTTCTTCCTCTTTCATTAAAATTGCACTGCTGTGATTCCATTCATGTATAATACAGATATATACAAGCACGCTGTGTCTCTTCTGTATCGTGAGGACAATAGGACCCTCCATAGGGACCGATGTCTCTTTTAGGATCTGTTGGGCAAAAGCCTTACATATAAAAATAGAAATGAAAAGTACATTTATTTGCTCGAAGAGGCAGGTCTAGGTGTGGGAATGTGACTCAGGAGAGGCCAGAGAGTGGAGCCTGGAGACCCCTCTCCAAACAGCTGGGCCTGAGAGGAACTGACCCCGGGAGAAGACAGCTGGTCGCTGCAGCCGGGAGCCTTCTGCTCCCAACACTTCCCTTCCCTTTAGGCTCAGTGACTAAAAGGAAGGCAGGGGAAAAGAAAGGGAAGAGGAGAACAGAAAGAAGAGGATGAGAAGAGGAAGAGAGAGGCAGGCAGGGGGAGAGAGAAAGAAGGGAAAGGTTGAAGGCATCTTTGGCCCCAAGTTAGAGTTACCAAGTCAGACCAGCTTAAGAGAAAAGGGATGGATGGACTAGAAAGAGAGAGGGGGTGAGTCATGGACAGCCACTCATAGCCGGGACTCAGGCAAGTCCTGGAACAAGGACCTACAAAACCTTTTTGGTGGGGAGATGAAACAAGGACAGATGGAGAATGGCCACTGGGCTTATCTACCTGGAGGTCGTGGAGCAGCTCCGGGGCAGTGGGGGGCTGATGGCCAAGCTGCTGCGGGAAGACCAGGTGGCGAACAGCCCTGGCACATGGGGTGGGAGTCGGAGTGGGGTGGGGGTCCCAACTGGGGAGGGAAGGGATCCCAAAGGAATGTTTTAAGAGGAAAAAGGTTTGAATGATGTGGGAAAACCACAGCAGGGAAGGAATGTGGGATCCAGAGGAGGCAAGAGGGGAACCCTCACTTTGGGAAAGAGAAGGGACAATTCTTCCATTTCAACATAAGTGAAGCAGGAAAAGAGGAGCAATCAGAGCCCATAACCAAGGCGATGGGACCCCAGCGAAGCAGGGAGTGCCAGAAGTGCTTGCAGGAGAGGGAGCTTGTGGGTAGATCGTGAATGTAGGTTGAATGGAGGAATTGGTAAAAGATGAACTGATGAGTGAATATCCAGCACGTTTGGTAACAGACATGCAGATCAGGCCTGCTGTTTTTGTTCAGGATGTGTCCTCAGATTGCCACCTGTGCCCCCTGGCCACTTGGTATCTAGACTATCAGGCAGCAGTTTTCCCATCACCGACTGGAAGTAGGCCATCGAGCTGCCCACACGCAAGCCAAATTTTTTCTCCAGTACATACTGCATTAACTACAAAAGCTGGAAGTGTATGATTTAAACCCCTAAAGCTGCAGACCACAGAGCAGGCAAGAACTGATGCCCTGGCCCCGAGTTATTTCAAGGGCCATTGTTATAAGCAAAAACAACAGGCGGGGCTTCCTCTGAGCTGGGTCTCTCCTCTTCACTCCCTCCTCAACACCACCGCGGGCACTGACTGCAACAGGACGCCCCCACTCTGTGGGCCCTCGGGTCCTGCATAAAGCCCACTAGTATAACTGGGCCATTGAATTTCAAATTAAATCGCCCCCACAGGCCCAACTTCTCCTGTTACTGGGCTCATTAGAGCTCAGATAATGGAACATCTCCTCCTGCTAATGGCCCATGAGCAAGTGAAGGAGAGAAACCAGCCCCTGTACTACTTCACTAAAGAGAAAAGGGGAGGGAAAGGTCACTGACTACAGCCCCAAAGTTTTTAGTGCTTTGGAAGAACTTTCTCCTGACCAGGAGAGATCTGGAGCATGAACAGAGAATTTACTGAGACGTGCCGGTTGTAAACAGAACAGACATCCTTCACGCACCCTAGTGACCCAAGTCCACAGTTCTGGAATCTATCATTCGAGAAGGTTCTGTGGCTCAGCTCACTGGTAGAAAGGGGGCTTGTGAGATCCCTGGGGCCAGAAGAGGCTTTCAGAAACCGTGGGGGTGGCATGCCAAGAAAAGTAAAGTCTGCTTGGAGCTGCCTGGTTTATGCTGACTTCTTCCAAATGAACCACAGGGCCTGAACAAGGCTGCCCTCTCAGGGGGCAGTAAAGAATTTGACAGTGACTGGAACACAGAAGCCTATGTAGATGCTCCTTGCATACAGCCATATGTGCAGGGCTAGCCCCCACGTGTGCGCAGCTGCTGGGAAACAGGAAACACTCCGGTCCAGGAGCACGTCCTGGGCCAGCACTGCATTGGTGCCTCCACCAGGGACCACACCAGGGGCCACGAGAAAAGGCAGTGCTCCTGCTGCCCACCTGCCCGACCTTCAGCCCTAGCCTGCCTCCAGTCACGTTCACTTCCTTAGAAATCAGCTACCTTAAGAAAGTGACAGCTAATAAAGTAAAGGAATTAGGTCGGCATGGTGGTGGTAGGTGGTGTTCCAGGCACAAGAAAGCTAACGGCAGCCTCTAACTGCATGTGAAACAGACAGACTTTCCTTAAAGGACAAGAGCAGAATGGTCATTAGTGCCTTGTGAACTGTTTCTAACCGGCCCCGTTAAAACCACTCACTAAAATGAATGGAGAAAAAAGAGATTCATAGCTCTGGGGCCTTCCTAACCCACTGGTGTGGGAATCATTTCCCGAAGGGGAGTGACGTCAGGACAAGAGAACTGGCACTCCACAACCAAATTCCACTTCGGTCTCTGATCAGGGCTCTCACTGGCATTCTGAGGTGCAGGCACCTCTTCGGGGCCAGCTGAGGACATCAGGAGGTCATTACCTGCCTAGCCCTTCTCTCCCAGCTTCCCATCCATCACAGAACCTGCAAAGGGATTGCCAAGAATCCCCAAAGCCTGCCATTGGAGGAAAGGGGGTTTGTGGGGTGCGGGTCACAAGTGGGACATGCAAGTTCCACAGTTATGGCCTTGGTGAGCTCAGTTACCTCACAAAATGTGGGACCAGGAGAGAACCATCACCAGGGCAACCAGAGGGAACACGCTACAGTCCAGGAGGGCCCTGTGTGTGACACAGAGATCCACTGTGCCCCTCCTGCAGACCCCCTGACAGCCGCCAGGAAGGGGAAGGTGGGGGTGGGTAGGCCCAGAGCACAAACTCAGCAAAGGCCTTCCTCCTCCTGTCCCCTGGCCCACCACCCACTCTCACCCATCTGTCCTGCCCTCCCCACCCCACCTCTCCAAAGTCTTCTGGAGGCCCCATCGCTCAT
Source organism: Trachops cirrhosus (assembly GCA_028533065.1). Lineage (NCBI taxonomy): Eukaryota > Metazoa > Chordata > Mammalia > Chiroptera > Phyllostomidae > Trachops > Trachops cirrhosus. The sequence continues at coordinate 66,011,112 of CM052538.1, forward strand.
CTTAAGGACAGTTAGTGGTTAATAAGTTATGTTTAAGACAATATGAGAAAGCTAGCATTTTTTGAGCACCATCTTTGTACCGGCACTGTTACCCCACAGAGATTATTTCCCGCTCAAGAAAAACCCAGTGATTTAGGCTCTGTGCTTATTCCCATTCTATAGATGAGGAAACGGAGGTTCAGAGCAGTGAAGGAGCCTGTTGGGATGTTAAGCACATGCTTTTTGGCCTCTGAGCTTTCATTATCACCCTTTTTCTTCAACTCCCAGGAGCACTTGAGAGCTAAATTTAGTCACTTGGAAAGAAACCAATGCTTAACACTAAGCCATAATCACTCATGATGATTTTGCACAGGGCACGTACATGGAGACATGTTTTGAGAGAGAACCATTCTGGAATCAGTCCCCAGGCGATCGCCTGTTTCCTCCATGCTCATGTGAAGGGGTGGAGGAGGATTCCTCTAACCTCTTCATTCTTTCATTTTTTTGCCTGTTCCTTTTCCAGGGTCCCTGTCCAAAGTCCCACATGTCTCTGTCACTCAGAACCACGGTTCCACTTGCTCTGACCTCCCTGAGTCACTCTGCCCTGAGCGGAGCAGCACAAGCAGGGAGGCCCCCAGCACCTCCTCACCCCACCCTGTCCCCCAGCACCTGTCCCCAAGGAGTCCGGGCCCCCAGCAGTAGAAACAGGGTCATGGCTCCTGAAGTTCTGCTCTGTCTCCGCCTGATGAGACAGCTTCGAGGAGCATGCTGTCTGCAGATTTCCCTCCGAAATCTGATTCAAAAAAGCAAATCTGATGACAACGGTACCCTCTGAGGCTGCAGAGGGAGTTTAACCAGAAAAATGAAATGGCACAGCTTGGACTGAGTCCAAGATGTCAGCCCTCGGAGGCCCCAAGGCCTCAGAAGCAGCACAGGGCAGCCCCACCAGTGGCCCAGCTCCCCAAAACCAGAGCAGAGAGGGAAGCAGGAGACAGCCCCCAGAAGCCACCGTCATGCAGGTGTCTGAACCCCCAGGGCAGAGTTGAAGTCCATGGGGTACCTAGACCCAGAGCATGACCTGGTGGGAAGGACCTTTGGGAGCATTTTGATTCTAGGTCCTCAATGCATTTGACTTTGAAAAAGGGAGTGGGAAGCAGCAGCTCACGGCCTTGGAGACAGTGGAGGGTCTGGAGGTCTAGATTCTGGCTGAGTCCTGGCTGTGTTGAAGAGGCAGCGTTGGACCTCAAGAAGGACAAGGCAGTCCCTTCTTGTCCAGCCCTCTACCCTCAGCTTATGGTCAGTGCCCGACCTTCCTTGCCTGCCCAGGGAACCAGGTAGGGCAGTCTGTTTCATACACAGTAGGCAAGTGTGAATGCCTCCCATGTGGAGAGCTCTGGATTCCCATGTGGACCCTGCCCTAAGGTGACCCTGGGCAGTGGGGACAATGGACTGAACACCAACTAATAAAATGCGGGTCAGACTGTGATCCAGGCAAGATACCTGATCGAGGAGCCTGGGGAACCCAGAGCAGAGCATGATTGCTTTGCCCACGGGGATCTAGGAGACTTCACGGAGGTGACCTTGGAGCTGGGAATATTGAACAGATCATTAAGAAATGGCAAACAGTTCTCCCAAGTGTGCCAGGAAGAGTTCTCTGCTCCCACAAGGCAGAGCAGCTTTCGGCAGTCAGGACCTGGCTCCCTGGAGCCGGGTCACACCAGGCCACCTTCCTGGCAGTGCGCTGATGGGGCGGGTTCAGTTCAGGGGCTTGCACTCTCTCCATGCCTCACCCTCTCCATCCTTCCCTTCTAAAAACGCCTCCTTCAGGCCTGGCCAGGTGGCTCAGTTGCTGGCATGTCATCCTATATGCTAAAAGGTTGTGCATTCAATTCCCGGTCAGGGCACATACTCAGGTTGCAGGTTCAATCCCCAGCTGGCAGGGTGCCTATGGGAGGCAACTGATCCATGTTTTTCTCTCGCATAGATGCTTTGTTTTGTTTTTTGTTTTGTTTTTAAGATTTTATTTATTTACTTTTAGTAAGATGGGAAGGGAGGGAGAAAGAGAGAGAGAGAAACATTGATGTGTCAGTCTGTTGCCTCTTGCACGCCCCTAGCTGTGGACCTGGCCTGCAACCCAGGCATGTGCCCTGACTGGGAATCGAACTGGTACCTTTGGGTTTGTAGTATGATGCCCAATCCCCCATTGAGCCACACCAGTCAGGGCTCTCTCACATTGGTGTTTCTCTTTCTCTCTCTTTCCCTGTCTTTCTCTCTCTCAAATCAATAAAAAAAAGAGTTGTAAAATTGCCTCGTTCCTGCAGCAACACTATCATTACACTTGAAACACATTTTTAAAACAAATACAAAAGTAGAGGAGATAATTTAATGCATCCCTATCACCTAAACTCCATTTTTTCAAGTCAGTCTTATTTTGTCCACACCCCCTCCCATTTCCCCCACCTCGATCGCAGACCGTGTACAATTCATCCATAAGTATTTCGGATGGTATGGCAAACAGACCTGAGTCTTCTTCACACACAGCCACAATATCATTGTCATTCCTTTAAAAATGTTATCAGTTTCTGATTATTATCAGATATCAAGTCAGTGATCCTGCAGTCTGGGTGCTACCGAAAGCACCCTGGAGATCACACTGAATATGTTCCCCTGTCCTTTGAATTTCCTGTAAATTGATATTTAGATTGAAAAACTTAATCCGAGTCAGTGTGATTACTTTGGGCAAGAAGCATCAAAGGTGGCAGAATTCCGTCCACGGAGGTACAGTGCCTGCTGAGCTCTTTCTGTGGCATTCGGAGGCCTGATGACCCTGGCCAGATCCGTTCCCCCTTTACAGGTGGTCACTTGGCGATGTCCTCTTTCCAGAATGCCTTCATTTATTAGCTAGAATGCTTCTAGAAAAGAGGAGCTTAGGGGAGAGGAACAGATGCTTGATTCTTTCCCTTCTAATATCAGTTTCCCAAAGAATGAATTACTTACCTAACATTATCCAAAAGTGATCAATGAGCATTTTATTTTTTGCATCTTTAGGAAGGCTTGGATTTCAACATATCTTATGTGTTTTCATCCATTGCTGTCAATCCCTTGCAGTTGTTATCCTAATTGGCATTTGAACTTCCTCGGCTTTGGCTAGCAACAGCCACCTAGGCCCTTGTGTCTGTCGATAGTTTCCTCGCTTTCTGGTATGACGGCACATCCCAGGCTGTCTTGTACGTTCATCTTACTCTCGTTTATTTCAGTAGCGAGTCCCCTGACCTCACCTCCAATCTGCCTGTGTCTTCACCGCAGCTAGATTAATCTAGCTTTAAATTACGTTTACCTCTGTTTCCCTTCTTGGGAGGCAGGGTGATACAGGGAACAAACATGAGCTTTAGAACCTGGGAGAACTGAGTCTGAAAACTGGCCACGTAGGTGACAAGCTGCGCAGCCCTTCATCTCTCTGGGCCTTGGCTGCCTCCTTTGTAAAATAACACCTTACAAGATGGTGGTAAAGATCAAATGTAAAGTGCCTAGCTTAGAATCTGGCAAAAACAAGTGCATGTCAATATCCATTTCTTTTCTTCTTCTTTTCTAAAACACCCTAGGGCCCTTCCCACTATCCAAATTTTCAAGCCCCCTTTAGTCTGACTCTCTTTACCTGCTTGTACCTAAGACTGTTCTCTCCACCCACCTGCCCTCTGGTCCCATCTGCCTGCTCCCCTCAGAGCTACCAACTCCCTCGCCAGCCTTTACTTACACCGCCCCTCTATCTTACATGCCCCATATCCTTCTGTTTGTTCAATGCCTCCCTGTGCTGGAGACCCAGCTCGGCTCCTTCTGTCTCCCCCACCCCTGCAGCCCTCGGTTTCTTCCCATCCCATGAAAGCCTGATGGGGGCTTCCTGTCCCCTCCAGCTTGAAATCACAGAGTTCTGGCAGTCCTGTCCCCCCAACGAGACTTCAGCCGGCATGTGGGAGGACCCTGGAACCTGATCTTTACAGAGACCCAGTGATAGTCTCTCGGGGGTGAGGGTCTCATGTTTCTAAACTGGATGTGACCCCATCTGGAACAAGGAGAAGAGCCCTGAATGACTAGGGAAAACTTCCCTGTCCAGATTTGGCAGCTGGACCCAAAACTAAAGATGAACTCGGCACAGAACCTTTCCGTGGAAGAACCGTCCCATGGAGCACCGACGAGTAAGGACACTCGCCGGATGGCCTCTGCTCCCAAGACAGGCAACCCCTCCCAGGACTTGACAAACTGCCCCGAGGCACCACAGAACCCAGAGAGGCAACTCTGACCACGTGATGTCCACCCCTGGCCCGTCCCGGAGCCGGCTCTGGCTCAGGATGGATCCCACGGCAGATCTCAGTCACTGCTACGCGGAGGAAGGAAGAAAAGCTGCTCCAGGCGAGACACCACGGCAGCTCCCAGGCAGGTGGTCCTGCGTTTCCAAAATTAACCCCAGGTGGGCTTTCCTGGGTCTTTGGGGTTTAAATGAAGCACCTGCTTCTTTTCTCAAAAGGTGCCACCCAGATAAAAGGGCTTTGGTCAAGCTGGGCTCAAAACTCAACGTAAAACAGCAACAGTGATTCAAGCGATAAAACTGGAATGTCCCTGGAGGGTCGGGGCAGGGTGGGGAGTGGGGCAAAAGCCCTGGGACAGAGACAGGGACTGGGCAGCCACCCATGAGGAAATTCCTGGAAGAACTGGCAGGGGCCCATCAGGACAGGGATGGTAACATTTGATGTGGCCACTGAGTCCACCTCTGCTGTCCCAAACCACCAAGAGGACACACACCCTGGGCCAGTGTGCACGAGGGACAAGGGAGGTGGGCAAAATCCCAGCTGGTGACTCTGTGTCCAGGGGCATCGGAGAAGCAGGCAGTAAGGAGGGAGGCCATCGCTGGAGCAGAAGTCAGACAACCCCCATTATTCTGGCGCAAAAGTGGCTTCGGCATGAGTGGGCGTGGGCTGTGCTCCTTCTAGGGAGGAGTGTAAATGGGACCTCAGGTTGCTTTAGGGGACGTTGAAGGAATGGTGCCACCCTCCCCCCACGTGGGTGCAGTGCGTGGGGATGGCATGGGTGGCCCTGCTCTGATCTTAACCCACGTTAGGGCTTTGTGGCATCTGAGAGCAGGAGGAGGAGGTTCCCAGGGAGGGACGAAGCTAATTCCCACTTGCCATCACAGAATAACGTTTAATAGTAGCCCACCATGCCCCAGGTTACATTCCCACAGCAACTTGAAGATGCCAGCCCCCTTCCTTCATAGGCTCGTCACAAGCACAGCTTCTGGGAGTGTGAAAAGCACACCTGCCCCAGCCACCAGCGTAGCTGGTAGAGGCCCGGGTCCTAGCCCTGTGGGCACAGGTACCAGGGAGGGTTGCCTCTGGGGGACAGCCTCATGGAGGCAGATGCTGGTGCACGTGTCTTTAAAAAAACCCCAGCAACCCACTCTCTACTTCTGACCTATAAATAGAACATGCTTTTGTGCCTCTTTCTGGAGCAAGTCACATGTGCAGGCTCTTCTCCCACAGCTTCTTGCCCAGGCACCTGAGTCCCTTAAAGGGGCAGGGTGTCGCAGGGCCAGGCCTCCTGGAGGCTCTGATGCAGGAATTCTTAGAGCTCCTCTCCCTGCTGCCAGCCACAGAAATCAAAGCTTTGAATGGTCTGTTTGGGGCACCCTCACTGGGGTTCCAGGAAACTCTTTATTGTTGGCTTGCTTTTGTATTTCAATCGTCTTTAAAGGACCCTGTCTGGCTCACTCAGGGGGGCTGCGCTTGTCCACAGAAATGGCCTTAAGAAGTTATCAGGCCATCTTCCACCCTGGGGATGCTCAGAGAATTCCAGAAAGGGCCACCTGCCACGCCCAGCATCGCCTGATCAGGACAGGCCACAATGAGAAGCAGGACAGGGATGGGGGTGAGACAGGCATCCCAAACCTACTGGGCACAACCTTCTGGTGCCGGCCTGGGTGAGCACCTCGCCTGCCCCACCGAAACCAAGCCCTGCATGCAAATGATCCCGTCTCGTGCTGCATAATTCATAAGTTCTGGGAGTTTTCCCAGACATCTACTTTAAACTCTTCTGCTTCGAATTGAGTAAGACTCATAGCTCTTGTTGAAAGAGAGACAGAGACTCAGAGACAGAGAGAGACTCACGGAGGCAGAGAGGCACTCCCAGTCCTGCCAGGTGCTTTCTGTGTGATCTGAGGCAGCTCTCTCCTCAACCTCACTTTTGTCCTGATTTTTTCAGCTCGATCTTGCTACACCTTTCAAGCACTGCTAGCGGATGAGCTCCGTGGAACTCCCCATGAGCATCCCCATCATCATGCATTTCATTTTCCAGATAGCTGTCTAATCCTTGAGTCCCTTCCCGCATTCATTCAGTGCCAAGCACTATGACATCAGTATAACCCTGAGGGTTCTGAAAATCAGTGAGCTCAAAAGGGACAGTTTACTGGATCTGTCTGCCACCAGGACCGACCTTTGGGATCATGGGTGGAGGAAATAGCACACTATGCAAAGATGCCCTGCACCCAGTAGTGTACGCACATTAGATGGGAAGAATATAAAATGTGCACTGGAGAGAAGGAAAGAGACAGAGAGAAGCCTCAGGAAGTAACGAGTGGCCGGAAGGGGGCCCTGGCATCCTGCCTGAGCTGCTCTGTGTCCAGTGGGTTCGGACTTTTGTGTGTACCAGACAAAGCTGATTGACACGCTCCTCCCACTGGGCACCTCTGAAGCTCCAGGCTCTGACTTCTTGAGGAGGGGTTCACAGAGGAGAGGACGGGGGTTCTGACTCTGAAACCAAGACTCTGGGAACAGGCCCAAGATGCAGAGACAGTCAACACCAGAAGGGCAAAAAGAGACGATTGAAGGCAAACACCCCTCTAGCAATTTAAGAAAGCCCTTGGGAAGTCAGTGGACAGCTCAGTGGCACTGGGTATATTCACATTGCTGTGCAGCCATCACCACCATCCCGCACAGAACTTTCTCATCTTCCCAACCCGAAACTCTGCACCCAGTAAACACGAACTCCCCGCTGCCCCTCCCCCCACCCGACACTCCCCATTCTGCTGTCTGTCTCTATGGATTTGAGTCCTCTAGGGCCCTCATATAAGTAGACTCATACAATATTTGTCTTTTTGTGATGGTTTATGTCATTCAACATAATGCCCTCAAGGTTTATCCACATTGTGGTATGAGTCAGAATTTCATTCATTTTCATGGCTGCATACTATCCCATTTTGTGTATAGGCCACAGTTTGTTTCTTTGTGGAACTTTGTCCCTTTTGTCCACTGCTGTGGAGCTATTAAATTTGTGCTGAAAGAGTGATTTACATGAAATAATCCGTCAAAAGCACTTCCTTCGGGCACATAGAGCTTTCTGCAAGTAGTAGCTATCACTGTGATTCGTCATCTTCATCCTGAACTCATCTGTATGAATACAACACGCACGGAAGAGAGCAGGTCTTAGCACTGCTGCTATGTGCCCATGCAGAGGGAGGCAGCAGAAGCCACAAGTTAGAGGGAAATGTTGGCAATGCATTTGAGCTTGGAAGTTACAATCAGAAGTTCTACTACCTTCTGCCTGAGGAGGCACGTCCTGCAGCCAGGCTCATCCCTGCTACCTTGGCGACATTTTTCAAGATACACATGTGGTGGGAGCCCCTAAAAGAGTAGCTGCCCTCTGTCACCCCCATCTTTCCCAGGGGCCGCTGTTTCCTCACAGATGAACCGCCCCTTCCCAGAAGGCTCAGGGCAGCATGGAGCACGCTGTCAGCACTCTTGAACAGCAGCCCTCCTCACTCACTTCAGAAAACCTGGGAGGGGGGTTGTTTGATTTTTTTTCTAAGAGACACACAGAGAGAGAGAGAAACATTGATGCGAGAGAGAACAGGCGCCCTGACCGGGAATTCAACCCACAATGCTTTGGTGTACAGGACAATACCTCAACAAAATGAGCCCCCTGCCAGGGTGAAAACCTGGGGTTGGGGATTGGTCCTTTGTCATTACAGGGAGAGGGAAGCCCTCCCCACTCCCCCTTTGAATGAATTCCAGGAGGTCTGGATTATTTGTCCTGAAGAGGGTGAGCCAGCTGACCAGGGCCATCTTTCTTGTCATGTTTTCAGGCCCCAAGACAGTGCCATCGTCTGAAGGCCTCAGCCCCAACACAGGGAGAAGCCGTGGGGCGGGGAGCCAGGAGGGAGCATGGGAAAGAGACTGTTACATCCCGACACAGAAAACTCCAGAACATTTAACTCTCCACTGGAGCCTCATGGCCCAGAGTTTGATGGGGGCCCTCTGCCGTCTCCTGTCAGATTTGGACAGCTCAGCATGGCGGCCTTTTGACATGAAGTAATAATTGTCAGAGCGGGTCGGGGCTGCACCAGCTGAGAACACACCAGCGCGACCCTCGCGAGGAGAGTGGGCCCTGCCAAATCAAGACACAGCCCATTAGCAGGTCAGAGGGCCTTCCCTGCTGACAGGCGTGGCGGCACTGCTTCGTCGGGAAGTCTTCATCGGGAGACATCCTCCGCGCAGTCACCTCCACGAGGACCGTGCCTGCCCTAGAGCAGCATTCGGCAGATGGCTTTAAATCCCACCATTAAAACACATTAGAAGGCATTTCACGGTCATTATTGCCTTAATACAAAAGGAATAAACAATCACAGAAATTTTGGAGAGTGCAGAAAAGCAGACATATGTAGTTAATTGTCTATAATTTTTTTCTCTACTCAGCAGAGCTATTATTTGTTTTTTAAAATATATTTTATTGATTATGCTATTGCAGTTGTCCCATTCCCCCCCTTCACTCCCCTCTGCCCTGCACACCCCCTCCCACCCACATTCCCCATCTTTAGTTCATGTCCATGTGTCATAAGTTCTTTAGCTTCTACATTTCCCCAACTATTCTTTCCCTCCCCCTATTTTCTATCTACCATCCACGCTACTTATTCTCCATACCTTTTCCCCCCTCTCTCCTCCTCCCACTCCCCTGTTGCTAACCCTCCATGTGATCTCCATTTCTGTGGTTCTGTTCCTGTTCTAGTTGTTTGCTTAGTTTCTTATTTTTGTTTCAGGTGCGGTTGTTAATAATTGTGAGTTTGCTGTCATTTTACTACACCTGTTTTTTATCTTCTTTTTCTTAGATAAGTCTTTTTAACATTTCATAAAATAAGGGCTTGGTGATGATGAACTCCTTTAACTTGACCTTATCTGGGAAGCACTTAATCTGCCCTTCCATTCTAAATGACAGCTTTGCTGGATAGAGCAATATGGGATGTAGGTCCTCGCCTTTCATGACTTGGAATACTTCTTTCCAGCCCCTTCTCGCCTGCAAGGCCTCTTTTGAGAAATCAGCTGACAGTTTTATGGGAACTCCTTTGTTGGTGACTGTCCCCTTACCTCTTGCTGCTTCTAGGATTCTCTCCTTCATTTTTACCTTGGCTAATGTAATTATGATGTGCCTTGGTGTGTTCCTCCTTGGGTCCAACTTCTTTGGGACTCTCTGAGCTTCCTGGACATCCTGGAAGTCTATTTCCTTTGCCAGATTGGGGAAGTTCTCCTTTATTATTTGTTCAAATAACTTTTCCACTTGTTGCTGTTTCTCTTCTTCTTGTACCCCTATAATTTGGGTGTTGGAACATTTAATGATGTCCCGGAGGTTCCTAAGTGTCTCCTCATCTTTTTAAATTCTTGTTTCTTCATTCTTTTCTGGTTGGATGTTTCTTTCTTCCTCCTGGTCCACACAGTTGATTTGAGTCCCAGTTTCCTTCCCATCACTATTGGTTCTCTGTACATTTTCCTTTATTTCATCTAGCATAGCTTTTATTTTTTCATATAATTTGTGACCAAATTCAACCAATTCTGTGAGCATCCTGATTACCAGTGTTTTGAACCGTGCATCTGATAGGTTGGCTATCTCTTCATCACTTAGTTGTATTTTTTCTGGAGCTTTGATCTGTTCTTTCATTTGGGGTTTTTTTTTTTGTATTGACGCTCCTATTACATAGTGATGGGCAAAGCCTTAGGCGTTCGCCGGGGCAGGGCTACCCAGTCACTGGGTTGTGACCCTGTATGTGGGGCAGAGGTCTGAGAGGGAACAATGGTGCTTGCTCTACTCTCTGCCAGTTTTCAGTCACTTCCCCCACTTCCCATCAGCAAATTGCGCCCTTCTGGTGCTGATTCCCGTGTGGGTGGGTTTGTGTACATTCTAGGACCCTGTGGGTCTCTCTAATGAACTCTCCTGTGAGGCTGGGAGTTTCTCCCAAGGCCTCAACCCCCACAGGTGTTTTCAATCAGTGGTTTGAGGCCTTATTTCCCTGCATGGGGACCCTGGGTTGCAGGGTCTGTCTTGCTCCCCAATTGTTCCTCCTGGTTTATCTGCGCACAGATGTGAGACTGCAATCTGCCACCTCACCAGGTCCACCAGCTGCAGCCTTGCACACCACGCTCCACAAGCTGCCGCCTTGCCACGAGTCCTCTTTGCTTGGCTGCCCATCTCTACCCCTCCTACCGGTCTGGATGAATGTGTCTTCTTTAACTCCTTGGTTGTCAGACTTCCATACAGTTAGATTTTCTGTCAGTTCTGGTTGTTTTTTTTTTATTTTCAAATTGTTGTTGTCCTTCTTTGGGTTGTGTGAGGAGGCACAGTGTGTCTACCTACACCTCCATCTTGGCAGGAAGTCTTAATTGTCTATAATTTAACCCCTAAAAGATTACATGAGAGCTGTTGCCACTGTGGGGTAGAACCCTCCAGTCTTTGTTGATGCCTATGTGTGCATGTGCGTGCATGTATGTGCACATGTGTGCATAAGTGTGGGGTGCACACATGCACGTGTAAGTGTGCACGTGTGTGTGCACACATCTATGTGCATGCATGTGCGTGTGCATAAGTATGGGGTTCGTATGTGCCATGTAAGTGTGTGTATGCATGTTTGCATGTGAGTGGGTATGCACATGTGTGCATGCATGTGCACGTGCACACATGTGTGTGTATGTGCGCACACACAATCATCCCCCCTTACATATAGGGAACATATTCCAAGACTTCCAATGGATGCCTGAAACCAAGGACAGCAGCAAACCCTATGCTATGGTTTTTTTCTCTGCATGCATACCTATTCATACCTATGAGAAAGTTTAATTTATATATTAGGCATATAAACAATGAACAATAACTCATAATAAAATAGAACAACTACAGCAATACATTGCATAAAAGTTATGTGAATGTGATTTTCCCTCTCTTTCTAATAATTTTTATATTTTTCAGTCCAAACCTATTCCTGAGTCTGTGTGACCTTCCCTTACTTGCAGTAAATGGCTTGGTGTCACTTGTTTCAGGGGGCCCTTGACTGAAGTCTTCATATAGGCTCAGTGCTTTCTGGTGCAACACAATGTTCTAGCAAAAATAATTCTAAAATATTCACAACACTGATGTGTTTGGCTATTCCTTGAGGCATGTAGCAAAGCGAGTTTACAAACAGAGATAGAGGGACACGGTCCTGCTCGTGGAAGGCCACTCAGCCTGGGGCCGGCCATCGGAGTTGCCTAAGCCATTGGAAAAGCCAGCTTCCTCGGGACGCCAGCAGCGGGCAGCCGCTGCAAGCTCAGGGCCTTCTCAAGGCCGCCAGAATGGCGGCAGCCAGCCAGGCAGCTGGATTGGAGGCGTTGGTTCCACTCCAACTTAACATTGCAGATGCGTCAAGAAAGCCACTGTTAAAAAGAGGAAGAGGGTTTGGCAATGTAAGCCGTTAAATAAAAGAAGACCTAGGGGCAGGCTGAAGGACTGTGTCCCGGAGAGATTTTTGGGTAGACTTTTGCCCATGGAATGAACCAGAAACAAATAGACTGAAAGTTTGGGGGGTAAACTCACTCTGACAGAGGGCCCACACCTCCTCCCATTTATGGATGTTGGTAGTACATGGCTAAAAAACCGAAGCTTTGTTTTATTTTGTCCTCCAAGTCAAGCTCTTTAAATCAAATACGTAGGAAGGAAATGTCTACTACGCACACGCCCCGAGGAAGCACTTTGGGTCTTAAAGACAAACGCGATCGAGGGCGGATGAACACAACGAGGGGGTGTGCAACTCCCTTCGTTCTCACAGCCCCGTGAGGTGCTGCTGTCAGCACCCCTTTTATAGAGAGGAAACTGAGGCTCAGGGAGGTGAAATAAATCTTCTATCATTCGTTCCCTAGAATGGGCCTCAGACCCCGCCTGCAGCGGCACTGGAAGTTCTGCAGCGTGGCCCCGCGTCCCTTTGGCATGACAGACATCGCCCCTGCTCTGCGGTGTAAGACAGCCTGAGCTCACCGTGGTCACAGCCCCTCCCAAACTCAGAAAAGCCGCCGTTCCTTTGGTGGGAAAGGGTTTCAGATAGTTAGATACTCTGACTGGGGTTTTGGGAGTGTTCACTGTCTCCAAGCCTCTTAATTGGACAAAACCATAAAGTACTTTTCTCTTTAAAGATAAAAATACATGAGTGCCTACTAAAACTCGCAATTCAAATTCAGAGCTGTAAGGTTTTTATTTAACTCATTAATCACACATCTGTACTCTTTCTGTCTGTGCCCAGAATTCCAGGCCTCGGTGACTCTACAGAAAGGACTCATTGGCTCCATTCCACACGGTACACACAGTAGCTTTAGAGTAAAAGTGGCCAACACCACCACAAACAATAGGACTAGTGACTACAGTTTCGTACAATGTTTTACAGTTCTTTTTGTCCTCAGAATACAGCCTAACTCAGGATGCTGAGTTAAATTACTGCATTTTAGAGTCACTTGAAATAGTTTCTCTCTGAGTAATTATACTACTGGTTCAATACCCAGCTCAGCTCACATATTCCATTTTGCTTTCCATAGTTAGGGACCACTTCTTAAAATTTATTTCACAGTTATGTAAAATATTTATATGATTCTAAAGTCAAGCATACAAAACAAGGTGAACTTAGTGCACAGTCCTTATCAGCTGAGTCCTGGGACAGAGCCCACACCTCACATATACGGCGCTTTAGAGTTATGAACAGAGCCAACAAACTCTTAAACAGCACCCTGTCCGGCTCATAGACTAGCACTTAGACTTCTTCCCATGGACATGGAGGTGAAATTTCAATTTCGAATTCTTGGCTCCTTAGAGTTCTGCACTGGAACTCAATGGTGTGGAGCGAGCCTGGCCCTTCCAACCCCTCGCCAGGCAGGAAAGGCTGCTGGAAGCAGGCCAAGCAGCCCGGACAGAGAAACCCAGCTTCTCTTTGTCCCCTGGGTTTCTGCCACTTTCAGTCTATCATTTCTTTTTACACATATAAGTGAATTTCATAGATAAGTATACATATTTTCACACACACACACATTTACACGCAGACTTTCTACTCTGTGGTGGGGACAGAGGGCACAGGAGGGAACAGGAGATGCTTTGCCACTTAACCGGCCTCCTAACGGCTGATAAGGGGTCCCCTTGAGCCAGCAGCAACCACGAACCCAACAGCTGACAGCGAATACAGGGAAACTGCTTCCTGTCATTTTGAGGCGATTCTGTCAAAGGAAGCAAACAACCTAATTCACATTAACCAGTAGGAAAATCAGACAAACTGGACGGACGTAAGAGAAACAGATTCACTTCAGGCTCCTGAAACAACAGCACCACTACCCTGAACAGAAGTGTTGGCAGGGCGCCTTCTCTTTGCTTGCAAACTCCTAAATGGAATTATGCCTCAGGCCCTTCCAGGGAGAAAGGAAGCTTCTCCCCACCGCACACTCATGCTGCACCAGCGGAAACCTGACTCCTTCACCCCACAGCCATTTCACAAACTGCCATCTGTGGCTCCTCGATTTCTCATGTCGATCAGTCCCATACGCCCCACTTTCGGAATTCCCTTTATCTTCTTCAGCTCCATTTCCCACCCGCTCTTATCTGAGGTAAGAGCTGTGCTTCAGGGCCCTGCAAATTGCCAGCTCTCCACTGAAGCACCATTTCCTCAGCTGTCAGGGAGGGAGCCTTAAACTCTTCCTGCTAAATGATTAGGAGGCCGCAAATCACAGTCGAGTCAAGTTAGAAGGATGAAATCAGGAAAACAAAAATCAGAATCCCTGGTGTGAAGCAGCCTCTTGTGTCTTTCTGTTACCAAAAAAGTGCTGGACCGTCAGACACACCCTGGAGGACACACTAGTTCCCTCCGGACACTGTGATTCATGGAACGGCCACTAGGTGGCCTGAGGGATCTGAGGGAAAGCACTCCCCTCCCCCCCAAGCCCCCCACCCGGGAAAAGCTGATAGGATGGAAAACCTGTGAACCAGAGAAGAGTTCTTTTTTCAATATAAATAAACATAAATATCATTTAAAACTTACCATAGGTTATATTTATAAGAACAAGGTGGTGTCCTCTCACTTAAAACTCTACTTATAAATCACCTAACTTTACCGTGGGTTGACAATCTTTTCAATTTTTTAGAGTTAGAAATATCAGAAGCAATGTTCACTCCAATTAGCCTTATAGGAAAGAAGCCTCCCTCTGCCTCTGTAAATAATAATCAGCAGAGTTTTGCTGGAAGCTCTCAAAGTCTCTTTCATAAGAGAAAATCAGCAGCCCCTTTGCAATGGGCTCTTATCCCCTACCCTTTGTTTGCGCTCCATTTGTGTAATTAAAAAAAAAAGAAAGTCTACGTGGAAGCATGGCAGCCAGGCCGCCATACCTCGTCGGACCAGCTGCCCAATCAGGAATAAGGTGCACCTTGGTTACCATGGGCAACCACTTCTTGTCCCTGCTCTCTGGGGCCTTGTCACAAACACTTCACTGAGATTGACAAAGATTTTCTTTGTTAAAGGACTTCCCACCTTCATACTTCCAACTTCATCATGACACCTCCAACCAATCTGCTTTATCTCCCTTCCAAATACTCAAACATTTTGTACAGACCAGCTGGTAAATATAAATGATTCCACAAGTGAAGGTCAAACCGCAGGGCTGCTCAGCTGGGATGTTAATATTATCACTTGTAGAAACAACTTTATCTACATAAGACAGCTGGTGGAAAGACCCTGTTTGCTCCAAAGATGGTCTCATTAACTAATCTTAGTCTAAAATAGTCTGGAAGGAAGGGAGGAAGGGAGGGAGGGAGGGAGACGAAGAAGGAATTTATTGGCTCATGTCACTGCGAAGTTGAAGAAGAGCGCTGAGCTGAATGATGGGCTGAAATGGGACCATGAGGCTTTCCACCCTTGCGCCACCTGTCTCTGATGGCACCATTTTGCCTCTGTCTCCATTGCGCAGACAGGACGACCAGCCTGCAGCCCAGTCCCAGCCCCCAGCTTGGAAGCCCGGCAGAAAGACGAGATCCAGTGCTGTTTCCACACACCCCCGCCATGGTCTAAATCATCAGCTTACCCCAAACACTCCAATGTGCACTAAGGGACAGGTTTGGGGGCTGTAATTTCCTTGAGGGTTTAAATTCTTTAAAGAAGAGGAATTAATTTTAGACTTTTCTTTCTCTTCAATAAAGGGAGGAGTAAGTATCAGTCAAGGTCCAGTCAGAAGAAAATGACTGCCACAGTTATTTAAATTGGGGAATTTTAGCCCTGGCTGGTGTAGCTCAGTGGATTGAGCACTGGCCTGTGAACCAAAGGGTCCCTAGTTCAATTCCCAGTCAGGGCACATGCCCGGGTTGTGGGCCAGCTCCCCAGTAGCGGGTGCGTGAGAGATAACCACACATTGATGTTTCTTTCCCTCTCTTTCTCCTTCCCTTTCCCTCTCTCTAAAAATAAAATCTTTTTTAAAAGTTGGGGAATTTTAATGTGAAGAACTGTTAAATAAAATTATTACAGGGGGTGAAAGAGGACTGGCAGGTGTCCAGAGGTGGCAAGTGCAAAGGGGCATAACTAGTTCTTGGCTGAGGGAGAGTGCACATAGGACTAGGGGAGGGGACCCCCCCACCCTAGGCTGCAGTTCTGACCTCTTCAGAGGCAACAAGGCTTCCAGGGAACACGCTACTACAAAGAAGCTTGCTGGAGGGGCAGGGGCCTAGGCTCCTTCACCGAAGGCTGACAGTAACAGAGGCACACCTGGAAGGGAAGGGTCTTCCTGCTGCTCTGGCCTTGTGCAGACCCTTCGCTGCCCTGTGTTGATGAAGCCTAACCTTCCTCCACCTGGCAAGGAGGAAATGTTTGCTCCAGTGTCCCAGGCAGAGCAAAGAAGGACAAGCGATGATCAATTAATAACTGACACAGGTGACTGATTTGTTTGGCCTTTCCTCTCTCTGGTAAAACAACAACGGGAGTGTTACAGAACAGACGGGGGGAGGGTGTACGATATACTATTACTAAAACGACCCCCCCTTTTGCTCTGGGGGTCCTCCTGCACCTATTAGGTTTGCTATGCCCACCACCAGAGGAAAGATGTCTCTCAATGCCAGAGATTTGTGAAAAGGAAAGGAATTATTTATTTAAAAAGCTATACAGATTTAGAGTAGTGACTTAATGTCTTCATTAAAATATGTCCTTTAGAATACCCGCAGACGCACACAGTCCTCCCTCTGCCCAGTCCAGGGTACTGTATCTCAGGAAAAGTAGAGGTCTGTGATCCAGGCTCCCGGCACGATCAGCTGTGTCACCGCCAGGATCTCCAGTTAATCCAAAGCCATGTGGCACCTTCTCATGGCCCACCGTAAGAGTCCTTTCACCCCTTTTCTTCCAGGTAAAGTCTCCCCTGCTTCCTAAGCCATGTGGCAAAAGGGAACACCCCAAACCCACGTGGTCCTGACTCTGCCAAAGCTGCGTGATTCTCTCTGGTATGGCTGCTGTGCCTGGGTTTTAAATCTCTGTGCCAATCTACCACTGCACCCCCATTTCCGACTCCTCCTACAATCAGTTACACCTGCCAGCATTCCAGCATTCTTCCAGCTTTACTGGGCTGCCATCCTAACTCTGGGCAGGTGTGGCCCCATGGCATGGAGCCAATCTTGTCCAAGATCTCTCACAGGAGTTGTAACCAGGAGGAACTGCCCCCAGTTACATCTTGGGTGGAAGTCACTTCCAAACCCCTCGCTCAAAGCACAGTCACAGCTATTTAACATATCTGTGAAACCAGTTAAAGGTTATAGATATGTTAAATGACCATGCCAGAGGTTAGCTGCAAAGCTGTTACTATACAACACGGCTCCCAATGGCCCTGCTCCATGTGTCCCATCCCCCAGTGCAGCCTTGCGGGGGAGGGGGGAGGCAGTGAGGACCGCCTATATATTTTTCTAATATTTCCTGGACACCCTGAGTTCTGGACCCCTTTACAAATCCCTATTTGGGGCCCCCCTCTTGGCTGCACCCTGTTACAGGATGGCTGCACCCTGTTACAGGAGGGGTTGCTATTGTTTGGGGCATTTTGGGGACATTGTATCTGGGTGACACTGTCAAACAGTCACTGTGTCTCTTTCTGGGAAGGCAGGTCAGGCATGGCGCTGGACAAGGAGTTGGGGGCTGTATGTAACGCACATGCTTGGCTTCCACTTATGTCCCATTCTGACCTACTTAGGGGCAACGAGAGCTGAAAAACTTCCCCCCTCACCGCCCCTGCTAGGGGATAAGGGACTGGCAGAGCAGCAAGGAGGAGGCAGCATCGCCACTCCTCACCAGCCTTCTGGGGAGAAGGAAGCCAAGGAATTCCCTCCTGGCTTCGTGCCCCGCCAGACTGAGCTGCATTTGCTGTGGGCGGGGCCGCTGTGGATGCCCAGGTGCACTGCTTTTCTGTCTCCTGTGGGGCATGGCCGATGGCCAAGTCCTGCCCTCTGCTCTTTTCTCTCCCTATCAAGGTATCCAGGTGTGCTTTGCTTTGGTCTCCTGCACGAGGCACCGGAGTAAAAGGTGATCAAATCCTCAGTTTTCAGATTGTGGCTACAGGAGAGATAAAGCCTCCTGCAGAATCCAACCTAGCTCTGCCCAACTTCTGTTAAAGTGGCATCTGCCTCCCCTCTCACTGCGGCTCCTTGTCACCATCGATCCCTTGAAACTCGGCAGCCAGCACTGAGTGTTCCTGAGCTCCCTTCACCTAATGACGCTGACATGGGTCACAGGATGATTATACCTGGTTCCTCACGGCAGCTGTTCAGGAGACCTCCTGTCAACAGACCAGTCTCGAGTCCACCAGTCCTCGGAGAGGCCAGGCTCCAGAATGCGTGCACTGTGCTTGGAGGACACATGCATTTGCAGCACAGATGCACCGCTGCTGCGGTGATTCTCAGGGAAACCTCCGAGCCACGGGATTCAGCATGATAAACCACTCAAATTTAGCACACATCTAGCCCTGGATTTGCATGGAAGAGATCCTGGGGAAAGCAAGCATGAACGCACACAAGAACGAGCATTCGGAGAGCTGGTGGCGCTGGCCAGCAGGTACCTGGGTTGTTAGAGCTCTGAATAAGAGAGGAAACGCTGAGCCTCCATCCATCATCTGGGCAGAAGGCAAACCGATCATTTCCCCAAACAGCACTTCTCTTCAACAAACAGTGGCCATAAAAGCAGAGGCTTCGAAACTTTAAGAGGCCATAAACCCTTTGGCAATGGCACAGGCTCTGAGAACACACACATGAATAAATAAAAACCCAAAGCTGCCGTGAGACATAGCCATGTCCGGAAGGATACAGATCAACAGACTCTTAGAGGAAAGAAACACAAACCACTGTGCCTGACAGCATCTCACGTGAGCCCGGGGCAGCTAGCTGCCCACCAGGCACCCAGGGTCCCCCCAGCCCTGAGCCAAGTCGGCAGCTTCTGTCAGCTGAACAGGGAGGGCATGTTGCGCCACAAGCCTTTTTTCGGTCAACCAAATAGGGACCTCACTGGATGACTCTAGGCCTACAGACACTGCTCTGAGTAGGGAGAGAACAGTCCTCTGTTTCTGGGGGCGCAGACACGTCGCACCTGGTGTTACCAAGTTCACATTCAGCCTCCCAACCAAGTGCTTCAGGGCAAAGAGACCCATTTGTCAGGCCCTGCATTCAGTGATGTACGTGGGAAGGCTTTCCATGTGGAAAGTCTGACATTAAATGCTGGATTTCTCCACTGAGAGCCCGCTAAAAGACCCTGCCACCTGCCCACACCAAGGCTTTATCCTCAACTTAAAAACATCCTTTCCCCTGTGGGCCTCAGAGCAGTGACTGTAAAGAAT
Source organism: Trachops cirrhosus (assembly GCA_028533065.1). Lineage (NCBI taxonomy): Eukaryota > Metazoa > Chordata > Mammalia > Chiroptera > Phyllostomidae > Trachops > Trachops cirrhosus. The sequence goes on from CM052538.1 coordinate 66,030,248, forward strand.
GTCAATGAGGCCCTGGAATCAGACAGAATTGATGCGACTCATTCCTCCTGATGGATCTTGGTGGGACACTTAAAACCCAGACCGCATCCATGTAGCTCCTTGCCCAGGACTGCGTGTCAAGGCTGTGAGCTTGGTTCAGCTTCAGGGATAATTTCCAACAGAATTAGAATTGAGGGTGTTTTCTTGGGGGAGGGGTTTTCCTTTATCTTGTCTTCTTTACCTGCAAGCACACCTTTCCAATCAAGTGCCCAAACATGGTTTCATCAGGGCTAGAAAAAGATGTGTAAGCCAGGGCTCAGAAGAGGCTAGACGGAGGCTCCATTGAAACCACCAGAAGAGAGCAGAGGTTGGCAAATGGAAAATGGCAGAATGAGAAATGAATCTATTAGATTGTCACTCTAGGCCCCCTGAGCACTTTTTATGTGCCCTTGCCGTGCTGGGTGATGAAGACATAAGCAATTCGGGGGCAGAGGAAAAAGCCTGAGCAGACATTTGAGGGCTGCTGTGACCTCGGGATGATGGACTGTCATCTGCACAGGAGTCCGTGTGGGGACAGGGCTAATCCTTCACCTTCTGGTAGAGAAACAGATGTGAAGAGACAATAAATTAAACTTAACCTTTCCAAAAATAATAATAAAATCTGTGACTGCTTCTAAATCATGGGACTAATGAGTCAGGCAACCTCTGATTTTATCTGGCTGCTATAACAAAAATACTGGGTTTGGCTAAAAGTCCATTATGTTCTTTTCCTGTAAGATATTTCTAGTAGCATTTAGTTGTCTTCAATTTCATTTGAAATAATTTTGTTACATTGTATTGTGACAGCTGTCATATCACTGTGCATTTTTAAAAAACTTACCAAAATTGGACTTCCAGCCAAGATAGAGCTGTAGGTAGACACACTGTGCCTCCTCGCACAACCAAAAGAAGGACAACAACAAATTTAAAAGCAAAAACCAACCAGAACTGCCAGAAAATTGAACTGTATGGAAGTCCAACAACCAAAGAGTTAAAGAAACATTCATCCAGACCGGTAGGAGGGGTGGAGATGGGAAGCTAGGTAGAAAGGACTCATGGCAAGGTGGCGGCTGGAGGACCAGGGAGGCAGTACCTGGCGTAGCAGGAAAGGCGGTAACTGGTGGGCCAGGTGGTCCCACATACACATGAGGATAAACCTGGAGGAACAACTGGGGAGCAAGACAGGCCACACAACCCAGGGTTCCAGCACAGGGAAATAAAGCCTCAAAAACTCTGACTGAAAAAACCTGTGGGGGTTGTAGCAGCAGGAGAAACACCCAGCTTCACAGGAGAGTTTGTTGGAGAGACCCACAGGGTCCTAGAACGTACACACACTCACCCACCATGGAATCAACACCAGGATGGCCCAATTTACTTGTGGGTAGTAGAGTAAGTGACCAAAAGCCAGCTGGGAGCTGAGCAAGCAGCACTGTACCCTCTCGGATCCCCTCCTCTTACTTACAGTGCCACAATGCAGCAAAGTGGGCTGCCACCACCCCCCGATGAATAACCAAGGATCTTCCTCTTACTATGAAACAGGCACAAGAAGACAAAAAAAAAATGGGCCAAATGAGAGAACAGATCAAAACTCCAGAACAAATACAACTAAGTGATGAAGAGAGAGCCAACATAGTTCAAAACACTGGTAATCAGATTGCCCACAGAATTGGTTGAGTATGGTCACAAAATAGAGGAAAAAGTGAAGGCAATGAAAAGTGAAATAAAGGAAAATGTACAGAGAACCAACAGTGACAGGAAGGAAACCGGGACTCAAATCAATGGTCTAGAATAGAAGGAAGAAATAAACATTCAACCAGAACAGAATGAAGAAATAACAATTCAAAAAACTGAGGAGGGGCTTAGGAACCTCCAGGATAACTTTAAATGATCCACATCCGAATCATAGGGGTGCCAGAAGGAGAAGAGCAAGAGCAAGAAATTGAAAACTTATTTGAAAACATAATGAAGGAGAACTTCCCTAATCTGGCAAAAGAAATAGACTTCCAGGAAGTCCAGGAAGCTCAGAGAGTCCCAAAATTGGACCGAAGGAAGCACACACTAAGGCACATCAGAATTAATTACCCAAGATTAAAGATAAGGAGAGAATCTTAAAAGCAGCAAGAGAAAAGGAGACAGTTACCTACAAAGGAGTTCCCCTAAGACTGTCAGCTGATTTCTCAAAAGAAACTTTCCATGCAAGAAGGAACTGAAAAGAAGTATTCCAACTCATAAAAGGCAAAGACCTACAACCAAAATTACTCTATCCTGCAAAACTATCATTTAGAATGGAAGGGCAGATAAAGCGCTTCCCAGATAAGGTCAAGTTAAAGGAGTTCATCATTACTAAGCCCTTATAATCTGAAATGTTTAAGGGACATATCCATGAAAAAGAGGAAGATCAAAAATATGAACAGTAAAATGACAACAAACTCACAACTATCAACAACTGAACCTAAAAAAAAAGAAAACTAAGGAAACAACTAGAACAGGAACAGATTCACCAAAACAGAGATCACATGGGGGGTTATCAGTGGGGAGGGAGAGAGGGAGAATGGAGGAAAAGGTACAGAAAATAAGAAGCATAAATGGTAGGTACAAAATAGACAGGAGGAGGTTAAGAATAGTATGGGAAATGGAGAAGCCAAAGAACTTATATGTACAGCCATGGACATGAACTAAGTTTATGGAATGCTGGTGGGAGGGGGTTGCAGGGTGGAGGGGAATAAAGGGGAGAAAAAAGTGGGAAAAAAGTAATAGCATAATCAAGAAAATATATTTAAAAAACTTATAAAAATTGGTGAATTTTTGTGTAGCCACTTTAATATTGAAGGTGGAAGGAAATAAGCAACAATTTTTGGCATATTATGCTTTATTTCAAGAAAGATAAAAACACAACTGAAATGCAAAATAAGATTTCTGCAGTGTATGGGGAAGGTATTGGAATGACCAAATGTGTCAAAAGTGGTTTGTGAAGTTTTATCCTGGAGATTTCTCACTTGACTATGCTCCATGGTGAGGTAGACCAGCTGAAGTTGATAGCAATCAAATCAAGACATTAACTGAGAACAATCAATGTTATACCAGACAAGAGATAGCCAGCATACATAAAATATCCAAATAAGGTTATTGGTAAAATGAAAAAGGTGTCTTTTATTTTATGGAAAAAACCAAACAGACTTTTTGACCAACCCCATACCATAGGCTGGGTGGCTTAAACAGCATCCATTTCTCACTGCTCTGGAGACTGGCAGGTCCTGTGTCTGGTGAGGGCTCACTTCCTGTTTGCACAGGGACACCTTCATCGTGTCCTCATGGCAGAAGCATTCACGAAGTCTCTGCCCTCATGGCCTGGTCACCTCCCTAAAGCCTCACCCTCAAATGCTATCACAATGGGGATGAAGATTTCAACACGTGGATTTTAGGGGGACACAAACATTCAGGCCATAACATGGACCAAGTAAGCAACATGGCCTAAGGGTCACCTCACGAAGGCAGGAGAGACTGTAGTTTTTCCTTTGGGGGAGTCAAAAAAGTTCAGGGGTACCACAATATCTTCTTTTACATTGGCTAATAGAAACAGGCCATCTAATTTGTTTCACATTCATGAAAAAAATTTCCCCTTTTTCCCAAATAAAATCCTTCTTCCTTATTCCAAAATAAGACAACTAACATTTTTTAACACCTCCAGGCACCAAATGCTTCTATTTAACCCTCACAAAACTCCTAAGAGCCTGGTGTCCCATTTTGTGGGTGAGGATATGGAGGTTATATCACTTGCCAAAAGGTCACACAGCTAGCCATGATCCAACTATGATCCAGCCATGATCTAGTCAACTCCGAAGCTGATGTACACCCTTTCCGATACTAGCAAAACTCTCGTAGATTTGCTTGCTGCACATGAGCAAGAAGCAAATGGAGCAGATAAATAAACTCATCTCCACTGGCCTTTCTCCAGCAAGAGTGCTCCCGGAGGCTGGCCGGAAACAGGTGTGCTCCTCCCTGCACCCAGGAGGGGTGGGGGGAAGCTGTTTGCAGCCGGGGCCATGACAGGGCCATGTCAGCCCCCTCTGGTGGCCGTTCCTGAAGGGTGCTCAGGCTGCGGAACTCTGGGGGGCCGGGAGATGGAGTGAAGGGATGGCAGCCACTGTGTCTGGGTGTCACAGGCTCCTTGCAAATGCCTAGAGTCACGTTCCCATAGGAATGGAGATGGGGCACCTGAGGGGATCCCTGTGTGCCTCCCGCAGGTACATCTGCTCAACCTGAGGGGTCTCAGCAGTCACTGGTGTGGAGCTGGGCTTCTCCAGCATAGGCAGTCAGCGGCGTGTATTTATGGTCTCTAGCACAGGGCTTTTCAACCTTTTTCATCTCCTGGCACACATAAACTAATTACTAAAATATTCTATTTTTCGCTGACCTGGCAAAAATAGGTATAATTTTGAGTCATTCCCACGAGACAGCTATTGTTGTATTGGCTGTTATGTTTTTATTTGACGATCTGAGGGGGAAAAGGTCAGTGCCCTGACTAAATTGTCAGGTACTGCATGTTTTAAAAATTCTTGCACCACACAGGTTGAAATTGTTGCTCTAACAGAACCCAAACCTGGGACCGTGGCAGAGCCGACCTGGAGAAACCATTCATTCATTCATCAAACATGGCGGCGTTCCTCTCATACAACCTGCCGTCACTGTCGTGGGAATGTTGTGGGCTTCCGAGGAAGACTTGTTTTCAAATCCTGGCTCTGCCACAGACTGTGTGACTTTGAGAAAATTATATGACCTTTCTGTGTTCTCATGGGTAAATCTACTTCATGAGGCTCAGAAGGAATAAGACGGAATAGCACCTGGAGTGACAGGTGGTGTGATGTGGTCACTAACGTGACTGCCTCTGCACTGCCACCAGTCAGGGCTCCCCACCTTGTCCACAGTGAACGTGGACCTTCTGTGGCTTTGATTCTTGGCCAGAAGCTTAGGATCTGTGACTTTTGTGTAAAACAAGGAGACAGAAGTACACCTGACAAACTAATTACATGCACTGCTTCCTCCAGAGAGAGAGAGAGAGAGAGAGAGGAGAAATAAAAAGAAGAGGGTTGGCAGGGAATGGGGCATTTGCAGGGAGGGAATGGGAGGGGTTTTCTGAGAAGGGGCCCTGTCTCTTGGTAGGGAAGTTACCAGGTAAGTTTGGGAATAAAGTACTAGGAAGAAGTTTCCTTGTGGCTTCGGGGCCTGGTGGTGAGCAGAAGTTGGAAGGACTCAGGAGGTCTCAGTGAAAACTTGAAGAGCCTTGAAAACGTTTTTCCTTTGAGGTGTAATTGACATATAACATTATATTAGTTTCAGGTGTGCAGCATAATGATTTGATATTTGTGCATATTGCAAAACGATCACTATAATCAGTCTAGTTAAGATCTGGGACCGCACATAGCTACAACTAGTTTACTTGTAATGAGAACTTTGAAGATCTACTCTCTTAGCAACTTTCAAATGTACAGTATAGCATTGCTAACTACAGTCGCCATGCTGTAGGTGACATTCCCGGGACTTATTTACTTTATAATGGGAAGTTGTGCATTTGGACTTGTTTATAGAAACATGATTGTATTTGAGGAGCCTTGGGTAAGAACTTAAAGGAAAAACGAATACCCTTACTGGAACCCGTTATGTAGTAGTGGCCGAAACTTGACCAGCATTGTTGCTAAAGTAATACAGAAAGTAAAAGGAGTACCTTACACATGAGGTGATTTTGCTAAGGGGACAGTCCAAGCAGAGCACGAAGGTGTCATCTGATTTCTTCTTGCTGACTCTGGTACAAGGTGCGATAATAGAGAGAAGTTAAGGAAGGATTGTTAAATAAAAGAGAGCCAGAACTTCCTGGTTTGGGAAGTTCTTAACCTCTCCAGATGGCAGATGATGCTAAAATTGAGAACAGGCAACAATCAAGTACAGGGCACTGTCAGGAAGACCTGGTTTAAAGACGCATCCAAGGTGACGCTGTGTCTCAGTAGGCTTGACCTATCACAACAAATAACAAATGCCACAAGCTGGGGGGCTTAGACAAGCCCATCCTGTGCAGGGCACATGTTGAAGATTCTTGTGGGTGAGGCTTTCTTCCCAACGGAGTGAGCCCCAGTAAGATTCACAGGATACCTACAAAGCTTACAAGGGAATTATATCAGAAAAAACATTGCCAGCTTGGAGTGGAAGGGACAGACAAAACTAACTGAAAAGATGCCTTTGGACTGTGAAACTTCTAAGGGCAGGAAGCAGGCTGAGAAAACCACACACACACAGGAAAAGGAAGGATGACTCAAAAGGTGGAAACAAAAGTCCATGAAGAAACCAAGGGCCATGAAAAATTGTTCTGAAAAACTGTTGATTTGTATCCACCTGGATTTTAGAATTACTATGAACCAGTGACTTCAGTGCCTCTACAATTTCCACCCTTGCTGAGAGGAGGGCCTGCAGCAGTCATCCTGTGCTTGATCTACCGTTGTATGTTGTACATTAACTGGTGGGCTAGGGGCTCAGGAAGGGGCTGCAGTGGCTATACGGTGTGTCTGCAGGAGGCTAGGCCGGTCTGGAGAATCCTACCACAGGGAAGGAGGAAAACCCAGAGCAGGGAACCTGGTGAGACTTGCTCTCTCTCTTGGCCTTCAGGAATGCTGTTGCTTCAAGCTTGTTTTTTTAAGGCCAAGGTCCAGTGAGTGCTCATGCTGGACAGTCATGTTCTGATGGACCAGTCTTGTAAGGGACCAGAGGGCCAAGGAGCACTCCTGGGGCCAAGGGGGATAGTTCTCCCACACACCGGCCAGCCTGTCTCAGTATCCTGGGGGGAGGCTGGTAATGAGACAGGAATCAAGGATCAGGGAGGCCAGCTGTATCTGGACTTCCCAGGAGCTGGGTGGACCCTGATCAGGGACAGGCACGAAGCCCTCCCAGGGGTGGGATGGGGCTCTTCCTTCCTATTTAGGCCCCCTGGAGGCCAGGTTGGGGAACTCTGGAAAGGATCCCAAGGGCAGACCTGCCTGAGGGTCTGCGAGTGGCCACATCCAGTCAGTGGCTTATCAGTTACCCATACTGCACCTCCTCCCCCTTCTCTCTGCCTAGCTGGGCAGCACAGTCTGGATTCTGTCACGGTGGAGGAATTTAAGGGAAAAGACTGTTCTGGGCCTGAAATGCAGAGCTGAGTGCTGAAGCTACCGTGTAGGTAAGGAAGGCAGCCTGAGGGGGAGGGGTGGCAGCCCAACCCACTGACAGAGCATGTGTGAGACATTACAACCCCCAAATCAGACCCCTAAGAGATCTCAGGAGGACCGAAACCCTGAACAAGGAGGGGAGCCAAGATTAAAAATTCACAGTTTAATGAGTAGCTGGGGAATTCATGGAAAGACGTAGTGTGCCTTAATTGGTGGTCAGAGTAGTGAGGCCTGGGCATTCAGGCTATTGATGACTTGGATACATAATGACAGACAGACAGGCAGATAGAGATATAGGTGTAGGCTGGACGGATGTATGAGTGGAGGGATGGATAGACAGATAGATAGACAAATAGACTGACAGATAATGGGTAGGTATATAGGTATAGGTATGATTGATGGTGAAGCAGTTCAGAGCATGTTACCCCAAAATAAGCCATTCCAGCATATTGATTACTTCGAGTTAGATTCACGTAAGAAACAGTAGGTGTAAGAGGGGCATCCTCTTCCTTTTTTATCCTGAAAACAGGAGATAAAACTATGTGAAAGGTGCCCTCCCTATAATGGGAAGAAGAGAGACAGACATTCTTATCCTCAGAGATGGAGAATTGGGGGCCAAGAGATCTTGTTAAATCAGCATTATGTTCCTAGTTCTTCTTCACCATTTACTGCCCTCAGCCCAAACCCCTCTGTCTTGTTAATTCTGCACAACTGTATTTTTTCTTTGTTTAAAAAGTAAAAAGCTTTCTGCTGTGGTCACTTCTTTGGGTCTTCATTATTTTGTGAAGACTCCTATGTAAAAATTTAATAAGCCTTGGATCCATTTCTCCTGTTAATCTGCCTTATATCAGTTCAACTCTTACACTGAGCTGGAGACCCAAAGAAGGGAAAAGAGAATTTTCCTCCCCTAAGATGGATGGATGGATGGATGGATGGATGGATGGATAGAGAGAAAAACAAAATAAGGGAGAAAAAAAAACCAAAGAGAACGGAGAAAACTGGAGAAAATATTTCTTTTATTATATTTCTAGAATGCAGACAAGGTGCAAAGAAAAAACATGAAAACGTAAGTGAATGGGAACCCAGAATACAAATTACTTGCGTTAGGTCATCACACTCCAGGAGGATTTTAGAGGCAAGGTGCAGTGGTCCCCAGTTCCCCTCAGTTCTACATCCTGTGATGGGCACGTCTCACAGCGGTTTTACCAGTACCAACTGGGAGATCAAAACAACATAAAATAGGACCCTAAGAATGGAAAAGTGCCTGTTTCTGTCCCCTACATCACATGAAAGAATGAGAGAACAGAAAGTTGTTCAGACAGACCTGGAGACAAGGCTGGTTTCTGGGGTTTTACCTTGAGCCCCCCCCCAGCCATGTGGCTCCTTTAGTCTGGCTCCTTTGCCCTCACTTTTCCCGTACTCAAGGTGAAGGCTGTGATATTTTACCTGCTTCTTGGGATGTGTCAAGCAGCTCAAACAACTGCTCTAAGGAATGTGGCAATTTGGGGGTCAAAGACCCTATGCAGGACAAACTACTGTCAATTAACATCCACACAAGACCCCCAGAAATGTGGGAGCCAGAGAGATTCTGCTGGGGAGCGAGACGAGATGGAGCCCATGGGACGTTAAGAGTTCTAATCCTCTGTGACAGCCCAGCTGGGGAGCCCGGCCACATGCAGTGTGCACATTTTTCTATGCATAAAGCTGATTATCTACCATTACCTGGAAACAAAGAAAAATTACTGGTAATTATTCTAGACTGAAAAATAGCGACTTCTGGAAGTTTTCTGACTCCCCTCCTACAATGCCCATTAGTGGCTATAAAGAGGAAATAATAAAGCATTGATTTAGAGTAATGCAATAGATCAGAGCGTGACTCACGTTGTAGGAGGTGGGTGAGAAGGATCTACCTTTAAAGAACTCCAATTAAAGTAATTACCATTGTTACAAAAATTACTGTTTTAAAGACTGAAGTCCTCTATTGGAGAACACTTCAGAAAGCTGGGGGGAGAAAACCCACATGACCAGTGTGATTAAGGAGAACAAAAGCCAAGCATTGTTTCCACTGAGCTGCTTAAATCCTCCTATGCCTTGTTCCTTGGTGGGAAGTCACCACTCCTGAAAGCTTGTCAGGCTTTCTGAAGTCTTCAAAGAGCTGTCAGCAACATCCCAAGGCGGGGTGGGCGGCCAACATGTGAACGTTGCTGCACGTGGCAGGGTGACGACTGCCCCCATTTTTGTTTTTCTGAACTTCCCTGCAGGCGAGGTGGCATCCCGTGGCTCTTCATTCTGGACTAAGTTGAGGATGGACCACAGCGAGGCACCTGGGTCTGAGACTCTGCGCTCAGACTGGATAGAGAATTACAGAAGAAAAAAAAATAAAAGGCAGGGCCAGCCGCCCCATAGAGGTAGAGGGCACGGGAAGGTAGTCTGAATTCTGCCTGGATCACCTTTGTGCTGTTGCCTGATGCTAGAAAGATCCGATCGGGCATTAATGTTGGTGGGGTAGCTTTCAAACTATGAGGGAAAGGACTGTTTTTTAAATTTTTGGTGTGTGGCAGATGGATATTTTTTGTAAAGTATCCTAAAAACTAATCACTAGATACATGAAATTAATAAAACAATATGAAATATAAGCCCCATGACTTCATTATTCGGCTCAGTGGACAATAAAGATTACTCTGCCCAGTGATTTTACCTGTTTAACTATAATTAGCTATAAAAGTCACCAAAAGCTTACCTTCGGTTTCTGTACTTCCTTCTTTGCAGGCCGCCAGTCCACGGGTACTAAGGTACCCAAGGTGACTGCAAGAAAATGTTCCAATTGTCAAATAAGGCTTGCGAAAAGTTACATATCCTTTTGAACATTCATGATGCATGGTGGCATATTAAAGGCTATGAGAAATTCTGTATTTAAAAAGTTAAGAATGACTTACTTTTATTGAGCTCAGTTTTCCAAATTTATTTGCTTACTCTCTCTTTTTCTCCTTTATTTTTTTCCTCCTTCAATCCTCACCCAAGGATATGTTCATTGACTTTAGAGAGAGAGGAAGAGGGACAGACAGAGACAGAGAGAGAGAATTGATGTGAGAGAACAACACTGGTCGGTCACCTCCCCCATACATGCCCCGACCAGCAGACCGAACCTGCAACTGTGCCCTGACTGGGAATCAAACCCATAATCTTTTGGTGTACAGGATGACTCTCCAACCAGCTGAGCCACCTGGCCAGGGCTCTTTCTCTCCTTTAAAAAAAAATTAAATTTATTTATTTTTAGAGAGAAGGGAAGGGAGGAAGAAAGAGAGGCAGAAAAGCATCAATATGTGGTTGCCTTTCACATGCCCCCAACTGGGAACCTGGTGCACAACTCAGACATGTGCCCTGACTGGGAATTGAACCAGCAACCACAGGCAACCTTTGGTTCACAGGCTGGCACTCAATCCACTGAGCCACACCAGCCAGGGCCTCTCCTTTTTAATTTGCATTTGTTTACATATTAATTTGGTTTTGCATAACACCTGCAACATTTGCCCAACTACGTTCCACCAACAGATGCTAAGAATTGCTTGCCCAGTGACTGGCCTCACAGGACTCTGCATCGCCGGGGAGAAGTCGGTTGGTAGTGCTGGCCCCCAAAGTGAAAAATCCACCTGCATCAGCCAGTCGTTGCCAGCCTGAGTTGACCCTGTGATGGTGATACTGTACCCATTTGCAGACCTCACCAAACGGTCCAAGGAATTGCTTCCAGTGAAACTCAGGTGCCTCTTTAGTTGTTTAGCCATAGCAGATAAGAATTCCAGCTGCTAATGTTGCTATATTTTGGCAATTACCTTGCATGCTGGGACACAGTGGCCTTTACAGACCACCGTGCATGGAATAAACTCAGTCAAGTGTAAGGACACTATGAGTTACACCGAGGAGCTCCAGCGCACCAGCTATAGCGACACCATTTACCCTTCCCTGGGCTCAGTCATGCCAGGCCCAGAATGCGTTTCCCTAATTAGTTGGCATCGGGCAATCATCCCATGGTGCAATCAAAGTCCTTACACCAGGCCCTCAAATACTGCTAGGAAGTACATTTGAATCACTAAGCTTCCTGATTTCCCTCCAACAAAACAATTCCAATTTCTGCACATGGAACCCCAAGTGCCATTCACAGTGGGGGCAGTGGAGTGAGAGGTCTGGTTGTTGCAGGACTCGACTCTCCATTGGTTTTAACAGTCATGGAGACAATCGACTCTTCTAGAATACTACAGTCCTTCAAAGATTCAGGATTTTCTGCTGTTGTATCACAAATCAAAGGCACACCAAAGTCTAGGCCACATTCTTGTCTACTGCTCAATCTCCTTTCTGTTTCCTGCCTTCCTAATGCTATTTTGTATCCCTGTGGGATTATCACTTAAAAGTCTACAATATAAGCCATCCTGAGCCACAGGAAGAATAGTTCCCCCGTCTGGGGGTTTTCCTAGTAACAGCAGAGATACAGTGTTTAGTCACAAAACATAGCTACTTGTCTGCAAGCTACACCAAACCTTCACAAGTCCAACATAGACTGCTAGTCACTGCAGGCACCAAGACTTTCACTGACACAGGGGATAATTAGAAGGTGCCCAGACTATGTCACAGGCTTCTGTGTGGTTATAAAATACGCCAGCAAATTCTTGGGTAAGCCTCCCAGGAAAAAGCAGAGGCTGGCTTCCCTCCCCATGAACAAGGTCAGCCATGGGCACTGATTCTGACAGACAGACTGCAGCAGAAGAGATGGCTGCCATCCTCTGAGGCGAGGTCAGAAAGGGGTGCAGTTTCGTCCTAGGCTGCCATGTAGGAAGTTTTGCTGTCCTGAAGACACGCTGGACAGACCATGAGTGAGACCACAGGTAGAGAAATGGCCAAGGGTGAGGACACCCAGCTATTTTAGCCCACGTGCCAGATAGTGGGTGCTAAGAAGCCTTTGAGATGTCCTTAGCTGCTCCTGACTCGAGAGAGAGATGTACCCCCTGAGGCACATCCTGAGGCCACATTCCTTGGCTTCTCCCCTTACAGGCCAAGAGCACTGTTGGGTCCAGGCCTGTGGCTGTCGCCTGCAGCTTCCACACACTTGCTCACTCACTCACTCACGTGTTTATGAAGCTTCCCTGGAGCTCCAAGAGCAGAACAAAGCTGATAATCTCTTGCCATGCTGCAGAAGCAAGGAAAACACTCACATCTTCATTAGCAGTGTGATGAGCCAACACCAACCAGGGCACTGTGCAGCTAGGACAGAAAAATTGAACAGGAAACATTTGTTTTGTTGCTGTTGTTGCATGAAGCCTTGTGAGCCTGTGAATGGAAACAACTACTAATTTTCTCACAGTGCTTCTGTAAGGATCAAATGGCACAATGAAGGTAAGAGTGATACAGGGTGTAGCCAAGAGGGGGCCCCAAAAAGGGATTTGAAATGGGGTCCAGAACTCAAGGTGTCTAGGAAATATTAGAAAGACATATCAGATGTCTTCAGTCCTCCCCCTCCCCACAGGTGTGAGCTGGGGGAAGGGACACATGGAGCAGGAACAGGCAGGGCTGTTCTGTACAGCAACGGCTTTGCCGCTAATCCATGGCATGGTCATGTAACATATCTGTAGCCTTTGGCTGGTTGCTTAGATATGTTAAATAGCTGTGGCCATGCTCTGAGCCAGGGGGGTGGGAGGAACTTCCCCCCAAGCTGTAACTGGGGGGCAGATCCCCTGAGTTACAGGGCCTGCGTGGGAGCTTGGAGAAGTTTGGCTTCATGACATGGGGCCACCTCTGCCCAGACTCAGGATGGCAGCCCAGTGAACTTGGAATAATACAGGAATGCTGGCAGGTGTAACTGATTGTAGGAGGAGTCGGAAATGGGGGTGCAGAGGAAGACTGGCGAGAGGATTTAAACCCAGACATGGCAGCCATTGAAGGGAGAGAGCCACGAGGTTTTGCCAGAGTGGGGACCCCCACTCTGGTAGGTAGTAGGGGGAACCTACTATGTGGCTTTAGCAGAGGGGAACCACCATGAAGCTTTAGCAGAGAATCGCCAATCGGTTTTGGCGAGTAGAGACCCCTCCTCCCCACAGCTTTGTGTAGAGATCCACAAGGTTTTGCCAGAGTGCTGATCCCCACAGCTTTGGTAGAAGAGGACCACATGGCTTTGGGGTGCTCCCTTTGAATGCATGGCTTGGGAAGCAGGAGAGACTTTGCCTGGAAGAAAGGTGAAAGAACTCTTGCCAGTAGGCCATGAGAAGGTAACACATGGCTTTGGTTTAATCAGAGATCCTGCCTGGACGGCGACACAGCTGAAGGTGTCAGGAGCCTGGATCCCGGACGTTTGCTTCTCTTCCTGAGATACGGTACCCGAATTAGGGCAGGGGGAGAAGGAAGCACTGTGGGCATCTGAGGGTATCCTAAAGGACTTTGGTATTTTAATGAAGACATTGGGTCACTACTTTAAGTCTGTATAGCATTAAATAAACATTTCCTTTCCTTTTCACAAATCTCTGGCATTGAGAGATGTCTTTCCTATTGGCGATGGACAATCGAGCCCAGTAGGGGTCCTTTCAGTAATAACAGTATATCGTCCTCACCCCCCACAGCCCCTGTGTGTGGGTCTGTTCTGTAACAAGAGCTCTCCCAAGTGCCTGGCCTGTAGGAAGATAGGCCATTCTGTTATCACACATCACCTCAATCTAACATGCCCAGCACTGAGCCCTGCACATTCACTCTGCACCTCCCACATCTTCTCCATCCCAGTTCATGGCATGTTATCCTTCCAGTTACTCAGCCAAAAAACAAACAAACAAAAACAACAAACAAACCCCAAGCTAAAGTCAATCTATCTCCTTTCCTTCTTTCACATTCCGCATCCAACCCAACGTCAGGGCTTTGTGGCCTTGTCTTTAAAAATGTATTCAGAGCTGCCTCATCGTCCCTGCTCTCGCTGCCTCCCCTGAGCAGGGGCAAGATGTACTAACTCCTCTGCCTGCCACCCTCACCCCTGCGTCGCCCTGACTGGTTTTCCCATCAGCTGCCAGGAGACTTGTGTTTAAATAGAAGTGATATCAAGTTTTTTGCTCAAAATCCTAATGACCTCAGGATCTAATGATCTGGCCCAGAAGAGTTAGAGCAGGGTTAGAGGTGGAGCCTTCCTGGAGTGCCACTAGTGCTTAGGGAGGCCCTTTGGTGCAGTCAGTGGCAGGTTTCCAAACGTATTCCCTACTACCAGTGGCTTGCAGTGGGGTAAACATCAAGGGAGGGGGTTGCACATTTCCTTGACAGTTAAAAAGCATGTTGAGCTGGGGAGGGTGACAGGATACAGGTTTTAGTCCAGGCTCTGATATTTACAGCTTGAGGGAGACCACTCTACCACTGAGGAACCTGCCGTGACCCCATGAAATGACTTACCCTCTGCTTTCTCAGCAGGCGCACATCACAGATGACTCTGCAGCCCCAGATATATTTAAGACAAGAGCCTTGCCCATGATTATAGGGAAACTAGGGCATTTTGTGGTGACACCCCTGCTTCATATAGAATAGTTTTTCCTTCCTGCTTTCCTTGTCTCACGAACTTATTTAGCAAATGCTTATCAACATTCATTTAGGTTACAAAACTTGATTGGCAATGGGCCTTACCTCCAAAGGACCTTCGTTTCTGCGCTGCACCTATGCCTCCATTTTTCCTTTCTCTCTGAGCCGTATTCCCTATGCTGCTTTCTGCGGTGAAGCTCACGGCCTGTGAGGCAAGATAGGTGGTTGGCTCCTGTGCCAACCGTTCTTGCTGGGAAAGTTACAGCCCTCAAAAGGCCCAGCTGATACCTGCTGGCAGATCCCGAACTTCTGTAGGCCCCTATGCATGACAAATGGGTTGGGCAACCTGTCTCTGTGTGGACTTCAGAAAATACTTGAGAAGGAAGCAATGGGGGGATGCAGGAGGGCAATGACTGAAGATTTACTGGAACAAATGTGTCAGGAGCTGTGGGTTCTGTAGGGATGGGTTTGTCAGAGTTGGCATCTGCAACATGGCACGGGGCCCAGGCATAGCAGGTGGCCTAGACACAGCCTTAATTGATAGCTTAATTAAGGAATTAGGTAGGTTATAACTTCCAACCTACAGCTTGGTTTAGCTAAATTTTATTATCTTCCTTTCCCATAGAAAAACACACAGAAGTAAATGAGGAGTGGGTGTCATCCACCCAAGAACTGCTGCTAAAATGGTTTGGCCCACCCGCATGCAGGAACCGAAGAAAAACTACGTGTGGGGGCGGCACTTCCTCCGCCTGCTGGGAGCTGCTCCGGGGGCCCCAACAGCAACAATTTACCCCTTTCCCCTTAAGAACTTGTGGAATTGCCTTCTGGAGATGAGAAACATCATCTCTGACAGCCAGACTAGAGCTTTCAAAGGGCCTAGGTCTGTGAAATGTGTGGTCTGCCCAGACGTGAAGAAGACATAAAGCCATTCCATTTACGTCCACAAGCTCTGAGACGCAAACTACCACGTGCTTCCTGAACCACACTGGGCAGCTGCCTCTGGTGCCAGGCAACTGCTTGGCCCTCCAGCTCGGGTGTGATGGGTCTTGCACTTCTGCCTCATTCTTTTCAAGAAAGCCTGGCCTTGGTCCTCGTTAAAGTGTGGTTCCTTCTTAACAGCATCAGCACACTTGGAAGCTTATAAGGACAAAAGAACCTTAGACAAATCATAGACCTATGGAATCAAATGTGCATTTTTAGCAAGATCTCCAGGTAATTTCTATGCACATTGAAGTTTAAGAATCTGTGACCTGAAAATAGATAGTACAGTACAACTTCCAGTTAAAATGAACACTTTCCTAAAAAATTCTGTGTAACTTGAAACTGTAAGAAAAGCAAGGTCTATGAAAAATAGAGGCCACTGCATGGAGGACCGTTAACTGAGATATGACACACCTATTTAAATATAAATGTGATGCTGTGGTTCACAAGAGAAGTGATACCAGGTGGTAAGAGAGTCTTAGTTACATGTGGGAGGTGGATACAAAGCAATAGAGAACATACAGGAAGGGAATGGGGGACACCAAAGGCTTTATGATTCTGCCACTAGCTGGGTGGCAGGTGTCCTTCATGGGCACCATGGAAGATGGTCTTCCCACTCTGGGGTGCTGTGCACCTTGGAACATTGACCAAGCTACTGAAACCTACAACCCACCAAACTAAGAGACCAGCCTAAGAGACCAGCTGTACCTCTTTGTTGATCTCTTATGCCAGCAAAGCCCCTTAGTTATTTTCAAACAAACATCCCACTTTGCTACTCTCCAAACCACCACAGTCTGAGTTATTTCCAGGGAGGCCCTGGGGCCCCAGAAGGCTGAGACAGGAAACCCTGCTGGAAGAACGTTCACATCATGAACAGCTTTGAAAGTCATCTGACTGACCATGGTGAGCCACTGAGGTTTTTGAGGAGAAAAAGGACATGAACCAAGTTGGGCACTAAAGGTTTAATTTGAGATTATGCAGTTGAGTAGAAAGTTATTCCAATAGTCCCGGTGTTACTGAAAGACTTTAACTAGGGTTTTTGGTTTTTTAATTGGGGTTGTAGTAAACACAGGTAACTTTATTCTGATGGACACTTATGGCCTGTAGAAGACATTCAGTAACACCAGGCTGAATGAATGAATGAATGAATGTGAGTGACTTAGGGACAACATGACACAGACCAATCTACACAGTTATACAATTAAACCTTAAATTCTGCTGAGCTCTTTTCACCCATATTAACGAGGCCAAAAATACCATTTCTTGAATATTTGCACTTGGGGTCATTGGTTGGTAGCTTTTACACGTAACTAGGTTTTTATCTTCCCTCACTCCCAGGTTGAGCGCTGTCTGGCAGGCAGGGAGTGCACGGTGTCCACCTTCCACCTTTGCGCTGCTGTGGGATGTAGCAGTGGAGAACAGTGAGGGCTGGCCCTTTGCTCAACGCCAAGACAATGGACTATTCTGGCCTCTTTTCTTCATCCATGAACTGTCCATCAGGAAACGGGGAGAACTTTAGAGTCCACTGGAGACCTGAATGAGCCTGCTGGACTTGGGGGCGGTTGGTCACTGTAAGGGGTTCCCCGACAGGCACAGCATTTCAGCTCTGCTGCCCTACGTGTGGGCATTCACTTGGTTAGGCCAGGTTCCTTTGGCCTCTTGTCCTCAGGTGAAGCTGCCAGGTAACCAGACTGGATAGGTAAGTTGTTCCTGCTTCTCATCAACACAATTCATCATAAAATAACATCTGGTTTTCTTTGCATGTGTCATAATTTCTCATATCAGCTTCAATTACCATATTTTGCTGTGTATAATGCACATCCACGTTTTTGGTCCAAACTTTCAGGAAAAAAATCTTTCATTTTAGTTTTTTAATTCAATTATTTATCTGTTTCTATTTAAAAACAAAACTGATTATCATATTCCAGAGTATTATTTTGCATATGGATATCATTATTGCTTTCTAGTGTTATACTTTTAACTCATAAGCATAAATAAAAGAATTAAAAACATTTACATACAGAATTAATACTACCCATGTATAACGCACATCCTTATTTTCCCTAAAAAATTTGCACAATAAAGTGCATACTATACACAGGAAAATATGATTAGATCTTACTTTCCTATACTTCCCTTAGCTAATCTCAGACGTAATTCAGATCACCATGGTTTTTTAAAATACATTGTACAGATTCCTTCTCAGGACTCCGATTAAACTCACATGCCCCAGCTGGTGTTATAAAAGCTGTTTCAAGCCTGGATTTCTTCTCTAAGGTTATTTGCCAACAATCTATCCATAAATTAATAGTTGTGGTATGTTTATTAGTTCCCAGGACATCTAACAGTATACTGATTCTGGGCAGAAGCTTAGCGTCTGGTTTGGCTAAAGAGTTTAATTTTCTACAAACCATGCAATCTGATCATATCATCTGGTGTTGAACAAACACCAATTCAGTGGTCTTTACATGCTGACGTGGGCATTAGGTCTGAGCCATACTGAGTTTTCACCAGTCTGCAATGAGATGTTTATAAAAGTCAGAGAAAGAGAGAGGAAGAGGAGTTGGAGAAGGAGAAGAAGAAGAAAAAGATCAATATAGTGGATTTTTTAAAAAGGATAATTCTCGCTTCTGGCCAAGATGGAGGCACAGGTAGATATACTTTGCCTCCTCACACAACCAAAAGAAGGACAACAAATTTAAAAACAAAACATAACCAGAACTGCCAGAAAATTGAACTATATGGAAGTCCAACAACCAAGGAGTTAAAGAAGAAACATTCATCTAGACTGGTAGGAGGGGCAGAGATGGGCAGCCGGGGTGGAGAGGACTTGTGACAAGGCAGTGGCTGGAGGACTGGAGTGGGTAAGGTGGCAGCTGGTGGAGTGGGCAGTCCCACATTTGTGTGCAGATAAACGGGGAGGAACAACTGGGGAGTGAGACAGACCGAGTAACCCAGGTTTCCAGTGGGGGGAAATAAAGCCTCAAAACCTCTGACTGAAAAAACCTGTGGGGGTTGAGGTGGCAGGAGAAACTCCCAACCTCATAGGAGAGTTCGTTGGAGAGACCCACAGGGACCTAGAACATACAAACCCACCAACCTGGGAATCAGCACCAGAAGGGTCAAATTGCTTGTGGGTAGCGGAGGAAGTGACTGAAAGCTGGCTGAGAGCTGAGTAAGTGACATTGTTCCCTCTCAGGTCCCCCCTTCACCCCTTGCCACATACAGTGCCACAACTCAACAAAGTGGGTTGCCCAACCCTGGTGAATACCTAAGGCTTTGGCTCTTACTACATAGCAGGTACGCTGACACACAAAAATATGGCCCACAATGAAAGAACAGATCAAAGCTCCAGAAAAAATACAACTAAGTGATGAAAAGATAGTCAACTTACCAGATGCAGAGTTCAAAACACTGGTAATAAGGATGCTCCCAGAATTGGTTGAGTATGGTCACAAAATAGAGGAAAAAGTGAAGGCTATGCAAAGTGGAAAAAGGAAAAATATACAGGGAACCAACAGTGAAGGGAAGGAAGTCAGAACTCAAATCAACAGTTTGAAGCAGAAGGAATAAACATTCAACCAGAACAGAATGAAGAAACAAGAATTCAAAAAGATGAGGAGACACTTAGGAACCTCCAGGATAACTTTAAACATTCCAACATCCGAATCATAGGGGTGCCAGAAGGAGAAGAGCAAGAGCAAGAAATTGAAAACTTATTTGAAAATATAATGAAGGAGAACTTCCCTAATCTGGCAAAGGAAATAGACTTCCAAGAAGTCCAGGAAACTCAGAGAGTCCCAAAGAAGTTGGACCCAAGGAAGCATACACCAAGGCACATCAGAATTACATTAGCCAAGATTAAAGATAAGGAGAGAATCTTAAAAGCAGCAAGAAAAAAAGAGACAGTTACCTACAAAGGAGTTCCCCTAAGACTGTCAGCTGATTTCTCAAAAGAGACCTCACAGGCAAGAAGGGGCTGGAAAGAAGTATTCCAAGTCATGAAAGGCAAGGACCTACATCCCAGATTGCTCTATCCAGCAAAGCTTTCATTTAGAATGGAAGGGCAGATCAAGTGCTTCCCAGATGAGGTCAAATTAAAGGAGTTCATTTTCACCAAGCCCTGATTGTATGAAATGTTAAAGGGA